>CM021322.1:8546440-8760140 GCA_010645155.1 Tigriopus japonicus
CGAGTCCATGAATGCACTTAAACGTATGCAGTATGGCATAGCGCTCGTGTCTTCTTTCAACACTATAAAGTTTTAACTCACGGAGTCGATCCCAATAAGAGAGTGTTTTCATTCCTGAGATCTGCCGTTAATTTAGCATTAAAAATTTAGAATATTATCACAAATTAAAGAAAGGAAAGAATACATGGAGAAAGTAACACACATAAAACACATTAGGGAAAGTAGAAAGGAAAGAATACATGGAGAAAGTAAAACACATAAAACACATTAGGGAAAGTAGAGAGTAAAGTGCAGCTAGGGTGAATTGGTAGTTGTATCGGAAAGGTTTGTTGGTCTGATTGAGGATTGGTTTCGCTTGGCTGTTTTGTGAGGGAAAAAAGATCGATTTTGACGTTTATGGACTCGTTTTCGATCTAATCGAGGGAAAGATGAGGGATGGAGATTGTTCGGGGTTTTAAGAATATTGGCAAAAGGAGCTCGAAAACCGTCTATCAACTTCTTCTGTTCCACAACTGTCAGATCATTGGCCATTAGAACTTCTTCCAACCCTTGAATCTTCTTCTTCACTTTGAAGCAATCGGTCAAAAAAGCAAGCACACCCTGTCAAAACAAAAGGATCTTATTTAACATCTTCCTTAATATCCAATTTAAGTATGTAAATTACTTTTAAAACAGAAATTAAAAAATAAATGGTCAGGAAAATGCATTAAAGCGTCATCATCAACATTATTCCCAGTAGTGAAGTTTAAGTAAGTTTTGGGTAAAAGACGTCATCCATTTTCTTTACCGTGTTTACAGAATACGTTGAAGGAGAATTAAGACGGTCTTAAAGGAAATTGACATTTTAATTTTATCTAACGATTGCATTTTGCTTCTTACCACAACTTTCAACTCATTCAAAAAGTGTTCAAATTCCAAATGTTTCATCTTTTTATTGTCGAATCTTATAATGTGAGATTAAACGAATCTATTTCGTGTCTGCTTTGCAGGAATTTGAAAGAGTCACAACTTATGACTACGTCATATGATTGAGCTTGAGTTGAAGGAAAAATTCTTTTGTATACATGGCATGCAGTATATCAAAAACGGTGGCCATCTCTTTCCCCCAACAGTGATCTTCCCCTGTAGGTTTGCACCACGTGATCTCCGCCTAGGTTAACTCCCCCAGCACTTATCTCCACCAAGGATAACTGCACCAACAATCAACTCCGCCAAAATTGAACTCCGCCACAGTAAACTCCACCAGGGTTAACTCCCCCAACAGTCATCTCTGCCAACAGTGATTTCCGCCACGGTAAACTCCGCCACGGTAAACTTCACCACGGTAAATTCCGCCACGGTAAACTCCGCCACTCACGTGATAATGATTTCCACCAAAAGAAATTGCGCCATTGTATCGGCCACGACAAAATAAACTCCACCCTTTTCAAATTTCCTTTTGTTAGAAAGATCACTTCTCATCCTTACACTGAGACCATTAAAAACCAACTATATGTTTGCCAAATCCATTCACGGTCTACCCAGGAACCCCTGAAAGGGGTGGACACGAACTCCGATTTTTGAAAAAATGGTATGAGGCCGAGACTATATTTTGACACAACGTCATTTATTCCTTATTAACGTCTAAAACTGTTGAACATGTGTCTTCAAAGAATTCACGCAAACTTTTTGTGTTCATATTTGTGGACTGGATGTTCTTCACCTTGATTTTAGAAGTCCCAGCACTCTTTTTACTAGTCTCATGAATTTTTGACATTCAACTCTCCAAAGGATTTTAGGCCTCATAAGAATGAGGAAAATACGTAGATGGAATCTTGCTTCACCCATTAGTCCAACTTCAGTGAAACAGTGCTTAACAGAAGTATCTGTGGTGGTATCTGGAGTGTTACTCATCTTCCATCCTCTTCAACACCTCCACAACGCAGGAACCATTTCCATAAGAAAATGAAGGATTGAGAACAGTCTCATTTTGAAACAAGATGGAGTCCAAGTCGGAGATGTTGTTGGCTATAACCATTGAAGGGCACTTTTGACGGTTCTGGATCAGATCAGCCATCTGATCCGGATTGGAATAGGAACAAAGGCAATCACAACGTCTTTGAGACAAAATGAGTGAAAAACAAGAGGATTAAATCCTTGATTGTAGATTTGATTGAAAATTTTTCAAGTCTTGGGGCTCAAGAAGGTCAGGACCACGCAGGACTGGGGCTAAGGGTCCTTCAGGACCAGAGGATCATGTCTTATCATTGCAGGGATAGGCTCTACAGGCTTGATAATGTTTGATTGGTCTTCTTAGATCCCATTGTTCAGGAATTAACAATCAGATTGAATGAAAAAATCCACACAATTCAATCTTGATGGGATCATTTCATTCTAAAGACTTTGGGAGGGTCCATGTAATTCGGGTCTGACAGTCTATGTCAGATCACCAATTTGGGCTGACTGACTCGAAAGGCAGATCAAAATATTGAGCTCATCCATTGCTAGTAGGTCCACCTGATAGGTTTCAAAGTCATCCTAATTTGCTCTTCATTTGATCGAATTCTTGACACTGGGGACTTCTTCTTTCTTTGTTCTTTATTGACCTTAATCCGAACGCAAATTCCTCTTGAAAAGAGAATAAGAACCAACTTTCCCCACATACTCTCACCCGGATCAAAACGGGGAGTTTTATCGCACTCGTCCATCACACAACTTGAACAACTTAAGAATATCTTACCTGTCCTTATTATCCTGAACTAAAAGACACAAATATACAATAAAGGAAATTCGAAAAGGGACCATCATTTATAGAACATTAAATTATGCCAAGGTGACACAATCTATAACAACCTTGATTTCATGCAAAGTTTGGCATATGTTAATTCAGTTCAGGATAATACCTTAAATATTGATGGATGGGTTCAATTGTAAGTTCAAAGATACTAATAAAACGTTCAAGTCGGATGATATATGAGCTCGGAAAAAACCGATATTTTGTTGTTGATAATTCAAGGAATCGTAAGATATTCTTTGTTGTTCAAGTTGTGCAATGGATGAGCGTAAAGAAACTCCCCGTTTTGGTCCGTGGGAAAGTTGGTTCTTAATCCTTTTGCAAGAAGAATTTGGGCTCGGAGTCCGGTGCATATTCGTTTTTTTGCTTTAGTTAGGGCTATCACTTCCGAAGGTTATTGCAGGTAACCTCGTCATCAGATTTCATTTGATCACTTTGATCGTCATCTTGTAGATTAGACACCTTTGTGGGTTCATTCGCACTCCATGATGTGGTCATTCATTCACTATTTCATTCACTCTTTCTTGGGTGAACTGGATGTCTTCGAAATCCAACATCGGACTGATTTTGGGGCGTGAGGTTGACCTTTACCAAGGCTAGGACTTGGCTGGACCCGCTTGAAACACAGGGAACACCGATTGGCGCACTATCTTTTGGAATTTTGGTCGATTTCCGTTTGATTTTCCGCTCCCAACATGGCCGTTTATACTTCTTGTTTACGAATCTCGGCCTCATACCGGAGGTTGCGTGCCGGAGAAATTCCGCGAGTTCGCATCCAGTATTAATACTATTATATAGGTTATCCCTGAACCATCCAAGGATGACTCAACGAAGGATATATTACAGAATACCACTTAAGGCCGAGTTACTACAATGAAAATTCAACGGAAGTATCTTATACCAAAACTAACCTATATTGAACATTTTTGAATTTTTTTTTCGTAAATATTTCAATATTTGATAGTGTTACATGACATTAATATATGCGGAAGATCTGTGTTAATTTGTTAAAATATTTATTTGTAAAACGAAAATTCTTGCCATAAGTTGCAAAATTTGAAACAAAAGTTATTGGTTGAAATCTTTAAATTATTTTTGGCAATAATTGTTCAAAAAAATAAAAAAAAAAATATCCAAAAATATACATTTCAAGTTAGTTTTGAAAGATATTATATACTTATTTTTCGATAAAGACAAAGTTTGGATATCACAGAAAAGGTTTATTTATCTTTGTGATGCCGAAACAGTATATATTATGCCTTGGCTATTACTTTAACACACCATTGGAGCATTTTGGGTGTTTTTTGGTGCAATTTGAAAGTTAAAATTAATGATTGTTAAACATCTGCTAAATAGATATTGATACAACTTTATATCAATCCATAACTAAGGACCCTTTGAATATCTATTAACAAGGTCTTGGAATAATTGTTCGTTTTAGTGGTTTTAAGTGATTTGATATAGTTATCTGAGCTAATGAAAGATGTACACCTTCACAAAATATTTTCCTTATGATACCCTGATATCGCAAAACGCCATTTGAAGTCTTGGCATTTGAGAAAACCCATAATCAGAAACTTCAAACACCGTGAGTAACAACCTTTACCTCAAAATTAAAAATAAACATCATTGTTGATGCTAAAATAACTAGAAATACACATTTTATTTGAAAACACGTCTTTTCATAACATATTCCTTGGTTAAAAATCCATCATTCCTTTGATGTGCCAAATAGTGATAATAATTCAGGATGAAATAATAACTTCTATTGAAGTTATGACGAAAGTTTATGTGAAATAAAGAAAAGCTCCTATGATATACTTTATCATATTTTAAATTGTCCAAAGTCACTAAAATATTAGATAGTGTTGAAAAGGGATATCAGAATAAGATTATCCCTCCTTTCTAAAATGCTTGATGTTTTCATATGGTTTGTTAATTGATAGCGTAATTAATTAAACAAATTAATAAAAGAATTATGCCCCAGGAAGTAATTGTTGAAATTTTTTGTAAAGTATTATTAATACTCATTAAATATTAAAAAGAAAACGATAATGACTTTTTGGGATTAGATTTCAAATTTTGTTTATTTGGTTTTATAGTAATTCATTTTAAACTAATTCAGTTCATAGCAAGCAAGCATCTTCAAATCAGACTTTGATTAAAGATGCTTATATTAAGGCTTTAACTTTGATGAAACGTAATGTTAAGTCGTAATTCATACATCAAACATATTGCAATTGTAAAAGTTAAGAAAGTCAGCGTTTAATTTCATTTTATATTTGCGTAAACAAACTTGACTTGAAAATAACACGTATTTTTTACTCCAAATGAAATTTGAAAGACTGTGTTGTAAATGGATTTGAAAAACAGAACTTAGGCCTTAGTATTTAAATTTTGAAAAAATGCATTTAAGATATTTTAACATTTTAGAAACCTTCAATTCTAAACTACCAGTGACAGAGCATAATAGAATTAAATCACATTTAAGGTTTAACTATCGTTACATATTTAAGACAAAATAAGAGTGCTTGATTTGGCCACCCTTGCCTCACGAATCGAAGAGATCGATTTCATGAACTTGTATCTTCCTTCTTCGATGCAATGAGCTTTTGGAGGGATGGTAAGGCCATAGTTCGACATCAAAACTGCCAAATTTTGTCCCTTTAAGTATTGAATATATTGACTTATATGAGTTTCCAGAAAAAATAATTTCTGCCATTTTCTGCCATTTTTTGCCATTTTCTGCCACTTGTTTCGCATGAATAAAAGCCATATTCTGCCATCAATTTCTGCCAGGTGGCAGAAAAAGGGCTTTTATTCATATGCTATCACTGCAAAATAGAGCCACTTCATAAGAGAGCGAATCAAATTAGAGCCAGGTCAAAAGAGAGTGTATTGAATTAGAGCAAAATTAGGTTTCGTTCAATTCGTCATTTTTTGTTGGAATCAAATCAAATCAGTTAGTTAACAATGTCAACCGAGTTCACTAAGACCCAAAAGGGCAAAGAAACACTTTTATACCAAGGCCACTTTTTGTGGCAGAAAAAGCCAACAAAAATGGTTGGAAACTTTATTGGAGATGTGAATTTTACAAAAGTTGTAGTGCAAGAGTTCACACTATGGAATGCCACGTTGTGAAGCAAGTAGGCACTCACACTCATTGCCCCATTCCTCAAGACAAGCAAGCCTCAACAAGACGCAAGACACTTATTCAAGAATTTATTCCCAAATCAAAGAACAAGTTCCAAAATTTAACCCATCATCTATTCTATTGGACATGGAACAAGCAAATATCAATGCTATAAGAATCCATTATCCCGAGGCAAAGCTGCAAATATGCTTGTTTCATCTATGTCAAGCTGTTTATCGTCAAGTACAGTCATTGGGATTACAACAAGATTACGTGAATAGGGAAGAAGTAACCATGTTTGTGAAAATGCTCCCCGCACTTGCATTTGTGGAAGAATCCCACGTCAAAACATATTTTCAAATTCTCGTCAACCAAATACCAACATACGTTGACAAGCTTGATGATTTGGTTAACTACTCTGAGACACAGTTTAAAGAAAAGAGGATGGGCGGGAAGCCAGAATCAAACTTTCTTTGTGGAATCAATCACGGACATCTAGAGATATGGACGTTGGTCGGAAAAATGGCCTGACCGAGAGCAGGCCGATGTCAAAATGGTTTGAATTTGCCGCCATAACAAGGAGCCAAGTGAGCTTAGAAAAATGCCCAGGTTTGCGAGAAAAAACTCTGCTAATCAAGCCTCCTGTTCTGATAGCGTCAAAGAAAAAAAATAAATTTTCTTTCACATTTGAGTGGCAATTTGCAAAAATTTGACAGTTTAAACCCAAAATACTATGATTTGGATTATTGAGTAAATTTCACATCATAATTTCAACTGGCTTGTTAAGACATGAAGTGGCATTACTTGAGAATCGCTTCATGCAGTTGTAAACATAGTGTCTCTTTCTAAATGTTTGTGGCCTAATTAAAAACTTCAATGGCAAGGAATATCATCATCTTGATTCACATAAGTGCTTATGTCCAAGGATTTTCTAAAACCAGTGACCAAGCAGGTGCATCAAGTTACTTTTAAAACTGCAGAATTGGTGGTTTTAAATGATCTAAAGAATTGTTTTGGTGAAGTGTAAATCAGTGCTTCAAATGACTTCTAATTGTGATACTTTTTCATCCATAGAGGGTTTGCTCCCTCATTTTTTTCTTGGTAAGGATTGATTTTTTTCTCTTTTGCATTTGAAGATACAAGGGAAGACTTGTTTTGCTTTAGCCCAAACCACATAGCTCAACAGAGAGAGAGAGAGATAGAGTGAGTACTGACCCCAATTTTCATACTATTTGACAAGTTTCACTTTTGACCAGAATGATCAAACAACTAAGTGGAATGGTGTAATGCCACATGTGTGAAAAACACTAGGCTTGAAATAGATGTAAAATTTGAAATACTTTTTGAAAAATTAGTTTCTCAAACAGTGACTTAAAAAGTTCCCTTAAGTTGAGAACATCTTATTGCTTGGAAGATATTTCATACTTCAGAACTTGATCTTCCCTGGTACAAAGATACTTGTGTCTACTTGCCTCTTGGATTATAATGAAAAACAAAGCTATGAAGAAAGTAACATATAACTAATCAACCCTTAGATAGTTATATTTTTCATTTGTACTTCAAGGACTTGTCTTGAAGTTGTAATAGCAAAATGTGTTCCTTATTGTGTGCAAGTTTAAATGAGCATGCTGATGTGTTTAAAAACTGGAAGTGAATTCACATACCTTTCACACCTAACTAAGGGGGACAGTGTAATCCTACCAATGTGAAAAACATTAAGGCTTGAAATGGTTGTTAAATTTGAAATACTTTTTTAATTTAGTAGTTTCCCAAGCAATGACTTATTCATTCCCCTTAAGTTGGGAACTTGTTTGGAAAATAGCTGTTACTTTGATACTTGATTTTCCATGATGAGACCTGACACAAGACCTACTTGTGTCTAATTGCTCCTTGGATTCCAATAAAAAAGCAAAGCTATGAAGAAAAATATCACATAACTAACTAAACACCTCAAGGCAGTGATCCCTTTCATGTGCACCCATATGACTTTTCTAAAGTTGTGATATGAAAATGTGTTCTGATTGTATGCAAGTTCAATGAGCATGCTCAAGTGTATGGAAGTTGTAAGTGATTTTTACATGCCTTTAAGGAAAGTGCTATCCTTTAACATTAGAGGCATGAAAGATTAAAGCAATCCAAACCAAAAAATCAGCTCTGAACTTCACATAGCGTCAAAATAAGTGTTGTGGTAGAGGATGAACTAAATTGCAAAATAGAAATAATGAATTTGATTCAAACAATGAATTTATTGGAAAAGGTGTCTTGAGTTTAAGTGCATTGTTTTTAATGTAACTGAAATTAGGAAAAATAATCTGATTGATGTCAAGTTGCCATTAATTGTGCTGTGTGTCTAATATTGCTTTGGAATTTAGTGGAAAACCAAGTTTGAGTTTGATGTATTTTATTAATTTGACTGAAATCAAAGAAAAGTAATTTGATTGATATGCAATTTCAAATCAAACATTTCAACATGTACTTAAATAACTTACCAAAACACCTTTCCAAGCAAATTTTCTCAATTTCTTTGTATTTGTAGGTAAAGAAAACAAAGTCCTAATAACCTTTTGTGAGGTTCCCATGTAATAAACCAACTTTTAGAAGTGGCAGTTTTGGAGAGATAAAAGAATTATCTTCAAGGGAGTAAAAGCACATGAAGTTAAGCATCAATTCACTTAACATGTTTTAAATCACAATAGTCGATTCAAAGACTATGTACTTATGATAGTTTGAACCAATTAAGCACTTGCAACAATGTACTTATTATTTATTTGGGAATGCATTTCTAGACAAGTTTGCCTTCTGCATTATAACTACCATGAGAAAAATGTTCCAATGTAAAGTCAAGTTTTTATTCATTTGAAACATCTTCACATGATCATAGGTTGGAAAGTCTTTTGCCAATAAGTAGACACCACAAATCGTTTTTACATGTGTCCTAAACACTGATAAAATTATTAGCAAGAGTAGCAACATAAACAGAAGTACAGTAAGCCTTGAGTGTCACCTACACTGTTTACAATATTATTGTATGACATACTTTTAGACCATTTGTGCATGAATGGTTGAACCAGTCATACACTTAAAACTCTTACATAGTTGTTTGGTTTAAAAAGAAATGTTTCATTCATTATTTAAAGGAATTATTCCAGCGCTTAAGCTGTATTTCAATCGGCCTGCTCTCGGTCAGGTAAAATCAAATCTGGCTTCCGACCAACGTCCATATCTCTAGAGGTCCATGAATCAATTTAACAGAGTAAAAGAAAAATTACCAAGGTCGAACAATTCTATCGAAAGTTGGCATAAACAAATTCATTCCACTCTGTCTTGTACAAATCCTTCTCTCTGGAAGAGCATGAAATTCATGCAAAAGGAATTCCAATTTCAAGAAGTTCGTCTTGGAGCATTGGGTCGAGGAGAAGTGTTCCTTCAAAAGAAGAAGATTGTTCTTCATGATAAAAAATTTGTAGGCTTGTTGAACAATTTTCCCAAAAATGAACCTCTCAAATACTTGAAATCTTTATCGTTCACCCTTTCCTCATGAAATACATAGTTGAGAAAAGTCTATGAAATTCACTCTATTATGATTGGTTCTAAAATGTCACGCCCTCTTATGATTTGGCTCTCTTTTGATTTGGCTCTATTTTGAAGTGGCGCTATTTTGATTGGTTCTATTTTGTACACACTCTCTTTTGATCCGCGCTATTGTTATATAGACCCTTCAAACACCTTAGTTTGCATTGGTGCAGCAAAAATACTCTTGGCCAAACACCCAAATCAATGTTTAAAGCTAGAGCGTGGGGATTTTAGGCACTATTAACAAGCAAGCTTGTCTCAAAAAGGTTCTTTAGAGCCTTAGAACTAATGAGATAATCATGGCAACTTAAAGCACGGGTTTTCCTACCCAAATCAATTGGGTTTTGAGATGACAAAACACGCAATTTGAAGCTTTTTCACCCCTTGCCTGTCTGATCGTTCTTTGCTGTTGTTTACAGTTAGGCCTAAGTTGGCGGGTGATTGCAAAAGGTGACCATTCCTTGCTGGAGGGTCCTTGACAAACTCAAGCAAACACAAATTTGGAGTTAATTTGCAACCCTGATCCAAAGTTACAAAAGTTTGGGGCGCGTTTCAGTGCTTCTTAAAGAAAAACCGATTTATGAAGATAGGTAGGCACAAGGGAATATCATTTCACTGAAGGTAAATTGGCGACCCCAGTGTTCTAATTTGGAACACCGAATGTAAAATGAATCTGAGCCAACTCAAAAGTCTCAGCAGAAATAAGATTCTGACACCTTTGCAATTAAAAAACAAAATGTGGAAATGGTCACGTTGGGCCCATTGAAGAAATTGCGGTCGGATCGGAATTATGAGATAAGTCCGAGGTTTGGTGATTGCTTCATTTTGAAGTTCAAATTCAAACGTTCATGATTGATACATATGATCATTTTTTTCTCATGACTTCAAGTTAACCATTGTAGATTCCAAATCAATCACGGTTGGAGGACTGCTTTCGGCAGAACTCATTTCCTAGGAAGAAATCACTGTTTCATTGAAGTAAAAATGTCCTCAGTTTTTTTATGTACTGCCAGCATGAGCCAATCAATGATTTTCAAAAACTCAAATACCATATAAATCATTTCTTGAAGTCCAGAATCAAGATGTTTTATCGATTCATATCATGCAAAGGGAACCAAGAAATAGATCTTTTGAAAAAATGTAAGAAATAATCGTTTTTTTCCATTCTAAAATATGACGACGCAGCACTACAAGAATAAAGTTCATCACACTGGGGAAAAAGCACCTCTTTCAAAGCGGCCCAGTCCTTATAATTGTGGATTGTATTTTGTTTGTGCAAAACCGCAACTGAAAATCAAATTATTACATTGGCCTATGATTGGTGGGGTTGAACTTTCATTGAAGTTTTTACTTGCTTGGAAAATTGAAAAAAAAAACTCCGCAAGCGCTTGAAATCTAAGAAAATCCAAATTTTTGGCCAATTAGACGAAAAAAGACGAATAAAATCCAAATTAGACGAAAAAAAAATCGCGACGAATAAAGGCCAAGAAGACGAATAAGATTATTCTTCTTAAGTTCCTGTCCCTACACATCACTTTCTGATTCCATTCCAATACATCATCGTGTTGTTACTTAGCATCAACAGTTTATGCCGGTGATGGTATTCTAAGACTGCATTCGTGACAATAGCGAATTTGGGTATACAATAGTCTGATACCTCAATGCCAGTATCTGAGGCATTTTAATGCGGTATGAGTGATGTATTACACTTTATTATGGCGCATTAAGTGCAAGAAAGCTATTTAATCAACAATTGCTTACATTAACAATAAGTCCTTGAGGTAAACAAAATTAAAAAATCACCTAACTGAATAACTTGAATGGATATTTTCATATATTCAAATTTGATTGTCTCAAATTAAAAAAAGCTAGAGAAAAGATAACTAAGTTGCTACCATCTAATATAAGTCTAAATTTAGTAACGTAGCTTCCTGCACAACATGACGCTTGCAGAAAAGGTTGCGTTGCTGTCAGCCGTCCAGAAGTTCCGTGGTCTTTGAGTCATCTGTGGTTGCGAGTCCTGATGTGTTTCGAGCATTGAGTTCTATTAATACTAGAGGGAGTGTAAGCCTAAAAATGTGTCTTCGGTCACCAATTGTTGAGCGGACATAAGTGCGGGAACATTTGAAATGTGTGACCAAGCAAATGTCAACCATGCAATTGAGGAATCAAATGTGGAACGAGTAATGTTTTTGGGTCATTTTTTGTTATTGCTAGTGGTCACTTTCTTGAGAGAACCCAAAGACGTCACTAGGTGACCATGCCTTGGATTCAAATACTTCAACTAGGAACTTTTTTTACCAATACATTGTATAAATCCCTGAGTGAAAAACACAAATTTAAGCTTTTGGGTTATGTAGGGTTAATCCAATGCATATTTGGACAAAAACTAACTTGTGGCTTCAAGAACAAGTTTAAAAAAGTTGGTCTTGGTTCACATGTTTAGTCACACTAAATGTCCGCTCAAAAGTTGTGATGGTGACATTTTCCTCATAAATTCAAGACATTCCGCCCCGCTTGCCAAATCAGCCTGACCAAAGCTTGCACGCTATCTAGTGATTAATAAATGATCTAAGGTTTCGAGTCGGATTTTTGGCAGTTTTGCCAATTTGTTTTTAAGGGTAAAAAATCTGACCACAAACAAACTTTTCAACAGGCAATAGACTAGGAATGTGTTTCCAACCAAGAATGTTGCCAGTTTTGACTCGGAAGTTTATTGCTACTCATCCATTAGGGAGCAGAAAAAAAAATATCTTTTAAGTAAAGTTTTAGATTCTTACTTATTTATGAATAGTTTTTCCTATTTCGTGATGTTTTTGGGTTGGTTGTGGAATGGAATGCCTTGTAAATAAATAAATCATTGATTATCGTAAACTATAACAATAAAAAAATATATTTTGGGAAGAAGATTCCATCCAAGATCTCATCCAAGCTGTGAAGCTAAATTGTCGAAGAAAGGAGCGACTAGCTCTGGGCAAAACATAACTTAGTTTCGAGACAAAAACAAGCAAAAAAGGTTTGCTAAACAATTATCATGCTTGCTCATGATCTTAAGGATTTTTCAACAAAAACTTATTGGGACCATTTTTGTGGGCAAGAAGGCTAAAAAAGACTATTATTTTAGTGTTTTGATGTAACAATGGATTTTTCGGAAAAATGAGGGTTTCACGACTTGGTCCCATGTTATTCCCGTTATTAATTCAAAGATTTCAACAGATTGAGAATTTAACGTAATTCAAGCTACTTCAAATGCAAAAAAATATTTTATATCTTACTAAAAAAAATGATGAGTGACGTTTTACTCGCCTTGACTCCTGCAAGACCGCAAAATTAAACATTATTAAACATTAAACAAAAACAAACATTATTTTTTTGTGTTTAAAGTCTTGATTTCACAAAAACAGGAATACTTCAGCTTTTCAGCACATCTCTTGATAAAATTGCATCAAAGTAACAAAAAAAATATTTCTGCAAAGACAAAACAATATTAAGACCAAAATGTTTTTATACAAATTTGATTAGCAAATTGTGCCAAAATTTACATGAAAATTCGAAAAAGTAGTGTAAAAGCTAGGGCCAGGAAATATTTTTTTTAAATATAAAATATTTTAAAAATATTCCTCCACTCTTCCTCGATTTTTTAAATATTTTGGTTGTTGCAAGGAAAAAATAAATATTTTTCGAATAATCTGGTCAAAAAACATTGCACGCAAAATTGAGGAAAAATAAATAAAAGATCAATGCTCAACAGAGCTTACCCAATTTGAACCCAAAATACAAAAACCTGTGCAAAATGGCTTAGAAATAGAAATGTCTAATGTACATTAGACATTCGCAACCAAAACTGCTGTCATATAGGAAAAAACTGCGCCATCTATTGAGGCAAATTGGAAATTGTATTGTGTTATCAATTACATGTCAAGTTTGCCCACAAGAACGACCAAATGCATCAAATTCACCAGAGACAAATTTGGAAAATCGGTGCACACAGACAAAAATGCCAAATATTGGCCTTGTCAAAAACAATAATTTTTTGAATAACCGGCTTTTTCCAAATATTTTGGGCTTTTGAAGATAACATTGTTTATCATTGTTTATTGAAGAACCACTCTAGGCACCAACAAATGATGAAGTTAGAGTTTTGGTATTGATTTAAAAATATTCCCTTAAATTTACTATGAAGAAAGGGTCCAAGAATTACAAGATCAAGTTCCTAGGTAATGCTCATTTTAGGGATTTTGGAACGGCACATTTACAAAGCTGAATCAGTTTCACATCCAACAATCGCCGCCTGAAAATGTTTAGGCTGTCGCACAGGCTTACTTCCAGAAAAAGAAAATTCCACAGTTTTATGATGCGCACAAAGAAGGCTCCCTCCCGAACTTTTGTAAGCATAAAAGGATGATGTAGTCGTTCCCTTGTCTGATTTCTTGTTTTGACATTGGAGAAGAAGGTCCCGCTTTCAATTTTTTATGCCTTCCCAGTGCTTAAGTTGGTTATATCTAACAAGTTTCGAGAGATTTTGAAAGCGCAGATTAAATCCATCCGTAGGCGCCTCACCTCTAAGGATACAAGGTCAAGCTTTAAGAGTCTTTCCGGATATGAAAGCCCCGAGAAGGGTAAGATCCACCGGGTGAATTTTCTCTAAACACTCTCCACGCGAAGAATGTCTCTACAGTAGAACGGCGACCAAACTTGAGTGGCAGATTCCATAAGGGGTAAGATGTAAGTTTTATAAAGTCTTGTCAGTAAAATCGTATTCTTCGAAGTAAAGGTTCGCTTCAATAAAGCCAGCAAGCGATGACCTCTCGACGCAACAAGAGCACTCTGCTCTTGAAAGCTTAATTTCTTGTCAAACACCACACCGAGATCCCTCTGAGTTGATACACTCTGGATATTTTGCACATTTAAAGTAAGATCGACATTTGTTTGCTCGGCCATGGACATCTAGAATGGCATGGACATCTAGAATTTCCCTGGACGGCGCACGGCAAATCAGGGGTGACCAAGATCAAGTGGAGGAGTACAAAAGCGAAAACGTGCTTTTGAAAAAAAGTCTCAGTTTTTAAAGAATTGATGATTATACATCAACTTACAACGGTTTGGGATACATTTTTGGAATATTTGAATAACAAAATGCATTATTCAAGCAAAACACTAAACTTGCAATGCCTCTTCATGGTTTCAATGAACAGATGAAACACCCTTAGAACATTCTACTATTTTAACTCTTACTCAGCCTAGAACACACCTTTTCAATGAATAAGGTTCATTTGCATCATTCATACTTAGGCTGATCATTGAACTAACTCATAGACGAAAAATAAGAATAGAAAACACATGAATACATGAAAATTATAAGACAAATTTGACTGCCATTGAAACTTACAAAAAGCTAAGCTAAACTAGAAATAAACTGACATTAGATCAATTGAAATGAGACAATATGAATCAGAATCAACTTTAACATTTTGAAACAGTTCTCATATCTTTAATGTGGTCTCAAAAACACATCTTTCTAATATACTATTGCATTCTGAACAAATAAAGTAAAACTGACTAGTCTTTCACTATGTATCTTACTTTATATCAAGAGATATTTTCCTGTTGAGTGTTCTTATATCCAGGTTAGATTAGTCTTTCATGAAATTCTATAACCGTTCAAATCATGACGTTCTGAAGAGAAGCAAAGAAGGTTATGCCAAATTAAAAGTCGTTGTGTCAAACTTGGGACCACGTTGGAAAATAGTCAAAAACTGGATATTTAAGCATTCTTGACCACATATACATTATATATGATGAATTATATACATTACAGTATTTATGCTAACTTATAGTATTCTTAAGTTTTAAATAAAATGGTTTTCAGATAACGGTTTGGTATACACTTTTGGAATATTTGAATAACAAAATGCATAATTCAAGCAAAACACTAAACTTGTAACGCCTCTACAGGTCTGAAATCTAGATTTTCAACTTGTTTGCATCAATATCATTTCTTATTGTAAGGTGCAAGTCTACTTTATGGCATATGGACCTTAATCCACACGCAAATTCACTACTTTACACTACTTGAACAACTTAAGAATATCTTACCCATACTTAGTTCGTCCTGAAATCAATGACACGATCTTACAATAAAGGAGAATCAAAGATGAAACCATCAATTCTAGAACATGAATTTATGCAAAGGTGACATATGCAAGGTCGATTTCTAATAAGCAATAAAGTCTTAATTAAGTTCAGGATAAGGCGTGGATGAGCAAGATCTTTGTAAGTTGTTCAAGTCGGGTAACAGATAAGCTCAAAAAAAAACGCCGTTATGTTGTTCAAGTTGTTTAGTGAACGTGTGCGATGAAACTCCCCGTTTTAGTCCGGGGGAGAATTTCCGGGGGAAATATGGTTCCTAATCCATTTTCAACATGAATGTACGTGGCATTGTTAAGCATAACCAAAATCAAAATTTCAATGCAAATTAGGGACAAAAGCTCGATCAGCACACCTTTGTCTAAAATGGATTACTTTGGACAGGCTACACTTTTGTAACATTTACACTTTAAGTAACATTTTCATAATCTTCAAAAAAGTATTAATCGTCTTACCTTACCTTAATTCAGTTAGCTTTCTGAGAGGCCTCGCACTTCAGATATTCACAAGAACATCAAGCACCTAAAAAGCTTTCTAAGACACTACAAGACATTAAACAAAACACACTGATTAGGGAATGATGATGCATTGGAAAATAGACATTAAAACACTCTTTTTTTTATTATGAGCCACACGAATTTGTTGCACGAGTTAAAAGAATAGCACGACTGAACTTGTTTTCCTTCTTCAGGGTGTCTACAGCAACTCGAAAAAACTGCACACAAAATCAATTTTGAAGTGTTTTAAGACTATTGAAAGACACTTGCGGTCTGAATGACTTTATTTGAAAGGTCTTCATTAAATTAATGGAAAAAGCAAGCAGATTTTTTACTTGACATACCTCAATTGTTGTGTCTTGAAAGTTTGAAGAAATGTTGGATTATGTGATCTTCTAGTCAGAAGTAAGAAAAAACCTTATGCCAATCTGGATCCTATTTTCAGATAAATCATTCAAACACTCATAAAAGGATTTAAAGCTCATTACACAGTACATTGACAGGTTTTGTCCAATATGTTGCATAAGTTCTTAACAATATTCTGATTGTTTTGGTCACCATTTTTGATTTTCATCTACTCTCTTCAGGGACCCTGTGGCACGTTGTCTTCTTCAGATTAATTATATTTGAACCAACAAATTAGGACAGACTAGCTGACTTAAAGTGTGGCAAAACAATAAGTTAAGTCACCTTTGTATAACATTCAAACCAATGATTGCTCTTGGGGCCAATCAATGAGCATCTTAAAGTAATTTTGATCATTGCAACAGTTGCATCAAGCAACCCTTAATCTAGTAGAGGCCTCATCTTTGGCAGTTCGCCTAGCCAAATTAGCCAGAAGACAAAAGAGGCTTGTGTAAATTTTCGGCTGAATTGGCATTCGATTTTTGCCTTTCACTTGATTTGGGTCACCTCCGGCCCGTTTTGCCGTGCCGTGAAAAGTCCACCTCTGGAGACGTTCTTGGCTCGGCCCACATGCAGAATCTTGCATTTGGAAACGTTGAAGGTCATCCTGTTGGATAAGGACCAACTAAAAACGTGGTCAATTTCTCTTTGAAGTTCAAGACGATCGTCAGGACTAGATATCTCCCTGAACATATATTGGATATTTTGTCACTTTTTTGCAAATATTTTTCCGGGCCCTTGACATGACAGAAGAAGCTAACTTAAGGCTTGAGAAAGGGACATGAAGCAATAAATGGCTACAAAGACATTCTATAAGTATTTTCTCAAAGCTACTTATTATCAAAATCATAAGAAGGGCCATGTTATTCTATAAGGACTGGGCCTCTTTGAAAGAGGTGCCTTTTCCCCAGTGTGATGAACTTTATTCTTGTAGTGTTGCGTCATCATATTTTAGAATGTAAAAAAACGATTATTTCTTACATTTTTTCCAAGGATCTTTTTCTTGGTTCCCTTTGCATGATATGAATCGATAAAACATCTTGATTCTGGACTTCAAGAAATGATTAATATGGTATTGAAGTTTTTGAAAATCATTGATTGCGTCATGCTGACAGGACATAAAAAACTGAGGACATTTTTACTTCAATGAAACAGTGATTTCTTCCTAGGAAATGAGTTCTGCCGAAAGCAGTCCTCCAATCGTGATTGATTTGGAATCTATAATGGTTAACTTGAAGTCATGAGAAAAAAATGAACATATGTGTCAATCATGAACGTTTGAATTTGAACTTCAAAATGAAGCAATCACCAAACCTCGGACTTATCTCATAATTCCGATCCGACCGCAATTTCTTCCATGGGCCCAACGTGGGTCCCCCAATTGGTTGACCATATCGAGCAGATCATTGAGGGGCTTGAAGTTACGAGTCAGTTGATGTAGTCGATCTTGACTTTGCCAAGGCCTTTGATAAGGTAGATCATGGCCTTTTGCTCGATCAACTCAAAGAGTTTGGGATCCAGGGTAAGGTCCTAAATTGGATTGGTAGTTTCATGAGTGATAGGAAGCAAATAGTCAAAGTTGAAGGATCATTTAGTGGCATGTATGATGTCAAGTCAGGTGTTCCACAAGGTTCAATTTTAGGCCCGCTCCTGTTTACGTTCTTATTGTTCCTGTCCAGAAGTTTAGAACAAAAGCCAGTGTTTCTTCATATGCTGATGACACAAAATTAGTTTGTGGAAGGAATGTTCAGAACTCAAAATGTTTAGTTGAGGACTTGGAGAAAGTCTACTCTTGGGTTGGCGAGAGTAATGTTGCATTGAACGGGATGAAATTCCGCACACTGACGTATGGGACGTCAAAATCAGATGTTCTACTCAAAGACAATGGAGGTTGTGATATAGGGAATGATGGTCAGCGCAGTTGGTTAAACGCGCGACCAAGCTATGCTCGGGTTCATGGGTTCGAGCCCAGGTCTTCCCCCCTCCTCACCCAAGTCTAGTGGATACCTCGCCCCGAATGGCGCCGAGGACTACCCAGAATGGGCCCCAACACACTATGACAATCTTGAAACTACTTTAATTATTGTAACCATTGTAGTAATGTGTCCAATGAGCAAAAAACTCGCAATAAACATTATTATTATATTGAGCAGGCATCGTCCATGAGGGATTTAGGAGTTGTCATCCAAGATGATGGAAAGTTCGATGAGCAAATCCAGTTGAAAGAGGGGAAGGCATTTCAAATATGTGGCTGGATCTATCGTACTTTCAAGTCCAGAGATAGTATTGCGATGCTAACTCTGTACAAGTCAATTGTTCAACCGCATCTTGAATATGCTTCCCCCATTTGGGCTCCAATGAGTTCGGCAGGTTTGCAAAAAGGTCGAGTAGGTCCAAAGATGTTTTACTAGGAACATCACAAGAATGAGAGAGCTCTCGTATTGGGAGAGGCTACAGAAGTTAGGTTAGAAGTTAGTTAGGAAACCCAGGAGGTTTTATTTGTGCTATGAGAGCACCTCCAAATCCAAGGGAATCGAGACTAGTTCGATCAATGAAGTCCTCCTCTCCTCTTTTTTCGGGCTCCTTCATTGTTCAATTTGTTGCCCATTAGTCTTCGTCGGGAATATATAGGAGCTGATCCTCTAACTGCATTTAAGGCAGGATTGGATGAATTTTTAAATACTATTCCTTGACCATCCCACTTTTCAAGGGCTGTGCAGATCTGCCAATAGCAACTCATTAGTAGATAAAATTTCATATAAACGGTAATTTTATAAACTATATTAATGATTAACTCTTTTTACAGGGAATCCCATTCCTTGTAGCGGTATTAAAAAATCCGTGGCAAAAAAGCTATTTCTCTTGGTTTATCCGGCATTATCCGCCCGCGATAAGATTTTTGAGGAGATCACTTAAACCTCGCGTGCATTTCATTTTGATTTGGAGGACAGATTATTTCAGAAATAATTTCTTGGGAAGAAACCTCTTTCTACTTGGAGTCGCTTTTCACTTTTCTATTATGTAGTGTGAGCATGAGACAAATGACGATTTTCAAAAACTCAAACACTGTTTTTTTATTGCTTGCGGTATTTTATTACCACTACCAGGCATTGGATTACTTGTTAGGAAAGTTAAATATTAACGTAGCTACGTACAATTAACATTTTACGATATTTGGTCTACCAACGAATTATTGTTGGCAGATCGGTGCAACCCTGAAATACTAAGTTGGTCAGGAATAGTATAAAAAAATTGTCCAATCCTGCTTTAAATGCTGTTAGAGGATTAGCTCCTATATATTTCCGACGAAGACTAATAGGCAACAAATTGAACAATGAAGGAGCCCGATAAAGAAGAGAGGAGGACTTCATTGATCGAACTAGCCTCGATTCCCTTGGATTTGGAGGTGCTCTCAGAGCACAAGTAAAACCTCTCTGATCGCTACAACTGATCTTAAATCCTGGGTTAACCATGTATCGCATCTTTAAAAAAATGCACAATGTGATAATTTTTTCCGTTTTATATTACTTGTACAATAAAGTTCTCCACAGTGAGAAAGTGAGGAAAAAGCACCTCTTTCAAAGCCCTAATTCATCCCAATGCATCTCGTTTTCTATTAAATATAGTCTGAAAATTTGAAATAAATGTCCCTAAACGGAAAAAGGTAAAATGGATATTTTAAAAAAGTTTTGGAAATTTCTTGAAGTTGTCATCAGTTCTGTATATCTAGAGCTCTATTTTGAACCAGTGCTTCGCATAAGAGTAATTTTCTTCTAATTTTTCCTCATTGTTCGTTCGTATCAATTCAAAAATTCCGAAACAAAAAATTCTCTAAAGATACTTCTCTCGCTTTTTGTGTTAGTTGATCGCCCCTTATAATATTAAGCACAAACCACCCTTAAAAAGGGTAGATGGAATGTATGTGCGAAAGGCTGAATTTTGGTGTTGTTGTTGTTCTTGTTGCCTGACAATTTTCTCAGGGGCTTGTTGGAGTCGCCTCGTTGTCTAGCAAGAACAAGTCGAGTTAGACAAAAAGTCTTGTCCCATTGAAGGAACAACACTCCAATATTTAGACGAAGTGGTACCTGTCAGTTGGACATGTCATTTTGTGTCCCTCTCAAAGCCCTGCTAAATCGTATTGAAAACCATGAGCTAACTACATCTCTCTCAGCTTTCTGTGTAACGTTTTGTAAGCTCACTTATTATTTAACTAAGAACAAGATGTGTGGCTGGGGTTCCAAAGTTTCATGAGCTCTTCTTGACTCTTCCTCCAACTGGAAAGGAAACAAGGGCTATGATTATGGAATTGGGTACACATTATCACAACAAAATCGAGGAAAACTATTTCCAGCGCTTGGAGTCCAAAGTTCGGAGCTCAGTTTCATTCACAAAATTGAGGATCCCGATGAATTGAAACGTCTTGCCAAGCGACTTCCAACCATCATGCTAATGGAATCTCAACGACTCTTGACCAAGCAAGTCACTTTCCTTGCAGTGCTTCTTCTTCTTGTTCTTGGAGTTTGAGTTCATTTTCAAGGAAGGAAGGTGACCCAACAGGGACCTTTATTACGGATGGTTAACAAACCTACCCTCCAAAATAGGGCTAGCTGGCTTCTTCGAAGAACAGATGGGGGATCCAGTCACATTTTTTCCCTTTGAAGCAACCCATAAATTGTCTTGTCAAAGACAAAAGGTATTTGTTTTAGGTGGACTGAAGCCGGTCGATCACCTGTGGGGTGGTACGAAGAACTGGAATACCTGCGACCTACCTGCCCACTTTACGCCCTTACCCACGTACCTAGTTACCTTCTGAACTTAGTAGCAACATCTTGAGGATATGGCACTGATTCTAAAATACTCAGGAAAGCTTCATCAGGATATATATACAGCACAAATTTGAAGGTTCTCAATAAGACGGACGGATTTGGATTGAGAATGATGGGATCCAGTTTTGATGGGGAGGGAACTAGAGGAAACGTCATTGATAGACGATGCGTGTGAGAGGGTCAAGATCAGCTTTTGATGGGCTTTTGAACAAGATCGAGTCGGTGTTAACTGTCCAGGTGTTCAAGTCGGCCATAATTGTCTTTGGCTCCCTCTGAAACAGTTTGGAGAGGCAACTTGGGGTGGATTTAGGGGGCAAAACTCATTGACCGTCTTTGTATTGTGTAAATTTGGTGACTTGTGAGCGGCAGAATTCAAGTTTCTATCTTCAGTGGGTTTAACAACGACTTGAGCAGCTGAAGTTTGAGCGTATTTGAATGGGCGTCCGTGATTCTTTGTTCTCTCGAGTCGAGTGCAAATAATCACATGAATGGGTGGGTGGCATCAAATGTCAAAACACAGAAGAGGCAAAAGAAGAAGTCAAAGAAATAGGACCCACATCACGATTGAACAAACACGTGGCCGCTTATTGGAATGGGATTAAATGGCCAATGAGGTTGGGTCAAAGCTGACGGAGATTACATGGCTGGCCAACCCTAAAACGATGATGATGACACATGTAAAGTGGGATATACGCGTTTGTGGTTTTTCTGTCTATTTAGACAGCAAAACTGATAATCCATAGCTCATACTCGGTATTTGGGATGATTTCAACAACTGAGGTGGAAAAGCATGGAAAAAATGTCTTTGACAAGGTTATCCTATGGCGTTTGGACGTCGGTCCATGGACTGATGGCAGAAAAAGGTTGGTTCCCAGAGATGCTCCAGATCTTCAACGAACTTCCAGGTATTCGTTCTTATCTCGAAGAGCATTTTTATGATAAGACTTTTACATTAGCACTTAACAACAAGAGAGCTTGACCAGTTTATGGTTCATGACGGAAAAATGTCGGAGGAGTCTTTTAGAAGGACACAAAATATTTCAGACTTTGCCCAAGGTGACCAAAACATGTCCAATTCTGGATCGGCTGGATCGGAAGTGATTGGGCTGGTTGGTTGATTGGCAGGTGTGCTATGTGCATTAGTTGACCAGAATTATTTACATTGACATTTTGCAGCTTGCTTGATGGTATAATAATCAAGGAGTGTTGCCGTTTCCCCACCATTTCCCTGTAGTAGATGTCTATTTGAACTTAAATCTTCTCATTTCATGTTAAAGAAGTATTTGACTTTCTAGCAACAAGCACTGCCTTCTCTAAAATATTTAATTTTATCTTTAAGTCGAAGAAATGGTACTTATTTCCATATTGAACCGGTCGTTGTTTCTTTTGAGAGACGACCGACGGAAACGTGGATTGGACCAAAGCAATAGCACTAGTGTTTCTCGATTTTAATCATGGCTTTGGTTTCCTGTACCTCTTAGTTCGTCGATAGAGGAGATTCTTCTCCAAACTACAAACACTCGGGATCATACTGAACAACCCTTACAGACGATGACAAAAATGTACACCCTAACTTTAAAATATAAAAATGGCCAAAAATCAAAGACTTAAATTTGCTTCCTCTAAAAGGAAATATCGATTCCCACATTCAAAAGGTGACAAAATGAGAGAAAGTAAAACCTTGATACTTAGTTTGATACACTTAAGTGGCACATAGATCTTGAGTGCAGATTGCTCGGAAAGGTCAGGATTGCACTATTTGTGTTTAAGAATGAATGGAAATATCTTTGCAATTTAAAAGTTAGAATCCAAAATATAGTAAATTTAAGAATTTACTTGAAACGGGTCGTAAAAGCCGTTTCAATTTCGAGAGCAATTGTAAAACCTTTTGTTCTGGAGAATTCGGAGGATATTATGTGGCCGCTGAGTCGTTGTGGCCCAGATCTGATCAGATGATATATTCTTCAGTTGTTTTTTGAAAATATCTTCTCCTCAAAGATGGTAAAATTTGACATGCTTCATTGGCTATATGAACATTCGAAAGTCCATTTCACAGATGGGGATCGCCCCTCTTATCTCTACTTAGGGAAACACTGCGTAAAATTTCCCGATTTCAAAACGTTCCAATCCGATTGACATTCCAAAAGAGGGGTCAACCCCTGATAGTTCATTACCAGGAACAATAACAGGACGTTTACATCTTTTGTTGACTGATGATTAGTGCAACAAACATTTTTCATTTAGTTTGTTTCTCTTTCGCACTTACGTTGAAGAGAATCGTAGTTACGAGAGCGAATGAAGAAGACCGGCTCGCTAATCAAAGTTAATGCAATGGTACCATTAGTTATCTGACGATCTTAAGAGCGGTGAATTATCCAATAACCATGGCATTGTGAATCTATAGAATGCAAGAGGAAATGATACCAAGTTCTTGAGTGAAGAGTCGTCGAATATTTCTCTGGATAAATTGTAAAGCGTTTGTCGGTAATGTACAAATATTTTAGTACGGCTCGTACCCAAATGTTCTTGATGTATGTATGTTGGCGTTGTTGCGACATGAATGGTCGGTAAAATATCTCCTAAAACAATGGCCATGTTTCAGTGGAATTGCATTAACTCAATTACCATAAATCATGCTTCAATTGAATGCTATTATTGCCATTAATGCCCGTTTCAATAGGTTCTTGAGCCAGAAAATATGGGTTTGGTGCTTAATGCAACTTGACTCGAAATAACCAGTTTGGTCATGAGCTCCAAACACCTTTTACAGGCCAGCAACCAAGCTGGCAAGCACCCATTTCATCCCAAATACAACCAGACAAATAACAGAGTTTATGTAATTTTGGAAATTTCTATGTTTGGCCTCAATACCACGGATCACGCAATCTACTCCCGCTTTAAAAAAAGATTACGGGGTTCCACAAGGGGCAATTTTTAGCCCTTTAAGATCCTCAAATCCTCGACAAAGTGCCCTCAACAGGTCTTCAAATTGGTAAAAACAATGTTCACTTCAACGCAAGGGCGACGGATTTTAAAGGCAAGAATCAGCAAAGTTCTTGAGTGACCGGAATTTGGCTTGGATAAAAGAGCGTGAAACTATTTCGACCATGGTCTACTCACTCCACGAGTGATTTTGACCATGTGAATGTGATTGAAACGTTGAGCACGTTATGCCTTGATGAAATGTGGGTATTTCTTGATGTTTGTCGCCGAATAGTCTAGACTCATAATCGACAGCAATTGACATGACATGAAACAAAATAGATATTGAAGGAAGATGGATGCCTTGGAGAAAAATTGGCACAATTATTCATGCGTGATACCGTCTTACAATAACTCATTGCAAGCCAAAACGCTCTTCAATTTCACACTTGAAACCTTAGAGCTGATTAACCTTGGACAAATTGTCTCCAATCTACTTCACCCAGACAAAGTCATACAACGAAGTTGCCGTGAAAATCCTTTTTTTTTAAATTGTCTTAAGGACAATGAGTTGTAATCGTGTCCTATTTGTGTTTTGTGACAAGTCAACCACAATGAGTATTTCGATGATTGAATGTTGAATGGACAGCAGGTGTGCTGGGCGAACTTAGATGGAAATAGATGGTTGAGTGGTCTCGCCGGACGTGGATGGCAAAGGATTCATTTTTGTTGTCATCTGGCCATTCCGATATTATTATGTGGATAGAGGAGGCTGATCTTCTTCATGAAGAGGATGTCATCACCTGTCGGGAAACGTAAACATTTCTATTCTTCTTGCCTCTGTCGCTCTCCATTCTGAACGAGCACTTGGTCATGCTTGAGAGTCCCCGTATTCGTATGTATTTCGTTCTAATGGTCTCCCGACTCCCATTGGCGAATGGCGAGGAATGTCGCCAAGTTGAGTCGACTGGGTCCATCTAATGAGCTTTGTGTGTGGTGAGTTTTGGGTTGAAACGTGATCAACTGTCAATGGGCTCCTCCTCTGTGTGTTCGCTTTGTTGAGTATAACAATAGCCACCGAAAGTCAAATAGACTCACCACGACTTCTGAAGTTTCAATAATGAACAATTAACTCGAGTCCTTCTTGTTCAGAAGCAAAGACCAGCAAATTGTCCGACCAGACAAGGAAGGCAATCCCAACCTCTCATTGGACATGGCCGTCAACGAACTCTTTTTAAAACCGAGAGAGTGTGCAACGTCTGGTTGAACGTCAAACGTCACTTAAGCCAAGTCTCTATTGAATGATCAAATACAGATGGCACTCAAAAAAAATCAACTATTTATACAACCAAGATGAGTGGTTGATCCGGAAAGTTGTACAAACAATGTCCTCAAGTTTCCCCGAGCAAACCATCCGTCCAACTCATCACTCCCTAAGCTTCCTCTCGGAAGCCTACTCAATAATCGTTGGATCTCATTGCCTTGGACCACCCTTTTAGATTCGTGGTTCTGAGTCGTTTGCAGTTGCTTGATGGTTGTCCACACGGGGCCATTCAACTGCCAGACTTTCTTGGTGGTAACATCTCTCTTAAAATAGCTCTCGCTTTCCCGAATCTGCCCCGGGGAGGCCTGAGGAAACCAATATTGCTCCTCTTCCTCACATGCACCATGATGATGGTGACGTGGATGTCCCTTCTTGGTTAATGAATGGTTAATAAATCTCGTTTGGAGTCCAAGGAAACCTTCTGGAATCCACCATCTTGGGGCCACCATCTTGGACTTGTCGACTCTGTGGACGGGAAGAAGGAAGGACCCTAATAAGATGGTTCTCAATAGAAATTTATTCATCATTTATGAACCAACAGAGCTGTTGGTTAAAATTTTAATTTCATTAGACCTTTCAGTGCCAAAAGTAAACAAGAAAAATGCAAGTCCAGTTAAAAAAAAAAACGGTGTATTATGACCAAAAGCTTTCTTTTATTATAATAGGAAGAATATTGCCTTCATTGCATAGAAATGATTGCAACAACAAAGCAAGTTCAAACACTTTTGGTTTTGGTTAAACCTTTACTATCGTCATTGAAACCTTCCAGGTATTGTAAATGTCCGGTTGATTAATTGCTATTGCCACTGAAAAGTAGTTAACATTTCTTTGCTTTCATTGGTTTCTACAAGCAAATGTGTATTGGTAATGTGCGAAAAAATGTAATTTACATGTGTTTGACTCTTATTGTAATTAAAGCCACTGACGTTTTTTGACGTTGCAGTCATAATTTTCATTTTTGTTTAATTTTGTTATTGTTTAACAATCAAAGTTTTGAAGAAATTGACCCAACTCTGGTTAGTGGAGTAATGTAATTTCCTTTAATTTATTGGGTGGGGGTCATGAAAGGCTTGAACCAAACGAAGTCGCCAAATCTAATTTTATTCTCGATTTTGTTCCTTAACATCCCCTCTTTAGTTATTCACTTCATTTTAAATAACAGAGTTTCGACCATAAAAAACTTTTCTTGTCAGTAAACCAGCTCACATGGAGCCGACTCTTATCCCTCTGAAAAGTAGAAAAGCAATATTGCTACTCCTAAAGATTTTTTTTTTTTAAATGAAATTGAAGCGATTGAAATTTGGAATTTCTAACCTGCAATATTGTCGAGGAAAAATTGCTTGTACTTTTTGCTCCTGTCCATGGAATTCAGAGGTCCTTGGTTCAATGGATGATCGCAGAGGGTCGTCTGTTCACCAAATACTTGAGGAAAACGGACATCAAGGTGCGTTTCGTGGTGCAGACTGTCGCCAAGTTAGACAATCGTTGTACCTGAAGGCACGAGCGTCGTCTTAAATAAACACTGCTGACAAGATGACTAGATTAACCCTTAATTGCATACCAAAGCTCCTATCTTGAAGACAATCGGAAAAAATACGAACGGGGAGGGCTCATCACGTCCCATTTGACCCCCAGGAGAGCTACTATTCAGTGTACTAAGAGCGAGCGACGACATTACCACAGGGACGAATGTCATCATCTTGGTTTGGTTCAAAACCTCCACCACAATACGGTTTATTTCTCTCTAGCTCTGTGTCTGTGTGTGTGAGTGAGAGAGAGCGAATATCTCACCCTTATTGGTGGAGGTTATTCCCTATACCACTACAACCACCCAAGTCCCAACTGAGCGGCGTGACGAGGTTTTTGATGGGGGACGGCGCCTCTATGGTGGCTTTTCTTGAATCATAATGATATTCCTGATCATCGCACCTTGAGACCAGGGGACTTGACGCCAAAAGGAATCGTTCACAATAACTTGGATGTCATTAGACATGATTTATTTCGATAAAAGAAGACATGATGTCATGATTGGAATGAGGGGGACCGGGATAGAAAGTTCCAGATTTGGCATGGCAGAGAAACCGTTTAAGCTTCCACCATGAACACGATCCAGCGTAGTATTCCGTCTCATTGGGACGTGCCAATTACAGTGATATGTCTCAAGAATGGTGCCCTTGTCGGCGATCAAATGAGGCGTTTTCCAAATCCAGCCAGAATTCTTCCCCGAGCAAACTCATCCTTCCCGATGAGAGTTAGTGTGTGAACTTGGCTCCAGTCTCTCAGTGTGTGACCAAGTTGAATCTCCAACTCTCATGTGGTCCCTCCTAGTAACTCTAGGCCTACTAGCGACCCTCAATCCAACACACCAAACAAACGACCAACCATCCAACCAAGCGACCAACCAACTAGCCAAGTGGCAGGTCAGCAATGTTGTTGTCATCATCATGTGCTGTATTTGGGCGGGTGATGCTCTTCGAAGAGATTTTCATAATTTGATCTCCCTTCTGACCGTGTAGTCGATCGTGTAAAACACAGTCATCGCTGGTAATGTCCCATCAGGAAGCCAATGCACGATACGGCTCCAAATACCGGCATTTTGGTCAAAAAATGCACTGACAGCGATTTGTCATTCACTTTGAAAACCACGTGTCAACGGAGACAAAAACCTGTTCATTTCCCACTTAGCTTCTTGACATGCTGTTCGACGTTTTGATCGATTTTAACTCTGGCATCCCTGGCGATGAATCTCTCGAACGAAAACCAGCCAATTCCAGAATGGCGCCGAAGACCAATGAGTTAGCATGCAATGAGAAATAAACTGGCACCATTTCTGGACCCCCAATGCATAGCAGAAATTGGCATCCAGCATTCAATACGAAATTGTGCCTTTGTGGCGCTCAAAAAGCTCATTCGAACATACTATCAAAGCCATTCCACCACCATTAATGGTTTGACCTCTGCTCGGCAGAATATTCCGAAATTCTTAATCGCAAGCACGTAGGTTTCCCTAAAGTTGTTTCGTCTGGAAGGCAAACTGTCAAAGCCGAGCTCGCTCGTACTTTTCCCTACGAACATCGGTCTCACTTTTCACTTCGCTTTGATGAGTGATTGAACGTGAACAAGCGAATCCAGGCCTAGTGACGCCAATCGCCTCACTTAGAGCTGAAGATATTGATATCCATAAATTATCCAAGATCTCTTAATGGGGGGAGCCACGTTCTGGGCGCCACCAAGATTTCTGTTGCCGAGGAAGGTATACAGCCAATCACGAACCGACATGAAAGCTCATTCAAATCTAGTTTTTCAATTGTTTTATCTCGCAAAAAGCCAAAGGCGCCTCATTGGTGAGATGAAGATGCTCCTTGGCATCGAGAGCAGACGCCTTATTTGAGTCCTTGGCTATTTATCCGTCGCTCAGCGAGCGAGGATTAGGCCATTTTTCCTTGACTTGGGCGGTGGCTTTTTTAAAACAAGGTGTATTGCAAGTGCCGTTTTTTAGATGTTAATGCAAGTACGATAAATCTCTGGAGACTTAGAAGCTGACATAATGGATTGTCATTTGTACCTTCAGGAATGTATGACATCTCGATGAGAGACTTGGACACTTTTGGCTCCACGCAGAATGACCTCAAACCATTAACCCCTTGCCAAAAGAGTAGCACCAATCATTCATATCGTTATTAATGACACGGACTGAATTGTCACGGGCTCTTAATAGTCCAAGTCCTTTTGGGTTCTAAATGCACTGGTTTTTTGATGTTGTCTTGGGTCCTTCTATAAATAGAACCGAGTATTTTAAGTCTCTTTCGACTCGGCGATAGAGACATTAAATCTAGAACTGGCCCACAACCAAGTCCAGAGTTACCAAACCAGCCGGGTTACAAAATAAAAATAGTACATGCCATTTAATGAAGCATCAATAAAAGTCAACTTAATGCATACTCGAGCCGCTTGGGGTGAAAGGCAGCCAATAAAAATGGATCTCTTTTTCACAGAGATGTCATCTAGAAAACGTGGCATTGTTTTGATCTGATTCATGAAAACACTATTTATAGATGATGCACTTTTTCTTACTGGTTACCAGAATGCAACTCTAGCATTGAGTTGGCCGTACAATGGCTGGAGATCTGTTCAAGGTGCCTAGAGCGTGTTTTCATATCTTTATATCGGGAGATACTTCTCTCGCTCTCTCTGGACCCTGACACACACTCATACTCTTGTATGTAGCCTCGTAATACTACGTAGCGCTCCCCTCCATCTCTTTTCTGGCTTTGGCAGAAGGGACTCCTCTTTTCGTCCCAACTAAAGCCAATTCCAAGCCTGTTCGTTCGTTCGTTCGTCCGTCCTTCTTAGGAATGCGGTTCTCGGGGTGATTATGCAAAGGCCCACGTTCAACTAGGGAGTGAACAAGGCAGCAGCCAAAGATATCGGTCATTGGACAAGTTTCAACGACACTTCGCCCAGCGACATCTCGTCGTCCAACCAATAGACCGAGACAGTCACCCAATGTCATGCTAAATTAACGAATAAGAATGTATTTGTGCATAACATGGACGGTTTCAAGTCCCTTTATGTGAGGCTAGCTCTGAAATTGTCGACTGAAAGTTAATTCAACTGACGAGTTGTCGTAGGTCGTGTTGTCATATGTGAACAAATCAGCTGGTAAAGTCAGCATGTTAAGTCAACCTACGAGCCTCCCCACTGAATTCCATTGGCAAGGCACGACGACGACGACCACTAAGTTGGTGCTCAACTCAGAAGTGTATGTGTTTGTAATGACCAATTCAAGATTGTTTTTTTTGCATGCTTCTCTTGGAGGTAGAGATCACTGGCTCAAAGTTACCAACCCAACAGCCCGATCTGGTTGAGTCAATCATGCATTTAAACCCTGGCCAACGTACTAGGCATTCCTATGCCAAGCACACATTCTGATCCATCTGATGCGGGGAGAATGGGTCAGACTTGATAAACTGATGTTTCTCGTTATTACTGAGATTTAACTTTTTATGTCATTTCCCATTGGGTGGGGTTGAAGGCGCCATCCTCCCATGTGATTGTGATGACTTTTGGGTTGGGGTTCAAAAGGTCCAACAAGACTCCTACGAGGTACTTTTGAGCTGTAGATACAACACTCACATGCAGGTAGATAAATTGCGCACATTAGGGATTCTACTTGAAATAAAATCGGGCGGTTTTGTTTTTAGCAGAATCTCAACTGATATCAAACAAGAATTTTGAGTTTGATGCCTTTTTGAGATGTATCTTTCAGAGATCAAATTTGATCAAAAAGTAAAAAGAATCTGATTTGAACAAAAAAAAATCAGTTCAAGAGGCCAACATGTCCTTGGTAAGAACATCTCTTCTTTTGGGACAGCAAAAATGTATTTTTTTTCTTTTCATTTTGTTTAAGACAAACATGAAATCTTTGTTAGTGAATACGGGCAACGTTGAGAATAATAAGCAGGAATTGATTGTCAACCATTAAAGTGTGTTTTCATAGCAAAAAGAGCATTTACATTCCAAACATTGTTTTGTTTAGTTTGTCAAGATTATTAACATTAAAATTGCAAGAGCATTGATTGTCTAATTTACTCTGTTTCAAAAGATATACCGCCCCAATCCATTGAATTGGGGTTTTGCTAATTTTCCAACAAGATGGATGGCAAACAATCATCAATGATGAAATATTTCAACCATTTTAACTACAAAAGAAAAAGTACAACCAACTCAAAAACCTTAACCTACATGTCAAATTTGAAAACCAATGTTTTTCGGAAACACTAGTGTACATACATTCAAGAGCTGATTTGAGCCGACAACGGGCCCAAAGAAGGAATCTTCAAACGTTTGGCGACGGAGGCGCTCTTCTCTTCTCTAAGGATATGCTATTTAATATTTCATGCAGGCGCGTTAAAATGCATTTTTTAAAAGAATGTAATATATCAAAACCGAGGAAGAAAAGAAGAACGGATTTATTCTTAAAGGATGACAATGGTGTTGAGATTGTTTAAAAAGTTGTCATCAAATGCGTTTAACCGCACATCCTTAGCTCATTCCCGATAGTACAAATCGAAAGGGAACGAACGGCCTGGATGCTACCACAAAAGGTGGATCAGGGCCTACTGTCAGTGGTGAATAGAATATGCACAAACCTGAAACGTCATACATAGCCTTTCTGTCAAAAGTCATACAAGTCCATGTTCGCAAACCAGTGAGTATGTTAGTATTGGTTTGAGAGCCTCTCATAGAAAATCTATGTGCCAAGAAGGATTCCCCTTACGAATCAATCAACATACTCTTTTTCCTCTGGCTATTCAAATTCTATGCCTTAACGTTGTTTCTGAAGAGACGTCTGTACTTCAATTTTTGGCTCCAAACAAAGACAACATCATCATCGGCCAAGTCCTTTGGCTACATTAGACTTCCAGTCAGTTCTCGTCGGAGAAGACTCATTTGGGATGGCCAAATTTGGAATTTCTGAATCATTAAACTCGGCGACATTTCTGTCATGTTGGTGAGCCTTAGATTGCTTTGTGGCTCTACAGACTCTCTCGTTTGTTCCACAATCTGCACTGACTTGAAATGGAAATACCCAGTTCCAAACATTGCTCTTGGAACAACAAAGGTATGAAAGACAGGGTTTGCGACAAAAAGGTTGAAATTGTTTATTTGCCTTAGTTCTGGGTCTTTAAATGCATTTTGGTCAGTGTTTCTCTCAATGTATGAGTCACCTTTGACTTGCACAGGTTTGTAATGGAAAGAACTCATCAGATGGAACCCTTTTGAAAGGGCTCTCCGGGAGACAGTTTCAGTTAAAGTTACCAATAACAAAATTTTAATGCCTGAGGACTGAAAAATGTTCTATCAATTCTAATCGATTCGTTCATTTTTTATAATAGGTTTGCGGCAGAGAGATAAATAAAGCAATCATTGCTTTGGCAGCCCTGAATCAGACAGGGAGGCGACAATTGATAGGGATGAGACCATCCCGATTTTTCCTTCAAGTTGGTAAACCAGTCACGAGTGGCAATAATTCTTGTACTTGTCGCCATAAGAGAAAACATAAATCGTCTCGTAAAAGTGGATGTTTTTCCCTATGACGATGTCTTAACTTGTCCCTTTTGTCAACAAAACACACCTTAGAATCGCATCTTTCAAGCTCCATGGACAGATTTGTCGATCTAATCTGAATTCCTCATTGGCATTCATCTTGTCCAGACGATCAATACAAAGGTGGCCAAAATCTTCAATTCATATGCTAATATCTTGGTAGTCATTTGACTCCTTCTTGAAGAGAAGAACCAGATATTTTTCGCAACAGATTCTGAAATATGAGATTCGTGACCCAGCGGCGAAGCCCAGAATTGTGCAAAAGTGTTATTGAAATGGAGACCTACACTGCAAATTTGCCTGTCATTTATATTTAGAATCTGTATTTTGAAGAGCAAGTCCAGACAAGAGATTTTCTCCAATTACATACTCAAATTTCTCAAATGTAGAGCCTTTTTATTTCTATAAGCCTGTGGCGACATTGAAAGTGTTGTATTTGATATTTCCAAGATAACTTACACCATAAAAATGGGTTTATTGGGAACATTGGCGCAGGAAGACTCGGAACGCAAAAAGTTCGTAAAGCTGAAAATTGTGTATAACGGAAAGCTACAGTAAGTACATACCAGAGATTGAAAAATGTCGTTTTATGACGGTGCTTAAAGAAACTCGTTCTTAATAGAAATCTAAGTGATCATTCTTAGTTGGCACTGCCATTAATATTATTATCCATATTTAGTCTCTCAAGGCAAACAAAGAATTTTTCGAAACACAATTCCACATGGAACATGAATATTGAAGGAATATCAGTTAAAGGAAACATCTTTAGGTATATCCTTGAAGCAAGTCTTGGATTGATCGACTTGTTTGGAAGCCATAATTTTGAATCCAGTGGTGGCTCTCAAACTCAAATTACGCACGCTCTATACTGAAAAATCATTCTGGCTTTGATCGCACATTACAAAGCTTAATAGTTTTTTTTTAAATAAATGTTATTTTTACCTAAAAGTCGCTCTAGCGTCATTTTTTGTCATGCATTCATGAACTTCCCTGAAAGTGACTTTTTAACGAAAGCTGTTCTATTTCTCTCTTAGAAGGATTTTCAATCCTGGAACTTTCCTAATCCAGAATGGCCGCGCGTACGCTAGCACAATTGTTAAGGCCGAAAGTATGTGCTGGCCCAAACAACGTAGGTTCGAGGCCTGATAGGGATCGAATTGAAGCTGTTAGGGAGAAATCCTTTTTAATCATCTAGTATGCTTTGTCACGTTTGATTTTACTCACCTCCCAGTTCCTGTCCTAAGTTTACCCATACCAAGTTTTCTGATGTTCCCAGTCTTTCGCCAATTGCGTCGAGAAAAAAATAACGAAAACCCAATTATTTTCTTAGTCCGATTCTAATAGTACACTCAGCAAACTAATAAACCGAAGACGAACTGAATGAGATGAAATCAATTCGGTCTCGTTTAAGCTTAAACAAATTTCAGAGACACAGAGAAAGATCCCTGAAAGTGAAAACTCATTATTGAATCCTCACGCAGCTTGTGTAAACAGTGTCACAAAGTCTGTCCGTATTTTTTTTAGTCTTTACCATTTCACCGCCAAGAGTCGAGTGCACGCCATTTCATCGAATTATCGTGAATTATTGTAAACATTGGATCGAGTGTCGTGGGCTATTGATGAGTACTACTTCTCCTACAAGAGCTTTTACTCGCTAGTCCTCGTACATACATCCATGGCAATATCAAATCTTCATCTCTGTCCGCCAAGTTCTTGGCATGGGGCAAAGGGTGACAAATGGAACAAGTGAAAACATGATATTAACAGGGAAATGGAGATCACGCCAGACCCTCTTTGAGCGATGAGAGCTCTTGGCCAGAGATGTCCTCTTTCTTCTCTTTCTTTCACTCCTCCATCCACCAACATGTAGATCGAGTGTAAGTGTTTTGTCTTCCATAAATTCTGACTTGCAAATTCAATGCCCTCATTAATCTGTCTGATCCCGCCAACCTTGACAGTTTGGACAGACCATACCACATTTTCGCCCATATTTTTCCTTGATCTTCGTCTTGACTCGGCTTGTAGTAAGTAGGACCTTGGCTTTGTTTGGTGCGTCTAGTTTGGGATAATACTCGGCTCAAGGATGCTTACTCTAAACAAAAGATGATTAAATTGCCATAAATCCCCAGTCTTAGAATCACACACAGTAGATTTGGCCCTGAACGACCACGTGGTCAGCCACCATCAGAGAGTAAAGTACTTGTCGTCTCAGAGGGAGCCAGCGGACTTGGGGCAAGATTTGTTGACCTCTGAGATTGTTTAGCCCAAAAATCCAGTGGAAGCGATAAAGAGATTTACGACTTTGATAAAAAGACATTTGTTATTAAATGACTTGAAATGTTCCTTTTCTCAAGTCTTGGGTGTCTCAACTGTCAATTGAGTGATCCGAGGAAATGCAACTTGCCAGTCATGCCTCAGACGGCTTCTTCTGACAGGACCCACCGTGCTCGTGTAGTTTTTGAAGTAATACTTGAAGGATCGAGCTACAGTAGCTCCAAGTAGTAAGAGTTGTACGTTAAATTCAGATCCTAATGGTGGTCGTTCGAAGAAGTCGATGACGATCTTTCGTTTCTACTCGGGTGATCGGCTTATTTTGAAGGCGTAAGATGTAAATTTGTCCGTGTTGCCAGGACGGTCGGTCCTTTGGACAAGAGTCAAAATGAGGCCAAAAGCAAGTTTGAAACAGAAGCGTGTATTTCTTCTTCATTATGATTATCATCATGAATATTATGACGTTCACATATAGGCAGGTATGTATATAAAGGTCACTAGGAATACAACTATTTGAACTTGGAAGGGATAAACATCAAGAGCCGTAAATATATTTATTCATGGTTGTACAATAGTTTTTTTGGTATCACCTTGATTGTTGTCACACATGAGGGATGAGGAGATGCAAGAATCGCTAGCAAGACACACGTTCTTTGTGGATGAATTGGGCACTGTTGTTCTAGTCTGTGTTGGAGTATGTGTGTATGTGGGGGCACGACCGTGGTTCTAGTGTACTAGTATGTAACCAAAATATCCTCACATTGAACAAAGACATGCAAGAGGCCTCCCAAGAGTAGTGAAACAACAACTACAACAACAACAGAACGATGTATGGAAGCAAAGGAGGAAAAAGAGGAACTTTGGAGCCGAACGTGAAGATGTTCGTTTGTGAATATAGGTGTTTGTGTCTGTGTATGCGTGGCAACTTTGCATCATGTTAGGAGAATAACAATATCACATTTCTTGGCAAGAAGGCCATTTAACTTCAGTAAAGATTGCAGATTTCAACGAGGAAAAAAGAGCAATGCATTCGAGGACCGGCGAATCATCTCCGTCTGGTGTGTTTCCATGGGAATTTTCTTTGGTCAGAATAGCCCCGCTGCTGACTGTGGTGAGTTGTTGAAGTTGGGGGGGATTTTGGCTGAGAGGAAGAGGCGTGATGCTTGATGCCTCCCACCGATCGACCCGTGGTGGGGCCTTCAAAAAGGGGCAAAGGAGTGCGGCCCGACAGCTGGACCTGACTCAAGGCTGTCTCGCGATGAGCTGAAATGAAGCTGCTCCAATTTCCACTAATATCAGAGTCTTGGAAGAACACGTCCTGCGAATCTTCTTTTTGGTATGAATGAGATTCTCCGTCGTGGAGGTTGGTCGGAGAGGCTGATGCGTCGTCATTGGACTGGTGCTTGCTCTCTGGTGCATCTTGAGAATCAGAGCGCAGCAAGGCCTCGAAAGGAGGCCGTTTGTCTCCACTCTTTCGCTCCCAGCTGAGACGAGGCCCTCGTGGGCTTTGTACTGATTTCACTTGAACCGAGGGAACACCGAAATAGCCGTCTCCCTCCAACTCGCCCACACCACTCTGTGAATCTGGGTAGCGACGGTTGTTGTTGTTGTTGTTGTGATGATGATCCTGGTGGTTGAGGCGAAGTCTATTTGTTTTTCGTCTCGAATGACTGCGATCGTCGGGTGGGGATCCCGCGCCCTTGACTTTGCCCGACGACGAATGCCTTCGCCGATTGCGTCGGCGTTGGAGTTTTCGCAATTTTTTCCTCCTGCGCCGCTCTTGCTTTCGGAGTTGTTTTCTTCGGGCCCGATTCCGAGCTCTCCATTTGGTTTTCTTGTCGTTGCTGTCGTCCTTGAAATCTCTTTTCGATCCTTTTCTCCGACCCAAATGATTTCTCCTACCCCCCTGGTTAGATTGGGCTTGAGGCTGGCAGAATTCTGAATTTTCCAACCTGCATCCTAGAAAACGAGACAAAAACACATTTGGCTTGGGATTTTTTTTTCTAGGGTTTCACGGATATAATCTGAAATGCATTGGCCGGCTCCATTCTCGATAAGTATGCTAGTAGGTGTGGATTCACGTACTCCACACGTGGTAAGGAATCTGCCTAGACACTCGATAGTGTTGTGTACTCAAATTTAGGAGGACCAGGAAAGTTCTCTTACCTGCAAGGTAGTGGCCTGGGGTTGATGAAATCTCATTTCGGCCGGAGTTTGCCAATGAAACTGGTTTGCCCATTCTTTTACCAGCCAAAGAGACCTGGGGCAAGGTATTTTGGGTTTCACCTTCCACTTGTGTAGGAGGTGGAGGCGGAGGATAAATGACTTCGTTATTGTTGGAATTGAGGCTTGTTCCGTTGTTGCGGCGGTACAACTGCTGGGCTTGATGGTTCTTCCAAGTGAACGAAGTCACATTCTGACACCCGGTGGACTCGCGCCAATTGTGGACCAAGATCCCCGATCGCTCGCATTCCCGAGCATAGGCCGTGAGCACCTCACAATGGCACGTGTCACCGGGACATTCGCACATGTCCAATTTGCACGCATTATGGAAGTACTTGATGTCCACTTTCTTGGCACATTGCTCGAAGAGGTTGGAGGTCAAGGCATTGCAGTTCCGATCGGACTGGATGCGCTTTTCCCAAGACTGAGTGCATTGGGGCTCATAGGAGGAAGGCATATCCTTGGGCAACACTGAGCAAGCTTTCAATCCACCGACTCTCCAGGAGTCGCCAAAGCTCTGACCTTCTCGATAGAGGCGTCCTCGACGGCCATAAAAGTCATCGTCACTTCGGCCATTGAAGTTGCCACATAATCCACAGAGACGATTTTGATATTGAGGTGGAACGGTGAGCTCGAGGAAACTCACGCCGTCCCATAAGATCCGCACACCTGAAATCACATACGAAAGAGGAATCGTTAGTTATCTCAGTCCTTTTCTTGGCAGATCCATCGTGCATGCAGGCTTTTCTTGACAATGAATGCTCGCTCGTTTGAAGAAGAAGAAGACATGACAGAAGCCACTCAGATTGACGTAATTCATTGACATTCCAATCCTAGAAACGATTCTCACCGTTTTCCCCCACACTCCCTGAGTCAATCATCACATTTACAAGAGGTAAAAAATCAATTTAGAGGAAGTGGACGATTACCCTCTCTCGTTGCTCTCGTCACAAAGCGGGTAAAACAGACCAAAAACTTCGTCTCCGCCCTTTTGAGCGGGAGTGGGGAACAAGTCAAAGGCTCGGATCTAACCACTATTTGAGCAATTGAACGACCCAACACACTACTATGCCGATTCTTTTCTACCATTGTGCCAACGTACCCGTCTACGTCTTCTAAGCTATCTATCAAGGGGTCGATGGGGTGACAACTTGCTTTGTTACTGGAATTTTCCGAGACCACTCTCAACAACGTGGTCGTCGTTTGACGATTGGTCTTTGTTTCAGGATGAGGTTCAGCGAAAATTAGGGGGTTTGGACGGTTTGACAAGGAAAAAAAGAGCTCGATGGTGCTATTCACTCTGTGTGTGTTTTGGAAGGAAATGAGAACGGAATCAAAATGGGTCTGGTTTTGTGAAAATGTGAGCCCAACTCCACCAACTGCTATCAAATGCTTTCTCGAGTCAAATAAAAAAATGGGAAGTCCGCTGCCGATTTTCAAGAGATGGTGTTGTCATGCAAATGAGTTGTAAACAAACTAATTTCAAAGCTTGACATGCCAAGAAACTATTTCCATGCGACCAACTACCATTACTGATCCTCTCAAATGGTGGGGCTAATATCGTTGCTCGAAAATGGGCCCAGGTAATAAAGGAGGTGAGCAAAGATTCTCATGGATTGTTTGAAGATGAGCGCAAATGAAATGGGCTCAAGACACCGTAGGTCCTCGTTACTATTGAGCCCTTCAATTCAGGCATGCTGAAGGAACGTCATATTTTGCCACAGCTTGAAATTTCGAGTGCCATAGCGAAATGACAGAACAAAATTAGAGTTTATGTGCCGGTAAATGGGCGGCTGCTTCCATGTAGAACAAATACTCTTTTTGCTCAAGTACTATCTTCCCGGGGACTGAAAAGTGCTTGGAGTGTACCAAAGTCTATCTTGGTTAAGAACCCAAAGTCACGCGACCCAAACGAACTCCCAGAAAAAAACACTACGAGGCTACTATGAGTACGTTCGTTGTCGAATGTACAGAACATTGCACAGTACACAGTGCAGTAGCAGAAAGCGACGAGACCGAGAATGAGCAATGGAAATGGAGAAATGCCTCAGATTTGTCATTGGAGAATAGGCCAGTCGCTTCTGGATTAGGCGGATAGCTTCTATTAGTTGTAAGGCTGCCCGACGAAAGTTAAATGGAAGCCAATGCCCACGACCAACTCAGACTGAAGGAAATCAAAGTTGAGCTCTTAAGATTTACTGAAGGGAGCTTCCCTTTTCTCCCCCAGACAGAATGAACTTGAATGACTGCAGTGCCATTAACTATGTGTACATGGCAGTTATAGAAATGGACCCACATGGTGGTCTTTTTTAGAATGAACTCATTCAATGGCCATGACTCCAAGTCAAACGAAAACGTTCGACTTGGTGGGTTAAAATTCCTTCATAACTTCCTAATCAACGAAAATTGGTAGATTTTTCTCTCACCTGTATTGGTGCGCAGAACAACGCGGTATCCATCCTTCATGACTGACAGGGATCCCAATTTGATGTAGGGTAAGGAGACCCTCTTCCCGTCCACTTTGACCTTCATCTTTTGCATAAGAGAGACCTTCACACCCTCGAGTCTGACTGTCACGGTACGAAGCCAGCTGAAGGCGAACGAATCTCGGGCGTCATTGGTTATTCGAATGGAGAACGTTGAGTTGTTGTCCTTGCTACAATCCTTGGCCAAGAGGTACTTGCAACTTCCTTGGAAGTTGAAGATCCGACCATCGAACGTTTTGTAATGAGGGTCACCAAATACGGTGCACACCCCCTCTTCACATTGGGGACAACATTGGCCCTCTTTATGGACCATTCGGGCGTTTGGGGGACAAGTCAATTGAGGACATTTCATGGGGGAACATTTGATCTCACCGTTGGAACACACACACTCACGGCAGTTGTTGGTCCAAGTTTGACCATTCTTGTAGTCATCGCCGTCCAAGCTGCAGTGATTGGGCACTTGTTTTATAGCTGGCAGTGCTTCTTGCAAGGCGTGATCGATTTGAGGGTCACAAATGGGACAACATTCTCCCGAGCGAGATTTTTGCTCAGACTTGGCACAAGGCAAAGTCGGACAAACCACACGGTGACATTCCATCGACAGAGAAGAGCTGCACGTGCATGTTGTACAATGATCTGGAGAGACTTTGGAACCCACGTTGAGTACTTTGCCCTTGAAGTGGCACATCTGACGGAGACGCCCAAATGAGGAACTCAACGGCGCATGTTGGCGGGAACACACAGGGCAACATTGTCCCGGAATCCTTTTCTTCAAATGTTCCTTACAAGGCAGAACTGGACAAGCCTTCCTGGAACAGGTGAGACGACCTTCGGAACAAGTGCATAAGTTGCAAGGATTAGTAATGTCAGCTTTGGTCTCCCCATTCTCGTAAGTCATGCCTGCTCTCGAGCATCGATCGCACGAAGGACAACATTGTCCTGGAACATGCACCGGATTTGAACACATTGGAGCTGGACATTCAATTTGGGACCGGGTGATGACTCCTGAGAAGCATTCGTTGATGGCACACTGGTCTGTGGGATCGTTCCAAGTTTGATCGCTCTTGTAGCGTGTTCCATTTTGGACACATGTCTGGCAAACTTGGGGACATGGTCCTTGCTTGGTGTCTTCAACGTAGTGACAGCCTTCAAGGGCCTTGAGACACGAGGGCATCTCACAATTATCGAGAATTCCATTGACACACTGACAAACGACTTCGATGTTGTTCACCAAAGGCACTGGCACCTTTTGACCCTCTTGATGGGCATGACACTTGTAGTGTCCACCTTTCAGGCTTTGGCACAAGGACGTCCGAAAGAGAAGGAACAGAATAAGTGTTCCTCTTAACACTCGAAAGTCTCCGAGGAACCTCGTGGAACTCATTCTTCGATCGGTCTATTGGCACTCGAGGGGACCCAGACGGCTAACAATCATGGCCCACTCTGTAAGTTAGGAACGAATCCAAGTCGAAGTAGATGCCTCCTCATAACTCGCATCGAGTGGTTTATAAATGGATGTGTGTTTTATTCCTGCCTTCGTCGCTTATTCACATCTCCACACCTTGGACAACTTGACGAAACTGGTCTTTTAGAATGCCGTAGACGGTTTGATCCGATCTTTTTTGTCGTCGTCAGCTCTCCAATTCGGGTTCCGCGAGCGCCGCGAGTCCACTTTACTAGATGATGGGGTGGTGGGTGGGTGAACCCCGAATTCGTCGCCGTCGTCGTCATCGTCGTCGTCTTCACGTTTCGGCCGCGATCCGTGCTGTGGATGCAGAGTCTGTCACTGAGAGCAAAGCGCACTGTTTCATCGACTTTTCTTAGCTTCTATCCTTCTTGAAGGCTTGAAATTCTCTTTGCTGGTGGTGACGGTCATGGGTATGTTGACGATGATGAGAATGGTGATGAGATGCCTACACATGTACATACATACGTGCTCGATGCTCAAGTCCAAGGGGAAAAGGTGTGCGATCGATGCGTGCGGACTTATCAGTTTCCCTTGCGGAGAATGCGCAATTGCACGATGGGCTCACTCGAGTGCCCCCAGAATGGATTGCATGGGCCTGCTCAACATCTCTGTAATGTATTTAAATGGAAACAATCGCGCTCATCACACATTGAACTTCCTTGTAAATGGGCCCTACTGGTTATTTTCCGGTGTCCGTCGAGGAATTTGCCCGTCCAAGAAGAATGTGCGCTACTACCAAGAGGAACATCTTATCAGGCGGTGGCGATCAGTTTTGGAGATTGGATGCGAATATTAAACTGGGATTCCAATTAGAGGTGCTACTTCGCAATTTCGGTTATAACTGGGAAAGAATTCGAAGAATTTTATTCACACATGGTTGCGCTCTTATCAATTCCGGTTCCAGCACCTATGTGTGCCTCTCATGATTTCCTTTACACCCAAATAAACCTACGATAAATACACCTCTCTATCTCAAGCATCCAAATGTATGTATCAATGTCAAGGACGTTGTCCAACGATCAATGGTACGTGAATCTCACTCACATTGGGAAATGAGAAGCCTGCCAGACGACAAGTTGACTAGACATTCGGAGACAATCGAAATTTGTCGGCATTTCCTCTGTCCGAGAATTTTGTCTCCTTTCTCGCTCTTCCACTTTTACCTGCTCATCCAGCTCTAGTTAATGGTCTTAGCTCCTCCATTTACCTCTACGTAAGAAGGAAGATCAGGGATCCAATCACCCTCCCCAAGAAAGAAAGAGCGATCATCACCCTCTTTGACTCGTCGCTTTCGTGGTTTTGACGTCCTGTATTGACATTGGTGTCCGCAGTTTCCGCTTTCAGACGACAAACTATGCGATTGAATTGACTTCAATACCACCAATAACAACCAATCAGCCAACCAACTCTGGCAAACCGTTCTAAGCTCCTTTGAGTGAGTCCAACCATGGGACCATTCATTGGTGCCAAGGATTGTCCTTTAATCGGATATTAGTCGGAGACTTTTGGGGACCTACTGTACATAGATAGCACACACGAAACTGAGTTGGCAAATTCAATAAAGGGCTTACTTTAAATATTTTAATTGAAGTTTATTGTAAATTGGATAGCACTTTCGTCCTTACCTGATGAGCGATAACTGAGTAATTTTGCTTGAGGCTATCGACAACGAGCGTTTCCCAGTTCTGAAAATGTGGGTCGGATTTGAGGTTAACACTTCAAGGGAAATCCGTGCTTACGAAGCTGAAAATCCGAACCGACATTTGTTTTGCAAAAAATCATGAGTCAGGAGATTTTTCTCGCGACTGGAAGAACAACGGCAAAGAAGGTGTCTTCCATTTGTATTATCGCCTATTATCTCTTTTGTTTTGCTCTAAATAAGTCAAAATTATCATTTCACTGAAGATGTAATATAGGAATTCCAAGAAATGACAAACGTTGATGCGTTAAAGAAGAGGAGTTTCTTTTAATTTCTGCAATGCGGAATTGGCATGGTTGAGGTTGCGTGTTCCAAAGTTCTTCTTGCGTCGTTTTGTTGTGTTCTTAGATTTTGAAGGGTTTGCTGATTCTGAAAATCAGACCATCAAAAGCAAAACTTTGGTTCCACTATCTTCTTGTTACTAATTGTCGTTTCCAGATTCGAAAATCTTTTTTCCAATTGACCCACAGTGTTTGTCGTATAGCCAGTTGGAGAAATAAAAATGACCGACAGATGATTTTTGACGATTGTTACCAACGATTTAGCGATCGTACAAGTGAATGTGGGACCCAAGGGCTCGAAAAAGCCTTTCATACTATATCAAGAAATGATATGAACGACATAACGAGTTAAAACGGATTGAGGGTGCTTTGTGAAGTGACCTAAATAATGTCAATAAATTGAGTCAAAAATCTTTTAATTAAGTACAAAGTGAAGTAAGTTGCTCCCGCTGGCAAAGAAATTGGGAATCCTTTTAGTAGGCCCACAGAGTTCCCAGAGAGGAGACCCTGGGGCAGACAGGGCTAACATTTTGTTGGACAATTTTCAGGCCCCAGCTGACCTTTGGCTATGACGTTTTTCAAGCAGTTGTGCCCAAAAAAGTTCTTTTGTAGGGTTGAAGTCATGGTCACTTGTTCCGCCTTGAAATGCCCCAATCGTTCAGTGCCTGTCAAGAATAACCCGTTAGACAAGTGGCATGATTCTGCATGCTAACTTCACATTATTTAATCGCAACATTTCAAAACGAACACAACTTTGGCATGAAGGAAAATTTGTTTGTTTGGGCACAACTTAGGAAATAATGTTCGGAAATATCAATAATATCACATAACCGCCCTGTGAGTAGGCCTGTTAGTTTCGCCAGGGTTTCGGTTACAACGAAAAGGCTGAGAAACTGACTAGAAAAATCATCGAAAATATTTTGGTGAAAACGGCTTAAAAACTATTCCGGAAAGATTACGAAAATCCTTTTAATTAGATATTTTTTTTTATTATGATAACTAGGGACAGGAACTTAAGACGAATAAACTTATTCGTCTTTTTTCGTCTTTATTCGTGTTTTTTACCCTTATTCGTCGCGACAAATTTATTCGTCTAATTTGGATTTTATTCGTCTTTTTTCGTCTAATCCGGCAATTTTACTCAACTTTTTCCGTCTAATTAGTCAAAAATTGGAACTTTTCTTAAATTTGAAGTTTTTTTCTCAAATTTGGAATCAAATAGACACTTTTAAAAAATTTCAACGCCAAAACTTGGGCAACAAAATATGATCCACACTTACATTTGAACTTGTGAAACAAAAAAAATGAAAATTGGATTGAAAAGGCTATCTGACTATTTGAAGACTTAATATCAGCAAATCTGCTTCTAAATATTGCTCTATTGAAAACGTTGAAACAAGAGCGGTTTTGAGCTCTTGGTTTTTTCAAATTTATATGTTCCACTGACCATTTCTTGCTTATTTGGCACTTTTGCGTTTGTTAACTTTGTAGCTGTTTCCCCTCAATTGGGCCATACATTTTGTCTACCTTAGTGGCAGCAGTTTTAATCATCTTCACAGGCAATTCATAAGTCTTTTTTGCCGTGTAAGTCAGTTTTTTTCGTCTTTTTTGTCGTATATGTCAGGTTTTTTCGTCTTTTTGGTCGTGTTTGTCAGGTTTTTTCGTCTTTTTGTCGTGTTTGTCAGGTTTTTTCGTCTTTTTTGTCGTATTTGTCAGGTTTTTTTCGTCTTTTTTCGTCTAATCGGGCAATTTTATTCGTCTTCATTCGTCTAATCAGGTAACTTTATTCGTCTTTTTTCGTCTAATTTGACAGTTTTATTCGTCTTAACTTCCTGTCCCTAGTCATGACACTTTTATTGTGTTTTTTATTGGATTGGATAAGCTGATTTTTCTGAATATTTTTATCACGTCTCTTTGCTTCTGGGATAGATGGTATAATTCATAGAATTTTTTTTATTCAAAATAATTTTGCGACTTTTTACTGTCGACATCGACAGCACTTTGTACAATCATGTCTGAAGGGTTGATGTAACTGTCAAGGGAATATTGGCGTCTTTGATTTCACTTCTTCATCTGAAACGAAGCCGGGACGATTGGGGGAACTTGAAAAAGGCTGAAATTGTCTGATGACTTTGCTCAGTATATTACACGCCTTATTTGCTAAATTAGCTACTATGTTGAATGAATGCTTTCCCAAATAGAGCAAGTTCTAATCGAATGAGGGGTGCTTAAGGCATCGATGTGGTTGCCAATGTATATACTTTATCAAAGATCTACATCAAACGAAAAAAAAAGCGGAGGAGAAACCATTTTGTGTAAGAGGAGGTTTTGAGCAAAAAATAGGTTTGCGGAAATCTCGGTCTGGATTGGCGCAATGGGCGAAACACGCGCTGTCAGACAAAAATTGCAGAGCAATTTCTTGTCCCAAACGTTCAAGTGGTGGGTGGGCGTCGGTGGCTGCAATCGGAGCGGGATGACGCGAGTTCAGGCCATCATATTTCAGGGCCTCTTCAGTCGGCTTACATATAATCAGATTAGAGTGGTTTACTCTGACTTGAGCACTCTTTCCCTCCCAAAAGTTTCGGGAGGTTTGCATCCCTAGCTGATGCTGTTGGTCAGTTCAATCTGTTGTTGTGTTTGGGACTGATTATGAGGCGGCGGTGTCGTGGATGCGGTTGCGTTGCCTTGAGTTGTCTTGAGCTTCCGCAAAGGTAAACAAGGGCACAAATTAGGACACTTGAGTCGCTTGAGCATAGGCCGAAGACCATGGAATGCTTTGGCGGTCTCTTCCGCCGTTTTCCCATGGGTTTCGGGCAAGAAAATGAAGATGAAAATGAAGCCAAACACACACACCGAGCCATAGAGGAAGAAAGGCACGAATGGGGCCACATTATAGTACATGTCATGGAATGTCTTGGTGACGACGAACCACCAGAAGTTGGAAGTCACATTGGATATGGTTTGGGTCCAGCGTCGAGAACGTAATGGGAGGATTTCGGTGGCCACGACCCACGTGAGACTGCCCATTCCGATGTTATAGGCAAGGGTGAAGAGGACTAGAATAGGAATAGGCAGTAATCGAACGTACTGCAATTTTGTCAGGGCCGCCCAATTTGGTTTCCAAGGCAGGGCCTGTGGGTCGAAAGGGTCTTCCAGGAGAACGGCAGGATCTTCATTCCTCGAGTCTTCCTCGTCCAAGGTACTTGCGTTTGGGTCCAGCACTCTCTCGTTACCCTTGAGCAGGTAAAAGTACAAGCCCATGGACAATTGCGCCACAGCCATGCCGAATTCGGAAATCAGAAGGAGACGCCGTCTTCCACAATGCTTCTTTAAGACGAGCCCCAAAATGGAGGAGAGGAAGTAGGTTATGCCGATAATGAAAGCGCAATCCTTGGGGCTTAGCACACATTCGGCCTCCTTGAAGATCATGGCCGTGTAGAATGTGATGGCGCCTTGGCCGGAGAATTGAAGAAGGAACATTAACACTAGTATCACAATGAATGGATAAAAGACGGAGCTATGAAGAAGCTCCCAACATTGGAACTTGGGTTTGCCACCCTCATGATCCAAATTGTCCGCGTCAGTTTCATGAAGAATGGCGTGTAAATCATTGCGATGGAATGCCAATTTCTCCTTAATTTTACGAATCTCCACTGTGGCGTCGTATTCCTCGCCGCGAATTAACACCATGGATTTGAAGGCCAAATCCTCCTCGTCGTTGTAAACCAGCCAAGGTGGGCTCTCCGGAATGAAGTACAGACCAAATGTGAACGGACAAAGGAAGACACAGCTGGCTAAGGCCAACCAATTCCACTCGAGGCTTCTGCCCATGATATAACACAGAAGAATCCCCAAGGAGATGAACACCTGGGGAAAGCTGCCACAGATATCCCTGAGGACTGGACGACATATCTCATGGATGTACACGGGAGAGATGGTGATCTCCAAACCAGCACCTAAGCCCAATAGGAACCTCCCTGCATACAGTTGCCACGTTTGACTGGATGCCATTAGCAAAGTCCATCCGATGAAGAGACTCATCACGGAAAAGGCCAGAAGTGATGCTTTTCGACCGATGGCATCCATTAGATAGACTGCGCTTAATGAGCCAAAGAGAGCTCCCAAGGCGAGAAGGCTACCTGGAATGAAAACGGGAAAGGCAAGGAATGAGTTTTATCCTAGATACTCGCCTCCGATAGGGTTGACAAATGTTGAGACGTTAGTTTGTACTCAAAGGTCCATTCTAACTCAGGGCCTGAGAGATGATCAATCTTATTTCAAGGTAACATCGCACTATCTACGTTCATTGATCGGGGCCCATTTTTTTGACCAACTCACTAGCGTTTCTGTCAAACTCAACTTTTTGAGGATGAATCGTGGTACTTGGGTGCATTAACCAAATCCTCGCTACCCAAGCTTAAGAAAACTGCTTCTTCAGATCCGCAGCCATAGAACCCATATAAAAGCAAACACAGTTACACGAGTGAGGACAATGTTTCCTTTTCATTGGGAAAAAATCACAAAGGCCCAAAACTAGGACTTTCTAAACAATCAACAATCCAAGCTATGGCTTTGATTCAAACAAACTTTCAATAACGTGATTCCCATTTGCCATAAAGCTGGTGGTCTAATAATATATATTTGTTCTGCATACGACACTGTAGCAAAAAGAACAAGCTAGAGGAGCCACTTTGACGCATTGAATTTGAGGACAACTCGATCGATCACTTATTGGTCACACCAAGGCCGATCGTGAGCAAGGAACAATGCCGGTATTCCCCCTCCCTTCATCTCTTTCTCTCTCTCTCACTTTTCCCCCTCAGCAAGTGACCACCGCAGAAGTCGGGGAAACATGCAAACAATCCCTGGCGCGAGCTTGTTTTTGCCGGATCCATGACACTCCATTTAATCACCCTCCTTGAGTCGTTTGCTACCAAGTCGTTGTTCTTCCGGTGGCCGGAATGAAAATCAACGTGTACTGCGTTATACGTATGAGAAAAAGAGAGTTAAGAGGAGGTGGTGAGAATTGCTTGAGGTACCATAATTCGAGTCAGGCCCTGAAGTCATTAGCATATCTCTTTTCTCCAAGACTAGTTTACCAGAAGCAATTCCAGAAAATGGTTCCATTGGTTTCTGGAACATGAGATCTTTCGTGAGTAAAGTATGCGCGGAGAGAGCTACATTTCAAGGCACTGAAGTCCGAACGGGAAGAAAGTTTTTTGTTTGGCGTTCCTAGCGTTCCTAGTCGGTCATTTACCGGGGTCTTGTAGTGCAGTGTACAAGTTCTTCTTTGTCATTCTAAGAAGAGTTCGAGTTGGACCATGGATTATTAGAGAGGAAGAAAGGGCGCAAACTTTTTTGAACAAGTACTTTTCTCTTTTCCCCATCGGATTAGGCCGTTAGGAATATTGAGGAACTGTTCGCTCTTTAGAAATGGTTGCCGTGGACAGAAATTGTTAATCGATAGTTTCATATTTGAATATTTCGCTCCTGGGATTGGACATAAAAATCAATGACAGGCCTCTGCGGTCCAAAAAAGGGCACCCACCCACCGAGTTGAGTTGGATGATAGGTTTCATTTAATTGACTCAACGACCACAAAACCAAATCCCAACGTGATCAGGCCCTGAGTTTTCATGCATTGCTTGTTCAATTGGGACAGAAGCTTTCTTGACCCTCTCTCAGTTGGTTGAAAATATCAATATTCTTAAAGCGACTGATAAGGAGCAATGAGATTGCAGAACCTTTGAAACTGGGCATTGCGTTGGAAGTTTGACGATTGCCTTTTAGTATTCAACGAATAACAGCAAAGAAATGTTTTACTTTGAGAGAGCACTCCTTGGAACTGTTTCCTTTGTACATTAGCAGGTTAAAAATTCATGAGGGTCAGTGCTTCTGAAATTCAAAACTACTCAAGTTCTAGCCACTCTTGCGCATTGGTCCAGGAACTCCTTCAGTACTTTTGAACATGTGTTCGAACAACATGAAACGATGAAAGAGATAACTTCGCAAACAGGTTATTCTACCAATCTTGCCGTTAACTCGAAAATTAAGACATGAAAACTTACTCATCCAAGTAGTTTCTTGCGTTCCAATTTCAATGGTGAGGGAATTGTTCGGAGCCAACATGGATGGAATGGCTGAAGAAGTGTAGGCCATACATATGCCGTATGATATGCAACCCGTCGATACCGAAACCGCTGCCAGAAGCTGCAAAACAGAAACAATCATTTAACTTTTTTCACTCGGGACAAAGGTTACACTGTTTAAACCGTCGGTAAGTAATCTTGCACCGAATGCCTGAGAGGGCATGTTTTGGTAAATTCTCTGGTAGAGGGCTAGCTCATTGATTTAGGCTCTCGTATGTAGTGAGCTTTGAGATGGCATGACTTTTGACTAACTTTCCATTGTAGGAATTGACTTCTGTATACCAGAATCGAAACTAATACATCGAGTATATAAGAATTGCGTTGTACGAAGATTAATCTCCAGAAAGGTGGCGGGATGTGAAAGAAGGTCAACAATGTGTTTTCGATCGAATGTGCAATCCCCGAGATTAATGGCCACCACATCCGTGACGACTCTCTCGTGACAATGGCAAAGCTCATTCCACTCTTTGAACGACCGTTTTAAAGGAGGCCGATTTGTTGTGTTGAAATATTAACAATGTTCTCGAGGAAGCGTGGAAATCACCACCAACATTCGGAGGCCAAAGGCCAAGAAAGGATTGGCCTCGAATTCCGGTGAATCTCGATTGCTGGGCTCGGCAAACAAATTGACACATTACACGTCATTTGCGTAATGTCCTTTGCCTAGAAATTATCGCCCTATATTTCTTTGGAACTATGCAAGGTGTTGGGATTGTTTTTTGCTCCTGGATCATTTTGGTAATTTTCCGGTAAAAGGAAAGAAATCTAGCGACAGGGCGCAACAAATTGTTCCTGGATATTATGCCAATCAAGAAAGCACATCTATGTTAGGAATTTTTGCCCATGCTGATTTTTTTCTGTTTTTTTTTTCTAATGGCGCCTACTTATTTTGAAACTCCTGCACGAAACTAGTCGCCATAAAACAATAAAGATAAGGGCTCTTTTCGATCGTTAAGAGTAAACACCGTTGGTATTTCCGGACATATTTTTGGCATATCATTGCTTTGGCAAACTCAAGATTTTTGAAGTTGGATTCATCAGAGCACAAACACAATGATAGGTTTGAGGCATGATGAATATTTCATATTTCTGATACTTAGATCAAAAAAACCTTTCTCTTTTTTTCGTGGATCAGCTGATGTTATTCAGACTATTTCCATATAAAAAGCGCTCAAACTCTCGATCACAATCATTCATATCGATAATAAAACATCTTTTTCCCATCAATCATGTTAAATCTGTCGCAACCACCGTTTAAATTGACCTTGAACGAAAAAAAGGCAAACAAATTGACAAAGCTCGATAAATGCCAGAAAAATAGGTTTGTAAAGAAAACTCTTGTGGATTCATCCTTAAACTCTGACGCGGCCAAATTAATAACAGAAACTGGGACCTAGGTCTCTGTCGAAATAGATTGTTCGAATGTTCTAATCAATTAAGGTTGACCACTCTCGACACCGTTGTAGATCATCAAAAATTGATGTTCATGTCCTACTAATTGTTCTTTCTGTCCTCAAATTGCCGTCTTAGGTCAAAAGACTGCAAATTATTATCGATTTTCTTAAGTTAACCGAAACCTCGGCCGAATCGAATCTTACCGGCACAGCATTTTTCATAATCAGATAGAGGCACATGGGGGGATATTGGATGAATCCGAAGCAAACTGGTCACAATATCTGTCGATGAAATCCCGAAGGATGCTGTCTATTGATCATAAACATGAGTTAGCTTACAGAGAAAGTCACTAAAGCCATATGTGTGAGTTGTCTTTGAAGCACTGAGGTCCAATCACTTGTCACTCAGTCTGTCTCCCTCATTGCCGAAATGGCCAGTTCTACATCGAGGAAAACGTACGTAAGGCAGCCTTTGATGAACTCGATGTTAGTTTGTTACTCGATCGAACGAACGAGGACTTGGACAAATGCACGAGACTTCAAATCAGCGTGGAAAGTGTCACTACAAGACAGATCAACTTCGAGTCTTGCAGAATGAGGGACAGGGACGCAGAGGTCGTCGTCCAACGCTGGCCTTTCCTCCCGAAATGCTCAAAAAACGAGGATAATTCGGAAACAAAACGAGCTCATTCTCGGCAGATTTGAGAGGACAAGAAGACAAAGGCCACTCACGAGACACGCGCTCGTTGTTTGGGGTGCGGTGCTTTGAACCTCACTCATGGTTCCAATCAAGTCGTGGAGGACGGTTAACGTGATAGCCTCGGTGGGTTGCCACCTTGTGGTTTGTTTGTCACCCGAACTCAAGTCCTTTGGCGGATGAAATCAAAGAAGTCCGTCCAGTGTTCCCTGTTTTGGAATCTCGAGCTCCATTCCACTCTGGTTTCACTTCATGGCTAACTGACATTAGCTCGTCGTCGTGTCACTTTCTGTCTCTGCATTGGCAGAACAAACGTACACTGTCATTAAAACCTCTCTAGACATGGAATTGCCAGCAAGAGCTGCTCCCATAGGTTGGCCTTCTAGTCAGTTTGGGGTCCCTGTTGGCCTCGTATCCCTTTCGTACTAAACCCCACGTTGCGGTGAATCCTTCTCCACTTCTTGGTGGTACCTCGTCTACTACATCGGACGAGTTGTACGAGTCTTTCTCGAGGGGAACGAACGATCCTCCTCGGGGCTTTCCTTCCCCCCTTCTTCGTTGTTCTCTTCTTTCTTGCCCGCTTCCTCCTACGTTATATTATTTTCATTCTGGGTTTTTATCCGCTCTTAAAGCTGCTGAACATGCGGAGGTTCGAACTTCGACCCTTTCAACTGACATGGACCACCCGAGACCAAGCAGTCACCGAACTTGTCGCCACTTTATCACCGGAATAACAGAGGTATATAACTTCTCATGTCCGACGAAGACCCTTACATTCGTCGTTCCAGCTTTAAAAAAGGAAGGCCAACAACCTTCACTCGGTTGAATTTCTTACATCGATAAGGGTCAAGAAAAGGACGAACGATCGCGTTCCAGGAGAGTTGATGGATCAAGAAGAATGAGATGGTTTGCCGTTAGCAAAAAAATGGATATTTTTCAAACGTCGGGGGGCTTGCGTTGTCAAAAGAAGTTGGCACAAATGGCAAGGACACATTTTAGAAAGCGATTGAGGGAATTTAAAGACTGGGCCAAAACGTGCAATCTCGGTGCTGGGGCCTTGAACTTCTGAATGAACAAACGTAGGGATTCTATTAGTGCCTTTTGGACATGGAAGAAACAAATTAGAGTTACTAGGAGTTAGTAGATCACTAGGACCTTTTGAGAGGCCAAAAGAGGCTTCAAGAAATAGAGAATACATTTTTACCATGACGCTCAAAACTTTTTTGTCCGCCATTCTAGTAGTTGTACTTTAGGAGTCACTTTTTGCTTACCCTGAAGGTCAAAGACCAAAATTACAAAGACACAAAAGAAAAAGCGCAAAAATGGAGCCTTTTTGAAGTAAAGCGAAGAAAACTATTCCGAATGTTGTGCATGAATTCTTCCTTTATGTAACTAGACTACGCAGTGCACTTTTTATCATTTTTCCCCGATTTGGAAGTATAGAACATAAAGATATATTTTATATGCTTGTTTAAAGGTCTAACTGAATGTTAGAGCCTCAGACGCCCAATATTAATAATAATGACAATTCTACGGTTCCCAAATAATATAATGGCAAAGTTACCCAAAACTAGTTGTTCTCATAAACATATTTGTAGCGCAAGAAGTGCATCAACAAATATTGTTGATGAACCATGATTCGATTTTCAAAACTGCATCAAATATCCACCAAGCTTGTGCAATTCTTGACCTGCTTGCTCTTTTTTTAGCATTGAAGAACTTTAGGTAAAGGTAAGGTTATTATATCTTACTTTTTCCATTGTTAACAACGTAAAAAGAAACATTAAGCAAAGTTAAACCCAATATTCCCATCTCCAAGGTCCAATTAGTGATTCAAATACAAATATTCCAATATGAAGCATGTGAGTGACCTTCAGTTGAAGACAAAAAGCCTCTCAAATTATGAGCTCCTTGTCATTCAAACCCAAACCACAAAAACTCTTCACTTAGTTCGTTTTTTTGGCTTGCGTGGAGAATATCCCTAAAACAACCAGTTAAAGTAAGACAATTGGAGAATTGCAAAAGGGTAACAGTTTTTGCTCCAATATTGCGATGAACCTGTCGTTGTTTCAAATTAGTGTTTCAACTTTTTGCTGGTTTCAACCTGTGTCAGCCACTCAACCACTGTGTTTGTGGTTGAGTCCACGAGTTTCTTCGGAACATATTTAAGAGGAGAATCGAACCTGGGTCTTAAGCATTATTTTATTAAAAAACTAATGCACAAATGCATTTTACGGGATCAAAACTTTCCTCTCGTTTTGACAAGATATTCAACAAAATAGCTGATTTGGGATAGTGTGGACCACCAAGTGCCATTTTTCGGGAACTGAAAATACCTCTTGATTAAGCGTGATATTGTCTCACTTCTAATCAATCATGTTCGAGCCATTTCAGACTGGCTTTGGTCTCGATTCAATTGCAAGTCTAACAATGTCCAACGGAGAACCGATAGATCTTTTGCAGTTTGGGAACAAAAGACCCCAAAATGGAAAGTCCTTCATTTTCCTCTTAAAGTCGAGAATAACCCTCATGGGTTTCCAATAAAGAACAATGCTAAAAGCGGCACTTAGTTCCATAGAAGGCCAATACATTGACGAATCAAAAGTACCTTCCAATTGATATTTTCGATGCTATCCGTAGAAATAATGAAAAAGAAGCCTCAATGAATAGGTCATGACATTTCCCTGTCATGGAGGTCAAAATGAGATTAGGACGTTTGATCTCTTGTAACAACGAATCGGTTTTTACGTTACGGACTACTTGTAATCATTTTCAGCTCAATCGGAGGTCTGGAACAAAACATATGGGCTTGCGAAACTCGGTAAAAAGCACGCAGAAAGTGAATCCAAGATCTTGCTACAAGAGGATTACTTTGCTCAGATAAATTTTCAAAGCTATTAAGTTTTGAAGACATTACTTGATTGAATTGAAATTTGGAGGAGAAACTCTTTGACGCCCATAACTAATGGAAACATGGTATCATGATCACAATGGAATCTGCCAAATTTTGCCCTTTGTTTAGCAGCTTAATTGTGAAGACATTTATGGTCTTGGCGTCCTTGTGCTTTGATTAGCCAGGAAAGAAAGTCTCTGCTATGTTTATTCCTGAGTCAGCTTCTTTTCTTTACAAAAGGAAACAGCTACTTTCATGATCAAACTGCTTTTACTACTGCAGATAAATCTGTAACAAACATTACTTCTCCTGGCACGCAACCTATCTTTTGAGGCAAAATTATGTTTTGTTTCGGCTCATTGTCATGTCCTTTAGAAAAAGGAAGTCACTCAGAAAAATTTCCCAAAGACTAAATTGTACCTAAATGTCTTGGTCATTTGATAAACCGGAAGCAATTACTTAAATTCAAACCGACCTCAAACTGACATTGTCATGAAAGATTTATACCTGAAACGAATCAATGAAGGTGAAGCAAGAAAAGTTCTTGAACGAGGATTCAGTGGCTGGCTCCAAACTCAAAAAGTGCAAAATATCTATTTTTTGCTCTGTGCATATGGCTTTTTACGCAATGTTTTAATTCCCTTTTTATCATGCTTGTACAGCCATTCTGAAGATGACCATCGCAAATCCATGGGGACTAAAAGGCTCTTTAAGGCCCTCTAAATACCATGTTTAATGCAACATCTTGAGAAAACTTGTATTTGTCAAGTTTTTCATTCATCCTCGTATTCCGTTGGAAAACTTTGGAGAATAAAACCCTCCGCACCTTGTAACTGGAAGTTTAGTCTAACTTTTAAGTGGCAGGTTAAGTTCTAATGAAATCAAAACCTCCAAAACATATGACCATGCCCGACTGGCTTGGTTTCGCAAAAGTCTGCTTTTCATGAACAAAAAACATAAAACTTGGGTTGTGGATTTGTTCCCATGACAGCTTCAATTGTGATGAAGTTAAATAAGGCTGTTTCCACTTGGGATGCTTAATTGATATGAACATGGATCCCTCATAAAAGGTTTCCCAAGGCAACATTAATCTAGATGAAACATTTTCTCTGAATGGTCCACGTGAACCAATACAGAAGTTTGGAACAAGGGGTCTCAATTATTTGCCTTCAATTAATATTGGATTCGGTCTGGGATCGATCAGGTCTACTCCAACCAATCTGAAACAACGATTGGAGGAAACAAGTCTCACATTGTCAGTTCCAAAAGGCCCAAGTTAAAGTTGGCTCTAAGTTTGGATCTCGAACATGTTGGCCTGTTTTGACTTCTCTAGATCCATTTCTTTTGTTTTTAAACTTCAGCACCCAGAATGAAACGGGCTCGAAAGAGGAGAAAGGGAAGGGACCGAACGAGCAAAAACATTATTTTATTGGCATGTCTTACTTGAGGCAAGGCTGATCGTTTCTTGCCTTTGGTCTTCATGGTTTCGGGTGGCTTTGAAGATCTTTGCTGATCCAGTTTGAGTTCATTGAGAGGGACTTGGGCCCTGTCCTCCAATGTCGAAGGATCCAAACGAACAGCGGAGTTTCAAATGAACTTTTCGCCCTCTTGCTTCCTGAGTCCCAAGAGTGTTTCTGTCAAAGCCTTCGCTCGGTTCACGAGGGGATTTGAAGTTTGTCTTTCAAAGCCCTTCAGACATTTTGTCGTATTGGCTTTTCACGTCCCATGTTCGGATCCCACAAATTATGCCCTAGTTGGTCCATTGTCTCGTGGTGGAGGAATTACTGCTGGCTTCGATCGGAGATCTCTGGCTTTCTATGCAATGAATCGGAAAGCACCAAAGGTTGTCAAAGGATTTTCATGGCACATCCACAGCAGTTTTGCAGTTCAGTCCAACTATTCAGAATGAAGAAGCATTCGCAGCCGTCCAAGAAGACCCCGAAAAAGAAGAAGAAGAAGAAAAGGCCAGGCTTTCTTCTTCATGTCATGACTAAAGCGAATAATACACAATGGCCCAGCCTTTGCTACCCAAAGAAAACATATTATTAGAGAGGAGAAGGACGTAGGAAAAGCACGGACAGAGACCTCTTTCTCGTGTTCAACTGACCCATTAGATTTCAGAAAGCATATGAATAATCGTCCAAGCTTATGTGAGCCCATGGAAAAAAAGCCTGTGATGGTCTCACTTTGTCCCCAGATGGTCCGGCAATTTGATTGTAGGGGCCAAATAACCATGGTCACGGTTCGAGGGAGCTTCTTCAATGCATGTCGAGATCCCATGAAGCCTTTCTTGATATTGAAACGACATGGCACTCAAGTGCCTAATCTCTGTTCCGCTGTTTCGTGGTCAAGGCAGGCTTTCCCCTGACGGCAATTAACCTTTGTGCTTCGTACTAAATGAATCACGCGCCTCTCCGCTCTCTGGAATGCGAGGTTGAGCGCTCAATTTTTTCAATTCTTCCGTAAGGAAACACAAATATGTACGCCTTGAAGTTAATTAAATAGCTTGTACTGCAAAAAACGCCGAGGCTAAATTTCTCGTGCTTACTTGAGCGAAACCAAACTCAAAATATGAAATCAAAGTGCTCCAAGTAACCACAGAATTTCTCGAATAGGAATAATTGGCCTTTGATCGAACTATATCACTAACTTGACGTCCTCCTGTTTTACGGAACAGTCGAGAGTAGGAACTAAGATTTCAAAAGCGACAAGTGAATACGGTAGAGCTTGGGTGTTGATGTTCGAACCACCTTCTCGGTTTCACTTCAAAAGAAGACTGCGGCAACGTTCTGTCAAATCAAGGGCTTTGTAGTGGTCCCTCTGAACTAACAACCACAGATCCGCCTGAAGGAGGAAACAAATCTGGGACGGGGATGGGAGGAACATGGAAAACCCTTTCAAAGCTAACATCATTTATTGACAGGCAGGGGGGAAGTGGGAAGTTCTACTCCTTTCCCACGACAACAGGAATAGCATCAAAAATAGGGCTTTCTTCATATTTTGCCAAGGATCCAAAAGAAAAACAAGTCAAACAATCCTTCGCTTCAGACGGATTTGGAAAACATATCAATGGAGCATATACTCATCCTAGATAGAGCAAGACTCGACGTAAAACACACTTTCCGCCTGTTTTCCCAAGACTGTCTTTCGAGAGGAAAAATCCAGAAATACTGTGAATACCTCACCCGTCACCAAACTAGGAAGCTATTGTCCCATCGAAAATCGAGGCAAGTTCCTAATTAGCGGCAGCTTCACCCAAAACTTGGGAAATACCCTAGGAACCTCTCTCGTTTATCGCATTGAAAGCTGTCAAAGAGAAGATCTGTCTCCGACAAAATCTGGGTTAGTATCATCGTGAGCGAGGTCCAGGAACTCCCCTTAAGCTCACAAGTCCCCCTTGTTCCACTTGGGGAACAGCAGAAGGGACTAGTTCTCACTTCATGAATCTTGGTGGCCCATTCAGAATAAAAGGGGTTCGTCGTTTGGAGGCGATTTTTCTCGGATAAGGAACAAAAACCACCTCTTGGAGCGAATGTCTTTCTCAGCCAAGTTTGTCGGAAATTCAAGGTGAACGAAAGGTTTGGCGAGTGTGCTCGATTCTTGGGAACATGGGTGATTTGCAGAAAAAAAGGTTGAAAGATTATGACGTGGATCCAAGTTCCTGGCACCCGAACCATGTTGAAGGTCATAAATCTCTGTAACTGTTCTCTAAATGATTTTAATGCGTAAATTATTGCTTGCCTCTCTTCTTGCAGAATACTGCATTTCATAAATCTGCTCGTTCAACCAAGTTGTGCCAAGGCCAACCACCCCCTAGCCAATGAACGTAGCACTAAACAACAAGGGATTGAGGATATAATAACTCAAGCTTATCAAGATAGAAATTCAAAGACTGCCGCAATCCAAGCTCGTTTCCTTGCAAAATGACACGGGATATTTTTTTGCCTCTTCAAGCTCTTTGCCGACCGAAATGAAGTAAACGAAAATGAATTTCTTGCCAGTCTAGAAATCAGTCACGTGTAAAGATCCCCGGATTTTGGACTGGATTTAGTTGGAGTTCTGCTTTAATTTGAGGCATTGCGTGTTTTGCCACTGAGATTGAAACTCTCACTCTTTTGAGTTGCCAACACCTTGGCTCGAAGAGTTTTAAAACCCGGGTAGTAATTGAATTTGACCGTGAGACCGAAGATGAGATTACATTCCTGAGGAGGACAAAGAGAGGTATCGTTATGATTTCTAAGCACTCAGTCCACCTCTCTTTCAGTGGACATTTTCTACTATCTCTTGTCCAACCTCCGACTGCTGTCACTTGAGAGTTAAAAAAGAAGATCGAGCTGAAAAGATGCTTTCGTTTGAAATTATCCTTTTTGCAATTTATCAAGAGCAGAGAACAGAGTGATGTCGTTTCAGTTTTTTTACTCTTCGGTTACGCCACTGAGAAGAGCGAATGAGATTCCGTTCCCAACAACCCGCAACGAATGAGGTCAGATTTGTTGTGGCCGTACATTTTTGCCATGCTCCGACTTTGAAAGATTCGCTTCGGGTTTCCGAAAAAAAAATACGCCTTGTCCACCTTGTAAATCCTTGAAGACCAACGTATCCTGAAGATACCTTGAGCATTGAATTCTAAAATACACTTGAACACACTTTTATTCACCATGGATAACGGAAATCCGGGTGGAGTTAATTTACCAATAATTATGTTTCCTGATTGCAATTGCTTGTTTTTAGATCAATGTAGTAGAAGATGAATTGTAGTCAAAGGTTTTCCAGTTTGTCGTTTCAGGGAAATGAACAATTTGCCCGATTATTGTAGGTCATTGCATTTTACAGAAGTGAGTTTGAGATCATACCTTCCGATTTTGGCTTAGCTTTGTCAATAAGCACTACTCTTGGTCAGGAAATTCGAATTAGCTGTAATTCTAATAGTGAAAAAGGTTTTCCCCATTGTAAAGATGATAACCTTGGAGAGGCTTAGACATAGCCACAAATCTTTATCAAATACACCTAACTTCAAGGTTAACAATTTGTCAGAATCATTGTTGGAAATGTGGTAGTGATTAGAACAACCTCTGGTAAGTTCAAAGGGAGTCAATAATATCGAACGCAATTGTTCCCGTTTCTACCTTCAGAATGGAACGCAGGGAAAACTATGTTATGTACTGTACTGTATACCCTGTGTACCTATACAGCTCACCCGATGCTTGGATCGCACGAGCACATTTATGTAGCCCAGTTGCCAACAAAAGTTTTTCTCAAACGGCGTCAAGCCAAGTAAGCAGGGGGGATATGTCCCTCTGGCCAAGATTGCTCCACACCAACTCTCGCAGCCAGGGGGCTTTGAAGCTCTTTGAATCGGTCTAATGATCTATCATGGAACTAAGCGTAGATATCTTGAATACTGGATGTTGGACGAACAACGCGTGATTGGTAAAATGGTAACTGGTACACCAAGGCAATGTCTTTGGCCAAATGGATGTCGTTGGTATTGCTACGTAGGGGAAGATCAAACCACCAACCCTATCACCCAACCATAAAATAATCCAGTTTGCCTTTAATTCCCAATATACTATTCATTGTACCATATCCCATCCACGTGGTCGGTTGTTCGACATCTCATCCAGTAGTCTCGATGTCTATGAGGCAAGGCTGCAGAAAGTGGTTTCAAGTGTTACTGCCCTCTAGTGACTGGAGTTGCGACAATGAGCTATTTCACTCGTGACTAGGTTTCCCCTGGCAAAGGCAAAGTCCTACCTTGCACTTTTTGGCCTTACGTCTCGCTTTTTTTCGTCCTCGGCAACATCATCTCCTCTTTCAATGTGCGCCCCATAAAGAGGAGGATGATGGTGATGAACTCGCTGATAAGACAGTGTATTCAATTTGTTCAGAACTTCATTGAGCAGGCTTTTCGAAATTTGACGAGGGGGAAGTTCCGATAATTAATAACAAGTTAGAAAATGCCCGCACTCTGGCAATGAGTGATCTGCAACTATGTGTACGGTCATCTTTTCTTAAAGGCTGCCTATTGTGTTGTTCCCAAAAGGTTTGAACACTGAGCGAACGGCTTTCAAACTGCCAAGAAAATTTATGGATGCTTTTTGTCAAGCCACAAAATTGGAAGCCAATCGTAAGTATTCAAGAGTTTCCAACGATAGGAGATTTACAACACGACCCGTATTGTGCTCCACATTCGTATTATAAAGCTATGTCAGGTCATTTCATGCCCTTTGGCAATGGCTGGGCAGATTTAGAAAAACAAATTCTTCGCATAACTTCCTGCACTAATTATCAACTAGTCACTGGAACACAGAATGACTGGCATTCTTAGCGAGGCTTTACAAACGCTTGCAAAAAACAAGTCCCTAGACGAGGCCGCAAATGTTCAACGATTTGCTTTTTTCCTTCGAAGCAATTCAAAGCCTGCAAGACTAACTCAAGATCAAAGAGTTCTTCTTCGATGATTATTGCGAGCCGTTAATCATGTGATCAAGATAACAAACATCTGGAGAGATATTTAATGTATTTCTCGGCCATGAAGATAACCTCTTTGAGTCCTTGAGATGAAGCGCCCACGCAATGGAACAATCTGATGCTCCCTAGGTCCACACACTGTTTATAGCAGAACACAGGAAGGAAGTGAAGATGAAGTCCTGCTTGAGTGGCCTTCAGTAATGGCCATATAAAACTTGACATTAGGCGACGCCGTTGTTCCAGAATTGCTCCAGATGGAACATATCACTCATTTATCGTCTTTTCTAGATTTGCTTGCTCCTTCATTTTGAGGTTTCTCATTTTTACAACACTTTCACGAACGTCTTACCGTTTGGTTCTAGTCAAGGATTTTATGCTTCTTCACTAGTTTTGCTTCGTTGGTGCCCAAAGAGGGCCAATGGAATTTTACGAGAAGCTCAGCAGGTCTGGGAAAAGGATTGTTCCATTTCCCTCTCATTGTGCAATATACCGAGACGTGTTCAGGTGAGTCAATTGCATTTACTATTGGACTACCGCACCGTACCATCACCCCGTGGATTAGTTGTTCCAGCACGCTTACCACATTTTATAGCTCGGCTTGTGGTAGCCGTGAGTGTCGATTTCTTGGAAAAAGGTGTTTAATCAACCTGGTTTCCAGTTTCCAACGAAATGGATTCATTCATTCCCAAATCTTTTTGAACTAAGCAGAAGATATCAGTCGAACTTTTGGGCCGTGAGTGATTTTTGCAAGGTGAAAGTCTGTTCCACCCTCTAATTGAGATTTTTCAACGTACGATGATGAGACTTGAAGCGATTGGGTTCGCTTCAAAGTCAAGTACGAAACAATTTACTTCATCTCACACTTGCTTCTCGTTCCACGGGCAATTTTCAAGCCAGATTGACTTTTACCTTTGGACACTTGGCTTTGAACTAGTCGTCGCTTTTTTTCTGCCCAGCCTTCTTTCCGGTTGCCCAATCGGCAATCTCCCTACAATCAACAGAGACCGGGGATTATATTTCAAATGAAAATAAACGGCAAGCAAATGCTTAAATCGGGCCAACTGCCTCATTCCTTATCTTGAACCGCATTTTTGAAGTACGAACGAACAACGTGTTCGTAAACTTGAGAAGCTCGACAACCTTCTTCCAAATCTCAAAGGCAACGAACCTTGTTTTCCTTTCCAATCTGGGGGGTTTGTAAAACAAATCTACTTTTGAGTGAGTGAGTGAGGGGCGAGACAATCGATAATTTCTGCATTCGAGTTGCCAACTTGCTTTGATGACAACTTTACAACTCAAAGTAGGCGTTGAAGGTCAGGTCGCATTCTTCCTCAGTTCCTCACCTGTGGTCCCACAAATCTCAACACGACCCTTAATACATATTGCCACAATGCTCCATCCTACATTCAGAGTACCCGATCAACCCATTCCGATGGATTTCATATGCACTCCTCGCTCAGAAGTTGAGCATGGGGCAAGGATTTCGAGGAAGGTAGACACGTTCCCGATCTCGTGTTGTTTTTGTTTGGACCGAGTTGTACTCGTAGTGTTCCACTCTCTTGTTTCCTTTGTGTTTTGTGCCCGAACCTCCTCGAGGGCAAGAAAAGTTTCCACATCTGATAAGACGAATCCCTGTGGCGAGAAGCGTTTTCAAATGAGTTGCTAGAGCACTCGTTTGTTTGCACTATTTATGCGCAATCATTGCCTCTTATGGTTGGAGATTCAATTTGGATATGGGTTGAGTCCCACCACGAAAAGAAGTGCAATGATATGTATCTCTCTCACCACAGCATTCTAAGTGGCCAATCGGTCGTAGTGAAAGTAATGAAAATTGGTCGTATATTCGAGTTTGGGGAGGTTGAAGTATGTTTCCAAAAGGTCTGTTGGCCAAAGGCTCATAAATTTAGGTTAAATTTCCTGTTGAGCGTGGTCAATTTTCAGAGAGCATTAAAACGACCACAAAGTGGTGGTTGCCTTCTTCAACTTTTGCTCTTGTTCCCCAGAATGGTGGTCAAGTTTGAAGACTTTGGCCACAAATCGATTGCTAGTCCATATCTAAAACTCCGCTTAATGGATATCGCAGGTCAATCGGGAGTTATTGGGCGAGGAGTACTATTTCCTATTTCCACTTCTGTCAGACCTTTCAGCCTTGAACGATGAAGGCCGATACGTTATCACAATGCCACAATTAAAGAACGCCCGTTGAAAATTGCCCACGAAGGGAACTTCACGGCGAATAGTGACGGGTGGAGAAATTTAGGGAATCTCCTCACTTCCAATTCATTTTTCAAGGCTAATGGTCAAATGAGAGTGGTATGACAGTCGGAAAGCAGATCAATGGCAGTTTTGTGTCAAGTGGAAGTTCCCCCAAAGTCCATTAGGTTGTTTTCTTCTTCTATCCCCGATGATCATTGATCATTGGGTATCGGTCATGGACAGTACAATTGTACAGTGTGACTGGATTGGGTTCTTACAACCCATAAGGCGAGATTGTTTTATGTACGACTTTTTTTAGCCTGAGCGTTAGGCGTAGCTTGAGAATTGGGTCAATCTAGTCTTCTTGAAAAACTGAGATGGATCAGATGATCAAAAAGAGTCAAGGGCATTCTTTCTGTGGATCAGATATATCAGTTGAAACTACTGGTGGGAAACAAACAAATCAAAGAAATAAACACAAACAAACAACAGTGTATCAAACAAATAAAAATCACAAATAAAAACCAAACAAATCGGAAAAAGAAGTAAACAGGTGTTGCTTGTTTTGGTTTCCTCCAAAACAGGGCTGCCAAAAATGACTTCCCTTAGTTGTTAAAAAAGGTCAAAAGAAAATTAAGGCCTTGAAAAATTTCTACAGTCAAAACTAAGTCTTCACGTTGTCTTGGACAAATAAATCTTTTCAACAACATTCATTATTGTGGCGAAAATAATCACTAGACACTTGCTTTTACAAATCATGACAAATAATGACGTCAGAACTGCTTGTATTTGGAAATGATACAAATTTACCCCTAACGAACAAAGATTTTAAAAACTTAAACAAATATTCAAACAAACAAAGAGACAGCCAATTCGTTCGCATCTTTTCCCGTGTCAAAGGTAAAAGAAACTGTCAAAGTAAAAAAAATGAATCTTGGAATTGACACATTTCAAGGATCCAGTGAGTAACGAGAACTTTTTTTTTCAATTTAATTTTTACTACATTCTACTCAATGACAGGATACGAATCTACAACGTGGGACAAGTTGCCAATCACAACATAAATGCATGTTGTGACACTTGGACATCATGATCACTTGCTTTTGTAAATCTCCTGCAACGTCCATATCAACCAAGTGTTGTGGAAATGTCCAATAAAAGTTGGAAATTTGACATTTTTAAGGTACCTCAAAAGCCAACATTTGAAGTGTAACTTTTTAGCAATATTCGTTGCCAACTCCACATTTTGGCAGCTCTGTAAAATTGTTACTTTTTCCGTTCCAATCAATGGAATCGAATTTCTCTTCACAAGAATAAGTCTTAGTGAGACATCAAATGTAAGGAGGTGTCAGTGAGGCTGTACATCTATGTTGTACATTGTACTATGTACTATGTACTATGCTGGGCATGAGGCCATGTGCTGTTCATTTTTTCTCGGCTTCACTTTGCGTTTTTGATATAGGGTTGAAAATATGCTCATACTTCACATATGCCCTTAAAGTTTTTAACATATTTCAGATCAAGGTTCTTCTATGATTGTTCCTCTTACCTCTTGCACAAAATTGAATTGATATCAGAAGATTTAGATGTCCCTTGGGATGAATGATTATTGAAGTGTCCTTCCAAGACGAATTTTAGATACCTTTTTGACCTGCTTTGCCTAAAACGCTCTGAACCTCTCAAATATTGTGGCATGCATTTCAAACTGTGGTTTCCAATAGGATAAGCGTTTTCAAAACACTTACTTATTGCATATTTTCAATTTCAAAGCATCTTTTTGGTCTGAATGGCAAGGAAAAGCACGATGCACCATCAACTCCTGGACACCCTGTAATTATTCAACTATCCATTTTGTATCAGACCCAGATTTTGCACAAAACGTAGACAACCCTGGGAGTTGAAGCTTTTTTGAGGTTTACTGAATGCTCGTTTATGATGTTGTTGCATTGTTGTTTAGCGAGCTCCACATAGTTTTGTCTTAGGAACTGCCATTAATAATGATTCTTAATATTTTTGGGTTCCCTAACCTATCATACATGTATATATAAAGTTTTCTTAGTCCAAAAAATTAGCTAGAAACGTATTTTCTAAGGTTATCTTCTTAGTAAAAATTGCAACATGTCAATAAAATAGCAGAACACATTGAATTGTTATAATTCATGATGCAGGAACTTTACCTCGTCCTCATGGTTTGCACTATTTTTGAGTTTCAGACTGAAAATTCCTCGAGATTATACAAAAGAAATGAGCCTATGAAGGGTGATCTTTTTTGGTCGTATTGACATATTTTCATACATTTGTTTATTGTTGATTGAAGAATCAACTCGAAACACCCAAGGTGAATATGAAGAGTATGGGAATACTAATAAAAACAGAAGAAAAAAAGCACAATGAAGACCCCTGGTCTAGTGTATGGTAGGAATTCATGATATTAAAACAACAAAATCTGGCAACATGGCACTTCCATATTGTTTTCCTTACTCTTTTCACTTCCCTTGTAAAGATAATTTGAGATTAAAAAACGCCAGGTCATAATTTGAGGAAAAAGGTCGAAATGGAGGTCGAAAGTCATTGACATTCCGGTATCATATGGATGAATGAAGTTAGATATGCACATCAAAAAGATCCTTTTTTTACTGCAAATTTAGCTTTTGGCATAATGTGAGTTTCTTTCATATCATTCTCAAATATTCTAACTGTACACCTTAATTTGCAACTGGCAAAAAATTATGCATCTATACTTAGAAGTCAACATATCTTGAATATCATTTGAACTAAACAAGATATGCCAATTTGGTGATGCAATATTACAAACCGAGCCCATTTTGATCTTTAAGTCATCAAATCTGGCGTTCATAACATGAAATAGACCCTAACCCTTTCCAGTACAAGCTTGTCAAACGAGGCTATAACAAAAGAAATAAACCCAATCCTGATTAAGAGCACGTTTGACAATATGCTTCTCAAGGGAAAAAACATTGAAAGTGAAGAGCGAAGACTCTTGGGCTAAGAGTGAACGGAGCTCAAAAGAGCCTTGTTGTGTCAGTGTTTCATCCATCATTCTCTAATTCTTCGAAAAGCCGATTTTGCGTTCGGGTTCCGCCGCCGACCCAACGGCCCCGTCTTGGATGAGCCTTTTATGATTCCCTAGGGGACTAATTTGCTTTATTGGCCGGGCCCAGTCCAACGCAGAGAGGGGGAAAATTCCATTCTTGATGCATTCGCAAAACGGAAGGTCCATTTTTACGACTCAGCACCTTCAATGTCCAACGACCTTGGCGCTCCCTCCGTACTATTCCAACGGCCTTCTTTCAGTTCAGACGAAAGATTTGCAAGTAAATTCAGACACAACTTGTGCAATGCCTAGGGCTGTAAATTTCTGGCTCATAAGCCAGGTCAAAAATTGGTCAAAAATTGGCAAAAATCATGTTACGCTTCTCTTCCTTGTTTCTTGCCACGTACTTGTCACATTAATAATTTTAGGTTGAGTTTTTCGGTTAAAATTTTACCATTCTGATTTTTAATTTCTATAGTTAACCTATCATTATTAGAAATTATGGCAAAAAATGAAAATTTGCAAAATTTAGAAAACAATTGATTAATTCAGAGGAAACTAAAACGAACACGCACGAGATATTTGGTCCTCAATTTTCTGCATGGCACAAGAAGGCCATGGCTTTCACCTTGTGAAAGTGCAAAACTTGGATGAGTAAGAAAGGCGAGAGCAAGATGTCTAATGCAAAACTTGCAAACAGAGTGATTTCATTTCACTTCCATTGTTCTTCTTTAATCATAAGGCGATACAAGATTTTTCCTCTTCCAATTTTAGTCGCTCTCGTTCAAATAAAACTATATACAGGGTTGTTTTAAATTAGAGTCCCAAAATCTTCAATGGTAAATTGTGACAATAGGAGAAGATGAAGCTAAGTTGAGGTTAAATTAACTTGAAAAGTATAGGTGTGTGTCTAGCACTTTGTCTTTGTCGGCTAATGAATTACGGCAATATTGGTCCTTCTGATGGGCGCTCAAAATAAGGATGTTTTTTGAGAAACGAGCGTCCGTACATGTGTAGAGCGAGAGAGTCGCTCTTGAAAACAAAATTATAGTTTTACAAAGAGTCAATCACATTCAAGAATACTTTGCATGAGCATACTTCAAACTGTTTTCTTCAATTATTATTGGTACAATTTCATAACAAACGTAATGTGTCACGAATAATTCCAAATTTGGTGTGGGACTCTAATTTGTAACAACGCTGCAATTCAAACAATTTCGGTGGTTCAAATTTTTATTCGATAGGAATCTGTACCCCTAGCCATCCATGACTCATGCAGTCCAAGGCTATAAAATACAAAATGACCCAGTCACCTCGTCTTGGTGAATTCCCTTCCACGATTTGGAACTGTTCTCTTTTCCAAGCACTTGGCCTTGATGGATCCAACATCAAGAGAGTCCAAGTGGTAAAGAGACATTTCCAAAACCCAACCAGAGCGAACACATACGCCTATCGGAGAGGATGTTACAAAAAGCAAAGAGAAAGAATCTGCATGGCGAAAAAGTCACATTGTCTTCCCGTTTTTCTTGGTTCCCCATTTACAATATAGTTTTGGTGGTTGTGGGACTGAACTACCAAGTTCTTGAATCCCTTCATGTTCGTAACTGCTACAGACATGGGGATAGTTGCCCACACCATAGTGAACGGTATCGAAGATACTTTCGGGATTTTTCCTCCACAATTTTTGGATGGCAAAACCTTCTGTACAAAAGAATCATCAGTATTCATAAAGGCATCCCGAGGATAGCAAAAACGCCAAAATTGAAGCACTAAAGAATGATGTCAAACAGTAGTGTCGTTACCAAATAGTATCTCAACCGTTTGTAATGGAAAGTCGCTTTCACTAAGATCAAATGAAACCCTCAGGGAAATTCTGAGGTACGCTTCTATCATGAGTAAAGAGCTTTAAGTGCACAAGTTAAACTCCAGTGCGGAAAAAGTGGAGGTCAATCCTGCTACAATTCAATAAGAAAAGTTTGCGCAATGCATGGTCCCTTTGGCATTTTTCTCCCCTCAAGCTTGAAAAAAACTGAGAGGCAACTCATGTTCACCTTAATTGCGAAGAGTTTGTTACGTACTACCACTATTTCAAAACCTGAAATTACCACCTTCCGTATGCGATTCAAAGAAAGATAACCAAAAAAGCTTCCAGAATTGGGTCTGTTTCTTCGGCAGCACAATACAACATGTCTTCAATGGCACAAAATGTCTTAAAACTGCGGAAAGAAAGAGAAACTTCAAAAGTGTTGAACTACCATATATTTGGCGCGGGAACCCCCCCAAAAATGTTGCCGTTGCACACAGATCTATGGACAACAAGGCAAAAGGACATTCTTGCTTGTTCCACTGTCTTTCTTCGACCCAAACTTCTTTTAAGGTTCATTTTGGAGACGCGCAAATAAATCCCTCTCTCTCTCATAATGATAATAGTAATAATATTGTTACAACAACAACAAAAGCCTGAATGTGGACCAGTGTAACGAACCAGATTACTACTGTTTTCGCGTAAAAAAAAACTTTGCCATTTTCCATTGTTTTCTTCTCCTACCGTCAAACCCTAACAAGTTATGAGGCAAACTTGCTTAACTCTGTGCAAAAATAGTGTTGCCTTGAAGTCCGACAATTGATTCATAATCAATCGCGTGCGACTGAAATTGCATTTTACGAAATGGAAAAGCGATGCACTCTTTGTTGAAAGTGTCACTAGTTTACCAAAATTACCTAGAGGAATTGGACCATTGGGTGATTGCCCTTGGACCACTTTTATTGGAAGATCCAAATTTCACTTCCTTGCTGTCCCAACCAAAGCCAGCTTTTACAGTGGACATTGAAGGGGCATAAAAAGATTGTAAAACGAAATTTCCTGTGCACTTTCACACTTTCTTTTCCAGTTCGCGTCCACCTCTTGAACACGAATAGGTTAGGTGGATCCTGTGCCCTTAAAACAGGCAAACTGAGAAGATTTATGTGATGGCATTCAAGCCCAAGTAATCTACAAGTACAGTACACGCATCCTCCCTCGAACTACTACACCAAGTTTTATCCCAGAAACAACTTCCGGGAAGGAAATTCCACACTTTGAACTTTGGTAAAGACAATGGAACACGAGTTGGGATGGATGTCGATGTCCAGACCAATTTTGATGGAAGATTGTCAATAAAAACCAGTGTCGGCACCTCCTCACATTTAAAAAAATGTCATTGGAGTTTGACGGAGGAAAAAACTTCAAAAAAGCCACTTGATTGTTATTAGGCTCTAGTTCGAATGGGGATGTGAAGAGAGGGGGGTCCATAAATGTTGTTCAACTCTTGAGATGACCATTGTCGAACAGAAGGAAATGGAGAGAATAAATGAGCGCCTGATGCCAAATGTGGCCATCGTTGCAGACATCCCTTGAGAAAGGGGGCTTTCCTAAAGTATCAAAATTCTGCTGTCCCAAGATCTCATATTCTCCCGCATATTTGGGACACAAAAACACAAGCAAACTAGAACAAATCATGACAATATCCGAAGGAACACGAACACATACACTGAAGACCTGAAAGTGATGCCTTATTGGGAAAACAAAAAAAAGAGAAGAAGAACCAATTGGTCTCGCGTTGCGATATATTTTCACTTGCAAACATGAGCACACAGTCTGGGCAGTACATTGGGTCTTTCCCTTGGGTCTCGTTCGTGTCAGACTCAGAAAGAAACAAATTTCCGGAGACGAGGCACGAAAAAAATGACCTCATGTTCATTGGGCATGACCACCTAAACCGGTAATGAAGTCTAATCTTCTGATTTAGGACCTCACCTGATGTTTCTCAAATATTTGCTTGTTCGAGGTTAAAACTAGTGCTCTATAGAAAATAGTACAATTGTAAAGTGTACCATCTAGGGAATTTCATGTGGCAACTGCTCATAATTTCCTTTATACACATTCATTGTAGCAACGGTCATCCACCAGTTTTGGACAAACTAGAGTGCCTTAGAAAAATGTTGATTGGGGATTGCTACTGGATCGCAATGACTTTTGGTTGATTTGATAGGTAAAATCCATTTTAGATTGGCGTGAAAATCTGAACTATTGTAAAAGAATTTCCGGTATAATCCATACCAAGGTTTAGCTGAAAACACTTGTAAGTACATTTGGATTCCCTCCAACATTTAGACGCTTTATTTTGGCCAAAACTGATGTACTGTACGTATGACCTTCGTTATCGGAAGATCCATGCGTAATATAAAAAGTGCGAGCTCTTGTCACATAAATTAGCACTAGATGGAGCACTTCATGACTGTGTTCCTTTATCACAGTGTACTAGAGTTCTAGTCCCTACCACAAAAGAAGCTGTACGTACCACTACATAGAGTCCTAGCTGGATTTAAGAATATTGTTGATTCTCAGTAAGATTTTTGCAATCGAGAGTTATGCGTATTCATTATAAGATGTTATGAATTAAAGGTTTATTTTGGATATTACTATCAATACACCTAGAGATATTTACCAACCACCATGTATGTATATACCCAACTTTGACCGTATGATGAGAGGGTGAATGTCTTTAATAATCGGGTTAAAAGAAACCCTAATAATGCCGGTAAATTGTCTTTGCTCCGACTTTTGCGAAAACGGAAATCTGCTTAGTAAAACAGTTAAATGTCTAATCCCCAAAGAGAGAAAGACGTACATTGCTACTAAGAAATTGGACAAGATTTGTCTCATCATGCAAGTTTGAACCTTACATTACGGTCAACGGTACATAATCACAATGCCTCCTTATACAGAAAGGATACATCATTTTTCCACAGAATTTGAATAAAGCAAACTCTTTCCTTTGTGTTGATTTACGGGATCCGGTCTATCTCATTTTATGGCGAAGTCAGGGCACTTTTTCTATTTATAGCAAAACATGATCCGACACTTTGATTTATTATGAAAACAAATTAACAGCATGGATCGCTGGGTCATCATCTGGGCTTTTCGTTCATCTTATTGTCTGCATTTTGCTTAGCCAAATTTACGTTTTTCCCTAACATGTCTAGTAAGGTATGATTTATATCTGTTTTTCGGCTATGAACTCACCTTCTACTTACCAAATATTTTTGTGTGAGTGTCTTTTCTTTGTTTACCAGGGCAACCTTGGGCTGTAAATATTTTTTGTTGATATCAAGGATTGATATGGGTATATTATTCCAACATAGAAGAACGAAAACTGTTTGAATCTGGGCATCTATACTTCATTTTCAAGTCCAAAACGGCTCTGCTCTTTGTTTGTTTAAAGTTTTGATCTTAAAGGGCTTTGTATTTTAGTCGTTTTAGCAAGCAAACGTTATGGACACATATTGGCTTAACCACATTCTTCTCATGATCTTTGTGAGAGTTTTCATTTTCCGAAGAGTGATTCCTCCAACAATTCAAAGCCTTTCCCAAACTATTTGGTCCCATGGAATTCGTGACTACTTTGTCATTCTTTAGCGTATACTTTCTGGAAGCGACTCGGTCTCAGTGGCTCATTTGGTGACCATCTGCCTTGGGGACATCCATAATTGAAGCAAGGGTTTCATTAGGGTAATTTGTATCAATAAAGTGGGACTTCTTCGACTCCTACTTCTTTCCTCCCTCTTGTTTCTAAACCATCAGAGCCACTAACAACGATAAAGAACAGCAACTTCTTTGGAGGAACGACGAGGAAAGAAAAGGCAACAGAGTTCCATTTTCAGGGATTCATCCTTCAGTGAGCCAGACACACAGACCCTTTTTCCATTCTTTCCCCTTTTTCCGGGAAAAACATCGCAAATGGACCAAACTTGATAGACTCGAATGGTTGGAATATTTTATTTGGAGACTTATTTCGGAACGAGCAGAAGTACAGTACAGACGATTACTTAATTTAAATCACTTCCAGACACACTCAAAAAAAAAAACAGATCTCTGCTTCTTTTCAGGTAAAAATCGGCCGCTCAAACATTACTTTCAACGTGGAACTCATGTTCATCGAGGTAAGAGATTCTTTACTCTAAAATAACAGGCTTACTTGATTTCATTAACTAAGGATTGCAATCATAATCATTGCGAATTGAGAACTTGGATAGCTTTGAAATCTCATTAGTTACTTTGATTGATCCTTTAAAATCAAATCAGACTTAACGGGTGCCCATAAACAATTCGCCCCATTGAGTTGATGGAGATTTTTTTTAAAATAAGAGACAACTTTATAAAAAAGATTTTTTGTTATTTTTATAATTCTACAAAGTTTATTGAAAGCTGTATGTGGAGTTCAAAGGTCGATTGGAGAAAGTGAAAATCAACTTCAAAGATCAGTAGACAAGGGTGTCAATCCAGTAAGAAGTGAGACGTTCACCGCATTTTAATCTTTTTCGGAAAATTTACTTTCCTTTGTAAAAATGATTCCATCAAGCAAATTGGCAGTGCATTCGCACTGCCAAGTTCTCATGAATTGTTTCTCACAAATTGCTAAAAAAATGAAACGTAGCATGCTCATTGTGTTGTACTTGATATCTTAGTGTAGTGCAAGAAGCACGGAAATCGTGGAGTGGGAGGCTAGCAATGAAAATTATGATTTCCGGCCGAAACAAACCATTTGCGTTCTTCTGCAAATGAGACTTGGCTTGCATTGACAAGAACACGTTTTTCAAATTTCAGCTCAATCGAATGCCAGAGTGAAAAGTTATGCCTTCTCAAACTTATGTACTGAAGAGAGCATAGAATGAATCAATTTGCCCTTTTGTGGTACAACGATTACCACAAAAGGGCTAGTTCATTCATTTTCGGTAGGATTTGCATTGAACTTCGAGTGAACATAACTTTTGTCTGCGAAGTTCGATTGAGCTGAAAATTGAAATACGTATTGATGATGATGATGTTTATTTAGGGACTCAATAGTACATTTTAAATAATGAATGTGGTGGTTTTAAAAATAAAAAGGAGATCCCTTGGTCGCCCCATAAACCTAATGGTTTGTATTATTGGGGTAATTATCTTGTCAACAAATGCAAGGTCTCATTTGCAGAAGAACGTAATTAAATTGTTCTAACTGCAAATCATTATCCTCATTGCTAGCCTCCCACTCCATGATTCCAGTGCTTATTGTGCAGTGATGCCCACCCCTCTAGATTAAGACAGAACATTCGTTGATAATTTCATTAGCAAATTATAAATGTTTTTATGGCCGATAAATATTGAGGAATGCAATTTGAAGTTTGAATGATCATTCAAAATGAGACCATTTAACTCTCAAATGCCTTAGGGCAGGGGTGTGCAAACCCTGGCCCGAGGGCCAAATGTGGCCCGCGAGAGGATCTGTCATTTTCAATAGATTGTGGCCCGCAGCATGATTTTGACATTTTTGACATTGCCCGTGAATTTTATACTAGAAATTATTTGCCGTTTTGGATGGTGTGGCCCGCGATCGCCAACAGTCCGGCCAATTTGGCCCACTGCTAAATAAGTTTGCACACCCCTGCCTTAGGGTTTTTTCGTAAACATAAAAGGCCTGATAAAAAATACATAAGGCTTTGTTCATTAAGGAAACTGGAAACTTCCCACGTTCATCTCGATTATCAAATTAAACTCCCAATCTAAGGGTTACGTACATTTCCCGGAGAGCCATCGTTCGAGTCAGCAAAGGTGAGAGAAACCCATTAGTCTGACTTTAGAGTAGATGGGAAGCAATAGACAGCTCGAATTTGTAGTATTCACTCTGACTCGACATCCTCGTTCGGATCCTTTGGACGGAGGAGTACGTACGTGAATCGACTGTGATCGTTCAGCCCTGATCAAGTTTATGTTGACTGCATCCGCAAACAACCGCACACACACACACACACACACACACACACACACCAAGCCAACAACAACAACAACAACAACAACAACAACAACAACCACCATGGTGGTCCCTAGTGAAAGTGAGTTTGTGTGCGTATATGTAATCTTTAGGATGTAGAGCGTGTTGTTGTTGTCGTTGTTTCCCAAAGCCTGACGTCAGTTTGAGAAGGGTTCCAAAGAGGAGCCGAGAAAGATTCCTTTTCGAGGGTATTCAGAGTATTCCAAGTGAGAAGGCACTTCACCGTCGGTTGAATGTTAAAGGCAATGTGCATACCACACTGAGTGCATCACCGCCATAGGTAAGGAAAGAAGGTTCCCCGTTCGTTCCACCCAAAGGGCTCAATTGACATTCCAAGTAAGTCACCTTTTTTAATGTCTCAATGGGTTAACACTCGTCAAGTGGATGAGAACTCCCGAGGAACATCTTGCATCTCATCATTCGAGACAGCAGGAGGGGGAGAAAGGAAATCAGATTTTATTCCAGAAGTGCCTTCTGCCCTCGTCTTTACATGATGAATCTTCTTGACCTTTACTGAGCCAAGCGGGCCAAAGAGAAACAGCAAGTTTCTCCTATATTTTTGCAGCTCGCTTGAAGTTTCGAGACCAAACATGGTTGATTATCCCCCTCCCCCGCCTCGATACAGCCAACAACTTGACTGGGAACGCAAACTTTAGATCAGATCAGCGTCGAGGAGGGCCAACGGAGTCAAAGTATAACAATCTTAAGAGTACGACATCGACCAGAAGGTCTTGTGCATATCGTTCGTAACCTCCCAGGTAGCACTCTGGATTAGATTAACAATCACGCCAACTTTTCCGCCCGTTCCTTGAATAGATGATCAAAGCGAGAATGAGAATACCTATAAGTCCGAGTTCGGAGCCAAAAGAGTCCAATGGCTACATACATTATACTGAGGGAACACCGACATTATCATCAACAACAACAAGACCGGACACAAGGTTCGAATTCAACAGTACATGGTACTAACGGACTAACGGTTGGATTACTGCAATGTACATGTTTATCCGACGTAATCATCGACCTTGTTTGTGGCCGGATATGTTCCATACGATGGAATTACTGGATTCTAATCAAGATCCAATCGAGTTCCAATCCCCATACTTTGGACCGTGTGCGTAGAGCATACACTCTAAAAAGGAATCAACCCATTGACATAATTCCATATCATTTAGGCCTAATTGTTTCCAGAACGAAGTTTACTCTAGCCAGTTTTGGCTGTTTTTTTGGATCGGCCAAAGCTAAATATGGAACCTTATCAAGATGAACTTTTCAAGATTTGGGAAACAGAGTGAGTGATGGAAGATATAACAGATAACATTTTGCTAATTGAATCTTGAACCGAAAATTTGCTGCTCGTCGTCCCTTTCCCTTTGGAGTCGAGGTTTCTCTCTGCCTTCGGTAAGCACGAAATGAATGTTTTAAGCTCAGCTATGATTTCCAATACCATCTCTGTCCGTTCAGGTCCATTTAGGGCCCTTGGATCAAGGAAAAAGCCTCATCATAATAACGCTGTGTACTTTATTTTTTCGTGTTTACCTTCCTAGTTTTATCACAACTTGGTCTTGCTCGTCGGCCTTGGTCTTTTCAGAGAAAAAACATTGACCTCCACAAAGTAATACTGAAGGTGGAAAAATCAATTGATAGCACCGAAGGCTTACCTGTGGGGCCTTTTTCGAGTCAGGCACGAGATTCTCATCTTCGATCCTTAACGAAGCGTCTCGTTGATGAGCGATCCGTTCCTGATGGGCTCGGAGCCTCTCTCGCCTCTCGTCTATAAGTTGTCGATGCAGACCCCCATTAGACACTTCACCCCGCCCCAAGCTGAAATTAGTGGGCGATTCCAAACTGGCACGAGCTGCTCGCCCATTGTGACCGGTCGAAGCGAGGTTAGTGATGCTGATGTTGTTATTGGCATTGGGCACGGGGCCCAATACCACTCTGTCACTTCGACCATAGGCCACATCTCCTTGGAGGCGGAGCTCGAGGCGTTCCTCTCTGGTACTCATGGGCCAGACAAAAGGACCTGATGGTCAAACACCGGCTCATTGGCTCACTTTGGCCTGAGGAGGAAGAGGACGAGGATGATGACGACAGTGGACAGGAGACTGTGAACACAAGTTTAGCCACGATCTGTGTTCCTTGACGAAGTTATCACCAAATGAGACGAAAAAAAGCCAGGATGATGTTGGGCCGGAAATTCAACATTTCAGCCTCATCCCGGATGGAACCTGGCCTCATTGATAACGGGACACTATCACGAAGTTGGACACTTTGCGAAGCTCACTGCATTCTATGTGTGAAGCACCAAATCTGACAGAGTAAACGTGAACATGCTGGAGGCCATGAAAACACCCGGCCTCAAGAATGACTCGGAGGATGTCGAGAACGATTGAATGCGCGAGCGAGCGAGTGAGCGAGCGAATGAGCAACGACCAGGCAACCAACTCACTTACGTACTTACACTAGTGGCCTTGTCCGCGTTGTTCCAAATTCCCCAGTCCAAGAAGAACCGATCCTCTGAGCGAGACGAAATCCCACGTCCGTTGTATTAATGCGCGAGTCAATGCTTGTCGAACGGATTGAACGATCATCGACTCGCGGCGTGTTTGTCGGAGACACTCACACGCTTGTTTAAGGTATGGAAATAATCGAGCTGCATAGCAAGATACCTTTGTGGGACGACCGACTTTTGTGTTCCCAATGATTTGCCTTTTGTCATTCAAGGAATTATGCAAGTTTCTTTTTCCATTTGTCTCTTCCAAGATTTGCTTCTTGAAGCGATATTGAAAAAACACTCACCGAACGCAGTCACTGAAAGATCAACGGGAACGTACAGATGAATGCACGTGGAGCTAGATACTTTCAATGCTTAGAGGCCAAACTAAAGGTGCACATGTCAAGGTTTGCCACAGGTGCAATGATCACCTAAGTTTTCATTCATTGAATAGGCCCGGCTGACATGAGATTGTATCATTGAACAATCAAACTTGGCCATCAGGACAATCAGAAACCGGTATGAATGTTCCGGCCCCTAATGAGATATCAAACGGACTGAACTCTCTTTTGTAGTGTTAACTGTTTCCTACAATGAATACCATTCAGAAATCAAACATATGATCTTGGAAAATAAGGTGAAGTTATATCAGGACAAGCGCGTCTGCCTCATTTGATATGACAATGATCAAAAGAAGGTCATACCTTCCGCTTTCCTAATGAACGACAGGTGGTCTTTTGGCCTTTTAAGCCCCAAGCTCAAAAGTAAGACTTGAAAATGGCACAAGAAACCCTAGAAGTCCTTGGTGCTTTTGAGGCCAAGTACATCTTGGCCCCTTTCCAGAGCAGGTCGTGCCTTAGTACAAGCGTACACTTTATCAAAATGGTGGAAAAAGTTGGTTAGGAAATTATCCAATCAAGTTGTCTGCCACAGTGATTCAACTCGCCAGTTCTGTTCGAGTGTAATATCTTAATTAGGTCTGTGAGCTCCCACTTTCCTAAGGAACTTTCCTAAGGTATGAACTGAACCTTCTCAGAAATAAAACCGAGTTTTCAGCAACATACACAATACCAGCCGTCAGAATGTCCTTGGATCGAGCAAGGGTCCTATTTTCCTTGATGTAAAGATCCAAGGATAGAACTATATGAAAAAGTATCCACAAAATGTCTTTCCAAGCAAGATTTTTAATTTGATTTTGTTTCCGAACGGTACGGGCCGCAAGTGTTTTTAAGTGCTTACGGCTCTTTATTGCTAAAATTTTGACGCAGGTTTGGAAGTTTTGCACCAAACAAGGACAACTTTGTTTGCCATATACTGTACAAGGAATGTGGTTGGATGCGGTAATCGGGGGTAAACTTGGTACGCACGCAAGAAACCAGTTTCTGGATCAAGAAGAGCTCTCAAGTATAGAGTGAAGTCATGAGATGCGACCTCTTGCGGGCGCAGGCGTTCAGACCCAAGAAGCAAAATTTCACTACAATAACGTTTGATTATAACCATTTTTTGACCATTAGGTGTTGTCCTATCGTGCCAACGACTGTTTTTCAAAAATGAGAACCATGATAAGATGAAACATTTTGTGAGGTTTAATCAGCGGGTTTACCTATGTAATAATTGAAGAAATTGGTGCTCAAAGTCTCCATTTTGTCAATTCTTGAGAATTCTTTGATGCATCAGTGCTCAGTTTTGCTCTAAGAAAGTGTTTCAAAACTTTTAATATCACTTTTTTAATGTTAATTTTAAATCATCTTAAATAACTATATTAACTAACGATTTTAGTGGTTTTAAGAGATTTAATGTTATTAAAGCTAATCTAAAATAAACATGAGTCTTCCATGTATTACAATTTCTTTGACCTACTTTTGGAATTGATCTGTGGACGAATCTATGATTTATGTTTATAATCAGGGTTGCCAAAATATCCTACCTAATCAAGTGATAGTTCCAAGATATACATATTTGTTTTGAAGAAATCAAATTGTGTTCATATTTTTGTTTAAGTCATTCACTAGTAATTGGACTTAACAAAAATTACGTTTGCCCTTGTCTTGCAAATGAAATTTTGAAGTGTTCTCCATGGTGGCCATTGTCAGGGTTATAAAAGGCTTAACCCATTTCAATTTACAACCCAAGCTTGAACTTTGCAACACCATGTATCTACATACAAATGGTAAATGAGTTATGATTTTTTTGGAGCTATATGCCTAGTATAGTAGTCATGCAAGTTTGGATGCATTTTAGAGATGCATAAAAGGGCCTGTCCCTTTTTAAATTGGATGTCAACTTTCCCAAATCTTTGTGTGAATAGAAGCTTACATCAAGTATTGTGGATTTTAGCGCAAGCTTCAAAATTTACCATTAGATGGCGCCAAAACAGGGGCAAAGTCATAGGAGAATAGAGCGTAGATATTTTGTAACTTGATGTGAACCTTAGTGGTTGAGACTAAAATGCCATTTTTCATGATATTTTCATCCTACTCGACCTTGGGAACAGTGTCTATAAGAAAGAATATCGCCAAGTCATACTGTTTGATCCTAAATTAAGGCCAAAGATTGCATCAAAATGTGAAAGACTAGTTTCTGCCGCTAGATGTCATTGAATGTCATTTCATTGGTACGTACGTGGAATTGCTGTTCAAGATGTCCGGCTTCCTCTGGACAGGCCTCAATATTTTTCCATTGAAAGGCAAATTTTCTTTCTTTGCAAAGCTACTTGAAAACAAATTGAAAGTTTTTCGTAGGGTTTCTGAGCAAAAAAGCTCAAAATTATTTATTAAGTATATGAATAAAAGAAATACTCTCCATGTTGGCAGACTTGTTTAAGAGAAAAATTCTCGTTCAATTTTCAGTTTCCTTGCACATAATCGTTTGTGCAGGGCTGGCATCAAGAGCACTTCAGTGTACTAGAGCGTCTCTACGTTGCATGTGGAACGAAAACTACCAGGGTAGCTGAATTATGAAAGTAAGACAGAACATCAATTTGGTTGTATGAGTTACTATTGATTTCAATTGTGGAGAAAAATGATCTATTTGGATATGAAGAGTATTCACGAATGCAATCGTTGGAAGCATGGCATATTCTCATCTTTTTCAATGTGGGCACTAGGTAATTTACAATCCTTTGTGATTAAACACAGAAATAACAATCCTCCATGTCTTTTAAAATATTTTGGTAACCTTGAGCAATTCAAAGATATTTATTTTGGGTGAAAGTTTCATGTAAAATCAATAGATGACGTTACTAGCACTGCGTAGACGTTCCTTTCAAAACAATAGAGGTGCCATCTAGAGAACAAAAATGCTTGTTTTCTCTAATAATCTTCATTGATTGCAAGTCAATGAACCAAGAAAGCATCAGAGAAGACCTTGCGCCGCCAGACCCATCTTACATTAAATTTCAGCATATTTGCCAGGGTGAGATTTACGATGCTAGTTTTTGGCAAAATCTTAAGTACTTTTCCTTGACCATTATCTTCTTTTGATTGGAATCATTAGCTTAAATGGCACCCATTTTTGAGCAATAATCCTCTTCGAAAAATGATAACCATCAAAGAAACAGAGTAGACATGTGGCCAAAAAGTGGCATCAAAGATTATGTCCTGACAACCATGTTGGAAATCAACGCAAGATGGGTCTGGCAAAGCAAGATCTTTGCTGATATTTTTCTCGGTTCATTAGTTCAAAAAGCTCTCTATGTATAGTTGTGTGAGTTATGAAATGTTAAGATAAAATCTTTTCATTGTGGTTTCATTTACTATCTCCATTTCATAGTGACCTAGAAGATGAGTTATTAAGTTATTGTTATCTGGGCTAAGTATGAAGGGTTCAAGGTATGAAGTTTTTTGCCAAAAACTTAATTGCTCTTATGAGGCAAATTCAATAGTGAAATTATGTGGTTTTCAGTGAATTTGAATCGAATATTCAAAACGTTCATAAATCATCGTATTTTAGGAGGTGTTATCATCCTTAGCAAATCAGATTGTTAAAATTATCTTATAAATGTCAATTATTTGGCAATTATGATAGTGGCATGTGGTTACAACATTTTGGCACCACTCATTGAGTTTGCTGGTTACTTGGGTCTGTTTATGTACTTAGGATTCAAGGCACTAGGCTAGTACCTAGTGCATGGTACTCATTGCAACGCATTGAAGCTTGCTACCCGGTTGCAGATTTCCATTGATTTTGTTGCGTAGATGTACTTGACTAAGCATGAAAGCTTAGATTTGCCAACTTTTTTTTTTTACTTTTTTGCTTTTTAAAAACTTTTTGCTTTGTTTTTTTCTTTTTTTTCCCTTGCTTTATTGATTAGGCACAAAACTCACAACAACAGACTCTTGCACTTAAAAACCTGGACCTATTTTGCATAGCTTAGAGATGTTTGCTGTTTCTGTTTTTTTTAATATCGTGTTGCCATTTATTCACACTTGAAAAGTTGTCTACAGTATTTCAAAACACCTTAATTGCTTTTTTGTCACAGAAGTGTTCAGAAATCTATAAGTATGAGGGCTTCTTTTTCTTTTTCCTTTTTGCAGGACTGAAATTGATCTCTCTGAATATAGAGGTTAACTCAACAGCTGACCGCCCTCTTTTTGGGTGTTTGGCGCGAGCAGCCTGAGGAGGTACATCGAGTGAACTCAATGAAGATTATTAGAGAAAACAAGCATTTTTGTTCTCTAGATGGCACCTCTATTGTTTTGAAAGGAACGTCTACGCAGTGCTAGTAACGTCATCTATTGATTTTACATGAAACTTTCACCCAAAATAAATATCTCTGAATTGCTCAAATTTACCAAAATATTTTAAAAGACATGGAGGATTGTTATTTCCGTGTTTAATCACAAAGGATTGTAAATTACCTAGTGCCCACATTGAAAAAGATGAGAATATGCCATGCTTCCAACGATTGCATTCGTGAATACTCTTCATATCCAAATAGATCACTTTTCTCCACAATTGAAATCAATAGTAACTCATACAACCAAATTGATGTTCTGTCTTACTTTCTTAATTCAGCTACCCTTGTAGTTTTCGTTCCACATGCAACGTAGAGACGCTCTAGTACACTGAAGTGCCCTTGATGCCAGCCCTGCACAAACGATTATGTGCAGTGAAACTGAAAATTTAATGAGAATTTTCCTCTTAAACAAGTCTGCCAACATGGAGAGTATTTCTTTTATTCATATACTTAATAAATAATTTTGAGCTTTTTTTTGCTCAGAAACCCTACGAAAAACTATCAATTTGTTTTCAAGTAGCTTTGCAAAGAAAGAAAATTTGGCTTTCAATGGCAAAATATTGAGGCCTGTCCAGAGGAAGCCGGACATCTTGAACAGCAATTCCACCTACGTACCAATGAAATGACATTCAATGACATCTAGCGGCAGAAACTAGTCTTTCACATTTTGATGCAATCTTTGGCCTTAATTTAGGATCAAACAGTATGACTTGGCGATATTCTTTCTTATAGACATTGTTCCTAAGGTCGAGTAGGATGAAAATATGATGAAAAATGGCATTTTAGTCTCAACCACTAAGGTTCACATCAAGTTAAAAAATATCTACGCTTTATTCTCCCATGACTTTGCCCCTGTTTTGGCGCCATCTAATGGTAAATTTTGAAGCTTGCGCTAAAATCCACAATTCTATGAACGGAGAGTTTCTGCTTCAAATCGTCGGTAATTAACGTGATAGAGGTAAAAAAAGCGAGAAAAAAACCATTTAAAACATCTGAAGGCTTCGTGTCAAGTGCCAGAACAATCAAGCGACGCAGGAAGTAGCGGAAATCGGATTCCACACATTGAACGAGTGGTTTCACCAAACTAGTTACCAAAGGAGCTAGCTAAGAGTTCTAAAAGATCCAAGTGAATGAATATCAGTATGGCCAGGATTTTTAGGTGAAAAATTAGAAAATAATTTTTCACCTTTTTTACTGCTTTTGATGGGAAAAATTTTTTTTTGCCCTTTTTAGCAAAAAATATTTTTTTTGACACTTTTTGGGACAAAAGGTTAATAAATGCCGACATTTACAACATTTACCACTTGACTTAAAGAAAGTGATTTCTAACTTAGTGGAAAATGGTCATATTTATACTATCACGAAGGAAGGGCATTGATTTAAATTCACATTTAAAATCAAGAGGCTAGAGGCAGTTCTTTAAAAAATGTAGAAAGGAGTAAAATTTACAATTGTTTTTTTTTCCATTGGCCTTCCAAAGAAAAAGGTTGGTTGTACATTTATCTAACTTCTTCATTTTTTAAAGAATTGGCTTCTGGGCACTGCGCAAAAAAACAGCGCATTGGAGGTTTTGTGAGTCAATCAAATTTGGCGCCTCAAATGACTTTTCCGTTACTAATTGTAAACAATTCAAATGCCAAGAATATTCAACACTAAAAACATCACTTAAATCTGTTCTTTCAAACCTGACAAGAATGGATGAGTGTAATCGAACTAATTCAGCTGGAGATTCTGGGGCCAGAATGACTAGGGATGGGTCAGAACTAGGTTCGGACGTTTCATAGTTTAAGTTTGCTCCGTGAGGAAAAAATTCTTATTTGAATTGATTGTCAAAATGAAGAAAATGAGTGGGGCTTGCGAATTTTGATTAAATTTTATGGAGGGTGAGTCTCAACTCCGACGCATCCCTAGCCATTTTGGCCCCAGAATCCCCAACTGAATTCGTTCGATTACACTCATCCATTCACAAATATGTCGGAAGTGATAAGTAGCTACACCCGTGACAAGTGGCTGTGGGAACTGAATGACGGCCAAAATGTCCCCTTGAAGTTTGTTTCTTCAAGAAATAACACTGTGTTATGTTGCTATTGCGAGAAGTCCTTCAATGCTTGTCAGAAGTCAAATTTGTCACAACACTTGGGAACAGCCAAGCACATTGGAAACAAAAGGATCAAGTCCAAGAGGAAGTGCCTTCAGGCGACACTGGAAGAAACAGCAAAGTCTGCCAAAGTATCCAAGTAAGTAAAAGCTCTAAGAAAAGTGAAATTCGATAATTTAAAATTGTTTTCCAGGAATGAGATTGTCAGCCATGATCTTTGCAACGCATTCCTCTCAGCAAACATTCCCCTGGAAAAACTGAATAATCCTCAACTGAAGCAGTTCTTGGAAGAGCAAATTGGTGTCACCATTCCAGACGCATCCTGGATGAGGAAAAACTACGTGCCAATGGCTTACGACAAGGTGATGGGAGAGATTAAAGCACAATTACAACATGGACTGTTATGGGTGTCATGCGATGCATCTCGAGATGCAATGGGCAGGGAGGCAGTCATTGTCCTGATTGGAAGGCTGGAAGAGCAATACCATCAACCATTTGTTTGCTCAGTTGAGTTTAGGGATACAGTCGATGGCAATGCCATGGCCAGGTAAATCACAAGTTCATAACAATAAATGCGCACTGTGTTTACTCTTCTTTCTATTTTTTTTAAATGATTTATAGGCTGGTGAATGAGAGCCTTTGGTCCATCGACCCAGTCATTGATGCCGAGAGAGTGATGGTGTTCGTCTCAGATGCGGCACCCTACATGATCAAGGCAGGCAAGGTGCTGCAGGCCTTATTTCCGAAAATGATCCATGTCACGTGCATTGCACATGCTCTTAGCCTGTAAGTTATTTTGTTCTAATCTAAACTAGGAAATTGAGTCTGGTGGTAATGTTGTTTTGTTTACAGGGTCTGTGAAGTCGTGCAAAGATCCTTCCCAGATATCAATCGCCTGATTGCCACAATGAAAATGATATTCTTGAAGGCACCAACCAGGCGAGCCCTGTACAGAGACAGTTGCCCCCAGTTGCCATTCCCACCCGAGCCTATCCTGACCCGTTGAGGAACGTGGCTGGAGGCAATTGTTTTCTACGCCAAATACCTGGAACAGATTAGGCCAGTCATTGAGGCGTTTGACAAAGAGGACGCCCAATGCATCCAAGAATGCCAAGACCTACTTTTAAGGCCCAACCTTTCAGCTGACCTGGCCTACATTTATGCCAACTTCTCCTTCCTTGTGGCAGAGATCAAGGTCCTGGAGACTCGCGGTCTTCCCCTCTCAGGAGCCTTCAAAGTTCTTCAAAAAGTGGAGGACCGCCTGACAGACGCACCTGGATCAAAGGCCCAAGATGTGCGCAGAAAATTTGCGCAGGTGATGGCCAAAAACAGTGGGCTCAAGGCCATGAAAAAGGTTTCCGATATTCTGGAGGGCAAGACTGGAGAGTGCATTGCCAATTGGAGTCCCTCTGAAATTGCCTCAATGAAGTTCTGCTCGATCGTGTCAGTGGACGTTGAGAGAGCATTTTCAATGTTCAAAAATATTCTCACAGACAGAAGGAGGGCAACCACAGAAGAAAACCTTAACAAAATGGTTGTTTGCTATTGTTTTAAGAATATGGAAAGTGAATAAATTTCATTACATTAGCAATGTGAGGCTACTGAGGTAATCAACGGCAATAATACTTCACATTATATATTCCGATAGAAATTCAAACAGACTCAAATAAGGATAAAAAACGTGTCAGGTGAATCGGGATTCTCAGGGTGACCTCGGTATACTTCAACATTCCAATATGTTCACCAATGTAAGTGCTTCTATTGTAAAAGGCACACAATAAGAACCTTTTTTTTTACTTTTTTTTTGGTTATTTTCTTCACCTATTTACCACTTTTTTGGCTTTTTTCTTCACCTAAAAATCCTGGCTCTAAATATCAGGCATGGGCAAGAAAATATAATTGATAAACCAACCTGAACATTGAAGGAAGAATCTGTTTAGCTGTTTTGTCGGTGGAACCAAGGGTAACATAAAAAAAGTCCAGTTTATGAAGTGTCAATGGACCATCCACCTTCCCGATTAACCATCTTTTGCCCTTCAAAGTCTGATGAAGATTCTCAAAGTTCTTTTGGTCTTTTAAAAGCCTTAAGTGATACTGAGAAGCTCCCAAGAAGCCCCAGCCATTGACATCAATGATGATGTTCGAAAACTCCAAGCAGTTCCAAGGACGACATTGGGACACAAATGACAAAGAAATGCAAAAATGATTTTTGCTGCCAAATGATGATCTGTTCTCAAAACCTTCATTGATACTGTGTGCTTACCTTTAAGTATGAAACCGAATGAGTTAGTGAGCACAGAAAAGAACCTCCAGCCTTTGGATCTAATCAAGTTGACATGTTTAACATTTCATGTACCTTAAGGTGAAAATATAAAAATGTGATCCTTTTTTTGAATAATCATTCACGTAATAAATAAATGGAAAAACAAAACATTGATAATCAAATTTTCTAGTTTTACAATTGAATTCTAGAAATGGATTTATTCCCCTTGTTTTGGCATTCATCTTGTTCTAAACTCGTACTAAAGCATGAATACGGTCGAGATTTGCCTACATCATTGCACTGGATGCTTTTCCAATTTTTTGCTCATTTCCGCAAGAATTACTTAGTTTACCCTTGATTTCATCTACCTCTGAAACATTGACATATTTGATTATTAAATTTAAACACTACTTTGACACCCATGCCAGTGCCACCTGGTACTGAAATAACCCTCTTTCATTTTTTTTTCATTTTTCAGTCAGGTCTATATTAAAGTTTATCCTCTTAATAATCTACTAAATTCAGTATTTTTCAATGTTGAAATAAAATCGGCGATATTTGAGCTGAGGCAGTCCATTTCTGACCCAAAGAAGCGGAAAGTATCTCTAGGCATATAAACACCCAAATTGTCAAACAATAAAAGTCCTTGAAAATTGATTAAGATGGAAAAAAATGCCATTTTTGTATGTTGTAACACAAAAAGTCAAAGATGCAGAATTACATAAAACCCACTTAAAACACGGATTCTTGCAAAACTTGCTTTTGAATGAGAAAAAGGCTACACAGGTAATGTAGTGAGATATATAAATATGATTGTTCTGGCAGACAGAATTTCCTTCCATAGGTCGCCGAATCCGGCTACCGAACTTCGCTCAATGCCCTACGGGAGATGTGGTCGGGTCGGTGGCTTCACGCAGGGACCCCTAACTCGAATAAAACCCACTAATTGCATAGGAGGGTAAGGGTATATTTCAAGAAGGTTACTGCTGGTGACTGGAACAAATATACATGTAATGAAATGATCGTGGGAGGGAGTAAAGGGAAGAGAGGCACTTACAAACTGTGGGAGGACGGGAAGGTGAGATGAAATAGAAATGCAAATGAAGATTCAAGACTCAGAGTCAGTACTTTCCCATGTGGTCGATTGCATTCTCTCGCGAGCCAAGGTTTCGTGAGCGAGTGCTGCAGCGACCCCTAGGGGTAAGGTTTGCAGCTTGCTGCACAGAACAATGATACATATGAGATATGTATATTTAGTGGAATTCTGCGGTTTTAAAAATCGGCTCTTGGTCCTGGTATTACTGAATAATGAGAAAATGTGTGAAGACTTGTCCTCTGAGATGGACAAAGTTGGGTAGAATTTCGGATTTCCTCTTCTTTTTGGACCTCCTCCAAAACACCAAACCGATTCTTTGGAGACAGCTCTTTGCCATTCTTTTTCATTTCGTGACAAAAGGATGCTTACAAGTAGGTTAAAAGCCCCCTCAAATGTAGATTTCCTGCTTTTTCCGCTACGAACAATGAAGATTGTACAGCCTAGGGCAAACAGCGCAGAACCGTGAAAGGTTGTGAGAGGATCGTCAAACACTTTCCGTTCTAAAGCTCAACGTCATCTCGTCTATTGGTCAACAATTCTTCTTGGTTCCGTTTTCTATTTTGTCCAGTTTTTCATTGTTCAATACAGGGTGACTGATTTTGAAGTTGGTAGTTGAAATTTTAGATCTCTAATATCTCCAAAATGAGACAAAAATCATGGTATCTGGAAAAGCTAAAACTACTTTTTCAGGCACCCAAACGTGGCAAAATGAATCACAATTAAGTAAGGAATGTTTCCACATCTGCACTCCACATGAGGCAATTTTTGCCGCTCGAGGTCGCTTTTTGCGATAGTCTATACTCTATAGGTTTGTTGTAGAAACAACCACGCTCGAATAAAGTACAAAACCAATATAAAAACAACATTTCTGAGCAAAAAAATAAAAGAAGAATCCGTCTTTCAGAGGACGTTCTTTCAAACGGTGCGGCTCTGCAGCGAATTCTAACAAAATTGCCAAAAGACGATGGAAAAAGGTGTTTGATAGCAAACATCACATCAGAACAAAATGCAGTATTAGATAGCACTCCTTTTCCTGCCATTTATTTTTTTGATGATGCTTTCTGTTCTCAGGAATTGGTCAAAACTGAGCTACTTTAGACCAATGTCTCGCACAAAACTGAGAATGGATCTCAATTGAATGTATATTTAACTTGAATCCAATTATACCAACTTCCAACAACGGATTCAATTGTACTCAGATCAAATTTCGCGGAAATTGGGCGTCTTTTTGGAAAACTGTGTGGCTATGTTATTAACGATGAAACTCACAGCCACGGTATCCACGCTCTTCACCGAGAAAATATCATTCTGTAAACTTTGTATCGCCTAAAATGCTTGAAATCCGTAAGATGCCGAATGTCAACATTTTGATAGGCCAAGCTGAGAGAAAATACTAGATTGAGCAAACTATTTGTCAACTTAAAGTTAAGTTGCTGAAGATTCCCTCTGAATGGTTATTCAAGCAGAATGCAGTAAAGAACAGATCACCTTCAAGGAGGACTATATTCTTCACTTTGATGGTGTTGTTAAGTTCTTAAAATATGAAACCATTGGTATTTCAGGATAAGTTGAATATGGTTGATGATGAGTGGTGAACATTATTTACCCAAGAGTGGGGTGCATATAATTATCTTTAAGAGGGAGATGCAGGTACTAGAATGATGTCTAGACACTTTATCCACTGATTTAGAATAATTAAGAAAAGTTCATGAACTAATTCTCTTTTCATCGATTCGCTTATTCCATCGCAATTTGTCATTATTAAACAAACGCAACCGCATCCTAGGAGACCGAGGGAAATTGGCGAAAATATTATTTTTAAATAATGACCAAACCGGGAAATGATTATTTTCGTTTATGTTCCACTCAAAGAGAATGGAGGTTGTGATATTGAGCAAGTATCTTTTATTAAGGATTTAGGAGTTGTCATCCAAGATGATGGAAAGTTTTATGAGCATATCCATTTGGAAGTGGGTAAGGCATTTCAAATGTGTGGCTGGATCTATCGCACTTTCAAGTCCAGAGATTGTATTACGATGCTTACTGTGTACAAGTCGATTGTTCAGCCTCGTCTTAAATATGCCTCACCCATTTGGGCTCCAATGAGTTTGGCAGGTTTGCAAAAGGTTGAGCAAGTCCAAAGATGTTTCACTAATACAAGAACGTGACTAGGAACATCACAGAAATGAGAGAGCTCTCATATTGGGAGAGACTCCATAAGTTAGGGCTGTGCAATACTCAGAGAAGGTATGAAAGGTATCTGATACTGTGTGTTCTCAAGAGCGTTCATGGGCTTTGTCCTATCCAAGATCAGTTGTAGCGATCAGAGAGGTTTTACTTGTGCTCTGAGAGCACCTCCAAATCCAAGGGAATCGAGGCTAGTTCGATCAATGAAGTCCTCCTCTCTTCTTTATCGGGCTCCCTCATTGTTCAATTTGTTGCCCATTAGTCTTCGTCGGGAATATATAGGAGCTAATCCTCTAACAGCTTTTAAAGTAGGGTTGGATAATTTTTTGAACACTATTCCTGATCAACCCACTAGTCAAGGATTGTACAGATCTGCCAGCAGTAACTCGTTGGTAGACAAAATTTCGTATACGTATGAATTGCTTAAATTATTTTATTTATTATTTATTTTTACTGGGAATCACATTCTTGTAGCGGTAGTAAAAAACTGCAACCAACTCCACAAAAAAACAAAGAAACTGAAGGTTCAATTTAAAAGTTCATGGGATTGAGTTTTGTAAAATTTGTCCGAAAATTTGCCTTGCGTTGGCGTTCATCGGACATTAAGGATCACTTTCATCAGTAATTTGTGTAACATATTCATCCAATATCACCTTCATGGAGTTTTTGAAACTTCGAAAATCAAGCCAGTGAGGAGCATGGTGATGGCAAATCCCTTCTTTTGTCGCAAATTGAATTCAAGACCCAGTCAAAATAGGGGCCCCTAGGATAAATTGTATAAAAACAAAAGTTCTTGATCAGGGGTCGGCAACCGGTGGGCCGCGGCCCAAATGTGGGCACAAGGGTGGTCGTTGGTGGGCCTTGGAGCTATGGAGAAAGTCCAAAATAGTGGGCCCGCGAGACATCCATAGTACTGTACTCGGGGGCCCAAAGCTCTTTGATCGCTAATTTGTGGGCCCCTGAACCTACCAACGCCTGTTTGGTGGGCCTCTGACAACACGAATCAAATTTCGTGGGCCTTGACCCAAAGGGGGTTGCCGACCCCTGTTCTAGATGATAGTATGATAAGGATTATTTGTAGCGATGACATTTTGATTCAATTTGATTCAGAGCTCTTGTTGGCCCGAAATATACAATTCTACGTGCCCCGGTTTAAGTGGCCAACCCTGTATGATGTCATGTTCAACGCATATTTATGCGGTTTCCCTAAGAGTGACAAGTACGTCTTTTCACCATCATAAATAAGTCTTTGCACTTTAAATTCAATATATGATCGACAAAAAAGTCCAAATCATCCAAAACAAAAGAGGTACTGTTTACGGACCGTGTAAATCACGAGTTTTCGAAATGAAATAGAGGTTTTGAATCCTTGAATAGAGCTTCCGTGTATTTTTTTTCTACCTCCACCAAAGCGCAACTCTCAATCAGGGTTGTCAATAATTGGGACAACTGGCCACCCCTATGGAAAGAACATCCTTCGTCTATGCTTTATGGCATAGGACATAGGAAAATTGAAGAACAATACCTTTTGAAATGCTGTTAGTGTTAGCTAAAGCCTTTTAATAGGACCCCTTTGGTCTCTGTAAACGTCTATTTGGTACCTTTCTACGGAACGTTGTAAGCATTTGTGCGTTAACATGCGGCCATACAATGTAATTGTTCAGTTACATTCTTCTTCAATCATGCAATTAATTGCATTATCAAGTAATTGACCCAACTATGCCAAGCCCTAAGTGATTTACCCGGTATAACCTTCGTGAGTCATCCTTGCCAAAAGTGAAAGTGGCCAAATATTTAACTCCACATCCGGCATCCCTGTTTTCAACCCATCACAATTTCAACACATTCTTCCTTGTCTCTGTCGTTTGTCAATCGCTCGTGTTTCACCCTTTTCCTACTCGAATTTCTCATAATGGAGGGTGCTCCTCCGCCCAATCCCGTGTCCGGGGCCGCCCTACCCACTGCCACGCCCGTGGTGGCCCCGATAGCTCCGCCCAACAATCCGACCCCACCCGCGTTGGTCTTGAATTCTTCCTTGATCTCGGGCGGTCCTTTGACGGCGGGTGCGCCGGTTAGTAGCTCCGTGGCGGCCACGGGTGGCTCGGCCGGGTTGGCTACCACCACGGGCAGAGCGGCCGCCGCCGGAGGAGGAGGTGGAAGTGGAGTGGCGGGAGCGGGGGTGGTTCGCGCCACCAATTTCATGATGGAAGGCGTGGGCGCGCGAGTCATTCGAGGCGTGGATTGGAAATGGGGCAAACAGGTAAAATCCAAGGACCCCTCGGATTAAATATAGGGTTTTAAGAAGCCTTCAAGTAGGTTTGTCATGGATTATGGCGATTGAATAATTTTGGGAGACCCACGGAGGATGGTTACGTAATTGACGCACATCGTAATTTCCTATATCAAACCGAAAAATCTTCTTGGTACATAACGTTAATGACCTTAATGTATTGATACCACTTATAGTAAACAGTTTTAGCTGTACTAAAGTAAATTTTTGTTGAAATTGATCGATGCGTTGTCGAACTGATTCCATCCAGGACAAGAATCATTGACTCACCCGAACTGTTCTAGAAAAATAAACAATGAGCGCACGTAACAAGGCCCAATGTTGCAGAAAATCTTCAAACGACCAACGGAAAAAGTTGGGAAACAGGTGTACTTTAGACGATAGTCAGTTAAAATATCCGGAGTTTTGTAGCAATAAAGACGATTAAGTGACGTTGTACAAAATATTGATGGTTAAATTTATAATTACTACGTGAAGTTTGAAGGTCTTTGCCTGATGGATGATGCTTGCTTACTTCAATAGTTGAGTCTTGATAGTGAATTTTAAATGGTATTTTTATCACAGCGGAAAAATGCTCAAATGAAGTACTGTTTCAATTAGTGATGGACCGAAAATTTCTGCCGAAAGAGAGCTTAACCGAAACAAAAACGGCTAAAACATTACATGAATGCAAAATTTACCTTGAAATTTAGATTGGTCATGTGCATGACGTATAGAAATCCTGAACTTTAAAAAATCCGAAAAATTGAGTTTCAGAGGTTTATGGACCAAAAAAATCTTCGACTTTATTGAAAAACTCCACTCTTTATAGTGCATCTCGTTTCGGTTTCGGTTATGACAACCAAAATTTTGGCCGTAATTTTAGCCAAAAGCTCTTTCAGCCCATCCCTAATTTTAATTAGAAGATTCAAAAGTTCATTGACTCACTAGTCACAAACATCATGGTATCGCATTTTCCTTAGTATGTTGTGTGGTAATTTCAGGTTAAAATAAAGCACATTAGGCTTCCATGATTACCAGCACTTCAGTCATTGATTACTCATTCTTTTACTTTGATTTTTCATTAAAGATTTGCGTTTTTTTCCTAGGACGGTGGTGAGGGTCACGTGGGCACGGTGAGGAACTTTGAGTCACCCGAAGAGGTGGTGGTAGTTTGGGATAACGGCACGGCAGCCAATTATCGATGCTCAGGCGCCATTGATTTGCGAATCTTGGACTCGGCTCCCACGGGAATCAAACACGACGGCTCCATGTGTGACACTTGCCGACAACAGCCCATCTTTGGGATTCGTTGGAAGTGTGGCGAATGTACCAACTACGACCTCTGCAGCACTTGCTATCACGGGGATAAACACCATCTGCGGCATCGATTCTTTCGCATCACCTCTATCTGCGCTCCTAGGTGGGAAAAGCTCCACAAAAATCCGTTTTTTCAAGTGATAAATTTTCACAAAAGGAGAAACGTTGATTTCCATTTTTTAGGGTGTTACTCGAGCCTCGCAGGAAGTCGAAAAAGATCCCTATCCGCGGGATTTTCCCCGGAGCTCGAGTGATTCGAGGTGTAGATTGGCAATGGGAGGACCAAGATGGGGGCAATGGACGCCGCGGAAAAGTCACCGAGGTCCAAGATTGGTCGGCTTCCAGCCCCAAATCGGCGGCCTATGTGATTTGGGACACTGGGGCCAAGAATTTATATCGCGTGGGATTTGAGGGTCAAGCTGATCTCAAGGTATGAGCGTAGGTTCATTCGTCCATTTGAAAGCAATGTCATTGGAGGAATGTCTAGGGAACAAATACGAAAAACTTCATTTCAGGCTGTTTCTGATGCTAAGGGTGGGACTGTGTACAAAGATCATCTTCCACCTTTGGGAGAGAGTGGACCAGGAGGTCCGGGAAGATCGGGTCAACATGGACTTCAGGTGGGAGACCAAGTGAATATTGACTTGGATTTGGAGATTGTTCAGCACATGCAACACGGACACGGAGGATGGACCGATGGGATGCATGAATGTCTGGGACAGACTGGAACAGTGGCTGGAATCGATGAGGATCACGATATCGTCGTGTCTTACACATCTGGAAATCGCTGGACATTCAACCCCGCAGTTCTGACTAAGGTGGGTTTTGTTGTGTGGCAAAATGGAGTGTAACGAATGTTCTCCGAAATTTTTAATGGCAATTTTATGAGATAGAAAATATTTTTCATTTTTGGCGAACAAAAATCTGACTTTTTTCTCTCAACTTTCATTTTTCAATTATCGTGAATCTAACCGAGATGTGGTCCATCACTAGCCAAATTTCTAAATGAAAAATATTTGCAATTAACATTTCAACCACCAAATGAGATACTGTTGTTAGATCTGGACAACCCATTGGATTGAGGGTTGATCAGGAGTAGTATTTTCGAATTTTTCTTAGCCTGCTTTAAAAGTTGTTAAAGAATCAGCTTTTACGTAACCCCTACGAAGATAGGAGAGTAACAAATTGTTTTAGTTAACATTCTCAAGAAGTGGATTAACATTTTAAAGAATGTTCTTTCGTCAAATTTGACTTATGATTCAGAGAAGGTCAAAAAGCCAGGAATAATTGTTCTTACATGAGAAGACACTAGTAACTTTTTTGCTTTGATGTACATAATTTTCCGCTGTATGGGAGTATTTGGGAGAGCATCAAGACTGTTAGTGAAGCAATGTTTCTTTTTTAATTTATTTTTTTAAACTTCTACCCTATGTCGCGTTTGGCAACCTAATGCAACCCAACGTCAAAAATTATAATATTTTAACATATATCTTAGCCTAACCTTTTTAAATTAGCATGGTCAACCTTTCTACTCCCCCGATGAATTTATCAAAGGTTACGTGCGCTTCATTTAACTTTTTGCCTGCAAATTCGCCATAAAAAGGTCCGCTTGTTCGGCTTCATCCGAGTTTCCATTAAATGGCCCAATGTTCGACTAGACTGTCATTACTTCCATTGTTTTCTCGCCGGTTAAGGCAGGATGGGCGTTAGCGCTAATTCAATTGGCCATTCATCTTTCTCCTCCTTTTGTCTTTGCAGGTCGCCGGTCCTCCTTTGGCACCTCTGGCCTCGAATCTCGTAGCCTCATTTTCAGCCTCAGTCTCAGTGGACGAAAGATCGGCAGGAGCTGTGGGAACAGGAGGAACAGGAACTGGAACTGGAGGTCAGCAGCATTTCTCCGTCGGCGACCTCGTCCAAATCTGCTCGAATGTCGAGCGAATGAAGGTCCTTCAACGAGGTCATGGCGAATGGGCCGAAGCCATGCTGCCCACTCTCGGCATGATTGGTCGCGTACAGCAGATTTATCACGATAATGACCTCAAGGTGGAGGTGTGTGGCACCTCTTGGACCTATAACCCAGCCGTGGTGGCCAAAGTGGCCAACGATGGGTCCATTCCCGGCGCCTCTAGTGGAGGTAGGAACAAGAGTGAACTAAAACGTGTTAGAATAATGGCCGAGATCCCTACAAACTGCCAATTGAGCTTGATTCCCGGTAGAAATGAACTAGAGCTTGGGACAGTAACCATAGATGTTGGGTGTTCTTTGTGACGAAGGCAAATTTTACCCTATTACTAAGTATGTTCAGTTAGTTGGCTTTTGAGTTTCGGGACACTTTTTGAACGAGTGTGAAGCTTGCTGAAGCCTCGAAAAAATGAATTACTGGATGGAGAAATAGCACCGATAAAAGAGGAGTAAGGAAGAAAAAAATATGTGTCAAAGAGAGAGGGAAACACCATTAGTTACACTCCTTTTGGAACACTAGACAGAAATGGGAGAGGTCCGTTTTCAAAGCCAACTGAACTATTGGGACAGAAAGAGGAGCAAAAGTCAAAGGCCAAAAAATGAGAGGCGGCAGAATAGAAAGAGCCTTATGAGTTTTTATTATGATGATGATCATGATAATGATGATGATGGTAGTTGTTGAAGAGGCGAGGAAAGCGAGAACTCATCACACCCCATCCCCCTCGAAAAGTGCTCATTTTGCCATGGACTTCGAGTGAGTTGTTTGAGTTTGTTCTCTGAAAACTTTTTTTTCGGCCGTTATTCATCTCGAAACTTTTGGGCCTCTGAAACGACTAGATGGAAAGGCAGAGGATGTTTTTATGATTACGACCATTATCATCAGCCTAACAGGTGCAGCAACTTTGAACTTGTGGCCGATGAATCCATTCATTATTTCTCGAGTCAAGATCGAGATGTGTCTTTAGATTCTAGAGCTTTTCTTGATTGGTCCATGTCAGTTCCACTCATTGGGTTTGTTCCTCGTTCCAACTGAGACCTCAAGTTTTCTTGAAACAAGATGTGACAGTTCATTAAGAATTGATTTCAAAGGAAGGTCATTCCATGGAAGCTGATTCTGAAGGACCTTCCTCTCTTAAATAACTTCTTGTTGATGAAGTGGCTGGCCATAAGCCGCAAAGGGGGCCAGCTTCTCCCAAGTTTTTATTCTACTTCGTTTTGATTGGGTTCTTTTTTTTTAGGAGACCTTCAAGCAAACCACTATATACTCGATAGAATTGCCTCACGTCATTTTACGATTCATTCCTAACTCAATGATTTAGTAGCCTGGTATTCAGATTCGTAGTTGATCTTGAGAGTGCAAAGGCATTTTTAATCAACTTTTTCGCCTTCCAAAGCCAGGGTTCAAAATACGATCGGTAAAGTGATCCTTTGCGATCTATAGAGCGCTTCAAAAACCTTTGCTCCCCTCATCCGAAAGGTTGGATCGCCTCTGTGGTCGCGTTCCTTCCTTCCTTCTTTCCTTCATCTATTTTCAAAGGCATTTTTGACTGGCCCTCTTCTTTTATTTCAGAACGACTCTCGGCTCTCCTGAAGAAGCTCTTTGAGACCCACGTTTCTGCTAACGTGACTGAGGAACTGGTTAAGGCTGCGGCCAACGGAGATGCGCAAAAGGTCGAGGAATTACTCGGACGAGAGGAATGCAATGTTAATGGGGTCTTTGCTGGACACACTGCTTTGCAGGCGGCCTCACAAAATGGACACCTTGAGGTAATGCTGCTTGGCCTTTTGACACTTATGGTCAGCCATGTTTTGTTTAAGCGCAGATACTTATGTTGCGAGAGTACTCATTTGCATTCTTGTACATTCCTTTTGAACTGTTGCGTGATTAAAAAAGGGCATAACTTAGTATTTAGAGGCATTGTTTTGGTCTGTTTCTAGACTGTCTATCTAGGACATGCTTCAAAATCAATGGACAGGGGTTCTTAACCTGAGAAGACGTAGGAAAAAACCTCAAATGCTCTCACTAATTTGAAATTGGACCTGAAGGTTTTTATGAGGTGTCTTTGATGTCTTGGAGAAAATGATGCTGATGCTGGTTTTGCTCTGAAGTCCTAAAAGGGTTCTTCTTTTCCTTTTTCTCTTTTATATCCCCTCTCTTTGCACTTGTTCTTTCGCTCGTTGACCAATTGCAAAGACCAAAGAATTTTCTTTCAAATGCAAATAGCCTCTCCCCGTTAAATTGAGCTTGCAGGGGCTAGTTGGAATCATTTTGGTCTTACCATTTTCTTCCTCAGGTAATCCGGATACTCATCCGTCATAAGGCAGAGCTTGAGATTGAAGATAAAGATGGAGACCGAGCCGTTCATCATGCAGCCTTTGGCGATGAAGCCGCGGTTATGGAATTCTTGGCCCATGCTGGAGCGGATTTGAATGCTCGAAACAAACGTCGACAAACTGCCTTGCACATTGCCGTTAATAAAGGTCACGTGGGCGTGGTGAAGACCTTATTGGACTTGCAATGCCATCCTTCCCTTCAGGTACGTGATTTCAGTGACAGGGAGATCAAAGTACGAACTCATTTGGTCTCATATATGACATCCCATCAATGTTGTGTAGTACATTTGGCTGATCGCTCGTTTCCTTTGGAAATGTATGAGTGAGATTAGATAGAAGGGGTCATGCCAAAAGATACTAAAAGTGATCCAAGCAACGCCGCTAGGGAGATTTAAGATCATCATTGGCTTTACAAGTGAGCCATATTTGTGGAAACAATGTGACGGCTGGCTGAGAGGGAGGCATTTAATTTCATTTAGCTCGTAATTGATCTCCTATTAAATGGCTTTTATGTGCAGTTCCGCCTAGAATATTACTTCTCACGCAATGAAAAAGTAATTTCCTTTAGTATTTGCACTTGGTATCACGATTAATTGTTGGCAGTTGACATAGTGCCATTTCTCTCGAGAACATAAACGTCACTCATATCAAGACTGAAAAATGTACTTTGCTTCCCTCGCCGCTGTCTGTTTTTACCAATACATCCCCCCTAACTACGCATGCTACCTAGAAAGTTGACAGAAAGATCACGAGATTTGAAAGCTCTTTTGGGTGAACTTTCTCACCCGTCTCCAAGAGTTGGTATCTTTCCTTGGGGGAGGCTTGGCACTTGGAATGAGTGGTACAAAGAAGGAGAAAGAGGGAGAACGGAATAATTACACGTAGAAGTTGTTCATGTATGTTTACACGGAAGTGATTCGAGGGGGGAGGGGACGACAACATACATTTGTGTTCGGTACCTCCTCGAGTATTAAAACTAGTTGATATGGAACTTGTCATGCTGAGCAGATTGTTATCGATGCCCTTATTCCTTCTGGCGATTATCTTCTTTCCTTACATCATCTCGCGTCCATCTCGCACTCAGTTCCTGTTGAATTTCCTCTGAGAAATGGAAGCACGAGAGAAATCTTCCATTATTTGAAAATTCAAATGTGACATAGTGGCAAGACGGGAGACGCACATTTTCTGAACGAGAAGTATTACCCTGATATCTTATTCAAACAGGGACTCGAACACTCACAACTCGCAGCCAGCATGGTTTTTATCCCCTGACTCGTGCTCATAAGAACCATCCATCCGATATCGAGACCCTGTGTATTCATTCGTACTTTGGTCCAACATTGTGGGTCCCCTCCACCTTGTTCCAAATGATGAGGCTGCTCTTGTCCTCGATTCATTCAGGTCTCTTCCTCTCTTTCTGGTTGGGTTTGTGTAGTACGTTGTTCACAGTGGATGGAAGGAAGCAATTCCCAGAAGCATCCTTAAAGGGAGCCGGCAATCAATCGCCGTTCAAAGATGATCCAATTTTGTTGAATGGTTCAGGGAGGGAAACGGGAAAATTGATTCGCCCCAGTTCAAGTTTGAGTGCCCTCGATTATGCCTTCAAGATGGTATTTTCTAAGGAAGATTTACTTCTTTCAAAGCGAACTTTCCCGTATGGGGTCTTGCTCCTCCTCCTCCTTCTCTTTTTTTACTTGTGACCCGTTATCCATCTTCTTTGATTCTCTGCCAGAGTTGCAGAGTTTTGATACGAAAAGGGCCATCAGAGTCTTGCCTTGGTTGGGATCGATTCTCTTACGAACATAAGCTGACGTGTGTCGGCAAGCGTAGGTGTTCTATCAAAGTGAAGTTATTTCCATGGCATTTTTTCTCTCTTTTTTTGGCTTTCAATCCTCTTTCGCCGGAAAAATCCAGGCCATAAGGTCCTTTTTTTCTTACGATTCTCTGGGTGCTTTTGGTATTGGAGAGACGCTTTCGTTGACTTCTTCACCCCTGTGGCTTCTTGGATCATGTAGGCTATTCTTCTGCTTATCGGCCTCTTGTGCTAGTTCCTTTTGACTCCATATGTTACCTCTATTTGCTCTGTTAAATCGTATTTAGACCCGGGGATGAAACTCGATGAAAGAAAGGTGGAAGACCTCCTTCTCGTCCTCAATAGTGTCTATACGTTTGGGCCTCTTTGGGGCTTCGTTTTCAGTGTCAAGGAACTTTTGTTTCTGATTCAAGTTATCTTTCTGATTGTTGTTGAGATTAAGTAGATTGGCAGTGTAAGCAGATTCTAATATCGTCGCCTTTTCAATATCACGCAAGGATTAGTAGATGTTCTGGAACTATTCATAGACCATGGAACTTCTTTTTATTCTTTAAGTAATCCTTTTTCTAATCAAAGTTCAATGGAAAATGATACCCCAGTCATGTTTGCAATTATTGCCTGCTTAAACGACTTTCCTCAACAATTGTGTTTGCTCTTTGTGATAGGAATTGAACCAGGTCAATACAGTTTTCTATAACCAAGCCCAACATATTTATCTGGGAGGGGTTGCTGTTCTTTTACTTCATCCCCCCTTAATACTGCCTACTTCAGAAAAACTTGGGTTTTTTTTAAGCGAGGAGGAAGGGGGGGGGGTAAAGCTATGATCTCTCTTAAAGTTGCAAAAGGGGCCATGGGTCAGTGTGTAAGAGGGCCTTTGGATTGATTAATTGGAGTTTTGCTCCTCTTTGGCTCCTTGTATTAACTCGAGACGGACCAACGTCTTTCATGTATTCACCAATTCACGGACCCCTCCTGCTCGATTCTGTTTACTATCTTCCCCAGTTTCCAAAGAAGAAGCATGCAATGTAAACACATTCCAAATAACACGGGCAAGAATATGCAAGCAAGAGCTAGAAGGAATGAGTCGAGAGTTGCCCTTGGGTTGCAATTGAGTGTGGATTTGCCGCCTCCCTCAAGGTCCTCACGGCCTTCATCAAGCGGAACATGGACAAGAGAGAGTTGGAAATAAATTGAGCCACTCCACTTGACTCTGAGACTCACGATGGAACGGCTTGACTAATGCAAGTGGCTTTTGTAGAGCAAGTATGTACAATTTTGTTGAATGAATGTACATGCTCGATTGCTCGCTTTCGTCGTGTTCGGAGGAAAAATGTTAGAGGCTTGTCTCCCTCGATCTTCACTCTTGGTTCAGCGACAGTTTTGAATGTATCATCATCAGCATGACAAAGGCTGCACAAGAGGGATTATCGCTTCAGTTGGGTGTTCATTGGTCTTTTCCACCACCGTCATCATCATCATCACCATTCACCCCCAGTAACTTCAAGTTCGACCACTGCTGTCGTCATTCCTACAGTATGCCTTTCCATTGGCCTGGCCCTCTTCATATAATTTTGGTCTCAGTGGATTGAGCGAAACCGGGGAGAAGTCAAGAAGGCAACCCACGAACTCTTCCTTCCTCTTTTTGGACTGAAAGACTTCAGGACATGTGTAGTCATGGACTACCAAACACATCTTGGATGGATTTTCTCTATTGGAATTGGCCATATGGATTTCTCCTCTGGAGGACACGTGTTCATAGTGTGAAACAAAAATCAAGGCAATTTACCTTATTGGACCCGCGCAGAGCTTCAGTAGTCCACGATCAGGATCTCCCCAAAGTCCCTTTTTGTGCCGTGCACATCATAACACATGAGAAAAGGGAAGCAATTTTTCTGACCCTGTCACCGTGTGAGGCACAGCTTGACAAATGGGCTCAACCAAAGGAAAACTTGGGCACTTGTCTCTGAAAGTGCCTAGTTGACGTTACTTTGTTTCAAAGCACATGATGCATACTCAAAACAGTTAATTGCTAGGCTCGGTCGTTCAATCATTTGGTTCTCTTCTTCTCTTTGGTTTCTCAGCGTCAAGGGAAATGGTCTTCCGCTTGTTATGGCCTCGATTGCTTTCAAGGCCTCTCCAAAGTGGATTTGGATTGGTAACAAGGGCAACCGCAATACGGCATTATCCTTGCCTCTTCCAATAAAAGGCCGACAGAACAATTCCACGGTAGTGTTTGTTTCTGAGAATGCTCTAACATCAATGATCAGCAGAGGATCTTTTCCAGGCTATTACTGAATTCTCCGCACACTCTCGCTCACAACACCCACCCAACCAACTTCTTCGTCTTCCTTTATAAGTAGGTCTTGTGGTGGGACCAAATTTGTCCCCTGAAGGCGGTGGGTGGGTGATCTTGTGTCGGAATTGGGAGCTGAGCACTCTTCGAGGTTGGAAGAACATGGAATATCCCCACGAATACACACACCAGAATGGGTGTCATCGTGGGCTCTGAGGAGGACAACTTTTGTTTCATATAGTGGAACTAGAATGGAGAGTGAGAGTGGTTGTGGTTGCCATTCTCCGTACAATTTTCGGGGAGGAAGATGTTACTTTATCGCTCATGAAAGACCAATGTTGAGGTTTTGTAGCCTTTGAATTTGGAAAAATTATCTTTAAAAAAAACTTCTAACAATAATACGATATACTTTTAGCAAGCTTGCTTCAATTTGATGATGAAGTTGAGATGAGTGAGTTGTTCTGTGATTTAAAAGAAGCAAAAGAGGGACGCCAGTTGTTTTGGGGAGCACTTGACTTTCGAGACTGGTTGTAAAATAGGTGAATGTAGAGAATGGTTATATTTAGGAAGACGACACCTTCTCGGATTGTTGAGTGAGGAGGATTCTGGCAAAGACTGAAAGGGATATCCTCCCTTGGGTTCCTACATTTTCCTGCTAGATTGTATATGGTAAGCCTTCAGCTCTAAAGTTGCCTACTCGGCACGAAAGGTTTGTCGGTTGGTTAGTTGGTTAGTCGAATGAAGAGTGGGAAAGGACAGGCTTCAGCGGAAATAAGCACCAGCATAATGCTTAAAACGAACGGATTTTCTTCCACTTGAGTTCGATGGGGTTCGTTTCGTTCGAATTGCTTGTTCATACATGCTCGCGCGCCTTTATCGTTTTGTGTTAGGGAGGCTCGAAATTTCAAATCCTCTAGAGGTTGCTCAGCATCCATGAGCGTTTACAAACCCTAAAACACAAGCCACATTCAAAGCTGGAACATTTGAATCGAGAGAAAGAGCTTGGAATCCGACCATCGACACGTGGAGAGCCAAAGAAAGAAAAGGCAAGACAGAGAAACATGCAAATTTGCTTTCTCAAGGCTGTGCGCACATATGCCTTGGTATAAAGTGAGAAAAGGAAAAATAAATTTGAGCTGGAGTTGAGCTTCCAAGTAGTCTTTTTACTGACAGACGTCCTTTTCGTTTGTTCGTTCGTTCGTTCTATGGTAGGATCGAGCGCGGAGCTGAACAAATCCAATTTTCAGATTTTTTCTTCAACTTCTCCGAAGTTCCAATCAGCCAGCATTTGACAAAGCTCACTCTCCGTTTCCACTTCTCGTTCTCGCGCGCACAAAGAGCAAGTCCGTCTGGCAATGAGCAGCCTTAGCCAAGAACCTTGTTATACAACTCTCTCTCTTCACGTGTCAAATCAACTCTGACGACTTTGTGTCGCACACTAAAATCAATGAGTTCCAGCCAAGGGTTCTTTTTGAGATAGTCAATCCCGAAAAAATCCCGGGAACCCGGGAAAACTCGGACCGCTTCCAGGATTCTAGATATTCTATTGCGCCTTGAATTTCCTCTTAAAATATTGGAAATCTGAGATAACTCTCTTGTCCGATAAATGATCCAATATGCTTTAGATAATCTTATGCTTTTTGTGTTTTTACGAGCCATTGAACGACATTATTGAGTTCAAGATGGCATTGGTTGAAACCCTTGATATTGTAAAGGCCATGAGATTTTTTGTTCCTAGTACTGGCTCCTCGAATTCAGGCCATGGAAGGGATTAAGGCTTACATAAAAAAGACCAATGGAGTTATACAAAACTTGTTCAAAGCTTCTCATTTGGCTTAACACGGCAGAGATGGAAAGAGTAATGGTTCCTTTTTGCCATGGTTCATCGCTAAGTCGCTTTCAAATGAGTTCTACCGAATCTCGGGATTGAATCGGTCGAGTTTCATGGAGACACTAGTTCCAACTTGGCACTCTTTGAGTGGAAGGTTCAATATTTTTTTGCGCTCAATTTGCATGGAGGGGTCGTGTGATAGATGTTGCATGATTCGGTCTTTCCACAATCCCGCTGACCTGTGAAGGCTCGACCTTGGTTACAAACGTGATTTATGGAAGTCCCATTGGAAACCCTACCATATTAAGGCATGCCATTGCCAAGTTCCAAACCTTCCCGCTCCATTCTAGAACTCGTTCATTTCAAAGGTAATGACTGGAAAAGAGTACCTAGGATTTGGTTTCCCCCTTTGCTGCGGTCCAAGTCTGTGGGAAATCCTAAAAAGCACAAGAAATACTCGGGGCGGAAACTGGTTTGTCCATCATTATTGTCCTCCCAATCCCAGCTCTTAACCCTACCAAATTCACCATCCGGTCCAAGCTCTCAACAAATCAGTGGTCGGTCGAGCCAAGTGAGCGGGTGTGACGACAGAAAAAAGAGGTCCCATCCTAGTGGACACAGATGAGCCGTTGACAAAACAGCCTCTTTTGCTTTTGTTCTTGTTTTTGGGGGTCTTATTGTTGAGGCAATGGAACGGAGGGACGAGGGAACAAGAGTTTTTAAGTGGGTCCTCACTTGTGAGCCTCTTGGTTGTTCCGTTCCGTCTTTCTCCAATAGACCTAATTGAAGGCAAGTGTCACGTCAATGTAACCAAAGCGACAGAAGGCAAGGATTTTGTTTGCAGAAGCAAACCTCAAGTTTGGGGTTAATTTCTGTTGGATCTAATGGCATTCCCATGATAAAGAAGGCTCTTTGAGCAATGCGCAGGATGGTTGCCTTTGTTCTAATTGTAGACCTCTTTCCTCTTCAAAGAGGTCCAATTCTTCCTCCCACTTGTCTTGTTGTTGTTGCTGTTTGTCAAGTCTTCTGAGGGAAATACCACCACAACTTGTCTATCAACCAGCTTCTTGGAGGATGGTGGAGCAAGAAGAAAGGGAGCAGAACCAGAAGCTGGAACAAGTCCTTGAGCCAAGTCGCTCAAACAGCTCTTCTTAATTGCCTCGCGGCGTTTTATTTACTTCAAAATGATGTTGGGAACTGCCTTTTTGGACTTGGAATGTTCCATGGGGGATTGAAAGACGAGAAGGGAGAATGGGTACAAACTCCTGTCGAAACCATTGGATGTTCGTACGTATTTGGTTAGGACCACATTTCGTCTATTACTGCCAATGGGTCCTTGATCTCTGTGTCTGTCTTGCCCATTGTTTCTTTTTCTCTTGGGAGGAGGCCATTTCAAATTTAATTTTCCGACTCTGAAGGGTGAACGTCGTGGTCGACGGAGTTTCACACCTAGTATGGACCCAATGGTGGATGAGGTCGTACTTGGCTTGGCCACAGGGGGATGGCTAGATGGTTGTTGGGTGGGTTCTTGCCAGTGAGATGAGGAAAATGAGGGAAGCTGTCCCCTTGGTGACTTTTCAAGCCACTATCAACATCATCTCAAAAGGAAGCCCAGGCACAAGGATGGAGAGTACTAGCTAGCGAATAGCGAGGAAAGAGGGCTGTTGTTGGTGGTGTTGTTCCCTTCTCCTGAGATGAAACTGCTCTTTTGGAGCCAATGATGGGAACGAGAATGTTGTCCTATTCAGCTCACTTGTCCTGCCCTTTTGGGACACTCTTGGGGTTGGTTGGTCGCCTGAACCATTTTCTGCCAATGGATGGAATGACTCCTAAAGAGACTTGCTTGGGTAGCCGATGGTGGTTCGACAAGCGTAATTTACTCAGGTCCCTTGTGCTTATAAGTCGAGGAACATTGTGTGCCATTGTGGAACAGGTCGGGTAGGAAAGGGCTCATGATGTGTCAGGTAGCTACCAAGCACAGTTTCATCACAGTATATCGAGCTGAAGCCGCGAACCTCTGGCTGAATTCCCAAGGAAGCAATTTCACATTTCCGACCCAATGGCAAGTCGACTGACTCACTCTCCTTGGATGGAGAGAAAAAGAGCAAGCAAGGAGTTGGGATACAAAACACGACGTTGACTCCAAGACTCTTCTCGGAGTCCTTCTGAGGGAGTCTGTTAAGCAAGGTATGCTCAAAACACACACGCACACACTTACCATGCTCGTATCACGTTCGCTTTTACAAGAGAAGCAAGCGAGTCAGTTTGTTGTGGTTGGAAGAGGGAAAGAAGGAGAAAGGTTCTGGTTTCTTCAGAAGAAGCCTGGAAATGTCACATTTACTCAGATGCAGGCCTCGTAGAGTCGTATCATTTCCTCTGCCTAGTTTTTAATATCCCTTTTTGGGAAATTTTTTCACACTTCCGAAATACCCATGGAAATGGAAAAGCTAAACACTGAAACAACTCGCATCTCCAAGAGGCCAAATTGAAGAAATGATCAAACGGATCCCGTTTTTTCAAGCTCACTGCTCTTCGTCTTCTTCTGCAGCTCGCATTTCCCCCTTTAAGAGACATTGGAATACCTACTCCGTTCCACTCATCTATGGCCTAGAAAAAGAACCTAGACACCGACCATGTTCCACCACTTTTCCTTTTAGCCAGGTTCGTTTTAGAGTTGCTCTCTGGTCGTCTCGAATTTAGCTTGGGGACGGTCTCAAGGGAGATTTTGATTTCAACTTGTAGCAACTCCTCGACTCTTTTACTTTGACAAGGCCCAACCATGGTGTTCCTTGGTATCTGGTTGCTCGCGAGGCAGCTGCCAAGCTTTTCCTGACTCAAGGATACGTTGTATATACTCTACATAGCATTTTGGACCTCCCAAAGAAGAGAAGGTTCGTTGACTATGCTATCAAGCCGTGGAAGGGACCCCCTTTCTCCTCCATCCCTTAACTTTTATTTAGTTGGCCATGGCTAAAGAAAGGTGAGGGCGAGTTGAAGACATTCGTTCCACTCTCCTCTGTCCCTGGTTCGTTTTAAATTAGGATTCGTGTTGATAAATCCCAATGTTCTAGTTGGCAAGCCCTCTTTCTCGTAACGAAGGCGGGCAAGGTATATAGTATATATAGCTGTGGGTTTACTAGACTCAACAAATGATTCTTTGTAATAGAAGACGTGGACCATAGTGTATAAGGAGAAAAGTCTTTTGTTTTTCAAAAGTTGTTGAATTCCTTAAAATGATAGGATCAGAAGGAAGCACGAAGAGTCCTCGTGAGACTTAAGGGTGCCCCAAACTACTCTAAATTCTGCTTACCTCACGGGCATGTGGTACCATAAATTTTCCATGGAAACCAATTTTGGATAAAAAAATTCCTGTCTTCGTGGTTTGGAATTGATCTTAAATCAAATTTCTTGATCGCAGGACTCTGAGGGAGATACACCGCTCCATGATGCCATTTCTAAGAAGCGAGATGATATGTTGGCTCTTCTGTTGGCGAAGAATGCCGATATCTTGGTCACAAACAACAATGGATTCAATACACTTCATCACGCAGCCCTTCGAGGAAACCCAAGGTAAGTGGTTACATAGATAGAGTAAGAGGTGATTTCCCTTTCAATGATCTTTTGAGTCGAATCATTTGATCCATCTTCTCTTTTATGAATCCTTTTATTGTTGGCCATGAAATTTTCGAATGCACAAGGAAGCTCTCAAGAAAGGATAGGATGGGGATTTCGCAAATTGCCAGTCCTTTGCCAGCAATATTACAAAACTCTATTATTAGTTTGGCAAACCTCCGGGAAACAATTTTGCTCGTATATTAATGAGCGCACAACGGCTCGATCTCCTGACCTAGATTTTGCCTTGTTCCCTTTGGGACAAGAATGCAAAGGGAACGCGACTAATACACAACATGGATTGCCGGGTACGATATGTACCATGATAGTGGGGTTGACTAATACAGTACCAGAGAACTTGGTGAACATGGGGAAGGGGGGGGGGGCTGACTTCCGCCACATTCCTGCATATTAACAGGAAGGAGAGGAAGCACATTTTTTTCAGAGCTGCCTCATTTGCATTTATTTCCCTCTGTTTCACATCCAACTCGCCATGAAAAAAATGCTCTCCGGGTCATCAAACGTCCTTTGAGTGAGAAAATAGGTGGTTATATTTGATCATTTTGTGTACACAGTCGGCGCTTGGCTTCCCTTCTGAGATCCATCGTCCTATCAAGGAGGATCTATGGATTTAGAATGGGACTGCACCAATTCTTTGTTTTATCTAGGGACTGAGTAGTGACTGGATGAGAAACAGCTGTCCGGACAGTGGTCGTCTTCGTAGTAGTCGGTGCAAACATGGACTTGACGGGCAACCATTATCCCTGGACAATGAAGGCCAATTTGTCATATTTGCTGCATGTCCATGTACTCTGGAGTAACTCTTCTGGGCCCTCCATTCCCGTCATTGTAGTGTAAAACCAGTTACAGGAGTGTCTTGCCTCGTAGAAAGAACCTTGGCTCGTTCCTCATGCCAAGGATGTTCCGTTTTGGAGCACAAGAGAGCACATAGAATTGGCTTTTCAACGACCTACTTCGTGTACGGCTGGATGCATTTGTTATATAGTGTTATTCTGGCCAGACCATCCAAATGTGCCTCCCACACGGTAGGCACACTCGCTACAAAAGCAAAGCAACAACAACAGTCATCCATAATCGTGTTCATGTTGGAGTGTGGCATGTAACCAGTTTATGATGGAACACACGAGATTGGGTTTGGCCTTGGGTGATATGATGGTTTCTGGCCACTGACAACACGTCCATGTCTGTCTTTTCACAGCCTGAGACAAAGACCACAACCCACAGAGCAATGTAGTTTATATCGATGGATTAGTAGAATAGTGAATGTATGGCGTTTGGAGGCATGAATGAAACGCTCGTGCTGAGAGGCTTCTAATTTAAGCCAACACGAGGGAAACAGAGCTTAAACTCGGGAATCATATGTACAAGGCCAAAGTTTTCGCTTTCTCTGAGTTTTATCTCTCTTTTTACTCGTACTTTTCGGTCCTCGTTAAGATCATATTCCACCGGGTGAAAATGAGGAGTCTTGGTTGGTGTAAGATGCTGCTTTAATGGGGGATTAGGACTGTGTGCTTCCAAGCTTGAATTCATCATTTCTTGCTAAACCAACGGAAAGAAGATGATGAGTAGAGAAAGAGAGGAAAAAAAATGAGTCTTGTTTTAAGTCAAATGAGTGTGTTTTAGCCTGTGGGTGTGTGGAGGCATCGTTTTCAAAACATCAGACGCAAAAACAACAACTCCTTCCCCAAGGAAGTTCAAGTATTGTACGAGAAATGATAATTCCCTTGACATATTTAACACTTCAAAAGGATGAAGGAAAAGAAGAAAGGGGGAAAAAACTTTCTTTCAACTTCTGGCTGAATTGAAATGTAGTTAGAGAGGCAAAAGAAAAGAAATGACAACTCCACTCCTGAGGAGGACTTACGAAAGCTCCCACAAAAGCAAGTCCAAGGGAACTTTGTTCCAAAGATAAAACAATAATGAGTTTGACTCAAAAACGACGATGAGTGCTTCGCCGACCTGAAAGTTCTTTTCCCCTTCTTGCTCTTACTTCCCAAAACCTGCAGTTTTCGAATCTTTGGTCAGCGGTCTTTCCAATTGGTGATCAATTTGCTTTGGAAACCATTTATGTTACCTCACTCGTAATTGTCTTGCCACGTGGAAAAACCGTTCAATTGTCTGCTCGAGACATGCCTTCCAATTGGTCATTGGAACTGAGGGCACGGAACCAACCGTTGGTTGGCTCGTTCAAATACTTAACTCCCATCCCCGGAATCTTGAACTTTTTATCTGCTTGCCTCCTATTTCCTATTTCCTCTTGGTCGAATACTTTTTCCCCCTGGATAGTACCAGCTTCTTCTTCATTCTCCAAGCTGCCAAATGCACTCAAATCATGTGGTTGGACCACTCTCTCTCGGTGGTTCTTTTGCTGTCCTCGGATGTGGCCACTACTGTAGGTCTGGCGAAATCGTTCCCCTGCTTTTCGTGCTTACCTCGTTCTCCTTTTCCCTCTCAGCCTTTTCATTCCACTTCAATGACAATTCATGCAACTCCGGGGAAACTTACTGCAAACGAACATAGACGAAAAAAGTTCTTGACCAGGTTTTACGAGCGACCTTCCATCTCAAGTCCAAGCTAGCCAGCCCAAAAGACCTGAGACCATTCGCGGTTTGTTATTGAGTTGACTCGTGATTGAATCACTCGAATGTTCACCTTTTCCAGTTGACAACGAAAAGAAAAGTGTTTGCGAGTTGAACCTCTAAAGTTTGATAGAAACATCTAGCATTTACTTGTGGTGCCCAATTGCATCGAACTTTCTCCCTTTTTCCATGGTTTGTTGGCAATTAGACAGTTCGAACAAAATGGAACTTTGAGGAATAAAACTTTGCGGGGGTTTTTTGAAGCCAAACATGATGATTTTGTCTGAACTTTCTGAATAGAGAAGGTTGATAATTTTTGTTTTGTAGTACCGCTCGTTTTGGCAATACTTTCCTTATCAAACTAAGAATTGTTAATACATGCATTTGCAGGGAAACTAGCTGACTTTAAAATGGCATGACCATCAGTCTTAATAAAAAAGAAATAGTCGTGTGAAGTCAGTTGCAATCAACAAAAAGCGACTTCAACATTAGCTTGATTATAAAGTGAATTATTGAGAGCAAGACGAAGTATGGTTTGAGAATAAGGGAGCTTACCAATTTTTGCAAGAAATATTATTTGGGGGCTCCATAAAAGTCAATCAGAATTTGAATTAGAATTTACAAACTCCCTCAAATATACATTTTCATAATCGGCATGCCAATCGTGCGAGATGAAGTTGTCTCTGACTCGACCTGTTCTAAAATTAAAAAATATGCTCTAACACTCTCAACAATTCATCTCATGCTCCTTCGATTTTTGACATCGACGAAATCATGAAATTGTTCTTTAAAAAACCAACTAACAAGACATAATTAGTCATGCGCCTAGTATGTTGTAAAAAATATTTTTTCATTTACAAAGTGAACCGGATCATGAGCATTACCAACTTTTGTGTCCTTTGGCTAGTCAAGACAAATGAAATGAGTCTGGGACTGGAAGTTTCCCTCGCGTCCTTCTTTTTACTCTTCTGACTCAGATTTCTTTGATTTGGTGGGAGATGCCTCTTTTGGTACTTGAGTGACCAGCTTTTTATTAACAAAGTGAGGTCATTTCTCGGCTGAAAACTGTTTGAATGGGAGTAAATTGCCTTTGAAATCTTTATCCCAATTGTAGTTACTTTTTTCCCAGAGGGTTTACACATGCAAAAGGGCTCTTGTCAAATTTAGCTCAACCTATTAGAACCTGTCAATCCAATTGTCGACAAAAGTGTCCAATTTAGTATTTGAAGCATCATTTGATTTTTAAATAAAAAACTAGCTCCCCTTCAATTGGATGTACGTTCACAAAGACTCTGTGTCTCTCTCCAAGTATTACCAACCAGATCCAGTTTGGATCTTGGCAATAACGAGCAAAAATACGACTAGGTTATAAATTGAGCTTGCGGTGACTTATTGCATAGGATAGAGGGAACACTTGTTCTGGACCATTCTGAACCGAGTCCTCGATGTGCCATGAACAAGTTTTGGTGTGTTCCACCGAAGGAAAAAAGTTCCTCTCAACTTTCATCTGCTTCTTTGGGACGACAGGGAAGTGAAGAGAGACTCAAAGAGGGCTGACGAATAAGCCTGAAATACAGACTTGGCATTGTAAAGTGGCTTGATAGAGTAAATTACATGAATTTGGGGCAGTTTGTCATGAGCCAGATGAAGGGAACTCGAGCTATGGGAGTGAGGGCAATTGCGGTTCTTGTTGACGAAGGAAAAAAAAGCGGAAAAAGTTGGAAAATCGTTCGCTTACTCCATTGGAACCTCCGATAAAGCTTTCATTTATTGAGGAACAAAGCCATTATTACCCTCACTTTGAAACACCACGTTAGTCAACACTTGAGGGTGAATGTTTTTATTCAATTTCAGATACAAAATAAATCAAAAAAAGGACGGGAAAATTCATGACAATTTTAGGCTGTAAATTTACTAAGCAGAAGCGAAGAAAAGAAAAGAAGTACATTTGTCAAGTTCTCTTTAAATTTCACAAACGCCCCGTTTCAAAGTTACTCTCACTTTCCCAGCAGAAACAATTCGAAGATCTTCTTTTTGTTGTCGTTCCATTTGGTGTTGTGTTTTTGCATCTCCATCTGGCAAAACTTATTTCAATTTCGATCAACTGGAAACTGGAATTTCTTTTCGATGACTCTTGCCTAATGGAACAACTGACGTCTTTTTTTCCGGCTCTTGGAATTTGGCATAAATCATGATGACATTCTTCGGAGAAACAGTAAAACGCTTCGGAAAAGAAAAGGCGGTGCCCATTGTATAACGTGCTTGTAAACTACACATGGAACTCGGTATTCCGTTGCCAAGATAAACAGGGAAGAGGAGTTCGATTTGAAATTTCCTGAGCCTTATGGGAACGATTTGGATGTTTTATCAACTTTATCCCACGCCCTTTTTTGACTCGGAAAGACCTTTCCGTGTCGGTTGGTGGTTCGTCGTTGTAACTCTCAGTTATCCAAACAAGAAGGAACAAGGACAAGTAGGATAAAGGAGACGGCCGTGATGGCGTTGTTTGACGTGGTTCCAAAACTTCCTCTCCTTGGTATCCTATTCTTGACTTAGCCCATTGGAACACGGATATTTTCACACCTGGATCGTGAGTTTTTCTGATTGGTCTGGAACCGAAAAGGAACTTCAATAGAGACTGTGACTGGGAGAAGTTTCGCTTAGCGGGAGTGAAACTATGTTGTAATAAGTGAGGGCTCTGTTCCGTCTTTCTTCTTTTTCCTCCCTGGTCTTGACAAATAGTGTGACAGAAGGAGCGTGTGCAAATATCGAACCCTTAGACAAACATTGGAAGACATCAAATACATGTTGCTTATACATCTCGTGTCTTTGACGACCCTATGTGTAATCAAGCTCGATGTGACGAGAAAACCATTTGGGGATGCTTATTGTCCTCTTCCAAGGCGATCTTCAAGGGCTCAGACAGGAAAATAAGATCAAATACTTCGTATTCCATCCATCCCATTGTGGGCCAGAATGGAGTGATTTCCTTCGTTGGTTCCACTCGGCGCAGAATCGAATTGGAACAAGCGTTTTGGAAAGTGACCGTGTGGCTGCCAGGTTTTATCAATGCCATTTATTCCCCTCACGTAAATACGAGGAAGCGATGAAAAAGTTTCACTTGGAGCTTGAAGCTAGCTTACTTCGCTCGCTCACATCCATTTAGGATCCTATTGACCAACTTCATGTCCTCAGCACACTTTTTAGAATCATTAGAATTGGAATCGGTTCATTAGGTCGACTCGAGTTCGAGGTCGCCTCCACAATCAATTCCAAAGCTGTTTCACGACCAGATCAATAAATCCCCATTGGCAAAGAGGCTCTAAAAGGGAGGATGTCTTCCAATTACTGAGAGCGGGCGTTCAGATGCATTGAAGTTGCTCCAGATGAATGATTGTCGGGGTTCAACCTTTCAACCTTCGGTCTTCGTCCTTCTCTCCCGACAACTTATCCTTCTCACTTTGTCAGCTGACCTCTGATAGATCCAAGCACTTCCAAATGTCTCGATGACTATTGTACGTAGGACCGATATGTATTGTGTTGCCCTAAGTTTAAGTTTTTGTCGACTTGGTGAGGGGAGAAACGAGGCGACCCTGCTCCAGAAAAGTAGGCTGGTGCTTCCAATTACACGATGTTCCATCGCCCCCTATTGGTTTTTCCGAAGGGAATTGATTGTGATGCTTCTCAACATGGTGCTGGGAGGCTCCCTCGGGCTCTCTTTTCTCTCAACTGCCCTCTAATTCTACAAACTGGATGGCTCGTGTGTTCCCTCGAAAAATTATTCGTCTTGTTAGACCGAGAACCTTTGTTTGTGCCACGTTTGATTTTTCAAACACTAAGAAGTCAATCTCCTAAAAATAGCTTTCATTGGTCTTTGGGGCAAGATAAATCAATTTTGGACCATTATAATAACTTTTACTCGGCCTCATAGATGTTTTCCTTGAGTTTTGGCCCTCCCAAGGCTAATGGAACGACCTTCATTGGCTTTTGCCCAACTCCTGAGTTATGTGTTTTCGACTCGTACTTTTGGAATCGGAACACACTCAAAAGACCAGGCCTTGAATCAAACTTAATGCTTTCATCACCTTTTATGAGCATCTGCTTCTAAGATGATGGAATTGGCCTCTCTATCCGAATTGATCCCCAATTACGTGAGATACTCGCAAAAAGAAGAAATTGGAACTGGAACTCAATTTGAGGAGGAACGTGTCAAAGGCAGTTCCTGGTAAGCGAAAAGTCTTTTCTGTGAGAGCAATGTATTCTCGACTCGACCAAATCCCTCACCTCTAACTTCTAAGCCAATCTCAAAACCAGCTGGAAAAGTGGTTATGTTTTTGCAACATACCAATCTTGGAAATACACCTTTCATGACGTTCCGCGAAAATTTAAAGAACCAGGTCAAATAAATATTTCACATTCAAGAAGCAAAGAGCAATCGAAGTAAATGGAAATGAACCTTCGAGAAAAGTCGACTTGAAATGCCATTGAGTTCTTTTGTACTGGACCACTTCCGAAAGAGATCCTCTTTTCGATGAGAGCGGATGAGGGACCGAGATATCAAGAAGTCCAAAGTGTTCCTGCATTTGGGGACCAGACAAGACAAGAAGAGGAAGAAAGAGGCCAAAATGAAAGAAAAAGTAAATTGCCTTCCGTCCCTGACTCGGCGTTAATCTGGAAGTGACAGCCTTAAAAGTTGCGAGGTGGTCCTCGGAACTGATGCCCAAGTTCCATGTAGCTAGTGGTTTTTAGTAAACACAAGGAGAGTTTTAAGTCATTGGGAGCACCTTCTTTCCGTGACTTTTTTCCTTCTTGTTCCTCAAGCTCTCGATCCTCGTCTCCGGCCTCTTTCATCCTTGTCTTCGTTGCTCCAATGTAATCTCCCCAGAAAAGCAAGCAAGGGGAAAGGCAATCAGTAGGGGCAATGGGACTGGTATTCAATCAATCTATGTTGATGAGACTCAACTCGACCTCTCCTTTCCAATCGGAGCGACTCCTTTTTCGTTCGTTGGTTCGCTCCCTCGCTTCTGAACCAAGCAATGCTTGGGCCCTTTGATTGTTCCATCGGCAATTCACCCACATTATGAATTGAGGTTAGAGACGGGAAGGCAAGCAAGAATTCTCCTGCTTTAAAGCCTGCCATCTTGCCACTACATGGAAGGTTCTTCAATCTTGAAGAAGCAATTTGTCATTTCCGGCTTCTCGTCATCCGATATCCTTTTAATAATGCTGTCTGGAAATTCATTAGAGCCCAAAATGATGGATTGGCCGATGTCGGCTCTCTTTTCTTCCTCTGCTTCTTTACTGTGAGTGACGAGCTCCGCTATTTTGGCCAGTTTGGATCCCCTCATCTCGCTCTTTTGGCCTCGCTTGTTCTCAATACCAAAGTTCCAAGCAAATGAAAAGAAGAAGGTCCAGCCCAGTGAGCCATATTCTTTAGCTTTAGCTCCAGCTGTCCATTTTTGTTGAGCAAGTACAATTTGGGGGTAGAAATTCCAACGATGAACGACATGAAAGAGAGCGAAAGAGAGGAGACGATGAGATCTGAAAAGCCCCCAATAGGCCGCCATTGTAGTGTGAGAAGTAAGAGAGTGAATGAACGATACAACAACACTCTCTGACGGCAAACTCTAGTACAGAAGTTCCTTTAAGGAGACTATAATGCTGATCTTGCATCTTTGGTGCATGGAAAAGGGTGGCTGCCTCAAAGCAACGAGAGACTCGAGCCAGTTGTTCAGTTCTACTGGAGCTGGATGGCCTTTTGGCTCAAGGCTTTTTCCCATTTTGACTACATGGAGGAGCCTCTTCGGTTGGGTGCAAGCCCAAATCCATTCTGTCCGTCCAGCTCAAGAAGGCACATCTTTTCGTTTCGTGCTGTTCCAAAAGATCTGACAAAAGGCAAAGGCAGTCAACCAAGTGGCGAACTACTGAACCAGAGTGCACAGTCCCATTGTACTGTGTCTATCGTGGATATCACGTGCATGTTGGTGCTAACAATGTTTTCATTTGAATAGGGCGGACTTGTTTTAAAGCTTGTAATGGAAACAAATATAGTAGCAGAACAATCTTAAATGAATATTTTAATGAAGTCTCTGAAGTGAAACTTCATATTCTTGATTAGAGCAATACAAATGTTGTCTAAATTTAAGGTTAAAGCACCACTTACAACATTTTAAGATCCTATTGATTGCCGATATATGGCCAATTCAGTGCTTGCCTCCGCGTCGCGTTTAAAAGCATTGATATAATCTTAGGACTAAAACATCTTTAAGCTACGGATTCTAAAGGATTTTTTATTATCACGCTCCTTTTGAGAGGCAATTTAGTGCAAGAACGCGAGGATGTTTTAAAAAAGTTAAACAAGATTATTTTTTCATTATTTTTAAAGTTTTTTGCCTTTTTATAATGATATTTTCCTTTTTCAATTTCTTTTTCTTTTTCAAAAAGTTTTTTTTTCCTTTTTAAAAAGTTATTTTCTTTTTTAATTAGTATTTTTTTCCTTTTTAAAAAGTTTTTTTTCCTTTTAAAAGTTTTCTTTTTTTCCTTTTTAAAAAGTTTTTCCCCTTCTTTAAGAGAAATTTTCTTATTTCTGTTTGTCTTTGTTGCAAAATCGAACGATATGCACGACCTCACAAAGCTAGTGTCTGCGCACTCATACAAAAGGATGCGCTCATCATGATTTAAGTTAGTTGCCAGGCATTCCAAGTGATAATCATAGGCAATTCCGTCTATCATGGGCTCAAAAAATTACGTATACAGCAAACCAAGTGCAGAGAGGAGGGTATGAGTGGATGTGGAGAAGCAGTTTTCTGTTCATAATGGTCCCTGAAGATGTATTGTGAATGATTTGTAAAGCCATATTATCCTCATTTGCCTTTCATCCCTCGGCTTTTCCTCGGAAAACACAAAGCATATTTAACTGCAGAACTTTGCCAATGAACCTTACCCAAGAGGGATTTCTTGAGAAGGGTCGAGCTAACGAGGTTGTTTTATCGTGGTGTTATCCTATTTATACAGCCAGAATCTGCCTACGCTTCGGCACTTGAACCAGAAGCATCCTACTTTTTGCAGTTCTGAAAATCGTGGCACAATACACATGCGTCTTTTTTTTCTTTTTGTCGAGTTTGTTGATTCCAACAAGTATTTTCGATTCCATTTTCCCTTATGTGTAGTACGGCAATGAGTGGTGGAAAATTAAGAATAAGGAGTCTTCTCCTCATGTTTATTTTTTATCAGATTGTTGATGAACCCTCCATCGATCAATCGATGAAGATCAGAGTTAACCCAAAGCCTCTTGAGGGAACCAATAATCATATTTTGGGGTAAATATTTATTGGATCTTAGCGAGAGCCGTTGGTTTCTTTTCCGTTCTGCAGAGTTCCTTCCTTTCCCCATTGGCGGAGTTGTGAATGTGGAGCTACATTCTTGGATGGCCTTTCGTGTGTCCTTCTCGGCTTCGCGTCTTAAGCCTTGCTCAGATCGGATTAGCTCCCTTATTTATGGAAGTGTCTCCACCATTTCTTGCCTTCTGAAAAGAACCCGAGCTTTCTCATATCATGACTGACGAAACATTAGGACAAATTAGGATTTGTTCCTTTAAACACACACACGCACACTCTTTCTCGTGGTGGGAGAGACTAAATGTTGAAGGGTCATCAACTGTTTCAGTGCACGTCAAGAGTTTATAAGTGCTCAACTTGAATGCACCAAGCTCGTTGGAACGTTTGGAACACATTTGCTTTTGCAATGTGCCACTTTCCTTGAAGAGCAAGCCACTGAAAAGGGGGCATTTACCAGTGTAGAAGATATTGAAATAATATTGGAATGGCTCTTTAAAACATCACCAAAGGACTGATGGTTCTAGGCAAGGGAAATGGCATTTTCATACCGAGTTCCCAAAGGGGGACGACGGATGTGTTACTACTTAGCTGAGGCCAAAATGATTAGGACCAAAGTGGTGTGCAGGTTGAAAATCTTAGATGTCTCGGTGATTAGAGGTCGTTACATTCGGGGAGGCTTTCCCGTGGATAATTGCCTCTTAGTAAGTGAGCCGTGTTGGAATGGCTTTCCCCTAGCCTTTTTTTGTAAAATGTCCCCGGTTCAAGTCCAATAACTCTGAGCGAAGAAGTCATGCAAGAGTGAGTGAGACTGAAAAAATATTTACCAAAAGGGGATTTCAACCTTCTCGGTGTTGAAAATGCTGAAACGTGGTGGAAATTCCTGCTCATCCAACCCAAACTGGGTTCTTTTCGTCTTGGCTTCTCTCACGTTGAAGGAGCTCCCGGTTGATGAGATCCTTTCATGACCTGGTTATAGGGCGTTTCCTCTCGTTTGCTCCCTGAATTTGGGCCAAGAGGAACATTACTGTGTAGTGAGTGTTCCACCATGAACTCAACGAGCAAATGTACGCTCTGTGAGAGTGTGTGTGAGTGAGTGTGTACTACAGTATTCGTAAACGTAAGGTCTAACGGGAACCGGAGGAGTTGATTCTGTCATGATTTTCCTTCCACCCTTTGGATCTCATTTGTTCAGCCCAGTTGGGCGCCTACCAGTTGTTTCCATTTGATGACTTTCAAGGCCCGACTCCACCCAAATCCTCTCTTCTTGATGATCCATTGGGTAAGGGACTCAAAATACACGCACAGCGGATGAAGGCACAAACCAGAGTGATCTACCAACAATGCACGAGCATGTCAGCCATAGAAATGACTCTCTTCCAATGGATTGGAACAGCGGAGTAGTATTGAGTGCCTGAGAATACCAAGGGAGTAAGTTTGTACACAGTGTGCTTGTATACGTACTACTCGGTCAGAGAGTCTTTCCTCCTAATGAGAAGGTACAATAACCATCTACCAAACCCCCCAATGATCCATAAGCCAATGCCAAAGTGTGCTCCCCCTTTCACCTTAAGGGAACATGCGATTGACAAAAGATCCTCGGAACGACGTGGAACGGCGAAATGTCACGATCCCAAAATTATCCTCTCCCCACCAAATCACACCTTGTGGAAGTTATCGTGCACTTAATGCGACTCCAACCCAGGGAAATACTTCTTGAATAGTTCCACTTCCATGAGCTGTACTGCAATCTCAGAGATTATGTACAGTGAGTGCCTTGTTCAAGTCTGTCAGGGTTCCCGAGGTGAAAATGTGCAATATCAATCATAGACCTTGTAGCACTGAAGTTGTGCTTGGGTCGATTCCACCTCGAGAAGCGACGACTATTGCGTGATTGAAACACTTTGGAAAAACCTGACGGTGGATTCTTTCATTATGCCTCGTCTTGTTTTGCAACTCTGCATTGAACATTCGATTGCTCGCTGGTCTTTTTGAAACGACCATTATCTGCGTTGAAGGATCCAGTTGGATTTTGATGTTATTGGTTAAGGCTGATTTATTGAAATTTAAAAAAAAGTGTCCAGGTATTTTTTTTATAAACTAGCAATAATGAAGGTTGAGTTTTCAGCCACACTAACGTTCCTTTGATCGCAATCCAAAGCCGCGAAACCCTGTATAACTAAATAAATCAGTCCTTGGAAACGGGTGCAATTGACTGCTGAATTACCTATTTCATATCAATATCACTTGTGTAAGTTTGTCTCCCGATTCACGAATAAATATTTTTTTTTCAATACATGCGACTCCATGACACTTAATTTTGAATTTAAGAAACCCACTGTTGTTTTTTTGGATAAAATTTTGAATGTTTTTGCAATTTCATCAATTCAAATTGGACTCTACTCAAGTTGGTATGGTAACAAAATGGATTGCTAACCATAGATATCAGATATTAGTAATGCTAATGACCGAGAGTAAAAAGACAAATATGCGGAGTTTGAAAATGAATTTTCAATAATTTATTCTCATCATCATAATAGGGAAAGAATGGTGGACGACAAAAAATGATGCTTTGAAACGCAATGGCAGCTCGTCAACTTTCCGCCATCAACGCATTTTAAGCATCTAGAAACATGGCCAAAGTTCTATTTCCATTGCTCACGTCAATAGCTTACACTCAAATTGCCCAAATTAGGTAGGATATTCCGATGAACTCGTGTCTAAATCGGAAGAACTAGAAGTGGTTCACGTGGGAACACATAAGTAGTTCCACCAAGTACTTGGAACATATGAGATATAAAGAACTCCCATGATAAAAACGTAAAAGAAAATGTTCATGCCAAAAGATTTTTATAGAGACAACTCAGTGCTGGTGATGTTCGTGTGACTCGTTTTGATTGACTGGGCACGAAAATGTACATTGGCTCATATCCACTCCTGCTTCATTGGGCCGGGAATGGTCGAGTGTACAGTCTGAGATTGGGTTTCTTTTCTTGGATTGTCTTGATGCACAAGTTATTTGTGATTGAGAAAGACCCTCAAAAGGGCCCTTCCTCGTCATGTGATAACCACCATCTACGTACACTTAAAGTTATGAGGAGGTCTGGGCGAACTTTGCAGTGGTCCACGTGATTGAAGAAGAGCTCGCCAACTACAGCTGGTTGAAGGGGACCAAACGCTTTAGAAAGTATTGAACAGATTTGGTCCGTCTTCAGACAGCTAAAGCACAGCAAGCCAATGGCGACGTGGAGCCACGAGATCTCATTGATGTTCATCCCTGCCGATTCCAAGCGGGTCTGAGTATCTTGTGGGACAATGTTGAATGAGGCAAATGGTTTCTTCCGTCTCGAAGCTAGTGAGTGGCCCAGTGAGCAGCATGGCAGCATATACTGTACGTAGGATCATGAACGTCCTCCTCATATCTTTATGGACCAACCACACGGACGCGCTCATATTGGCCGTGTCTTTCCTGTAACAAGGCAGATAGAAAAGAATGACTCGAGTCTTGTTATCTGACTTACGACCAAAGACATTTGCTTCACGACCTGCCACGGTCCCTTCCCTCATATCCAATTCCAAAGGCTCAATCTTTTGTATGATACCCACCTCCATAAGGCCGTTTGGAACACTGAAGGAAACAATGTTTCTTCCTGCTCCTTCTTCTTCTTCTTCAACAACAACCGTTCCTGCTTGTCTGCCTGCTTGCCTGACTTCGTAAAGAAAGAAGGCTCTTTTTTCTGCCTTTCCCCCTCGGTTACCATCTAGTAAGGACTCGGAAGATACTCATTTTTCCCCGGCTCGCTCCCATCAAAAATGGGGAAAAACGGGGGTTTACAGTAAAGATAACTGAGGATGTGCTCAGGTTGCAGAAGAGAAGCAACACAAATGTGAAAGAGACACAAAAGCATTTGGCACCAGTTAGGAAATGGCGTTGTTGGTTTAGAACTTCCTCTTGGGTGGGTGGGTTGGTTGTTGTTGGATAGGTGGTGGGTGAAGATGTTGTATCTCATGTTTCTCCAGCTTGCCGATAGGTATGTTAAATTTGCTCACTAAAGAGGCTCTAAAAGGGGAAAGAAGCCTCTATTGCCACTCAAAATGGTGATTATGGTATTTTATGAGCTCCAGGCACAAAAAAGGAGGCAAAACCCAACTCGATTCTGGGTCTGTTTGCTGCCTGTCCCTCTTTGATTCTTCCAATATCCATCAACCCAATCGAAGAGGCTTGAAGGTCATATGTCGTTTCTTGTAATCAGTTGGAACCCTCCTCGGAATCTGATTCCCCCACTCTAAGCACGATTTCCATGTCCATTGAGTCAGACGACCCAACATTCCAGAATCTAAAGGGAGCGTCTTCAACACTATATGCTAAGCTTGGATTGAGGCCAAAATTTGCTTTTCTGCTTCACTTGATGATGGAAGCTCCAAGTGGGTTATAGATAGAGCTTGGGACCAACTCACAGTTACGTAGCCCAAAGAAGAGGGCGAGCGAGGGAAAGAGAAGACCCATGTTGGCCTCAAAATGGAACCAACGAGGTTCCATCGCAGAGGAGAAGGAGCAGGGATTTGACAGAGTCGAACTGACATGTAAGACAGGAATCTTGTCACTCTGAGCAATTGCATTAGCATGTCAGGGGAACCGGGGAAAATCTTGGGGTTGATAGTGCATATTCAAGGGACACCTTGCCTGTTCCATAAAGTTCCATTGACTGATTTGATTCCTCTAGTTTTGCCGCTCGTGCATCCTGATATGAAAGTTCCTGTTGCTTTTAAGGAGGCCAAATATTGTGGATGAGAACCTCAAACTTCCTTGAGCGGCATCAATTTTTCATGATAATGCTCCAAAGTTCGACAAGTTCGTTCCCCTAGAGTTGGAACCGCCTTCTTCGCTCAACCACAATGGAAGTGAACTGCTGAGTAAGAATGATGAAGCCTCATGTTCAAGTGCAGATTTTAGGATTAAAATTAGAATATCTCGCTCAATCAACTTGTGATCAGAGGTTGGAGTGGGGGCAAGTTGACGTGATCAAAAGGGCTTTCTCCAAGGATGTTTTTGCTTGTCATTGATGCCTCGAGAATTGCTTACTTTTTGGGCGCAAATGGTCTTAATGCTGATAAATGAGTTCCATTGTTGTGCATTGCTTGTCGAAACAGTCTTGTGTGAAGCACTTAACCAGGCCTTGAAGCATCGAGGTGATAAAAAAAGTCCTGAGATTTTAAAAAGAACCTCGTATTTTGTACGCAAAGGGAACAGTTCCAAAAGGAGAAAAACTGAGATTTGGTCCTCCCAAAATGATTGGGCACCGTTTTGGTTGGAAACTCTAGAAGGGAAAAACTGGAAAGCGGATTGGAAGGCGTTGTTCAGAGAAACCTCGTTGATTTTCAAGATGAGACCCATGATCAGGCAATTTCTTTTTCTCCCTTCTCCCACGTGAATGTTCATCATCTGAGAGTTTCTAACTTTGGAACTGATTTCTTGGGGGTTCTTGTACAATTTCTGCGCTGTCGTTCGTTTGGAACAAGTTCCTTGACGAGGGATGAGCCAGAAAGTTCCCGCTTAAAGCCCTCTAACAACACAACTTTCAACTAAACTGGAAGTGGTCCTCCGATCGAGTTCCGTTAATTTTCAAGTGTATTGAATGGAACTGAACTATCCATTGATGATCGGCTTCTCGCCTCCCTATCAACCAACCCCACCCTAAACTTGTTCCAATGCATTATAAAATCCGACGACGACGACCATGACTACCACTGAAGGCAGTCTCGACTGGAGTTCCAAGAACGAGTGGAAAACTTTGGACCCAGATTTCTAGTGTTCTTCATCCCCGACTGAATGTAAAGCAGAAGTATGACTGCATTGGGCTCCTCTCACTATGTAGAGAGCTTCGTTGTTCTGTTCTACTACCTCTGCTCCTAGAAACTTTCTACCCGCCATGGTGGTGAGACAGCAAAAGAGGCTCTGGGATACTAGAGAGAAACTTTTTTCACTGCCATCACATCTAGTCTTGTTGGAATGGGGCCCCCTCCCTTCATACACACCACACACACTCACACTAAGGCAGACTCTTCTTAGGCATGTACATACGTAGTACTCACTCGAATGGACGTATATGTATGTATGTGTGTACAGCAGCAACCATTGAACCATTTCCTCACATGTGGGTCCAGAAGATCAAGAAAAACTTGGCCAACATGGATGGACCCGAGTCATTAGTACGATTCCTCGACTGGCTTTCAGCGGTGCTGGAGCCTTTGCCTTGTTCTTTATGGAAATGTATGAGTGCGAGCTAGAGCTAGATCGAGTCGATTCGGTTCATCATTTATGGTCGTAAGAACACATGCCAACGGACCACTCGCTTGGTGCGAGTAAATATCATCTGAGGCTCCCCCATTCTTGGGCAAGCTTACTGGCAGGTCTTCTTCCTATCATGTATAGGAAATATGCTCGAGCTAGAGGGCCTCGGGGCTTTTGGTCCGACTACATACATAGAAGATGGCGATGTGATGTGTTGTTTTCTCGTTGAGCCTCATTACAAAAGAGGCAACAAGGCAGGCTGAGAGACGATTTGTTTCAAACTTCTGTTCGACAGCATCAGGATTTCTCCTCGATCTTGCACCCTCACTGGTGGCTCCGATGGCATCACTGAGTACTACTGATGATGCAGATGATGATGATGAGGAGGAGGAGGGAGACACGAGATCTGACGCTCATATGGAAATCGGAAGCACTACAGACTACTTTTAGTGGTACGTTCTTCTTCCAGTGCTCCGTTTTCTTCTTCCTCTCGTTCTCTTTTACCATCATCATCATTAAGGCTCGTTCCTATTCGTTCTTTGGTGTCTTCCTTCAGGGGTCCAAGGAATGGAAGGAAAGTGGTGCACAATGGTGTGAAAACGAACCATGGAGTCTGTGCTTCTCTCTTTCACTCTGGTTTCATTAGGGTCCTCCTCATCTTGTCCTTTGGAGCGTGTAATGTGCCAATGATCTTTGCAGATGAGATGGACCAATGATGGGAGAATAAGTGGGATCGCGAACTGAGCTCACAGGGAAAGAGAAAGTGGAATCTCTCAATTTTGGAGGGGTTCGAGGAGGTACCAAATCTCGCCCTAGTTAGTTGGCTTTTGGTTGGTTTGGTTGAAACTGCGAGAAATAATTGCTTTACGGCTGCCAAAGCCTTTGCCGACCGACCAAGTGACCTGATAAGAGTGGTTGGTTGGGAGTGGGTTCTCGGTAGAAGTCGTGGTTGTATTCATGACCATGGAGCTAGTATACCATTTACTTTTGTGACCTTTTCCCTGCACATGTCCAGGTTACTGGCTCTACGTATTGCTTTCCTTCTCTACTTTGACAACTGGGTTGGTTGCCCTTTTTCGTCGTAGTCGACGACGTCATTCCTTCTTTTCTGTTTTCTTATCGGATTGCTATGCAGTCATCAATCTCAATTGAACAAAAGTGACCCAGAAAAGCAGAACAGAGTGTACCTAGTGGCACGATAAATCTGAGATTGATAGATGGTAGGATAACAGAGAATGAAAGAAAGACTAACACACGATTATCAATGATTGCCGCACGAGTGTTTGCTCCCTTGAGATCGCATGTCTTTCTTTGCCTTCCTTTTTTACGAAGGGGAATCGAGCAGGTGCAAAAGACACTTGCTTGCGGAACACTCATGAATATATGAAGTCAGGGCCTACGTACCTATCTGCATACGTATGTAATAGTAGTATGCAATTGGGGAGGGTTCATCTTGTAATTGATTGTTCAGCCTGGACAAGCTGGCCAGCAAATGTGACCAGGCATCTTTATCCCCATGTCAAGGCTTATGATGGATAGCTCGTCCTGAATAGCGAGCGCCAGTCAACGGGGCTGCCATGAGAAAAAAGGTGCGAAGGTCCCCCTCTATGAATAAGATGAGGATGACACTGTCACCTTCTTGGTCCTTCTCGATGTCCTCCATGGTTGGTCTGACTCTCACTCCCGTTGGTTGGTTGGAAGTAACCAATTATTTTGACCGCCTATTTTGCAATTAGTATAAAAGGAGAGCAATACGATCCCCTTCCCTCTTTTTTGGTGCCCTTTTCTCCGAAAGAGATTGGGATGAGGGTGTCTCTTTGATAAGAGTGGGTGTGCCACATTCAAAGTAGAAAAGAAAGAGATCAAGACCCCGGTGGGCGGCATTCAGATGAGTGCCAGAGAATGGAGAAAGGGACCACAAATGTATGGAGATTGGTTTCCTTGTCACACCATAACTAACCTTGGAACCTTCTCGCGGTCAGATGTCGAGGAGTTTAGCCTCGCCAACTTATACCGTAAGAAGACCACAATCTCACGAAAATCGCCAAAAGTCACGGAACTCGCTCACTGCTCTCTCATTCAGTGCAATGCTATGAAACCAAGTAGTAACTGACTGACTCTTCCGTTTTGGAACAAGACGACCACTAAATATGAGCTGGGGATTTCCACTTGAAAGCCATGAAGTTTTTGCTCATTTGAACTGTCGCAGGGCTCTTTAACGATGTAGCTAGGATTTCCGCTTTTCGAGCTGATAGAGGAGTGAGTAGCCTTGTAATGCTGCATTTACTTCGTTCACTCGGGCAAGACTAAATTTTGCGGGTTTTGTTCCAACAATAGCCGACAAAGTTTCCATGGAGCCATGCATGCGAGGGAGCAATATTGAAATTGCACAACCAAAAGCCAAGGTAGCTTAAGAGGGAAAAAGAGCAAACGAACGAAAAGCTGGGTGAATATGGCTCTGGCTCGAAAATGAGGCTACTTCACTGTTTCCAAGACTACCAAGGGACTGTAATTAGTGATAAGAACGAGAAGAAATGGTGGTAGTGGAGCTTCTACAGCAGTCGTATTAATGGTAATGGGTGAGACACGTAAAGAAGAAATGCAATCAAGTGAGGAAAGACATAGTGCTCTGGAAACGAGCTTTTATCGCTTTGGGAACAAGGATGGGGGAATTTTGTCCAACCATTCCGAAATGATCTTAGAAATAATTACCTTAAGCTAGAGTGCACCTTCACATCCCATAGACTGCGATGATTATGATTCAAATGGACAAGTACTTACTTCACCGCACATCCTGAGACTCGCGCCATGGAAAAATCATTCAAGATTTGCTGAGCACCACAGAGTAGTCAGAGTAGTTCCTTTAATTCATCCGCACTGACTGCTTCACAAATACCGAATAACCATGGTGGACCATCTGAATGGACACTAAGACTCCCTCGAGCTCGGGTTCCTTCCAACTCGCTACTTCCCCCCAACCAGTCAAGCAACCAAGCAACCAACGAAGCAAGCAACCCACTATCCATCGTTCGTTCGTTCCATCCATCCATCTACCCACCCACCCACCCCCACCACGTACAAACCAAGGCTGATGGAGCTCGACTAGCGCACATGCCAGCTTGTTCCAATTTCGGTCCAAAAGGAGCGATGCCCGAGAAACCCCCGTTCACTTGCCAACGACCTCTTCCATTGGTCCTTAGTCGAGGAAGGAACCTTGGATGTCGCCCTCTATGTAGTCCCTATTCTCGTTCCATACCGCGGTACATTAGCCGGGAAAGACTGCGTGGAGTGCGAGAGAAAGAAGAGGAGGAAGAGAAGAGAGGAGAAGGAGACTCTCCGATGGTTCCCTTGGTTGAATGGGAAAAGGGGGGGGGGGGTAGTAAGAGGTTCATTGACAACGTCAGCGTCGGCGATGATGATGGTTGGCCCGCTCTTGGATCCTTGGACCACGGGGCTTATTCTTACAAGAACTTTGGAGGTCTTGAGGAGAAGAGGCACGTGTTTTAGGAGGGAAGGAGGACCGAACCTAGAACACATTGAACGGAATTCAGATATGGGCTTATAACTGCAACGGTTGACATGATGTGCATGCAACAGACCAGCCGCATGTTGGATGATGAGGGTTGGTCGGGTCGGTTGGTTATGCTCTTTGACTGAGGAATTCCATTTGAACTCTTAGTTTCACTGAAAGATGACATGTGTCGATCAGGTAAGGAGGTCAAAATCACCTTGTCGACTAGATGGTTGTTTGATGAAGGTGGATTGTGGCGTAAGGATTTTTGGAGTGTAAGCCATGTGGAAAGCTCATGAGGCCAGATTTCCACATTTTTGTCGCCTCAGCCTAGGGTCATACCTACAAGCACAATTTGCCCAGTTTTATTGCCCAGACAATCAGACCTACAACCAATGAAGGCTCTTGAAGCCCTCTGGTGTTGCATGTTGTTCCTCTTTTATCCCTGGTCCGTTCCTCCAAGGTGCCTTCGTAGAATATCCCGAGGAGGATGAAAAGAATAGTTGGTTCCACCAGGGATGGAACCTTCTTTGGCCGGTTGGTGTGCCCTTAGAACAAGGAGGATCCGACGAGCAAACTTGGATGAAGTAGTGTGAATTCATCTCGCCTCGTTTTTCTTCTCTTTCTCTTGGTCCTCTGGGTTGGCTTCAAAAAGTGGATCCTTAGGCTTTGGGTCGTTTGTAGTCCAAGTGAGAGTCCCCGTTTGTTCCTTCTTTTCGTTCCTCGTTCTCTGTGTGGTGTAAGGACGAGGAGACTAGAATGGCCACGAGCATGAGGGAGACAGCTGAACTTCTATTACTACTACTACTTCTTCTTCCACCATTACGACTACCACCTTGGACGGAGCCAACACCACTACCACACACTCACACAACGTACGTAGTGGCACACAACAAATTCCCTTGGTCGTCGAGCTCGACCAAACCTTAAGACCAAAGGATCGTTTACGACAGACAGCCTTTAGGACTTGCCACTTGTGCAGTGACATACCTAAAAGTCATCGTTCGTCGGTTCCTCTGGCTGCCTCCTGGTTAGGGTTAGCGGCTTCATTCCTCCAAGAAGGGGGTCTCCTCTTCTATTCTCGTCACCCTTTGGTACTAATCGTGGAACCCTAGCCTTGAGTGGGAAAAGAAGAAAAAGTCTTTGGCAGAATGTCTGCTCGAAAGATGAATAAAGAGGACAGAAGAGGACCGGAACTAGTTCCCCTGTTTCCCATGATGACAGATGAATCTCCTTCGACCTATTTGACAAAGTTTTTAATGCCCTCACCTCGTTGGTAATCAAATATGGACTCGAATTCGTCGTCTGTGAATTCAAGGTACAAATCTGAGAAAAGCTCCATGTTGGGGGGCCTTTAAAGGTTGTTCTTTGTATTTGCCTTTGTCTAAACTTTGCACCATGGCCAATCGCTGTCATCAGGTCGGAAACCTCGACAGGAATTTATCTCCATCAATCATGAAATATTGTCTTTTTGTCGGTATGTGTATAGGAGAGCAACCTTGGCGAAGGTTTTAGGGGCACACGAGGGAAGAAAAAAGTTGAAAGGCAAGTGGAAGGTTTACAAGAAGTGAGCAGAGGGGAGGGATTTTTTTCTCGATGGTCTTTTAAGCCGACAAATGCCGACTTTTGTCTCTAATGGAGCGATCTTTGTCCTTGAATTCTCCAATTTCATTTTTTGTTCCATCGTCGCTCCTGAGGGCACATACAGATCTGAGTCAGAGAAAGAGAAATTCGAAGAAAGGATGGATAACATTTCTTGGGTTCTGCTTCCAATCTGTCTTTCAATTTAATCTTCGAAGAAAACATAGATGATCTCATTTTGACTTAAAAAACGTCGAGTGTCATGAAATGTCAAAGTTTTTACAAGCCACCCTGACTAACGACAATTGCAAATAAAGGCCGGAACAGGTTTGAAGCAAAAAGCAAGGTTGAGTGTGTTTACAAGAAAGACATTCCGCTCATTTACGAAGTGAGAGGATGCTCTCCCATGGGGTAATAAATATTCATAAATTTTGACAAACGGCTGAAACGTGTCTGGGATATCTAGATTCGAACGATGAGGTCATCTTTTTAAACACAGGTTGATCAAGACTTTGGAAGGAAACGACCCAACTTGAATGATGAGCCAATCGGGGTTGACTCATCACAAAAGTAAATCTGAGAGATTCCCCTCCAATTCCAATTGTTCTTTTCTGTCCCCTCTGAGAACTGCTGTTATTATCGCGTGATCACCCAAAAATGATGGAAGGTTGCTTTGATGAGTTTGATTTACCTAGAAATCTCCATACTTCTTTACATTCCACAGAAATCAAAACCACTGAGGCTTGTAGAAGAAGCATGGGATCTCCGGCAAAAGGTTCCTTCTCGAGAGTATAGGGAACTTCACTAAGATAAATCAGAATGTGCCAAGTCACCAAAGTCGAAGAAGATCAAGCTGATTCCAAACTTCCCCTTCGGAGTGAGAATGAGACTCTTGTTCTTGATCCAAGCGGAGCCAAATTATTATGAGCAGGCTTGCTTCCTCGATGACTTCTTCCAAGCTGAGGCAGATTGGGCTCGAGAGGGTGCGGAGTGGTGTGAGTATGGGAAGATGCGAAAAGGAACTGCCCTTGGTCTTCTTAATCGATCTCCAGGGCTGGCAGGAGTTTGTCTTTTCTTCTCGTGTTCCCCCTCCTCCGCCTCTTTCTTCTTCTTCTTCTTGTACTCTCCCTCCACAAGAAATGTTCTTCGTCTCCATCTCTTTCTTCGACGATGATGTTAGTTGTTGTCTAGAAAAGCCGGGGGAAAATTCCTGGAGACTCCCAAAGGAAGCCGAGACGGGACAGCAAAGCCAGTTTTCGCTCGCTCTTGGACTGGCCCACCAAATCAGTTCCACACACACTCACTCGTAGTCGTTCGTCGGCCTCTCAGAGCGTTTTTGCCTCTTGAGCAAGCAAGAAAGGGGGGATTTGGCTGGAACTGACTTGGAGCGACTAAGGTGCAAGCAATCCCCCATGAAGATCACCAAGTTCAGCCCCTCATCAAGCTCATCCCAAGATGAGGCTGGAGAATGTGCGAAAAGAATCTCGGAGTGATCTCACCTGAGTTTGGAATGACATCTGCTCTTTGGAGAGTCTGGAAAGCAAAAATGTTGAAGAGATTTCGACTAAAAGCGATCTTCCTATCCCAACGAGATCGAAAACGAGAATGCTGGTTTTGGACATGGAAGAAAAAGCAAAAAGGGTTTCTTGTGGTATTAGACAATGTGGACACCAAATGTGGATGATCTTGAACGGCTGGAAAGCTAGAAACGTGGATGAGCGCTCTCTCGTTTCGTGTCTATCTTCAACCTCACCAAGAATCTTGTTGTCTTTTTCTCACTCGAAACAGATGGATTGTTAGAAGGTCGTTGTGGTCTCTCAAGTTCACCAAAGAGATTATCAGATGATAGAACGATCCATTTAGATGCGTCTTTGAGCCGTGTTGCTCTCTTGATGACACCCAAAGAAAGACTTCTTGATTTGGGAAAGCCAGTTCCTGTGAACGCCGTTGATTGTTGGCTTTTCCAGCCTCAGGATGGGCGAGGCTGCATTCATTACAACTGACTGCTCGTTGCTCTTCACCTATGCAATCGCCCATAGCGAGGCTGGAAGGGGGAAAAACTAAGGGTGGAACATGACTTTACACGACTAATCTGGGTTGGCATCCACTCAAGGGCGGCCAAAGCACCTAATCATACTCGAAAGATCATCTACGTAGTATTGATAAACCCACGGTCTCAAGGCTTGGGTGTTCCAATTACAGTTGTAATTAGGAGTTTGGTGCCAACCGCTTTGCCCCTCCTTTCAAATTCGAAACGGGTTGGTCACCAGTGTTGATCATGTAATGATGAATACGAGCGCATCTTGTACAAGTTCATCCTGGAGAGGAAGTGCTGCCGACTGCTCGAGATGACGCCCAGGAATCTGGACAAATGCCAAGATGTGCCCCAAAAATACTGACTGCTCAACTCAACGTCGTTTGAAAGCTGAGAGGAAGCTGGCTGGCTGGCTAAGAAAGCTTTGGGTCTTCTTCTTGCGTGTGTATATTATACCTTTTCGTCCAGTCACCGTGGAGAGAATGAGAGCATGTTGTCTCCAATTTTTCCACTGAAGGAAGTTACAAAACCTTGAGTAGCTTTGGATTAGCTCTCCTTAAGTAGCTGTATTTGATCAGAACGAAAGTTCTAATGATCGAGGCGAAGGAGATTCGAACCTTGGTATAAATAGGGCCGGGATTATTATTGATAATGAACACGTAGGGGACAAATCTGACCAGTGAATTGGGCTCATCGAGCAATGTTGTACGAACAGATTTCTGCCAGCAGTCAGTCGATTCTAAACAATTTGAAATTTCCTCTCTATTCCAACTCGATCTGAGTAGATAGATGGACCCAACGGCACAAATTCGGAAACGACTGACTCACCCGAGTACTAATAAAAACTCGTACCGGGTGCGACACCGATTGAGATCCCACCAGATGTACATTCTTGATACATCTTGGCTTTTATTAACCATGGCGACCATAAATCGCCGTCCCCCCCATTTTATCTCTTCGCACCATTTCACAAAGCTCGTCGAGTACCGAATTGGTTTTGAGCATTTCATGGGGTGCACCCTGTAACTGGAGGGAACGAGGAAAGTTGAGGAAGATAGGGTTTTCCTGTTGTCAAGATGACTCCCCAGAGAACCAAAGTCACCGCAAGCCAAGAATGATCTCCATCAAATCGGTCAATATGGTTCGGGTGTTCAAATCTTGCCCCCAAAAGAACTGATAGTTCGTATATACGGACGGAGTTCATCCATGAGAAAGAGCATTCGAGTGAGTTACCGTCAGATTAAGTTCACTATGTGTGACAAACGGCTGAACTATGGATATCATCTGCATCACTTTCCTCCGACTCAATCTTGGCTGGCAAGAAAGTTTTGAGGAAGAAAGCCGAGGAACAGCTTCACTTCTCGAGAAGATCAATGACATCTTCTTGGGAAGAGGAATCAGAAGAAGTGAACGAACAAACGAGAGAGATGAGATACCGGCGATTCCGACTGGATGGAACGAACTCGGTTCGTCTTTCATGCCATGAATGTTCTTTGAGGTTATGGAAAAACGACGTTTTGGAAACACACGCACACATTCAGCTTCATTTGCAATTCCTTCGGCCCCAAAAGGTGACGGTAGCCCAAACAAACGAGAGCTTTGGAAAAATCGACTGTAACATGATGAAAAAAACCTTGCTCAACTCCTCAGGGCAGTTGCCGAATTTTGTTTATAAGCGTCAGTTCAAAACACAAAGTCCATTCATTTATCAGCGTTGTCCGGGCTTTTTTGTGTTCAAGGAAAAGGCAATGGATCGAACGAAAGGCTCACGAGATGGAAAAGTTATTCACACAGATTGAGGCAAAACGAAGGAAAGGGTTTCTCATATTTCGAATCCCGTAAAGGAATGCTTGGTCTTTTATACGAGATTGTCTTTACTTATTAAAATATGCCATGAAACACTGCCCATGTTTTCATCGATTGGCTGGAAATACTAGGAAAAACCCTTTTACCCTAGAATTGACTTTAAAGAGTATTAAACCCCTAAAACGTTAATTTGATGCCCTCTACTCTTGTTCGAGAATATATATGAGCTATTTATCTAAGACCAGGTGCAAAGTTATAGCAGGGTTAGACAAATGCATCTGACGACATGATTGTATACTAAATAGGTCATATGTTTTGTTTAAGGCTGCATGCTTCAAGCATACTTTTTGGGCCTTTGTATAGGCTTTCTGGCTTCTAAAAATTGACCCAAAATGAAAGGTAGCTTCAACGGTTTAGATGTTAAAACAATTAAACAATGCCCTTATAGGCTTAAAGTACGATTAAAGCAAGTATTAGAAGCGTGCTTGGAGCATGCCTGACGTAGACAAAACAAGCGAGCTAAAGATGATTTACAATTCAACTCGACTCGAACTATTTGAATTGTTGTTGGTAATAGCCGACCTAAAATGAGGTCGCATGTTGACTGCACTAATTTCAGCATCTCCAGTACACTTACCAAAATCAAGCCACCTGAAGTGTACTCTCACACTTCCTACATTTAAGCCAGACATTTCCTACATTTATGCAGCTAAGCTGCGACCTAATATCACTGATGGTTTTGTTATTAAAGATTTCATCTATGTTTGATTTTAATCATGCGAGACAAAATTTCGCTAAAAAAGGCAACATCCCATCGAAACAGAACCAGCTTTGTTGATTTTTTAATGTTCCAAGATCCAACATCGTGTAATCTTGTAAGAGAGTAATCACGTGCAAAGCTAAACTATTCATTAACTTTTCATTTTAGCGCCATGCGAGTGCTCTTGTCCAAGTTGCCTCGTCCTTGGATCGTGGATGAGAAGAAGGATGATGGCTACACAGCTCTACACCTAGCTTCCCTCAATAACCACGTGGAAGTGGCTGAGCTCTTGGTTCACATGGGACGAGCCAATATGGACCTTCAGAACGTGAATCTGCAAACAGCCCTTCATTTGGCTGTGGAACGTCAACATACCCAGATTGTCCGATTGCTAGTGCGGGAAGGCTGCAATCTCAATATCACGGACAAAGATGGGGACACTCCGCTTCATGAGGCTCTTCGACTTCATACTCTCTCTCAACTCAGGCAACTTCAAGATATGCAAGATGTGGGCCAGGTACGTTCTGTTTCTTTCAAATGTGTTCTTGGATCCATTGGAGAGACGGAGATGGTCCAATCGATGCGTTCGTATGTTCCAGCTGTCAATTTGTTTGGGGAGTCAAGGTGCGGATAAGAAATCCTCGGCTTCCATTGCATGTTTCCTAGCTGCCAATGGAGCGGATCTGGGTCTGAAGAACGAGAAGAACCAGACCCCATTGGATCTTTGTCCGGACCCGAATCTTTGCAAAGCCTTGAGCAAATGTCAGAAAGAGAATGCGCCAAGGTAAGAGAGGAAAAATTGATTCAAGTTTGGTGGTGCTGATCCTAATTGAGAGGGTCTTTGTTGTAGTAATCAAATGGCGGGATTGATCCGAGGAGATGGCATGACCGAGATGTCCCCCGATGAACAAGCCAATTTGGATGAATGTTTAGTGTGTTCGGATCAGAAACGGGATATTTTATTCGTTCCATGTGGTCATATCACCGTGTGCCACACGTGTTCGCAAAGGGTCAAGAAATGTTTGCTTTGTCGAGAATTTGTGGATGATCGTCGAAAGGTGAGGTTTTACAAGAACATCAGCAAAGTGGACATTATTGCGGCTGGAGAGAATTTCTTTTTCCATTTTATCTGATTTTGTTCGTCTTTGTAAGGGTGCAGTGACACGACACATTTTGTATCAAAGTTCAAAGAACTTCAACATAGATGTGCAATCTCGCAACCTCTGAATATCACCTCATTGGAAAAGATCCAAGGTTCTTATTGAACGCAAGTGAAGACCATTATTTTCCAGATAGTTTTGATCCTCAATTTAGTCAAAAACTAATCGCACAAACTTGTAGTGCATTAAAATAGCTGACTGAATAACAGACTGAATCAGTTTTATGTAATTTTCATGGTTATTACAATTGTATTATTTATTATTATATATTTTATATATTATTATTTTCATTAAGCACATGATTGAAAAATTGCAAATTAAAATTCCTTGGACATATCGCTAAAATGCCAATTGTTAATGTTCACTAAATCTTCCTTCAAATTAAGTTTATTTTTATTATAAGAAAATTGTTAACACAACTTTGACAACAAATAGGTCACATCCTACCTGTCCATTTTTCAACTTATTCTTTGATCTTCACAACAAGGAGTTTGTGAAGTGGAAAATGAAATCTAATTTGCTTCTAGATTGAGGACTGCCTGGTTTGTTCCGAGGCCTCGGCAAATATCTTGTTCAAACCCTGCAACCATATGGTTTCCTGCGAGAATTGCGCTTCAATCATGAAGAAATGTGTCGAATGCCGATCACCCATCGACGACTGCATCCCCTTTGACGTTTGCTGTGGCGGGAAAATAGGTAAAAAGAAACATTCCTCGATAAATTACCCAGTCACATCATGTTCCTAAATTGGAAACCTGACCGGTCATATATTCGTTTTCCATCTAGCTAACCGAGACGTGAAGCAATCCAACCTCAAGGATTCCGAAATCTCTCCCGGAATGGCCTTGCCTCTTGGAGCCTCTGCAACTGGGGTCTCATCAAACACGGCTTCAACCTCAGCTACACCTTCTACTCTTGGTTTAAATGAAGTGACGGCCAACTCAAATTCAGCCGTTGTTCCTGGTAACCCTGACGGTTCCAATACGGATGTCCAGAAACTTCAAGAGCAATTGAATGATATCAAAGAGCAGGTATTTTTGGCTTTGGATTTAGCTGAATATCAATGTACTCTGAGGGTTGTACTTTGTTTTCTAGACCATGTGCCCGGTTTGTTTGGATCGTTTGAAGAATATGATCTTCCTGTGTGGGCATGGCACTTGTCAAATGTGTGGGGATCGAATGTCGGAATGTCCAATTTGTCGGAAAACGGTGGAAAGACGAATCCTACTTTATTAGATGCATTCCCACTAACTGATATACCTTGTACATATTGAGCTCCTATGGCATTTGGAGAGGTTATTTTGCGATGAAAATGCATGAATATGGTTCGGTTGGAATTCTTTAAATACAGCACATATTTAGAGATTTCAAAGAAACATTCAAAATGACTCATATCACAACAGAATAATGATTGGAAAAGGTTGAATCTTATCACAGGGTCCCTGTATCAAACAGACGAAAAAAAACCAGAGTGATTTATGATACTTAAAGGATGGGTTGCCCACTTCCCGCGAGAACGAACGTGATCAAACCCACGCAATTCATGACTGCCGTCAGATTGAACACGGCAGACCAACTTCCAGAGAGTTCCAGGATGTATCCAGCAATATAAACTCCAACAAAACCTAGAAAAAAAAGCACTCAAAATAGAAAACGGAATAGAACTTGTCAAATTTTAGAAAAAAATCTAATAGATCAATTTTTTATCCCATGTTCAAATGTTCGTGTTAGCAAAAAGTTGTGGTCACCGTCCCAATAAAAAGCAGACTTTTTTACACAGTCGAGGTTAGTGTTGTTGTAAAAATAGCCAAAAAGTGGCACCTGAAAGGGATCCTGCTGTGTTTATGATCCCGAAAATGCTGCCAGAGTGCTTGGGAGCGATATCTACCGCATTTGGAACGGTGCCAAACTTATGGAAGGCGCTTGCAAAAAGGGCTAAAGTGGTCAGTCCCAGACAGACTTCGTATACTTTGATCCAACCTGAAAGCAACAAGGGTGTCAAGATAGTTGAATATGGCCTCTGAAATTACCTGGAACAGCCCCAGCTGCATTCATGATGCCGAATATGGATCCACTATGCTTGGGCGCCAAATCTTGGGGATTCACAATGCAAGCGGCGTTGTGAAAGGCGGCCGCAAACAAGCAAAGTGTCGATAAAAATAGAGCCACGGAAAACGATGTCGTCTCACCTAAACGTTCAAGAACAGCATTCATGATATGTCAGTTAATTTTGCAGAAAAATGAATTTTAAGAAAACCGGAAGGTTTTATGTTTGAAAAGCTTTCGTTGATGGGGTGACAATTTGGGGTAGGAATAATGTAACTTGATGCTTACAATGGTGGCTGTTGAAAAAGTGTTTTAGCTACAAAAAGAAGAGTGTACAGTTAAGTACTTCCATAACTCTAAATATAAGAATACGTTTGTCGTTAACTGAAATTTTCAGTTACTACAGTCTCTTGATATCGAGATGACTCTATACATCAGACTAATTTTGGGACTTACGGACTTTATTTTAAGTAGATCCAGCGTTTACTGAATTTGGAAAACTCAAAATAGAGAGTTTTTCAATTAAAATCGCCCAAAAGTTACCGTTTCCGATTTTCTAAGCAAAAACCTTTTTAGTATCAATTCAGTAAAAAACCTACCTATCAGAACGAGGCAAACGGCTTCGGTGATGAGAGCTATCGATTCGACAATTTTTCGAGTTTGTCCCACAGAATATCCTCTGTGAATTAAACGGCTACTTAGAAGACTGGCACAAGCAATCCCTGGAACCATGAGCAGCCAAGGAACCACGTTAAAGATGGAACTCTTGGCCTCTGGGAAGTTGTCATGAAAGTATGTAGGCAGCCATGATAACAGAATGAAGAAGCAGTTGTTCTGACAAAAATGGCAAACAATGCACGCCCTAAAACCAAAAACCGTAATACTTGATATTCTATTGTAAAACAGACAATTAAAGTTCCCTTTTACCATAATGAAGGGTGTCGAAGGTATTTTAACCAAGGAACTTTAGATTCTGAGGGCACCTTATTACCCAATAAGGCCGATGTGGCGGAGAGACCCAGGATCTGTTTCCGATTGCGATTCAGTTCCATGGCGTAGTATTTGAGCACGGACACCCAAATCAGTGATATCAACCCTTGAATCATTCATTAAATTAATGTCTTTTCAAACCTATTACTACTTACTATCACTTACCAATGGCATAAAAGACAAAGGGCCATCCAAAAGTTTCACTTAAGTATGAGCCTAGAGTCCCGGTTAATAACGTTCCAAAAGCGCTTCCGGCCGTTGTTGCACTGAAGAAAAAGGCACGATCCCGAACATTCAGGTTTGTGCTGGAGATACTGGCCAAAGCCGGAAAATGAACACCTAAAAATGAGTCCCATTATAACCTCAATTGATATAACTTTAAAATATAATCTGACCTTGAGCGGCTCCCAAAATAACACGAGAGAGCACAATCAAATTTAGGGCCATGGCGTGATCTGAAGCCAAGTACACGATCTGGTGGAACCAAAAGGTAATGAAGCCCCAAACAATGCCTGAAGCGAGTAGTACCCGTTCCGCACCGAAACGGTCGCTCAGATACCCTCCCAAAATCTGTAATATTAACTCAAAATGATCAAAAAACCATTTGATACTTATGGCTATTAATCTACCTGAGTGAGTGTGTAGCCCCAAAAGAAACAAGAGAGCACGGTGCCTACTTCCGTTTTGGTCCAAGCCAAATCTTTGGCCGCAGCCGGTGCCACCAAGGGCATCGTGGTTCGAGAAGCATAAACCGCGGTGGTTCCAGAAAGTAGCGTGAAGAACCAAGCGTATTTTTCTCGTCTAAAGGGATGTCCAATTAGTGAACTGCATGATTAATATCTGTCATGTTGGCATTAGAGTACCTTGTCCAATGATGTCCTGAGGCCTCATTTTGAGCTTCCATGGGGTCGGTAGGAATTTTTAGGTAAAGTTGTGTGGGACTTCCACCGGGAGCATCCAGTAGTTGATGGCTGGAGCCTGAAGTTTTCATCTTGAATTAGGATCTCCTCCGGATTCCCATCATGCATCACACGTTATTCCTCATGTTCGAAGTCATTGATCAAGTCGGTCGGCAGGCTCGATTTTGCTGACGTTTCAGCCCAATCATCTATAGAGATAGGGCTGGCCAGGTTGAAGGAACGAGAAGAAGTAGTTGCGTGAGAGAATCCAAACAACAACATTGTGTGGCACAACGTTAAGGATTACATTGTGGAACAAGCGGCATTAGAGGCACAAGGATCATCATGGCACATATGAACACCCAGAAGAAAACGGTTTATATTGGTAAGTGGTTTATTGTATGGATTGTGACAGATTGTAATGGTTATGCCTATTTTCTTCAGGGGGTTTGTCGGAAGAAGTAACGGAGGATGTGATCAAAGCGGCATTTATTCCTTTTGGTGACATCAGTGAGGTCCAAATCCCCATTGATTATGCTACGGAAAAGCACAGAGGTTTTGCTTTCGTTGAGTTTGAATTGCAAGAGGACGCCAAAGCCGCCATCGATAACATGGTAACTTTGTTTTAGGAAAATGCCCGCGAAAGATTGAGAGATGTTGGAATGGAATAGCTTTAGATCATCTTGTGGCAGCTTTATGATAAATCGATCCAGCTTTCTGCTTGGATACTCATCAGACTCATAACCCTCTACCTCATTTAGTAATAATGTTTATTGCGAGAATCATCGTCTCATTGGATATCTATTATATGTACAATTTTTATATAGATATCTATATATGTATTGGAGTCGAGGGGGGCCCATTCTGGGTTCAGGAGGCGCCGTTCGAGGCGTGAAATCCACTAGACAGAGGGGTGGGAATTTAGGTTCTATTCCTTCTCGAAAAAAATCCTAAGTATAATTAATTGAACTCGGATAAAGGTGCTGTTTTTTTGGCCTTAAGATGCAGTTTTTAAGCTTTTAAGTTGCAATATTTTTTGAAACAAAATCCACTCAATTAGACGATCGTTGCTAAAGAGTTACTTTTTTCTGGCCTACAATGTCACTTTTCTGAATAAAATTGCCAAATTTGGTTAAATTTTTGTCTCAAGTCTGGGCGAAAGTTTGTCTTTTCTTTAACCTTTGGCTTCCTTTAGTGTGTAGTCGTGCAGGTTTGCTTTGCGCAATTTTTCTAGAATTAAAACAAAAAAACCTTTGAAACAGTTGATAATGCTAGAAATTATGAATGATGGATGTATATAACTTTGAAGTCAGGTGCTTTTGGTTTTGATTTAGAGCCCTCTTGGTCCTAAATTCTGAATTCGAATAAACCCTCAAGTAGATTTGAAAATTACTCGTAATCGAGTTGTGATTATACTTACAGCTCGACATTCATTTTCGAAGAGTAGACTGGCTTTTTTTATCCGAGAGAGATCAGATCTTAATGAGATGTGTCCAAAATGAAACATAGTAAATTCTTGGAAAAACATGTTTTGGTTTTAATACAAATTTGATGAACGAGAAATGAATCCCTGCCTATCAGAAGCCACGACATGAAACAAAGCCTGTTTGATATTTTTTGGAAACGTATATTTTCGGCGCATAGAAGTAACGGCGCCTAAAGATGTTTATTACGTCGCCCAAAGCCAAATGCCACGATGTACTCCAGTCACGATAACAAATACATGAATTGTATTTATTTGACATTTTATTTTCAATTCTATGTCACTTTTTTACATTTTTCATTGTTTTATTTGCCACTCAAAGCATGACTCAACTGACCTCCCAATAAAGTGCCATCATCTAGCCATATATCTTGGTGCGCTTAAAAGAGTTCATATCAACAATATGTATCATCAAATTGACTGAAAATGGCCCGAATATTTACTAAAGCCTTATTTTTATGAGCTGCAACAGTCAATTATTGCAAACTTATGTAATCCTAAATCACTCCTGCTCAAAGACTAGGATATATTTGTTGAATTGATTGACTCACTTTAAAACCCCTTGTCAAATTTCAACAAGTCAAGGTCTCGTTATTTTAGACCAATTCTCTTTCGTCACAATGGTATTGTCCATTGCAAATTGTTCGGATATTTGCCATTAAACCACTTGGTTATTTTCGGATCGTGGGCAAAGTTGGTGGGAATCTGATTGATGACGTCAACAGAGGGGATCAGGCATTCAAACAAGTCCAAAAAGACTGAGCAAACACATTCTTTGTTCAGTTTTCACTAACTAGATCCAATGTTATTCAGCTAGTTATTTTGATCCACCTTCCCAAATTCATGAGTGAATCCAAGGATAGGAGAGTATTTTTAGAGCATTCATTCAAGTGTCGAATTCATTCGAACTATTTTCTTTCAGAATGACTCAGAATTGTTTGGTCGCACTCTCCGAGTAAATTTGGCCAAACCTCTTCGATTGAAAGAATCTTCATCACGACCAGTTTGGCAGGATGATGAATGGTTGCAAAAGTATTCGGGTAAAGATACTCTCAGCAAAAATGGCGGCGATACCGAAGAAGGCACCACTGGAGAAGAGCAACCCGCAGATCCAGGCTCTGCTAAACGGCCCGCATCCGAAAATGAGGTACGAACACTTGATGATTCGCTCGGCTTACTCCTAAATTCATTTGCCGTGAGCTTCTTGGTGCATATGTTCCTTTAGTTTGCCGAAAAAAGTGTTGCACTCCACGTGCAAAACTGCTAGATTGTGCAAATTAAGAAATACTTCAAAAAGTTGCCTAAGTTGCTCACTGAAGGAAACTGAGAAGTCTTCAGGGGTTAGCAAAACTTTTTCCATGTTGATTTAAAAGAGAAGTTTGGATATGAAAGAACCTTCTCTCTTTCTGCTCTTCTTCCCCAATTACTTAGCACTTGTTATCATTCAGCCTGTAAATTTAACAGCTGTTGCTTCAAATTTGCCCGCGTTTTTCAGAACAAGAGCGACGAACCCAAAGACAAGAAACCGCGCAAAAATCCACAAGTCTACTTTGATATCAAAATCGGCAATTCCATGGTTGGCCGGATTATCATTCAATTGCGCGCCGACGTTTGCCCCCGCACTGCCGAAAATTTCCGTTGCTTGTGCACACAGGAGAAAGGTTTCGGCTATCAGGGCAGCTCCTTCCATCGTGTTATTCCGGGCTTCATGCTTCAGGGTGGCGATTTCACGAATAACAATGGAACTGGCGGCAAATCGATTTACGGACAGAAGTTTGCGGACGAGAATTTCATCTTAAAGCACGTGGGTCCAGGGACATTGAGTATGGCCAATTCTGGGCCCGGGACAAATGGCTCACAATTCTTCATTACAACGGATAAAACGGATTGGTGAGTTTTGATCCTAGACTAAGGGGCCTGAGTTTGTTTATGAAGAAGAAGTAGATCAGGCTACAGTTCTGGTAGTTTCACTTTTCAAGGACATCAAAATTAAGGAATATTCCAAAATCTAGCTAAATTGAGACTCTTTTTGGTGATAAAAATTGTCAAATGGGAAATTTTGATTTCTAGTCTCTATCGCGTTTCTGCTAGGAAAACCTTTCCTATGAGCATTATTGGTTCAAATTCGGAAAAAAGACAAATCATAAGATTTCAGCTTGGTACGATTATTTTTGTAAAAGTCATTGAAAACCTCAAGAGCTCTTCAGTACCGGATTTTCTGTGGATTTTTCGCCTATTTTTGCATGGAATTTGAACGGAGTGGTCATTTTCGGAATAGTCCAGGGAATTTCCCACATAATTTAAGGCATTTTAGTGGAAAAATGTGAGAACACTGCTTTCTGCCAATACCTAATTAGGAATGAACGTGAAGTTTAAGTGATCTCTTCAAAAATGTTATCCCCAACGGATGAAACAAGAGAAAAGGCTTGTTCAGCAACGGTAGGTGGCTCGTTAGCGTCTCTAGTTGGCTGTATTGCAGAATTTTAAATAGAACCCAACTCGAGGTCCTGTCCATTTTTACAACTTGCATAACGAAATACTGAAGTATGCGCGAGGGTCTCAATGGGCTGCTAAAAATATCTTTTGAACGTCCGATAACTTAGAATCTAATGCATACAGCATTTGCTCGTTGAATCGTACATTTTGTAGCAATACGTGTAATAATAAGTATTTTTTCTACTAACCCCATGAAAAGAACGGTTTTCAAATTACGGCACAAAAAGAAAGACATTCTCCCAAAGGCAAGACAAGAAAATCACGAATCATCGTTCCATTTTTGGTTACTTGTAAAGATCAGGTTAAAGATATGGATTCGTTAAGGAATTCTTGAATTTAGTACATAACAATTCAAGCAAATCTTAGACAATTACAAACGAATCGAACTTGTACAATTTCAGCCAGACAAAAATTGATTACGAGGAGAGCAGCAATAGGTTAAATATGTAAAATTTAACGAGCTTTTAGAAAATGCATGACATGATGTACATTTTGTCCATGACACCAAAAAAATTTGGTGGTTCGTCAATGAGGAGCGGGTCATCAAGTCCAAGGATTGCGATCCCAAGGTCTGTTCTAGCTTCAGGGCCCAAACTACCACCATGGTTGAAACAGGCATGGAATATTGTTGAAATTTAATCATCTAAATCTTATTTAAACATATTCTCTAATAAAGTTTTGCCCGCTTTGTTTTTGAGCCAGCTACAGTTGGAGAAGTTTGTTAAATTTGCCATTGTCTACGATTTGCTTGAATGCCCTGTATTGATGCAACACAACGTTTTGGAAAAAAAAAAGAAATGAAATGCTATTGTTTATTTGATAATGTCGTGGCGCAAACGCCTCTTGGATCTAACGGGGATGCAAACTAAAAATGATTTAAGAAACTGAATTACATTGAATGTTTTAATCGCCACTCCTCAGCGAAGCCATTCCCGGGACGAATCTTTTGTTTGCTGCAATCATGGAAATGCTTGTGATGATTTATTCTTCCTCGTTTCATGTTTTAGTGTCCTAACGGAAACGAACTTTGATCTTTCAAATCCTGTCCAATATCTCTCTCATTCTTGCTTCACGAAACTCGAATTCGTGAGGATGGGGGAGCCCTTTTTAAGGGAAATCGAGAAGATGTGAGGTCCAATTTAAAGAACGAACAAGTAAGACTAACAAAAGGTTTCTGAAAATATGCGAGGCATTCAGAAAGCGCTCTAATAGTTATTTGATCTTGGAGAAATTATTTAAAATTATATAAAAATTCTGGCAAAACTGAACAACTGATTCGTTGTCAAATCCTACGGACCTCAAACCCTCCCGTTTAGCTTTTGTGAGCTGAGGGTTCTTATCACGGATTTTTTTTTTGGGTGGAAGGGTTTGATCAAGAAGTTCCGTGGTCTATGGTTTGATCAATCACCAAGAAGGAATGTCCATTCAGGCTTGCCCATGAATGGCATGATAAAACCTAAAGAATGACGGTGCGCTGTTATCTGATTTGTTACTATTCTGGGCGGAAAAATTGGAAAAAGAAAGTGTCAGATAAAGTGAAAGCAATTTTGCAAAAATATAAATGACGAAGATTGGATCGAGTGAGAGAAAGCATCATGAACCATGACTGACCGGCAATTATTCCTCAAAATTGTCGCATCTCGTTTCTCATCTCGTGTATACACTCATTGACTTATGGAAAGAAAATGGCATGTGTAATCTAATGATATCTTGGTTTTAACTTATTTAAGTGGGCACTGGACTTTCTAAAAGTGTATCCTTTTTAAGATTTTCTTGACCTGAGGGTCTAAAGGTCTCCACTTGGCAGTGTGGAACAGCCCCTTCGATGATTAGCAGGCAGTGCGTCAAGTAACCAAATAAAAAAGGCCCAGAATGCAAATAAAAATGAAAATAAAATCAAGGTTTCAAGGGGACATTTTATGTTTTGTTTTGGGTTTTTCAAGGTCTAGGTTGTCGATTCAAGATTTGTTGGAATAAAAATTGCAATTCCTAAGAAATGCCTCCTTTGTTGGCATCCGTCAGCTATTAAGGTGCGCAAACCTGCGAGCCTTACACAAAGTACAGGGTGCACCACATAAAATCGGACATGGAAAATTGAAAATTTGAGGGAACTGAGCCGTCGAATCAAAAAGCACTTTTTACAAAATATGTTGATTGCAACAATATCCAGCAGATTTATTACTAAGTTATTCGACATAGAGGCCCTTGCTTTTAACCACGGTCTTGAATCTCCTCTCTGCACATGAGCAAATGATCCGTGCCTACTCTGCTGGAATTTTAGTCCATGAAGCTTTAAAGGTTGCAGCCAAGGAAGCCAAATTTTGTAAACATTTACTCCCCACCTTCTTCTCCAGAATGGCTTAACAAGTAAAATTTTTTAATTAATATTTGAAGAAGCCTTGAAGCAATGGTCCTCACAGAGAAGCTTTGGATAACCAATCTTTTTACGAGCATCTTTCTTGTTTGCTTTTTTTGCTGAAACAGCAGGTCTCCAAATCCCCTCAAAATAATAACAACTGATTGCCCTCACGGTGTTCCGAATGGCTGTTTAGGTTTGTTCAGATTTTTCTGATACAAACTTCGAAAGTTGTGGTACCTTGACTAACAAAGCCCCCTCTACAGGGTGCGCCACTTAAAATCGGGCTGAGGTTTGATAAAACCTAGCAACGCCAATTTCAATTTTAGCGTGAAGACCCCCAAATAAAGCTCATAGGGCACGGTGTTCCGAATGGCTTTTTAGGTTTGAATCAAATTACCCAAAGACATCATGGCACTTTTTGGACCCACAATTCAATGGGGAACAACTTTACTTTTATTGTATTATATAAGGTTAGGTCCAGGAAAAAGTTATATACCTAAAAACCTATTAATTATAACAATTTTAATAAACCCATATTTAGAGACCATTTACTTACCTTATGAATTCAAATTGAATAAAAATTCATTCAGCAACAGCTGAGTTATTTGACTTTGAATGGTCCATTTTTGACCCCAAAAAGCCGAAAAACGCTACAGTTATATGAAAAAAAAAACAAATTCCCAAAGATTTAAATTTAACTCGATACAAATAAGCGCTCAAAATGTAAATCAGTGCAAATAAGGGCCCCAATGGACGAAACTTACCGTTTATGATATGAACTCTTGATTGGTATTATGTGGGGTATCCACACCTTAGGTAGACTGGGCTTGGAACTCTTTTAAATGCACGATTTTCGGAATGATTTGGAATGGTTTGTGTATTGAACGGAATTTCGGAAGAACCGGAAAGAATTTCGGAAAAAGAGAAGTATTTGGTGAACCCTTTTGGAGAGAAAATGATACTTATTGGTGAGAAACGTCTTTTCAAAGATAAATGATTTTTGTCATGTTGCTCGCTCTTGACGCTTATTTTCTGTTTACAAGTGTCGTCCGACATAACTTGACAAATTAAATTTTAACTTGCACAAGGTTGTCTAACAACAAAATTTGCAAAATTAATAATGTTTATTGCGAGAATCATTCTCATTGGATATACATGTACAATTAATCTATTGGCGTCATGGGGGCCCGTTCTGGGTTCAAGAGGCGCCGTTCGAGGCGTAATATCCACTAGACAGAGGGGTGGGGTGGGGGGGAAACCTGGGATCGAACCCATGAACCCGAGCACAGCTCGGTCGCGCGTTAGTCAACTGCACTACAACCATCTCCCCTTTTACATTTTTTTACATCTTTTTTACAATTACATCTCCCCATGAGATATAAATCTTCACTTCAATTCTGTACACAAATCAAAAAATCGTGTATTTAAACGATTTCCAAGCCCAGTCAAACTTGAGTCTGGATATCCCTCGTATTATCCAAAGTCTTGTCCCCGTAACAAGAGTTCTAACAATAGCCATGTTGCTTGTTAAGCTTGGGTCTATATTTGAATTGTTAGAAAAACCTTTTGATCACGCTCTCCAAATTGTAAATTTTGTGTTTCTACTTTATTGATGCACTTATGTTTCATTGCGCCTTATTGGATTGGTCATTGGGAATTTCCCTTCGCTTGTGAAGAGGGCCTTTGAATTGCACCATGTTCAATAACTGTCTGTTAAATACGGCCTTCTGTATTCCATCCCACGAATTAGAATTCACATGGAGGTTGAGGGTTGGTAGCAATTGTCAAATGAACCAGAAACTTTGAGGGAGCTAGGTCCATTATGGAAATTAACCTCGTTGCACGTAAGCTCGAGTCCTATAAATATTACTAAAAACTGAATTTGCGACGTCCTCACACCCACGTGGTTAATCAAGCCTTTTTCCTACGTCATTTTTTGGCTAGCTCAAGCTCTAACAGGTGTTTTTCTAATCCCACTAAGAAGCTCGTTTTCCTTGAAACTGAAGGGACCCGATGGTTTCAAAAGTAACTTAAACATGAAAACTGAGTCAAAGTGTGGCCATATGAGCCACAGTTTGGGACTCATTGATTACATGGTTTAAATTTTCATGTCAATCAAACCGCTCTCTGAAAAGTTACACGCTCCCGTAGGAAGAGTGTGCACACACCATGAGGTTAACCCTCCGATAGCGAAGTGTTTTAAGAAAAAAGCCTGCCCATTCATTTTGTGTACTATACTATACTTCATTGAGTTTTGAGGGATTGTTCCCTCCAATTTTAAGGTTGAATTGATCTGAAATTTGGTCATAAAATTCTTTGTCGCACGAAACCTAACTCATTGTGAAACCCAATATATTATAAAACATGGGGGAAAATTTCTATACACCCAATTTTTGTCAAGGTCATTGCCCTTTCTTTTGATGTCAAATGGCCAGCTCATTTTTTGCTCGTTACTTTTTAACCAATTTCAAAAGAAAAGCCGAAAATAGTCTCCTATTGTTTGTAGTCGCGTTGCTGTGCAATTGACTATCTCATTATCCAGTTTTTGCCCTTTATGCAAAATCGTGGATAAAAAATAAATGGCTTTCTCTCTCTGGGTGTAGATTAATGTCCAAGAGTTTCCACGAAAAAACTCGTGTTGATGAATCTTTTCGAGGGCCTCTTGCATTAATAGATTACTTTTTCAAGCAATAAAGGTTCAGAGAAACCCTTGTCACTCCAATTCAGTGAGTGAAAATAATGGATAACGATATAATTGCAATTTTATCTCGTTTTTCACTAGTTCGAATCCAGATGCTCTTTAATTGAGAGTTGTAACGTCATTTTAGGAAAGTATAAAAATGTTATTGAGCCAAAACAGGAAAACCTTTTCGCGAAAGTGTTATGACGACCTTAAATACATCACGTTTCCTCACTTCCTTTTTTGCCGTTTTGTCAAAATGTTCAAAATTTGAAGGGCGTTAATCCAAAGATCACTAAACGCCTGGATGCCTCGGCTACCGACAAAAGCCGTTTTTCGAATTCTGTGGTAGACAGAGAAAAATCTTATCAAACCAATTGTTTGATTGGTAATGCAAAGCTCACATGCTTAATTTCAACTTGATCCACTGAAAATTATGGCAGTTAGAGTAATTTGAAGCGTAGAGTATAGGGCGCTCTTCTGACCGAACATTTGCACCTCGGTCTCGTCCAAAAGAAACGTCTTGTCCAAAAGGACGATTGTAGGGTCAATTTTTCTCTCGCTTCTGCGCGTTACTGTAGCAAATTCGGAAACGTTGTTTCTCGTGGATGGAGTAATGTACCAAGTTGAAATTCAGCAAACGACATCCTTATATAATTGTTCAATCATTCTTATCAAAACACAGCCATTTACTTGAATGGAATTCGATTTATAAAAAAAATCCATAGCTGAACGAACGCCTGAGCGGAGGCTTCCATGTCTTACGATTTCCTTGGTTAATCTAAGACAATCCTTTTACGAGCGGGTGTTATATAAAGATGTGTGACTTATTGGTGGATGGGATTCAAATCAGTAAATCTTTTGTTGCATGTTACTTGCGGCTGACAAGCCGTAAAACATATTAACATAAGTTAATGAATCTCCATAAAAAAGTCAGATCACGGTTGTCATCAACTTGAAGGATGACGTTTTATAGTTTTGAAGAAGTAGCAGTTTCTTAAGACATTGACATGATTGAAAAGGAGATAGGGTTCATCTGCATTTTTTGTATTTGTACCAAGTAAAATCAAATTAATTTGTGCAATTGTACAATACAAGTAAAATTGAATACACATTCAATTCAACCAAAGTTTTTTGCAAGACTGAAAGGTTTCTCCTCCCATTCAAACATCACGAAATCAGTTGCATTCTTAATAAGCCAGGAATGAACGCGTTTCTTCCCATTTCACCCGATTAAAACCTTGACATCCGGATTTAAGAAATTAAAATGGAAGCAAAGCCACACATATTTTGATAGACTGATTGCACGCGATGTCTGTTTGCTACGGAATTTGTCCATTAGGTTGAACACTCAAAGGGCAAGCATTAACGATTCATTATTTGTCACAAAAAATGTGAACAAAAAAGAAAAAAAAACACCGTTCCTTAAAAAGTTTCGTTTGAGAGGCTTTGTGTTGGTTTGAAATGATTGTAAATAATTCACCTTCCTGAAAGGAAAAAGTCAAAATTTATGTGTAACGGAGTAGTAATATTTCGTACTTGAATCCTGTGTTTTAATTAACAGAGGACTTTTAGTTGAAATGATCGTGTATTTTAGAGCTTGCCTAATCTTTACCTGACACTCAAACCCCAGAAATTTAGCCAAATCCTAGGAGCAACAATCTTTCTCTTCTAGAATAGCGTCACTAAAATAAAAGAGTACGCCCATGAAAGTGTTGGTTCTAATATTTCCACTTGTCACAAGAACGAAAGCATCAAGAGTTTGATCACCACAGAAATAGAATGGACACTTAAAACAAGCAAAAAGCACTGATGCCTTTAAAAGTACGTAGATAATTTAACTGAAAATGCGTTGCGAATGTAATAATCTTGCACTTTTAATTTTCTTCCCTTTTTTCTCCCTATAAATCGATGACCTTACCATGTTTTTAAGATGGCTCTAATCAAGAGAACAAATTTACTCTTTGCTCCACGACTGAGAAAAGGTTCAAAAAAGTCTCCTTTATACTTGTGATGCATCCCAGATTTTCCTCTATAATCTTTCTTCATAATTGGCATTTGATGATCGTGGGTTCTGTAAATAAAAACCCGTGCATTGCATTCCGAGCTAAAGATCTACTTTTGGATTACATCACGGTTTGCTCCGAATCAAAAGTTTTTGAAAACGCCGAGACGAACCCAGTTGGAAATGTACGTTGGATTAGCCTTTGAGCTTACATAAAAAGGGTAGCTTATTATCGAACTTTGCCAAGAGCAGGAAAAAGAAGGCTTTTTGGTTTTGTATGATGGGCATTACATTAATGCGTGCCACGTTTTGTGAGAAAATCTCCTCACCGACCTTTCTCAAAAATCGCTCTTGTTTGGTTCTTAAATGGGAACGACAAATGATGGCAAATTCACTAGAATCTATTTCTGGGAAAAGATCCCGCAAAGTGTGGCTCAGAAAAAGACTTCAAGAAAAGAGAAATAAATGTCCTTCCACTCCTTCCCTTAAATTGTCTGAGTGAGTTTATTCTTCATAGAACCTCATTTCGGTTTCAGTTACTTCTGGAGGGTAAAGGAGTCTAAGAACATCCCTCTTGTTGGACAGATGAAATCCACAACTTTTGGATACTCACGTCACAAATAATGCAAATATAAACGCCAAAAAATGCATCAAAAAATGCAAAAAAATGCAGAGGAAAATGCAAAAAGAGCGCACAGTTGAGGAAAATTTGGACAAATTGAATATCATTTGTTGAATAAATCAAAATTAAGAGCCATACAGACCATTCAAAACATTCAAAGCTCTTGGTTTTTCATTAAAAATTTATCAAATTAAAAAAATGGATGTGAATTGAACTGTTGTCAATGAAGTAAAACTTTGCGTTTTGGGTCTGAAGGATCTGCACGTGGAACAGATTTGTTCTCACACTTTCTTTTACTGAAAAACTATTGCCAATCCTTAAAATCAAATGTCAAAGAGAAATCTTCAACCTTTTTAAAGTTTGCCAACATGGTACTCAAAAAATCCTTCCTTTCCTTTCTTGCAATATATCTTTCATCCAAACAAGTTATTGCACTTGAGGAGTGAATAGATGAGATTGATCATGAAAACCTCAACTGAAAAACAATTTCAGCGAAACATTCCAAAGGAAAAAAAAATATGTCAAAGGCAAGAAAATATTAATGTTCTTCAAGAATTTGAAAGCATCGCAAATTTTTGACAAGGCCAAAAATGCAAATAAAAGAGAAAAATGAACCAAATTTCGATGAAAACGCCAAAAATGCATATCAACCAAAGTAGTGAAAAATGCCAAAAGAAATCGGCAAAAGTGAAATAAAATGCATTTTCATGAAATGTGCAGCCCTACATCATCATATCATCATATAAATGCCATATCTGGCAAACGAATGATCAAGGTTTCCTACAATCAAATTCAATGCCGTTATCAGTTTTCTAGAGGTCCCTGAAGGTAGACATCTCTGTCTGGAACACTTCATTTGCTCCATTTCTTGATTGTACTCGCCTTCCTGAAATATGGCCTAGGGACCCATTCCCGTTCCACTTTCTCCTCTCTTCAAACGTGGTTTCCACAAGAGAGAATTTCAAACTAAGACGCCTAAAGTTGTCATATGTTTTCACGTCTCCTGGGCTGCCATATCATGGACTTCTTAATCAAACGTTGGTACGAGTGTCCATCTTCTTCATCAAAAGATGAAGTGTATCCCTTAAATGAGGTTTATTTGAGACCAGATTAATAAGCGTGAGAAATGATAAGTGCGTAAAAGCAAAGGATCTTCGCACTTATTGATGCAATCCACATCGCATTAACTTGCACACAAATCCTTGAATCAACTTACTTTTTCGATCCTCATCATTACAACTTCCTGGAAAAGTGTTCTATTTGGAACCGAACTTTTTTCCAAGCTATTTCTTCACTCACCGATTTTATTGGTTTGGCACAACTCTCTTGTGATGGGTTGTGTTCCAAAACAAACATCAAAGTTCTTGAAGTGGTTTTCCGGTGTCAAAGAATGAATAGCAATAAACCTCCAATCTCGATCCCAACAAACAATTTATGCGCTCTTTAGGTTTTGTTTGATATAGACGCACACGATTTTCCCCGTGATCCCTTTTTGTGAAATTTCTTTTTTTCCATTTTCGGGATCTTATATGCAACGCACATGTTTGTTCTATTATTGGACCAATGTACAGTATTCGACGAGTGAAAGAGATCGCCTCATTTACCGAACCCTCCTGGTGCAATGATTTCCAAATATTCATTAACAATGGGCCTTATGATATGAGTGAATATCCCGGGGGAGTGAATAGAAGAGAGTTGCCTTGTGGCAAGAACAAGAGGTCCTTCAGAAAGTTGAAGAGTGTTTTCGTGGTTCTTTGTTCTTCTGTAGTATGCTTTCACTTGCTTGAACCGTCTTTGATCTTTGTAAATACTCCTTCTGCTTTGGTTGCTCAAAGTCTTCTTGTTCCTCTTCGTCGCCCAAAAGCTCCCTTTGTCGTAATCATCATCTCCTTGGATCCATCTGGCACCACAGGAACATGCTAGATGAAACCTTGAAACCACAGTGACAACAAACAAAGACTTTTGCACAGATTTGCTTCCATTCATGTTTGAAGGATCATACAGCCGAGTTCCAAAATTGCTCTTGTATTTGAACAGCAGCTAGCTTCTTCAGTCGACTTGGAAATCAATCCATCCGTTTCCTTTATTTGTGAACCTTATTGCAGGTTGGACGGGAAACACGTGGTATTTGGATCCGTCATTAGTGGAATGAATGTGGTGAGGAAAGTGGAGGTAAGTACCCACGAAATGGCTTGTTTTTCACTCATTCAGCCACTTTCATGCGAAGGCAAACTCCTATTTGCACGACTTTGCAAGCTAAGCAAGCTACTTCACAAAAAAGCCACTTGCACCGAAATTCAAACCTTGTTATTCGTGCAATCCTCGATATTTTACATTCTCTCTTCTACATTCCTAAATTTTGTAAATTTCTGTACTAACGTTTCAGTGGAATGCTCAGCTGGTTGCTTTTGATTTGTTTTAGAAATTCGGTACCAAATCGGGCAAACCCACGGAGAAGATCCTCATTGCCAATTCAGGAGAATTGGTTTAACCTTTGGACTACACTCAACGAAAATAAAGTTAATGTTCCATCGGATTTGTTTGTTCCTTAGGACTTATGTTTATTACATAGTCGGTCACTACGTAGAGAGACTAATAGCGGAAAATCATGTTTGAGGTTCAATAACACGATGGTTTCAAGACTTTACTAATAAAAGTGAATGTCACTAGTCTGAAAGAATACTGCAGATGACACTTTGTGTTTAATGGATTTGTGATATGACAATCAGCCATGCGAAAACGAAATATTTCAATCGATATGAGGACGTTGAAGGGCTGGGGAAAGCTGACAAGAAGATTCATGTTGAAAAAGATATGTATCCATACTCCTAATACAATAGTAACAGAAGTCATTATGATATGATAGAGGTTCCAATTTGATAAGTAGCAGCGAGGATAATGATAAGAAAGTGGAGCAACCACGTGTTGAAGTAGACGTTTGGGTTGGAAAGATATGTGTCTTGACATCCTTGTGGGATGTGCCTTGGATGGTCTGAGAGATCCAGACGAAGAGGAATGATTGTTCCAAATATACGCATCCATTTATCCAGACAGACACACTCGTACACAGCAGACACGCTTTATCTGCAAACATGGGAAATGTAGAGGTCATTATTCAAGACTTCAACTCACGCTTGATTGGAACGCATGAATATGAACTTTAAATGAGCAGTTTAACTATTTGGGAGCTTTTTTCGCAAAGAAATCAACATTTACTCTGGGCACATCGCATTTTTTTTAATGTAATAAGAGCAATCAGAGAAAACAGTTAAAAGGTTTATGCTGGCAAAATATTCGTGAAGTTTCGTGAAAAGAATTCTTTGGATAACGACCACAAAATCTTGTTTTCATACGAGTACTCAGTCATTCAGACCATAAGTCAACTTTTTCGTCCAGTTTTGTTACAATTCACGATAAATGTTTTGCAGACGCTTTTCAAACCAACACATGACGTGTAAGACTAGATGAACTTTTTCCTGGAAAATAACATTTTTTCGCTAAAAAAATCTTTCCAACGACCATTGAAATGATGCCGTCGGACAAATCCCCTAGGAAATGGCGAGAGATATGTCAGAGCTCAGAATTGCCTTCTAACAAACTTGATAAAGTTCGTGATAAGTCAACTTTTCAAGTATAACAAAATACATAACAAAATATCCATACTTAATTATATCCGAAAAAAAATCTTGCAACTATATCAAACTTTGAAACACCCTAGTTCAAGTTCTGACCCATCCCTAGCCGGTTTGGGCTTCCAAATCCATAACTGAATTCGTTAGATCGCCCTCATCTATTTTTACACCCCAACACATTGAAAGGTATGGCTTTTGGAGAGCAATATCATCAACATTCTCAGCTTTAACAAGTTCTCTTGGCTTGATGTAACCAAAATAGAACCCCCGTCTCGTCAATCGAACAAACGGAACACTTACTCATTCCAAGGATTAGTTGTATTGTCGGCCAGAGCCATGATGGGCCAATTGTCGATAAGAGCCTCCAAAGCCTCCCACGTCCATGTTTGACCCACTTCGAAGGACAAACTCATCCAAATCATTGGTTTTATCGAGGGAATGATTGCGTTTCATCTTGCCAAAATCAGGTGGGAGCACAATGGGCGCTCCTCCGCAATCACTCTTTCGGCGCATGTTGTATCGGCCTCCGGGTCCAAAATAAGCATTAGGATTGAGTCCTCCTCCAGTTCCACCCCCTCCATTTCCGGTTCCACTATTGGAACTACCTCCACTGCCTGTAAAGGTTCGAAGGTAAAGGGAACAAGGTCAATATTTTGATTCTGGGAAGCATGGTGTGCTTTAGGATTGGGGAAAGATCAGTTCATCTTAGCAAGGGAATACACATCTTTGTGCTCAAGCTCAGCAAAGGCATTATTGTTATAGGGTGAGACACAGGAAACGTTCAATTATTCGTGTTTAAGCGAACCCATCTGAAAATGAGCACGAATGGGGTTAGAATGATAGTCTTGGGTTGGGTGAACGACAATGATCTTGTTTAGTATAATCCACCAAACAACGAGAATAGGCGTGTTTGTTTAACATCCTGAATTGGTTGTTGTTTTCGGAACATTTAAGAGCAAATTGGGGAAAACACGTCATTCAAACGATCTGTTAGTGTGAATGTATGTTTCAAGGACTCTGAATCTTCGAATGAAGCTTTGGCATGCAAGGTAACCAATCCTGCCCTTCGAGACAACTAGTATTATTTATATCTTAAATGATATATGAACAAAACGATTTTGAAGACCAACACATTTTTTGTCTTTATGGTCCCTTTTTAGCCTTTTCTCTCCAAAGAGTAGTCAACATTTCATGAAGTACGAGCGTAGCTCAAAAACGAGGGAAAAAATAATAACATCTGTCAGTAACGAGCCGAGAAGACCCGAAAAAAAATGGCTTTGTTCAGATGGACACTGTCCATTTTATACCTCGAATTCGATGTTTCGTTATTTGCCGAGAAGGGTCTCTTAACTTTGCCTTTTTCCTCAAAAGAAACTTATGATAAAAGATATTCAGTTTAGGACAAAAAGTCAAGAAGTTTCTCGAAAATCTTAAGTGAAAAAGAAACGAGATTTGTCAAATTTGAAAATATATTTGGATTTTTCTTCCGACTTAATAATAAGCAAAGTATTGATTGTTCTATTGGAGAAAACTCTTTTTCATAAGTCTTTTATTACTCATTACCTGACCTCTAACAGGAAAGAGAAATATTTCTTCGTTTTGCAGAATTGGTTAATTTTTAAGTACACAGTCTGTGATTAATTCTGAAGTACGAAATGAAAGTAATGCCGACACCGAATAGAGAGGAAATGAAACCAGGATTGAAATGAGGCTTTCACCTTTTAAAGAACTTTTTGGGAGTGACGACGTATATCAAATGTTCTTTTGCATTTCCAAGCAACATCAAGAAATGTTTTGTTTTTCAGATGCTGGCAATCGAGAGAACAAAAGTTTTCTTTATGTGAATCATCTTTAAGGCGACACGTGAATACCTTATTTTATTTAAAACATACCGTGGGCTAAAGGTGGCTGAAAGAAACAATTATCTTTCAACAAATAGGTTAATTTTGACAGCAATTTATCAAACTCAAAGAAAATGTTTCATTGTATCTTATAAAGACAAACGTAAGTTCTAGCAATAAAAACTCACACAAGTCTGCTTGGTTCTTTCCAAGACGACTGAAAGCGTTGAGAATCTATTGACCTTGCACGGATTGCGCCTCTGGCGTGTATCCAAACATAATCATAATCTGCTTACGAACAGCGCGGTTTTGTCAGAAAATTGAAGCTGTGTGATGTATAAAACGAATTGTTGGTGGGATCTCGAAGACTTCATTGTGGGCAGCAAGGGCCATTTATCATCAGCGACTAGTTGAAACTTGCCCAAATAAGTACAATTAAGAAGCACTGAATTTCATTGGACTGGGAGGCTAGCAATGAGAATTATGATTTCCAGAAGGATTAATTCAATTACGTTTTTCTGCAAATGAGGCCTTGCCTATGTTGATAAGAATACGTATTTCAATTTTCAGCTCAATCGAACGTCGGAGTCAAAAGATATGCTCTTTCAAAATTCAGTGCAAATCCTACCGAGAATGAGTGAACTAGCCCTTTTCTGGTAATTGTTTTACCACAAAAGGGCGAATTCATTCATTCTATGCTCTCTTCAGTACATAAGTTTGAGAAGGCACAACTTCTCACTCCGCCATTCGATTGAGCTGAAAATTTAAATACGTCGTCTACTGAATACAAGCCAGGTCTTGTTTGCAAAAGAACGCAATTGAATTAATCCTTCTGGAAATCACAATTCTCATTGTTAGCCTCCCACTCCAGTTTTCAGTGATTCTTGGTACAATGCACTGACGTTTGTACTAAGATCTTCCAATTGCAAGGGCAAGTTTTACGATATTCGTCGGAAATATTTGCTTTTTCACGCAACTTATGGGCAACTTTGGTCTGTATCAGCTGCAAACAAGGCAGACAAAATGACGGTAAAGGCCTTTCTATAATCTTCTAAGGTTTTTACGACAAGCCGTTGTACGAGCACAGAAACTAAACAAGTCATTTAGTTTGTTGTTCGTTCACAATTTCTACAGCTTGAAATAAATGTTGATGATCAAAACATATTTTAGGGCTTTTTATCAACAAACTTGAGCATTAGATTCCCGTTTATTGATGATAGTTGCATAGAAGATGTCTTTCGGTGTTTATTGTATCTTAACATGCCCGACAAACATGTGGTGAACAAAAAAGTGCTTTTTTTAAAGTTTCCTAAAACTCACCATTATCAGGCTTTTTGGCTTCTGAGTTTTTTTTCTTTTAATATTTTAGATGAGTGATAAGGTCTTTGCGAGCTGAAATGTATCTTATCCTTAAAGTATCCTTAAAGTCTTACCATTAAAAAACCTTTTTTATTACCTTTATAAATTTTGACTTACCCTAGCCTTGACCAACCCAAACATTACTAAATTCAAATCTCGTTTGAAACGCAAATACAAGTTACCACCAAAACCTATATCCTTCCTAAAAAGGACGCCCGCAATTTTGGTATTCTTGGGCAAACACGAATAAAAATAATCTCTCTAGTTTCTTTAAATTGGGTTCGGCAACAAAAGCCCATTTTTTAGCTGTTTTTGATTTTGTCACACTCGAGAGGGGACTGAATGAGGTTTCTTTGCTGCCCCTGCCGGATTGGGTCAATTCCCAATAGGGTCTAAGAAAGCCCCAAAGGCCTTAACGAAGCGTCCATAAGATATCCGGTTTGGAAGATTTCTTGTAATTGTACATGTAAAGAATCGAGGAATCTTGATTAGATATGGAAAACTGTTCTTAGCGTTTTGAGAAACAGTTCGCAAAGCCAAGACAAAGCAAATTTGCAATGACGATACCCAGACCTTTTTGGTCCAAGTTCACTTTTAGCTCCATTCAAGCACAGGGGATATAACGGCATATTCCAAAGGGAGTTTTCGGTCTTTAGGTCCAGAGGGACCAGCCTAAATCCCAATTCCAATATTGGGCCCAATGACTTTCATGTTACTTTGCTGGCACTTCGTTGGTCTTGAGTGTAAGTCAGTGGGATTGGGTCTTTGGTTACCTTCGTACTGCCCTTTCAACCTTGAATAGGCAGTTTTCTGACCCGGCTCGCCTTGCAAATTCACTGTACAAGGTGTTGTAAACAAATATTATGGGCAGAATAGTGATGGTAGCGAGCCGTGAGATAGACTTGAAAGCACATCAGCTTTGGGTTTTTCCAGGCATTTAAAGGAACGTTTCGACGAAAAAATGAAAACTGGGATTTTTGTCTATGTCAGATTCCAAAATTTGAATCTGTTTGTTTGTGCTTGTGTTTGTGCTCAAGCTTGTGGTCGAGATCAAGACGAAACCAAATATTCGTCCTGTCCCTAATCACATATGTTTAAATCAAAGTCGGACAGGGCCAAAAAAGTGCCCATAGTTCCATCCAAAGCAAGAATGAATCCAGGAATTCTGGTTTAAAAGAACATGTTGTGGTTCACGCACAAACAAACACCCTAAAAACAGCCTGCTTTTTTATGAAAGAGTCGTTGAATGAGCCCTTGTTATCAACAGCCTGTTTCGTTGTTGTTTTTGAAGCTTTTGTTTCCCCTTAACAATGAAGCTTATTAGAAAGACTCAAAACAATAGCTTGGAACATGGTTAATAATCATTTTGTTCCGTGAATTCCACTATGAACAAAAGTAGCCACAAATATCCTTGAACAATCAAACACAACATGCTCTTAAAAAATGAAGAGTTTCCAACATAGAACGAGGAATTTGTTTGCTGGTCGAGTTTTTGATGATTCTAAATCAATGTTGTTTGTCGATGATTGTTGATGAAAACGTTGAGCACACTCGAAGAAAATAAATACAAGTATCTGGCATAACGAGAGACACCCAAAGAAGAAGAAAAAGACGACCATGACTCACACACGAGATGCGCCTCAAACAAGCAAAGAAACCTAAACCATTTTTGGTTGTGTAACGAGATGGATTAGTCTGATAAACATGAACCACTACCATATATGTTAAAGACTTGACAACACGTGGACAGTCAAGCATCAGTCTGGTTTGCAGGGTGACTGAATCTTGATTCAATAGAAAAGGCTTCAAGATGAAGTAATTGTGTTGTGTAGTGTGAATTCAGTTAGTATACTTGACCAGATTTAACCGTTGCAGATCCTCCGCGACAACAAGGCAAGGAAATATACATAATTCAAAAGTAAAAGGAATATTTCACAACACAGTCAAGCCATTTTTTTTAATTTGTTTATCGCTTGTAAAACCGACTAGATCACAAAAAATGAATCTTAACGAATTCTTTTCTACTTATCTAGATTGGGTATGTGTCACTACAAATTACGAAAAATGTGTTCTTCATTATTAATAGTTCTTACAACGGCTGACAATAACACTAATCGCCTCCAAGAACCGCAACCAGCCATTTCATACCGTTAACCTTCAAGAGGTTCGCTCAGCCACGCCCTCACGCATACAATTCATACGAAAAAAAACAACCTTCAAGGTCCCTAGGAAAGGCATTCGAAAATTTTCAACAGGACTCACGACTACAAGGTGTAATCAAAAGGTTGTCATACAGTCAAAGGATTGCGTTGTGTCTAATAGCTTTGTCATTACTAAGAATGGGTGTTCCAAATCCTGGTATTAAAAGTCCTTGGATGGGCGTCAGCCGTCTCCAAGAGCGTTTCGTTGTGATTGCGGAAAGTGAAAGGAAGAAGTGTGTTTCCAAAATGGTTTCAAAGTCGTTCCCATTGATCGTCTCGGTTTGTTTGCTCGAGGGCTCTCGTCGGATCACGTCGTCTAACCTTTCCTTTCCAAGGGCATGGACGTGCTTGAGGATCTCGTCCGCCCCGCCCTCAACAAGGCTGAGGCCCTTGAGGCCCGCCTCGAACCGGGCAAAGACCGCGAAACCGGTTCAGCCCAAGACACAGGGTCGCTGATTGGATGAGATTCCTCGGAAAAGGCCGAGCTCCGCCGGCGAAGGTCATGTATCGACAATGGAAGGTGAAGGAGGCCTTATGTGAAGTAATTTAAAATATTAAATGAGGAGAACAACGCCCATCATAACCAGAGAGTACAACACGAGTCCGACTTTGATGGAAGCCGAATGAGGCATGACTGGCATTTTCATTCAGAGAGAGAGTGGGTTTTGAGTGAGAAAATGAAATTGGGTCTTTAAAAAAAGATGAATGGAAAAGCGTTAATTTTTGCATTATTGACTTGTAAAAATTAAGCCCCTAAACTATGACATAAAAAGCCTTTGAACGACCATGAAGGGAGGGATTTCAAGTAAGATAAGCATTTGGTAGTAAATACCATAAAAAGACAATGCATTCACCAAACTAGTTAACTTGAAATGGACAAATGATGGCTTTAGAACATGTTTTTATGTTCAACGCCTTTTACGTACGTTCGTGGAAGTCTGTCAAAATAAGGAAAACATAAACTAATACGTCGATTCCCCAATACCATCAAAGTACGTGCATCTTAGAAAGTGCACTGATCATTCAAATTTGATCAATTTCCTATCATTGTTGATGGAAATGTCAAAAATGATAATGCAGCTTATCCTCTCATTCAATAAGTTTTATCGTACTCTCTCGATTTCAGAGAAGAATGTTCTTACAAATACGAAGACGTATGTTATTTCTCAAATTCAAATAAGTCAGCGGAGAAATAACAAACTAATTCATAGACCCCGAAACTTGGCTAATCAAAATGAAACAAATTTTACCCTCCAATGATACAAGCTCAAGAATATTTAAGTTAATTTTTTGACTAAACTAAGAGTGCTGATGTTTTTTATCAATAAACAACGACTTGCAATTGTTTTCTTAAGAATATCAATTTGTTTGACTTGAAAACAGTCGACAAGAACCTCGCATGATTTGATATTCTGATATTTAATCAACCACGAGGCAATGTTTGGAAATCAGATATTGGGACTCTACGGTTTGCTTGGGTGCAAGAGAACTGAATTAATTCAATACAAGCTCATGGTAAGGCCAAGGCATAAACGTAATTTCAAGCTGGTTCTGAATCACATCAGCTCTTATCTAAGGCTATGAATAATTCAATGCCGTATAATGGCTTGCTACATGGGCCCGTTAATTTATGGTCACACTCTAAGAAGATTAAAGATAATCCAATGTCAACATTCCAAGTGCTTCTTTTCAAACTCTCGCCTTGATCTTCAGATGGAAAATGAAAATGACTTGGTTCTAACTACGAATGAAAAGCCTAGCGTAAAGGTAAAATGGAGTATTTTTAATGGAGATAGGTTTCTTTCTTTGTCCAATATTCAACGTTCACACAGTGATGTCACATGGTCACGCTGGCCAGTCTCATGGAGCAGCTTGTCTTAAGGAATATTTACAATTCTGACATGAATTTATTGATATGTACACCCTGAAAGGTATCTTTATGTCTCAGAAAGGGCTGCACATTTGTGCACAGGCATGATTTGTCGCGGACGTCAAGAACAATCTGCTTTTCGTGTCAGGAAATCCGATTGGTTTTCCTGGGAGAGCGACAGCGGAATGCATTCGTTCTATTTTGAACTCAATGATCACTCTTGTGAAGGGATACGCAAGATTCTTTCTATTTACTGAGTAAACCAACCATGTTGATATCTGGCCTCAATTTAGAACAAGTTTGGTAATTGACACAACTATAAAAAAAAAACACAAGTGGCCATAAACATGACAACTACAGACTGCAAATTGCTTAGTTTCCATTACGTTTACTGCTACTCTGTAATCAGGGGTATTGATTGAATTTTGACTCAAAACTCTCTAGAAATATTCCCTCTATGCGTGGTTTACAAGGTTTGTTAGCTTATCGTGTTTACCTTGATTTGGCTGTCCCATATCCTGGGACTTTCGCAAATGTCCCTGTTGAACCATATCGGTCGTCCCAAGGGATTGACTTTCTGATGACTTTACGTTTCCATCCGAAAGATAGAGCGGGAACCAATGAAGTGAACCGTCCAGGTCGACGTCTGGCGCACTCAACAAGGTTTTTCCTGCAAAAAATCAGTGGAACATGGGATTAAAAGCTCGATAGAAGATCCAACTTTGAAGAAAGCTACTTCAAAAGGGAGCCTTGTTTAAGGAAAGGCGATGTTGCTATCTTTAATCTCTGCGGGATTCTACAGTTTTTCTTCCGCTCGAAACAAAAACTCCGATTAAAGAGTGTTGATTTCATAACATTTTTTTTGGCAAAAAAGCCAGTAAGAAGGTATATTGTATCTTCTCTCGCTCGCACTTCTTTCTGCTCAACTTTTCTGTTCGTAACTTCTATAATAAATGTTTTCAACTCCGGAATGAAGATCAGTTATGCAAATCGGGTGAGGCATGTCCCTTAGATAAAATAATGGCCCAACTCCCGTCTTTGTAAACTAACTGGAGTCCGACTGATTTGCTCCATTCCATATTGTGTTCCAAATTGGCGGCATAGAAGGGAGGGAAGGTAATCACAGAGTTTTGAGACCAACCGCATACCAAGTTTTTTGTTCAGAAACTTTTCTCGTAGCCTCTCAGGAAAGTAGCAGATGCTAAAGACGCACGATCTAAGCCACATTTTCCATTGAGATGATGTGTAATGAAGTATGCGCTTCGTATGTCTACCTTTTCTCTTGGCTAGAACACGGAAGCAGCAAGTTCCTACTTTCTTGTGGTCGAATCGTATTTCAGTTCGAACTCACAATCATATTAAAGGTACGTTGAGCACTGAGCCATTTTGTCCTTGCCATGAGTTGTGCGTCCCCGTCCGATTAGAATGGCCTTTACAACATTAAAGGCCACTTCTGTAATTGCTGTTTCCGCTTCTGTGTCGGAAAAAGTCCCCCTATCCATTGTTGTTGTTGTTGTTGTTGTTGTTGGCACAGGTTGGTTGGTTGGTTGGGTCTAATAGTGATGCCGTTACCGCTGAATGGATATGAGAACATGATACATCTGCTAACAAGCTCTCCATTCCTCCCATTCTTCGAATGCCTGGGTTTTGTCTCTGCGGATTATATTCGGAATGTTTGTCGTTCATGAGAGTTTGGATTCATATTTTATGAGCAAGCTGTCTTCTTTTATGGGCCTTGGGAATAACATCAAATGGAACAACGAGCCAACAGATTACAGTGGGCCATTTGCCATCGAAGGTAGTAGTTCATAAATACCAGATCCTAACCAGAATCATAACAGATATTAAGTGTTTGAAGGTAATGACTTATGAGGCGTCGCTGAAAATAGCTTGTTAATATTCCGTCGGCCTTTCCCTAACTATTGTACAAACTCATACATGGATATGAGCTATTCAAGTGGAAAAGTAGTCTCATCATCACGTTACAATCTTGCTTGAGATTCTCAGAGCAGAAACCTCGACGGTTAAGGTAGTTCCCAAGATGCAATCATCCTCGAGCTTGACCAACAAGTTTGGTCAAGCGAGCAAGAAGTTCAATCGTGTGAATTGTCAAACATTCCCCCTCTCTTTTTTTCTCAATTTGTGTCTATTTTGGTGCCCACTTACGGAAATGAATTTTTGTACTCGACCACGAGGGCAATTCACAAAACTTTTTAGGTATTTTTAGGTTGATGAGAACAGGAACCGTGAAAAATATTCCTTTAGAGTGAGTGCGAAAGTAAGTTGAGGGAGTTTCCACAAATATCATCAGATTTTAATGAAGGCTTAGATTAGTTCCGTTTGTTTGGGACTGTATTCCGCTATGATTTACGTACAGTATGATATTAAGGGAAACTTTTCTAGTGTGGAAAAGCAAAGTTGTTGTTGCAGTTTTAGATGGTTCACTTAGAAGAAAATAAGAGTGCGATCCCTGGGAACTTTGACAGGGATCTCTTGGGATAAACCTTTAGCAGTTTGTACGTCGGGGAATGTTTCTCACTTTTACACGCACGCTCTGTAAAAGCAATAGTGCCCTACAGAGCATGGTCGGACAAGCTAAATGTACTTTGGAGAATGAGTTTAGTTTGAGGGTAACCTTTCGGGATAGTTGAAAGTAGGTAAGCCGTTTTGGTATGATCAAAATATGTTTTATGCGACTGAGCAAATTGTGAAATGAATATTCTTTGAAGCGTCAGTTTGTGACCTGAGCAAAGGCTAAATTCTTAGAGTTTCTTCGGATGAACTATTTTAAACTTTTCTTCGTAGCTTTGCAAAATTTGAGCTAGTGAGAGAGTATGTCAAGAGTTTGAGTTAGCCTCAATTTTTTACTACTTGTTTGAATACTTATATGTTTGGTATTTTTGCAAACTGAACGTGAAGTATTCAGTCACGTTATAAAGTCACGGCAATTTTAAATGAGCGGGATGGTGAAGTACCAGCTAAGTCATAGATCCTGCGAAATAATTTACATAGGGCACCTAAAAATTAGGTAAGACGGTTGTTTACGACGCCAAAAAAGGAGAAATCGTCCAATGACTAATCCGATTGGAATTTAAAACGTGTCTAACCAAGTTGAGCATTCATCAAACAAGAACCAACCATACCTTGAACAATTTGTAATGAATATTGCATACCTAGAAAAAGTTGCTGTTCCACAATCTTTCATGGGTTGTCGTGTATTTTGGAATGGACCCTATATAGTCGTGTCATCGAAGCCTTTCTTTGATTAGTGTGTATTTTTAGTCTCAGAGATGTCGAACTAATAATGAGTTAATCCAATATTGTTCGTCTTTAAGACCAACTTCTTCTTGGTGTGCTCCCTTAGGCTACGACACACTCACTCTAAGATATGAAACGTCTTCATCCTTGTCCCTTCGCTCATTTGGGTACCTCCCTACACTGTCTGTCAAAGGGACCCAAAGGGAACAAATTGGGCCAATGGTCTGGCCCTCTCTCATTCATCTCCAACTTTGTATTGAGCAGAGGAAACTGACCAATCAAAACGCAATAAACGAAAGATCGACTTTGGACTGAAATATTTGACTTACCGAGACATTCGTGTTTGACTGCATTCGAGTAGTTCCACACACTGATCTCAAGTTGACTGGCATTGAGTTCGTCGCGTTCAAGATCTGTGAAGAGATGTTTTGTCCTCCAAATTGGATGTGGTGTGGATTCCTCCACTCCGGTTGTGAAGGTTCGATTTCGACTGGAATGTAAGAGCTCATTTGTTTGTATGATGCATTTATCTTGAAACTGGGGATCGGATCTCGAGAGCATTTATGGATATTCTATGTGCTCGAAGCCCTTGAAATGTTTGGAATTGGTATGCTGATGGCACTCTACTGCATTTTACCGTACAAATTGTTTGAAAGTCAGAAAGATGGCTTTCGCCATCTAAAATCTTGTAATTAAGTGGATTTCTTTGGTATTGACTATCCAATAGGTCGATTTCTAACCTTATTTGTCAATTTGAAGAGCCAGTAAAATTTCCACGAGATAAGCGTAACAAAAATTGAATCGAACATACTTGACGCCAATCCCTTGAAGAGCCTTAATCTTGTTCCATTCTAGAAGGCGTTTTTGCAACTCGTTTGTCGAAAAAGCTTTGAGAAATGCAATATCAAGATTGAAATAGGGAAAATAAGGGAAGTCCCAAAAAGTCTACGCATTTAGTTCTCTAGGGGGTTGAAGTAGATTTGGGTAAAATCTCGTTGCCCCTGATCTCACATTCAACTTTAAGCACCTACTTTGTTAGCTTTAGTTTGATATACTCGTACGACCATGGAAAGATTTAAGTAAGAATTGTACGTAGAATCTTGGACCATCTTGTGAGAGAAATTCTCTAGATAGTCTTTGATTTTCAGCGTGACTGGGTTTTGCCTTGTGGTGTTGAAACGTGTAAATGTCATATTCCAGAGTTTCCTTAGGAGCATTTTCCTTGAAGCACATTGAGTTGGCTAGAAGTTACATATTTGAATTTGCATGGACTCAATGAAAAATATTGCTTTTCCAATGGTGAACCACTTTGAATATTGACCAATATGAGTCCAATGCCCACGGATAAATTCAGGGGCAATAGGTCGAATGTAAAATAAAGTTCTTGTTGACTCTTGAAAAACGACCTTCTTTCTCCAATCTCAGCAAGGAAGGGAGACCAACATAGCAAAAATTAATTCATTATTAAAACTAACAATACGAAAAGGAAAAATAATCCTCTGACATTATAACAACAAACAATTTTCCACGCCGAGTTTATATCTGAATAACTGAGTCCAATAATTGCCGGAAGACCCTTCAAGCGTAATGATATCCTGCCTTGTGCAGCTTGTACCGCTCATTCTTCCACAAAATAAAACCAAAATGGACAGGAAAACATTTCCTCTCCACAAGGGTAAGCCGCAAAGACGCATGAAACGGGTTACCTTTTGAGCAGGCACATAGATAAATAAAATAGAGATATCTCAATTTTGACGTCGACAAAACCGCCCTCTATGAGGGATTACCTAGCAACATTGGTAAAAATGATTGTTTCATAAGGAACGTCATAGAGTGCGCCACCGTGTTTGTAACGCAAATATCCTTTTTGAAGTTCGATTCTCAGAGTCAATTCAGAAAATACAGCCTACGTCATCTAGAGGTCACGGATCTCCGCACTGTCACGGCGGTCTGCCTGCTTAGCTAGAATTGAGAAGTCTGGGGGTAGTTTGTGGCAGGCAAAAGCCACCAATTGGGCTAGAAACTCACCCATATAAACACAGCCTGACAATGGCATAAGGTTGAGGCAGGGACACATCTTCGTGGTTCTCAATACTCTGAAGATTCTCAGCCGCCCAAAGTGTCACTAACAAATTGGGTTCATCATAATTAAGTCCGAATTGAATGTATCCCACTTCTCTGGGCTGCGAACGGCTCATACTAATGGAAGGCCGGGGTGACGAGCCCGAAGAGGGCAGATTGGGCAGACGACGTCCACTATTTCCTCCACTTACGTCACTACCTGAAAGTAAACAAGACAAAACGCTACGGGTGAAAAACCCCATTTTGTAAGATCTTGCTTGTGGTTCAAGAGCAAATGAGTGGACACTTTCTGATTTTTGAAGCAAAACCCTTTAGAGACTGACCATAAGTGTCTAGATCCAAAGAAATATTGTTCAGGCTTGAGAACAAGGGAAAATCCATTGAGAATCAGCTCCGGGCTTTCAAGGATCATCAATCTTTAACTAGAAAAGCTGGTTCACTCAATATGAGGGGAAAAAACCCGCATGATACGCTCTCGGCAAAAAATTGTTGAAAGGCCACAAAAACGCATTTCAAGTGACTTCTAGCGTTTCTAAGTAGTTTTCCAATACATCAAAAGATTGACCAATTGTTTGAGAAGTTCTTTCTTCTTTCACTAGCTCGTGTCCCCTTAACAATTGTGATGAAAAGCTACCTTGTCTTTCAAGAGGCTGAAACTATTGTGGTGCCTACACTCAAGGGCCTTAAGAGCTCTAAGCTTGATCGAAACAGTCAGAAGAGCACGCTTCGATAACTTTCAGAGTTTGTCAAATATTTGCTCTTTGTCTCATTCCCACTTTCATTTAGCTGTTCAGACGTTATTTTCTGCTCTAAACTTCGCCACTTAAGTAAAAGTTATATTCGAGTTTTTTCCAACCGCAGAAACTTACCCTCGTCAGGTTTGCTGCAAAAGAAAAATAAATTGTAAATTTCACACGATGTCTATTTTTGTATGGCTAAAACAAGCCAAAATGAGTGGACAAAAGTCATTATCAATATTGAACTAGATTAGTTAATGCATGCTAATTGAACATGTGAAGTCGTCGTCAACTTCGTTTGGACAGAATTGGTGAAAATTGCAAACCGAATTCTAAAATCCTCACACCGTTGGAAACGAGAGCCTTTTGTCCTCCCAGGCTAAAAATAAACCCATTCACCGTGAAGACAGCACATCCAAAAAGTAGATTTAGATAGGAATAGTGTAGGACTGATACAGAAGATGCCAATCTTTGGACACATTGAGTTGAAAATGGCGACTATAGGACAAATCCAGTGCGATCCAGATTTGGACAAACGTGAAACGAATGTTGACTCCTAAACTCTACGTACGTTAGGGCAGAACGTCCAATTCAGAAAGTTTTAATTGGGCCCAAATATTTTCCCCAACGCTTCAATAAAGAGTAAATTGAGCTTCATTAAGCCACAACGAACTATGCTTTGAAATGGTGGTCTTCACTCATTCAGGAAACCAATTTGTAATTTTTCTAACCTCCTTGAAATAAACAAATTAAACCTTGGCATTGGATTCAGCTTTGAAGACTGATACTGTGAACTAGGGAAGAGTTGGTCATTTTATTTTTCCAAGTATAATTCACTCCCAAGGCCAAAACTTGTGCCATCTTCAACGGAGCTCTCTATGTCTGCCCCAACGACAAAAAACAAAGAAGGCCAAGGAAAAGAGGCTCAGAACGAAGGTCTTACCCTCCTGTTTGGATGGTGGCCTTTACGGCGTCCATATCACAGTGTTCGATCATCTGAGGAATGTGTTCCAAGGGAACACTCGAAAGAGGGATATTGTTCCAATCGAAGATCTGGAAGAAAAATAAAGAAGGAAGACCATCAGTTTGATAACTAGATTTCACTCCAGCCGTTTGGCCGCTCATTTTTTCTCATGTACTTTTGAGTACTGTCTCGAAATCGCTACGCTGTGAGCAAGTATCGCTTAATCATTTTCGTTTTTCCAATTCAAGGCAGGTTATCCCAAGGAAAAAAGAAGGTTATCTGTGAAACGACTTCCTGCCCATCTTACAATCTTTTGAGTTAACCAACATTAAGCCATGAAGAGATGAAAAAGAAACCAGGAGAATCATCGTCTTCTAAGTTCACTAGGGCTTCAAGTCCTTTGAGAAATGAAGGGCCTATCCAATCCAATTAGACCTTTAACAACGAATGTCCTTTCGACGACGTGGTAACAAATTTTCAGTCTTTTCTGGAGTCAATTCCAATCAATCTTGAGACTTCTCTAAACGACATCCAACAACTGAGTTGGATTTTTAAATGAACATTCACTACCTGAGTCAAGATTAAGATTAACTTGGGTTAAACCAACAATTCACCCAGTTTCAAGGCTAGCCACAGCTTCTACGTCTTCGTGACAGGATCTTTGGTTATAAAGGAATCAACTAGTTCCAATGAAAAGTTGTCAGGCCCTTCTTTCTTTAGGCTCCCCAAAAAGGGATCGACATTCTTTCTCCTTCTTTCTCTTTGGGTGCCCCCTAAAATCCATCCAGAGCTGCAATGGGAAACTTTTCTTCTGGCTCTTCCACTTTTGGAACTTAACGATAAGTCAAGACGAGAGTTCCCTTCGATTTAACCACGATCACCCAACGAAAACCTTGAACCTTATTTCTTATTCCAAGCAAATTTCAATAAGGTCGCCACCGTCTACTTGAGGCTTGAACGACTATAGAATGTCCTTTGAAGTCCTTTTTCAGCTCCAAAAGGACTACTTGAGGAACGTGTCATTGACCAACTCCAAGAATTTTCCATTGAACTTGGGAAGAAAACACATTTTGAGGGATCTAAATGGTCTTCTTGCTTAAACGGGCAAGCTCGACCTCTTTAAGGGAAGCGAACTCATCATTTGAAATAACATGAATTGCTTTCTTATCAAAGACCTCCAGAATGACCAAGTAGGATGAGGCCTTCATCTGCACATACGAAAAAGTTGGAAAGGGCTCTTTTGAGGAACGAGCACAAATCTCACAATGGGCTTGTGGATAGACCATCTGCAGTCGTCGTTATGAGATCCATTCAACGTGTCAAAATGCTCGAGACAAGTTCTAGAAACCAGGTGAGAAGTCGAGTAGAGAAAAGATTTTGCCAATGTCAAAAGGTTTCACTTGATTTGGCTTTTCCACGTGTACTTTCGGCGAGTTTCGTTCTCAACATCCATTCATCTTCTTCTCACGAGTTTCATGGGCGAAAGAAAATGACTCTGGCTAATGACAACAAAGTTTCTTCCATTAACTCAAGATGAGGAAGCAAATAATTTATTTGCTCTTTCTCAGCAAACAACGGCGTACTTTAACTTGGGGTTTTCTTTGACCTTGCCCATAAAAGCCGAGCAGTGAATGCAAAATGTCTCCAACTCCAAAGCAGGAAGTTCAATGCCTCAAAAATGCATTGAGCGTGCTATGACACATCAAATTCGTTTTATGAGAACCTAATCTTGTTAATGGATGGGAACAAAACTTCGTAAAAACCTCGTTATCCAAATGTTTCTCTTTAGGGATCAAGTGTCCTCGTCATAACACCAAAAATTGAGCACCAGACCAATGTTTTCTATGCCGCGTGACGTAGTGCTCCAAAAACTCGTTTTCTCCCTAATTCTCAGATTTGGAACCAATTTTGTTAGGTCTACTCCAATTGTGTTTTCGACTCTTTTAGCAGACCTGTGTTGCAATCACTTCAAAAGAATCTGTTTAGTTCAAGAATTCTACGCAATATTAAACGCGATACATTTTTGTGGTTCTTGAGAAACGGAAAAAGGAAAAGAAATGGAGGTCCAGATTACGCGTTTTTAAGCAAACGTCAGCTATTTTTGAAACAACCTTTAAAGTTATGTTATCGTGCGTCTCAAAAGCTTACTTTTCTAAATAAGACATAGTCTTTGAAGAGAAATTGATTTGACGAAGTACACAATGAACCAAAAATAACCGTGATATTGCCAACTTAGGCTTGATTAAGCTCATGATACCACTACTGTATTTGATGAATAAATGCCAAAGCACTGAGACAATCTTAAAAATTGGTGTTTTTTTCTTCGTTATGATGTAAATAAACTGAAGTCTTGGAGGTCAGTTAACTTAGAGGAAGATAGAGAAGACATTTTGGTGATTTTGATTGTCTTTTTTAACTGCCTCTCCTCTGTGGAACTCTGTGTTAGTTGGAGGGTAAGCAAGATGAAAGTCCACAACAGAAGCTTGCATTGGCTAAAAGCAACGTCGTAAAATTTTAAACTATTACCACCACGCAGTTTCATTCATTAAATCCTTCAAAGGCATCTCCGTCGTTTAGTTTCGCAACCGATGAAAAAGTCATAATTTAGGCGGGCATAATTCAACCAATTCTTCGGTTCCAAAGCGACAGGATAGAAGCGCGTTCCCAATTCCAATTTAAAATAGATCGTCGCTCTCCCCAGAGTACTCGACAAACAACCTTCAAATCCGGCTTCAGGAAACGTTTCTCAAGCGGATATGTCGTTGTTTATCTTCAGGGGCTGAATCTGACTTCTCACAAATAACTCCAAATTCCCCGATATCCCATAAATCGCCGAGGACGTCTCCTCGTACATGTACCGACATCCCCACACCATACCTATTCCACGGCACATAACCCACATATTTACCCACTCGATAGCTCTCTCACGTTTATTTAGCTGGTTCATTCATTCAATCGCCTACCTTATCCCCGACTCGAATACCCGCTTGCTCAGCAGGTCCCCCTGGACAAATCCACAGAACTCGAGCGTAACCGCCCTCCGCTCCCACAACGCGAAGGCCAAAACCGTAAGGGCTGTGGCTATCGCAATACAGTGTGATCTGATACTCGCGAGGAGGAACGATGGAAGAGCTTCGACCTGCAGCAAAGAACGAGATAAAAACATGAGACAGGAAGGGCACATCATGGGCGTATCGACCCTGTCCCTGGCAATCAGTCAGACTCGGAGGACCCAACGAGTAATTAAGTGGGGATCCATCCGAATTAAGTTCCAACTCTAAAAGGGATTGACTTGGACTGACTGGGAAAGGGGTTTTACGGCCAATGATGAAAGAGAAATATGAATATCGTTTGAGAGGATTAGTTTCTGTGGGGAACACGAGCTATTTTTGGGGGAAAAAGATCTATCTCTATGTCATTCGGATCTATCTCTATGTCAGAAGAGCAACGATTGAAATCGATGATTCGTCAAATTTTGAAGTGCGAACAAGTTTCCAAGGGTTCTCTTATTTCTAACTTTAGCTCAATGGACTACTTTTGGAGTGAACGTGGATCAAGTATAGAATCATTGTGAAAAACATGATTTAATCGGCTCAATTTTAATACAAATATGATCAAATTTGAGGCGATGTGCAGCCATTTTTAGCTTTGTGATTGGCCTTCGACCATTGGAATCTTATGAGTGACAGGCAGGAACTGTATTATTGATATTAAAAAAAAGATCTTCAAATATCGAATAAATGAGATGGGACCGGATGACTCGGAATATTGATTTTCATCAGATTTTTCAGAAGCAGGGGGGGTAACATGTGCCAAAGTAAGCACGGATATCTGAAGTGTATGAGAATGGTACATCCTGAAATTCAGGCGAGATACGTTTCACCCAGAAATTTGACTGGGATTATGCAAATTTGATTTCAAGAATAAGAACACTTGCATCTTTGGGAGAAAATCTGAAACTTAAAATCGTATTGTTTTGAGATGGTAAGATTTACGTGTAAGTTCTGTTCATGAAAGCGCTAGTTTTGATCCCACTTTCAATGTACAAGATATGAAAAGTCGGAGAAAAATTTCGACCTTGAATTTGTGCTTTGGTGTTTACGCCAAATAATACATGACTGATACTTATTCACAAACGTCTAGAAACGTTTCGTTATATTACCACTCATAGAAAACTTCCCCGGAAATGCCATTTTTTTGTATAACCATTGTCTGGCATTGTAAGACAGAAGTAGTAAGTGGTCATCATATGTTCGTAATATAAGATGTGTGAATGAAACGTGGACTAAAGAGCGAAGTCAAGTGTTTGCTCGTGCTCTTTGTGTTATTACACCTAAAAGCAAAGGTGAACGTAGATTCGTTGAACGCCATACGATGCTTATTTTTTATCAATTATTGATGTTAAAACGATTTACTTACAATTTGAGGGAATCTATGGATTGATTTTTGACATAATTTTGATCTGGGGATATTTCAATTACTCCACGAAAATGTTATTTAGCCAGCCAAGACGATTTAACTCAAGTCTGGAAATTCCCTACAACAATGAGGGATGTTTCAGATCCAGGAAACGAAGAGGAACAACTTTGATGTACCAACTAAATATCAGTTAGCCTGTTATTCCTTTTGATTGAATGAACCTAACTTCCCTGCTAACGATGCTCTAGGTTTGATGAAGGTTTCTAGGGACTCTTTTTACGATGTAAGTTTTCTTACAGTATAGGAAGATTCAGAATGCCTTTGAGTCAATATAGGCTCGACAGAATTGAGAAGAGGGAACACACACTCTGCTCCCAAAATGTATACGTTCAATATGTGGAACAACTTCTATATACATAGCCTATAGACCAGGGGTCGGCAACCGGTGGGCCGCGGCCCAAATGTGGGGCCAAGGGTGGTCGTTGGTGGGTCCAGGAGCTATGGAAAAAGTCCAAAATAGTGGGCCCGAGAGCCATCCATAGTACTGTACTTGTGGGCCCAAAGCTCTTTGACCGCTAATTTGTGGGCCCCAGACAACACGAATCAAATTTCGTGGGCCTTGACCGAAAAATGGTTGCCGACCCCTGCTATAGACTGTGTAGCAATACTCACTGCGAACTTTTCGCATTCCGCCCGATTGAGCCCCGGAAGTGTCGACATGATCAACCACAATGCGGATAGCCTCATGTTGTTGTTGCTGTTGTTGTTGTTGTTGTTGTTGTTGTTGAAGGTGTTGTGGATGTGGTGGGATTGGTTGTTGAGGATGATGTGAGCTTCTTTCCATGGAATGAAACCGCCGAGAGGCTTCTTCATCCACAAAGCGATCCCTGACTTGTCCCAAAGCCGCCGAATCAGAGCTATCAAAGATCACAAACAAAAATCAAATTATTTCTCTGAAAACCCCATCATCCAACGTGATCGTTTTCTATTAATTTTTCCTTCACTTTCAAACAAGCGGAAAAGTCATTACGTTGGAAATGGATTTGGAAAAGTTGCTAGAAAGGGAAAAAGGAAAAATCTCTGGACCCCTTAATTGGAAACGGGTTGAGAGAAGCAAATCTACTCGGGCATTTTTTGACGTGGTTAGTGCTTAACCAGAAACGAATGAATGGAACACCCTTCTTTCGTAATCTTGAGCAAAAAAACAACAACCGTGGCCTCACTACTATTGCCCAAGATCCAAAATACCAACTTGGGAACCAGAGAGGACAACAAAAAATGATGAACAATTGCCCTTGAACCGAAGTTTCAGCACCACCAAAGCCAAGAAAGGAAATGAAACTCGGTCAGTGAGGAAGACTTCAGTACGAGTTTAGAGCCACTATGGTAAAAGAAAACGTGCATGATATTTTTTGGCTCCCAATGATCCCAGTCTCCCTTCTACACCTAGCAAAAGAGGAAGGTCCAAAATCTTTTGAAAAATTAAAGACTTGCATGAAAACGTAAACAGGGCACAAGACTTCCAATAAACACAAAATTTGCAAAAGAAAGGGTGCTACGGACACTTTTGTATTTTCTCAATATTGGGTCCTTTAACGAGCAGCTGACTGGGAGGTCACAATACATAAGACTGGGAGGTCATCTTAGTAATACAGCTTCAAACATTGCACCCTGACACAAACGTTTGACATATTTTCGAACTTCTCAATGTATATTGGACACGAAAGAACAAAAATTTTGCGTATTAAAGCTCAAAGGTTACACGTGTTTTCCATTTCACTGGTTGCGCTTAAAGGACTCTATAGTCTTGCACTTTTTATGTTTTTTTTCTTTGACTTTTCCAAACAAGTGGAGACACTAGGTTCAAAGTAGGACTAATCTACACCATGCACGTACTCTTCTAATTATAATGGCTCTATACCAGACTAGTAGGTGTTGTATTCCGAAAGTGGCTTCATGCCTCTGTTGAGACGAAAATAAGTCTTCAATGATGAGCTGTGAGCCCAAAAATGGGTAGGAAACTTTTGGTGTAAGTCAGGCAATGTAAGAGAAAAGGTAATCATCCTGGGACCCTTGGAAAGGCCGTAAAAAGGCCCTTGGAGAATGGAGGAGTTAGAAGCGCAACACACACCTCCTCAAATTAGCCTTTCTAACAGCTGGTTGGTTACCTTCATTCGTTTGACATTTGCCTAAAAGGTTGAGTTTGCATCATTAACCCAGTTTTGCCTTACGGTACATTCAATGTGGGAAGCATCATTTCGGGATATTGAAATAAAGTTTAGACGCCGAAGGAACCTTGGCAAAGCCAAAGGGCCCTATAAGAAAGAGAGCAAGGCCGACGATCGGTTCCTTCTCTCACTTTGGGAGCTTTCTTCACCTTGTTGTTCCCAATTTGAGTTGTGGCCACCAATTTCACTCGAAGCTTCAGTCTCCATTTGAGACACATTCCTCTTGTGAGTCGTTGCTATTGTTGTTGTTGCTGTTGTTTTCCAACCAAATGGCCTTTTTCTTGGCTCACATTGGCTTACTCTTTTGAGTCTCAGACCATGTTTCTCCCAATATGAGGACCGTAAATAAGGCTCGAGTTCCAAACCTCGTAACAATCTTGAAGAAATGAGACACTCCATGGAGATTCTTCGTCTCCGGAATTTGGAATTTAAAACAATGACACGTTTGGGTGATAAGAGCCCTAATACAAAGTCTTGCCCTTTGAGACTGCAAATTGTGCAAAAATGACAGAAACGCTTTGTCTGACCCAAGATCCACATTTGCTAACGTGATGTACCAGTTTACTTCAAAGAATGGACAGTGACAAGCTCTTAAAACTTGCTCTAAAACCCTCATTGAACTTGAAAACTCTTTCTGGCCTGAAAATGGCACGTTCTCAAGAGGTTGGGTTGTTGCCGAGAAATTCTAGGAAATCCCAAACGAAGCTGCCATCCTTCGTCAGACTTCATCGCCCAAAAAGTTGCTTGTACCTTTGACAGTTTTACCACAAAAGGGTGAAAATTGCAAACCGTGTCAAAAAGAGATCGAAACTCACTCTAGAGAGGAGGAGCATTCCATAATTGCAATTTCGAAAGCACTGTTCTGTCAATTTTGACGCCACCAAACAACATCGGCCAAAGCAACGTATGTTTTGAATGCAGGGAGAAATTGAAACCCTAGCCTTAGATTCTCAGAATTGTTTGTCGACCGTTGCTTTAAAAAATTTGCCGAACTTGGCTTTTTTGAAACACAAAATGATTTGGAAGAGTTGCCATGAAGAAAATCATATTGATCCAGGTGATTATTTAACCATCAGCCTAGAATATTTCACGCAAGCAATGTCTGTCTCAGACTTGAAGTGTGTACTGAACAGTAAATAGCAAGGTCAAAGAGTTCGTTCTATTCCACCCATTTTGAGCTTCTTGAGTTGGTCTCGATTAAGAACCTGCATGAATGTGACAGGAAAAATATGTCAGTTTAAATTATGGTTGGCCGTTTCGTACCCAATTTGTACGTAAGCTATTTCTTCGATACGGTGCTTTGTGCTTATTCATGCCTATTCACTGATTAAAAAAGCTCGTACATGCGAGGGATATCCAGACTATACGGACAATGGGCTTGTAACTTGCTTAAATGTACGATTTTTGAATTGGTGCAAAAAATGAAATGAAAGTTTATGTCTTTTGAGCAGATGTTATTTTGAAATTTTTGTTATTGGACAAACTTGTACGAAGTTACGGTTTGGTTAGACGACAAGACACCTTGGGCGACCCCTGCATACCGGGTGTTTCATAAGAAACGTCACTTCAATCATAATATCATTAACTCGTGATAGAAGAAGATAGAAGCCATCTGTTAGTCTCATATTTATTGCATATGATTTGCTAAACACTTGGCTTGAAAAGTCAGAAAAGGTAATTATTTTCTTCTAGTTCTAAGAGTATTAAGTATTAGTATTAAGGCGACGGGAATTTTTCACGTGAAAGGTCTTTTATAATACACAGTATTTACAAAATATCAATAACAGCTCATGCATATTAAAATCATTATCTGCAGCGTCTTTTTGAGCTTTATACATTTTCGTGAGAACAACCATTAGCGAGTTACGGAGATGGTTTGCTGTTTCGTTTCTTGTGAATCACCCGGTACATAGAAAAGAAGCGCAAAGAGCGAACAACATGACAAAAATGATGTACCTTTTAAAACCAAACGTCTCATATCGAACTTGTCATTTTTTCTCCACAAGGATTCACCAAATATCAATATGTGAATAAGAGTAATCTTTACCTTCCAAAATATTGGATTGTAACGAGTTTCTCGCTCTTGTTCATATTTTGAAACGTGCAGGGGTTTCCCCCAACACTTTGCCTAGTAAAATTGTAAGTTCGAGCAGGGTTGCCTACCAACAAAAACGTGTAAAATAACATTTGCTCTAAAAAGGTCAATCTTCATTTCGATGTCTTGAGTTATGTATTTTATGCATTTAGTTTACATGAGGACAGCGATAGTAAATCTGATTTGATTTTAATAAACTATAACAGTTTGAATTAGTGCACTTCACATGCGACCTTGGATATTAGGTATACAGGAGTCATTTGTATTGGTGTCAAAATGCGCACTTTCGTTTATCAAGCAGATTTACATGAAGTTCAGAATTAGTCCGAAATTAAATGAAGAAAAAAAAATCTACTAATTTGCCTGTTATTAAAGTGTCCGACCGCTTTAGGTCAATCAACCTGTCCCAAGCAAGACAACGTACTTTCAGGATCTGTTCAATAATTGGATATTGAAACTTCAAACCTTTCACCCGAAACAAAATTGATAATCAATATTTTCGAGGTAAACTCCTCGACAAAATAATTCAAGGTCCATCAGAACCCAAATTCACCGACTGACATAATGGTCCACCCAAAGGAATATTTATTCGTCTTCAAATATTTGACCCTCAAAAGGAACGTTTATTCATAGGCAAATACTAACTACCTTTTAGATTGGAGAAAACGAGAATTGCAAAAAGTTGAATTAATCCATCTTCAAAGAATATCTTGAGTATTGTTACAAAATTAATAGTGAGTAATTTTGCAATTTGACAAGTTGTGTTGACAACTTTCTTGCACAAAGTATCGCAAGTAATCGCTGGCAGGAATGAAAGGAAGTAGAAAAGTCGCTCAGTCAAACGCACAGTATTTAAGGCGACAAGTGAGGCGTTTGTTCGAATCCCGATATTGGAGAGAAAATATGTTTTTTCTTTCGTTACAAAAGATTTATTTTCTTTTACTGGCATAAATCATCCTCAAATGATCAAATAAGGGTAAAGTGCGGGCCAAAGTAATACTGATGGCAGTGCTGCCATTTTTGACTCAGAGTTTACGTCACTTGATTTTCAAAGAGTCTGGTTGTGGCAAATTTTGAACCAAAACCTAAACAAGGGCCAAATGTCAACACTTGGTTTGAAATCCAACTCAAAAAACATCACTACAAACTAACAAGCTATTGGGGCGACATTCCTTCCCAAGAGAACTGACGTTATTATCAAGTCCGAGAACTTCTCGAATTTTAAGCAAAGAATGTAGGAACTTCTGGAATAAAGGAAATATCTGGAGGAAGCAGAATAAGCCAATTTTTACCAAGTGCTCTCCAAGTCTTCCACTACAGACATTTCAATTTTCGTTTGAAACTTGATACTTGCGTGTACTTGTATCTCCTATTCAAGGACTCGCTTGAAGCTTTAAATGTAATGCTCAAATCTTTTGAGTTTACATTTCCAAGATGTTTGAGTCATTCTAAAGTGCCCAGTCCCTTTCTAGCTTGATTTTACTGGGAAACCACTAAGTAATAGTAAATAAACAGTGCTCGAATCGACTTTATAAATATTCAAGTGCATAATGCACATCCGAACCATGAACCAATTTTAAGTAGTTTGTCGAATGGCTCGTAATTGGGTTTTCTGACAAACCATGGAACATGGAAAGGCAAAATAACATATTCATCACCCACTTTAGCCTTGGCCTTTCCCCTTTATCACCTATCCGTAGGCAATAAGCCTCAAACCCGAACCACACAAAGTGTAATGTACACTTAGTGTTTCTTTTCACTTCCGTTACTTCCAAAAGCTTGGGTGGAAAACTAGGATCTTAAGTTTATCAAATATGCATCCGGCCTCTGGAGTGCCCTTTGGAGTTTCATTGTTCACTGATGTCAACCAAGCCGGTGATGCCCTTAACACATCTTAGGAGTCTACTGAGTATTTGTGCACTACATACACACTCGCGGATAAGCTGCTTACCATGCCGATTCAAAGGAGGATCTTCTTTCTTCTGAAGGTTTGCCGATCCCCAAAAAATCCCCGCCAAGATAGTCTTGAGAGACTGACGAGGTACTTCCATCTGAAAAGAAGAACCAAGCGTATACTAGTACTACAGATGAGAGCCAGGGGAATACAGCTGTCGGAGTGTTCCCCAACCCGTCTCCATTGGAAAATATGAGAGGTTCCAAGCAACTCGAATATTTCTGTATGGAAGCAAGAGTGCTGCAGCAATCCAAACCAACAACAATCGTGATGGGGAGAGGCAAATCATTTAATTATAACAAGAGGATAGATAGAACGTAGAACGGAGGAAAAACAGAGTAATCCTTCCTTCGCCTCGTCGAGAAAGACACACACATAAACGACGAGAGAAGGTTCGATCAAAGTGGGCACATTCATCCAAAGTAATGTTTGGATAGTTGAACAACGTTCGAGATGGTCTGATATCAAATCATAAGGCTCAGAATACGTTTGAGTCAGCAGCACGTGAGTAAAGGTTGTGAATGTTGGAAATGGACATGCAAAGAATAGCATCTTCTCAAGATGTCACTGAGGAAACATTGTACACTGGGGGGCATGGAACTTTTTTCACTTTCTTCTGTTGACATAGCATGCAAGAAGATGGACCTTATTTGTTATCAAGTCTGTTTTAGAGCACGACACTGTACCAAAGCTTTAGATTACAAACGTGGAAGCGCACTCAGTTTTTAAGGTAATTTTACTTTCTCCAGATACCTTGGCTTTGTTACAAAATACAGGATGAAATGAGTTTGTGGAAATAAGGATAAAACAGGTTCATTATTTTGGCCTTCATGTTCCAGTTTCATGGTCGGATGGGCCCCCTAGATTCTTGCGCCTGAAGGGAGTTTTAAAAAGAGGACCTCTCACCCAGAGGCGACAACCCTATTAACACATCATTTTTTAAACATTGCCACACCCTAAGAACGACGACCAACCATTGTTAAGAGGGGAGACCCCTTACCGAGAGATGATATGACAGAATAGGCATTACTTCCCCAAAAAGTGTCGAGTTGAAGGTACCGTACATTCGTGGGTGTCGCTTGAGCACTTTTACCACAAGAGATACCCATCCCCGAGATCAGCAGCCACCTCTCAAAATCTGTTCCCATAATCCTCCAAGAGCCTTGAGGATCAGAGCTGTCTTTTGCTCTCAGAGAGAAGCTTGTAGGAGTCGTCTTTCTTTCCCCAGTCGTTCGATGTTTTTGAGGTGTGATCAAATTTTCAGTAAAAAGATCCCTTTCCTTTCGTCGAGGCTCAAACGATGAGACAACAGGTTTGGGAACGAGAGGGCACGTAAAGGCTTTGGAACTGAGTTGGTGTTGACTCGAAAGTATTAGAAACTGTTGATTGGTTTGAGAGGAGCACGGTCAGGACGGATTTTGTGCCACCCAAAAGCCAATTTTATTAATGGCAATCTCGACTTCCCTCTCTTTCTCTTATGGCTTTATGGCTGAGACTAGAGCGCTATAATAAAAGAGTACGCGCATGTGCCATTTTGGTCCCAAGACGTTGGTTCCATTGGACTGTGGTTCTTAGGTTCGACCTGTTTGAGGCAACTTTACCTATGCACTATTTACTACCAAATTGACGCTCATGATCTCAGCTTACCTTTGAAAGCATAATGTTTGACCTTAATAGCCTTTGAAGGCCAAGGCTGGCCAAAACCGTGGGTGCCGGAAGATAACCTACTCGTTCTCCTTAAACCTCGATGCGCGTTCAAGCCCAGTGCTGCTGTGAATTGACTCGGTAATGTCAGCTCTTGATGAATCTCCACCCTGATTTGCATTAAGTTTCTTACTTTTTAGGAAAACTTAATCTAACTAGATACAAAATTGATTGGTGAATATTTAGAACGTCACTTGAAGCCATTAGAGCGTTTTCCTTGCGCACAATTGCATTGTCATGTGAAATGACTTTTTTGTTCAACAACTATCTGGCAGCCCTGGTGAAGTTGCGCATTCGTAGCAGTCGTCAGGCTGACAGTGCTACAGACTGTTATGCCTAACTTTGTGAAAAGTTGATATTTTGTACTCAAAATATATATGACAGAAGCTATTTAAGTAAGTTTTTGCAATTCACCTATCAGTTTTTGACTTTGTCACTAATTATTACATGAAACTAAATATTTGTTCAACCCTTTGTTGTGCGTCTTTCAAATCAGGCATCAAGACTGTTGACTTTTGCTCCCACCTGATATTGTTTTAACCTGGAGTCTCTCATTTATTTCTCTTCTCCATCATTTATTCAGGCTCTCCACTTGTCTTTTTTTGGATTTCTTTTCTTCTCACCAATACCCTCTATATATTTTTACAATGTTCTGGGTGGTAAATCAACATAAGAATGACTTTTGATTTGAGAATTTACTGCTGAAGAGAAGTTGATGTTATTTTCAATGACATCTGGAAAAAGTTCTTTCCAATAGAAGAGTGTTATCAAACAAATTAAGCTGGGGATTCCGGACTCAAAATGGCTTGGGATGTGTCAGAGTTGAGACCAACCCTTCAAAAACTCAATAAAAAATGATTCTAATTCTCAAGCTTTTTTGACAGTCAATCAAAACAAATTTTTCATGTACTACAAAACACCCAAGCCATGTTCTGATCCATTCTTAGCCAGTTTGGACCCCAAATCTCCAGCTAAAATTATCCAAATATGCTTATCCATTCATAAATGTAAGTATTTCATTTAGGTAATCTCTTTTCATTTAAAAAAAAAGCAAAACCAGTATGAAGTTCTTTGGTGCAATGTTTTTGATGAGTTTGAGATTCAGCAAGACCAAACAAAACTTCTTTGCATCTTTGATTCATAAGTTTGAAACATTTCATGCGAAGAAAGAACCATTACAATTTGCTTTATACCAAGTCCAATAGATGAAATGATACTTCTTTCCCATGAGCTTCTTTAGTTTCATGTAATAATTAGTGACAAAGTCAAAACTGATAGGTGAATTGCAAAAACTTACTTAAATAGCTTCTGTCATATATATATTTTGAGTACAAAATATCAACTTTTTACAAAGTTAGGCATAACAGTCTGTAGCACTGTCAGCCTGACGACTGCTACGAATGCGCAACTTCACCAGGGCTGCCAGATAGTTGTTGAACAAAAAAGTCATTTCACATGACAATGCAATTGTGCGCAAGGAAAACGCTCTAATGGCTTCAAGTGACGTTCTAAATATTCACCAATCAATTTTGTATCTAGTTAGATTAAGTTTTCCTAAAAAGTAAGAAACTTAATGCAAATCAGGGTGGAGATTCATCAAGAGCTGACATTACCGAGTCAATTCACAGCAGCACTGGGCTTGAACGCGCATCAAGGTTTTTGGAGAACGAGTAGGTTATCTTCCGGCACCCACGGTGTTGGCCAGCCTTGGCCTTCAAAGGCTATTAAGGTCAAACATTATGCTTTCAAAGGTAAGCTGAGATCATGAGCGTCAATTTGGTAGTAAATAGTGCATAGGTAAAGTTGCCTCAAACAGGTCGAACCTAAGAACCACAGTACAATGGAACCAACGTCTTGGGACCAAAATGGCACATGCGCGTACTCTTTTATTATAGCGCTCTAGCTGAGACAAAAAGAGAACAAAAGGCACGTGAGCCAACTGGAATAAGTACATATAAAGTGTAAAAATGGCACAGGAGAGGGTTTGTGTTTTTCATCTTTATGACCTGGTCTTAATGAGGCTAAACAAAGCTTTATATGTATATTCAAGAAAAAAAGCTTGACGTTTACCGGTTTTTGACTTGTACAGCAAGTCAAAAAGCATCCTACTTTACGAAAAATATATACAAAGAGAGATGAAGACCGTGAAAAGAAGTCGACAACTCGAAAACTTTCGCAAAATTCTTCAAGCCAACTCGATAACAAGCTTCAAGAGGGGTTCTACAATCACGTTCCATTTGAATCGCATTCTGTCCTGCCGGTTGGAACCATTTTGGAAGTGTGTTTTTTGTCGGCAACTACTCTATTCATGTGGTAACAATGTGTCTCCAAATTTCGTGTGATGAAAAAACATCAAGCATTGGTTGTGCCTCTCTTCAAAGAAGTTTACCACAAAAGCCTTAGGAGTCAAAGGAAACCCAGCAACTATGAATTTGGCTCCCATCTACCCGTCAAAGATTGATCCCTAAGCCTGCCTGGTTTTTGCCCGCTCAAGTGGAATTGAAAGTGGATTGAAGCGAGGTTGAAACTTTGTACGGCAACAAATGACTAACAGACTCGCTGGTGGCATGCAAATCCACAATATTGGAAAGAAACGTAGCAATTACAAACAAGAGTGCCAGGTCTCTCAATCAACAAGTGGAGGATCCAAGTGAGCCTCGTTTACTTACACCTGACATTGTTGTAGCTACTGCTGGTATGTCGTCGTCGGCGACGGGCATTGTTTTGCCAATCTCTGGCCGCGACAATGGCCAGAGCATGGGCTGAGGAAAGGTCCTCACCCGAGCTCTCAGAGTTGAACATCTTATCTTTACTGAAGATGATCTGAGATCGCTGCTTGGGCGGCTGGTGCGAGGGAGATTGTGGCTGTTGTGAGTAAAATGCCGAGGCATTGATTTTCGGGCACGAGCTCAGGCGTCCCCGTGCAGCTAGGCCTCGTGTGGAAATAACATTCATCATATCATTGCCATTGGCCTCACCTCCAGGACCTCGGCTACGAGGGACAGCCATGGAACACCGACGACCCATGCTTGCGCCAGCACCGCCAGGAGGACCTCCCATGGGATCATTATCCATTAAGGCATTGAGATTGTCTGGCGAGGAAAAGGAGAAACAAGGTTATTGTCCTCGTTACGGATATAGAAATTATGAGTGCTATATAAGGCTGGTAGTTTGATAAGCTACTTACTGTCACTCGGCCTGCGGGATGTCACGCGCCCACTCGGTCGGGGAGAGGATGAAAGCACCTGTTGTGGCTGATAGGCTGAAACTCGGCCGCCATCAAACGACCCCTTCTTCTTAGTGCTTGATGGGGCAACTTGGCCTGGTGAGGCGGCGGCGGCGGCATTGGCAGCTGCATTCTGATTATTAGCCGCTTGTAAAGCCGCGATGGCAGCTGCATTTCCGGTGCTGTGTCGCCTAGCCTGAGGCACTTGTGGAACCATGAGGCCTCCTCCGGAGGCAACGTCAAACGATTCGTGCTTCATGTCCACACGCTTGGTGCCATTACCTTGTTTTGACTTCAGATAATTGTTGCTGCTGGCTAGAAGGCTTTCATCTCGTGTGGATCGTCGTCTGGTACAAATGGAACATACCCAGTTGTCTTGCTCATCCTGAAAAGGATTATATCATAGAGGCGAACTCTCGATTGATTTGTACGCAAGTGAGAGAACATCTCCTGTTCCTTTCAATCCGAGAGGCTCACAGCCGAACGGATGCACCGTGTTATCCTAAAGCTCAATTACTGGAGGATTTCATGAAAAGTCAGGTTGGTCGTTAATGACATGGGCCATTGAGGTAGAACCATTAATTAGATTGCCTCTAATTACAATACATTAAGGCTTCATCACCGAGTTTCTACCCATGAAGCAAGACCTCGGCGTGAGCAAGATTCTCCGACTATTCTCCTTTCTTGAGTCTCCCGAGGGAGAAAAGCATCAGACAGGTTGTGTTGAATGAGGCCAAATGATGGATCGCCAAAGTGAGGCCAATCAAGCCACATCACCCGGTCATTGATGGACTTGAACTTCTTTGAGCCAGACGACGAAAACGATTAATGCCGATCGTCCGTGCTCAAGTGGGAAGGTAATGAAGGCAAGCAAGCAAGCATCCATCCATCCAATGAGTTCATCATTGCGTTCTGCTCAAAGAATGGCTGATGCCTCACTTGATAGACAGCTTTTGCTGACCTTGCGGAAATTTATTCCTTCGGGGTGCCGTACGATGTTGTTACATGGAAATGACTTCCAATTCAGCATATTGCCAACAGAGCCTCCATAATGATCCTTCAAACACTAAGCTAAGTTCTACCTTTGATGAGGTCTGAGTTAAAAGTGCCTCCGCTATCTTAAAATACTCTCCTCGTTCATCTTACTTTGGCTTGACTCGGATGATTATCATCGTTATAGGACACACTGCAGTCTTCACACACGGGCATGATGCACGTGGAGCAGACCTTGAAGAACTCCTCGTTCCCGAACACTTTCATGCATACTTTGCACTTGGATGAATCTCCGCTTCCGGCTCCAGAAATGGCGGAACTCGCGTTCGTGCTATCCGATTTGGCACTGCAACGGAAAGAGATCAGTCGGAATTGATTTGAAAGGAATGAGATGACGTTCACATTCTACAGGTTTTTCCCTGAGCTCTTTGCTCCTTCCATTATTCATTCTAATACCCCCTAGAACCATCAATTCTACAAATTAATTGGAATTCAGCAGGATGGTAGTATTTTGGGGACCCCGCAGAAGCTCTCTTTTGCTAAGAGATGATGTTGAGGTTGTACCAGAGAAAATGAAAAATAAAGAAGCGGCATTAAGGAAGAGAAGAAAAACGCAGAGGTCAAAGAACCGGGTACAATATGAGAGGGGAAACACCACATGCTGATTAAGCTTGGCAGAGCACGATAATCAAGGTAAAGAGGAATCATGGATTCAGAAGTCCAAGATTGGCTAACAGATGAAAAAGATTTAAAGTGACTCCAATATCATGGAAAGAATGTCACTCTCTCGGATCTTCCGACAACCACATTGGTTCACTTGAGAACGAAAATATGTACCGTGAGCATCCTATTGACCTTTTTTGTCCGTAGAACAGTTGTCTGTGGAGAATAGATCTTGAGCTCCTCCGGAAAGAACTTCCAGATTAATGTCTGATGACTGCGAGAACCAATCAATGAGACACAAAGAGCTGTCAGCAAAGGTTCCAAGTCAATACTTGGAGAAGGTCAATATCACGCACAAGTGAAGCAATGGTTTGGCTTTTCCACTCATGCAGTACAACAAGCAATTTTGCACGTGAGCATGTTCGTGGAAGGCTAAACAAATGTTAAACACTTGATGTCTTTGCACAAAAGAGGCCTTGATTCACGACTGCTGTTTGCAAGTTCCAAGAACAACTCATCCAGGGGTAAATGAGGTCGTTAATAACCTCCTTCATGGTCCATTATTATCGAAAAGGGAACTCAGGTCAGTTGGTTGAGTTCGAGGTCAGTGTTCAAAATTAAGCACTTGTTTCTTTCTCTTTAGAAACCAATGGTACAGTTGTTGGAAAAAATGCCTATCGGTATTGCAGAGGAGTTTGGGGGGATAGATGATATAAATAAAAGGATTAGTATTTTTAGATCTTGGTTCCAAAAATAATGTCTTTATCACGGAGTCATTCTGGGAGAACAGAACAACTCCCCTTATTGGTTATTAGTGACCCTTTCTTGCGAACCAAGGTTTTTGGCAATAACATAGGCAAAAAACAGGGCCTAAAATAGGTTCATGAGCTTGGGTTTCCACATTGAGCGAAAGAGAATAACTATGGATTTTCGCTTCCACATCTGACTCTGGCGACATTGTCTCTCTCTATGTCAAGACATGGTTGGATGATGGACTACCCAGTCCATCAAATCTATCTTGTTTCTCGCTCAATGGAGACCAAGTCCTTAAATATTTCATGAACTTCAAGATTTGATTGAAGTCTCTTTTCCAGGGGTTTTCTAACATCAAAGACGAGTTTGAGTTCCTGGCGCTCATAACTTACTTGCTGTTCTGATCTTCAGTTCCACTGGCCTCGCCCACAAGTGAGGGTGGATTAGTTGTGGTGGGCGTGGCAATGGACGACTTGCGGATGGAGGTGGTCTCCGTCGAGCTAACCGATTTCCATAACGTTGTGGCCGAGGAATTTCTTTGAAACGTGGGCACAGAGGCTGTTGTAATTGGCTGGCTCGACCCCGGGGTTAATTTGGTTACTGGAAATAGAGAAATCCGAGATATATTGGTACGTATTTGAGGGCTTTCAACGGAAGAGGAAATAGAAAAGAGTTCTTGGAATATCAAACCCAAACGGAAATCCAAATTTGATTAGGTTTGCAGGCAATAGGATTCGATTTTACTGACGTACAACTCAATAAACAATACGGAGTTTCTCAACCTTTCTTCATCTCGTCGTACTGTTTTCTTGCGATGTGATATATTGCCCCAGGGATTACTTTCTCCTAACTTTCACATACTATTTCTAGAACGACCTTTCAATCTAGCTAGCAATGTCAGTAAACAACTCTTCATATATAGAATAAGAAAAAATCTAAAAAGTGTCTATAGTGAAGTCAAACAAGAGCGTCAATGTACATCTAAATGTTTAAGACAATTTTTTTTATCAAATATATCAGTAAAGAAGGACGCTTTTTCTTGAGAAACACTTTTTACACGACAAAAAGCCTCAGGTGCCTGAGCCAAGCTCATCTCTCTTCCATAGTACAAGGAATACACATTTGTTTACAATACACTCTGGCCCTTTTCCGGCTGACATCACCATTCCCGATGTCAACCAGAGCATTTATCTCGCCAAGCCAAACTCACCAGTTTCAGTCGCCGTTTGAAATCCGGTGGAGAAAGTTTCCTTGAGTTTGTCCAAAGTTCCATCCTCGGTTCGTCCTCCGGTCTTTTTGATTTCCAACCCGTAACGTTGGCGGACCGCGTTCTCTTTGCTGGCCATTTCCGCTGCAGTTTTGACTTTCCTCGTCCGAGGAGCCCTGGGTGTTCGTGGTCCACTATCAGGACCAAGCACCTGCAGATTTCATTGGGGACCATGTCAGGATTGTGTCTTAAATTACTGGCAACTTTTTGCTCGTGACTCCCACTGACAAATCAGAGAGATTTTGGCGCATGGACAACTTGGTAAGATTTATAAAAATAGCTGCACGCATAAGATGTTCCCAAGGAAACATCCACGCTGGCTTTTGTATGATTGGAGGGCAATTTAGTAAAAAACGAGTAATCTTTGGGAAACGTGGGAACCTCTTTGCGTAATCTTAGACAGCTTTCCAATGCTTCCCACTCGAAACTGAGACATATACGATTGAAAGAAAGAGAACTCAAATTGCCTTTCATAATCAGATCTAGTTAAAGTCTGTCAATAAAAGAAACTCGGTTTAGTTGAGCGCATCGAGAAAAATCTCAATGAGAATGAGAACGTGAAGGGATCGTAACTTACCTTTTTAACATAATTGAACATGTCTCCCGGAATCATTTTAAGGGGTTCAAGGCGAAACAAGATGATCAACAAATAAGCCACCAAGAAGCTACAAGGATCCCAACACTGGGACAAGGGATTACAGATCACTGAAATTAAAAGAAAATCAGTTCAAATGACAATCGCTTGTGCACATAAAGACTTTCAAGAATTCATTTCACTCGCACATTGGCTCTCAAAATTAGACGCCTGATTCTAATAATCTTAATCTATTATGAGTTTGTTATATATCAAATTCGACAAATTTTCAAAACAATTCAATCTTTGTCACATAGACCTAGCGGAATCAACATGTATTCCGTTCACTTTGCATTTCTTGCAAAAGAGCTGAACCCTCAAATTCATTTGCAGAAAAATCATCAGTTGAGGGCCCGTTATTGATTAAAATTGTAGACTTGCTTTATAGTTTCTTTACAATTTGCCCTTTAATCTCTTGAAATTGAAAAGGGGTGATTTTAACATTTGATTCCAAGCATCCGTTAATAGTTTAGAACGGCTGAAATTCGAACGTCGAGGTGATACCAAACACATCAAAAAGGTCAATCAAACAATAGAATCAAAATTAATGACCCCCCTCAAAGTTCAAGCCATATACCTAGATGTAAAATATATCAATTAACAGACTAACTCCTTCAATATATGCTCTCTTGTGAACTTTGAGAAGTTTTAACTTCTGGCTCCGAAGTTCGATTGACTAGAAAATAGAATCATGGATTTTTTACTACACTGAAACTAGCTCGGGTAAAGAAAAACAACTGAAGTTGTTTGGGAGACGAAATGATAACTCTTGCCCCAAAGGTACGAGTTCACCTTCCCGACGACCTTGATTTGTCAAGTTCCAATTTCATTTGCAGAGTGAACAAAATCCCCGTTGTCCTTTGCACTGATAAATCATAAGAAAGTGATTTGATCCCAAAGTACATGGCGTTTAATCTGTACAAAAGAAACTTGTGCAGGAGGAGAAAAACCGTGTGGACGATTGGATCAACAAGTGGACTTGAAGGCGAATGTATTTCCAAGTAGAAACGAACAATACTTCGTCTCCCTTTTGTATCAAAAAGTTTGTCCAAGATTCTTTTCTTGGAGAGTCTCTTTCTGTTCTCTTGAATCTTAAGTCACATCTGTCCAAGACATTGAAAATAACCTCTGTTTGGGGTTTTCAGGACCTATTTATTATCATATAAGAACATACATATAAGTACGTGTAGGTGGTATCATTAATTATTTTAGATATCTCACCCTCAGCCTTTGTCGGGTTCAGTTCGTCGGTCATATATTTGGGGTGTTATTACCTCAAGGACTTAGAGGAACCTTCCCTTGGTTGACGGATTTGAAAGCCAACAGAAAATCGGTCTCGAACTTTTGGGTGTCATTATCCTAGGTAGCTTAGTTCCCCAAGGGAAATTGGTGGTCCACTTGAAAGTCGTTCGATTTCAAGGTGGACCTTTTTTCACCAGAAAAGGCGAATTGGATCAAATCTCACACTCCTCGTTGGTGCTAAGAAATCGATACATTGGCAAGCAAGAAGGGTAAAATTTTGTGAATGCCACGAACTTGCATTAAAGACAAATTTGTTGCCATTTGAAAGGGCGGCTGAGTTAGTTTTTTCTTCATTTTCGCACATCTTGACAATGCTTCAAAAACTATCCATTGAAACTTAAACGAACTGGCTAAAAGCGTCAAAATTTTGAAAAGGCTTTTTGCAAAATTTGACTTTTACATAATGATGTCCACAGTCGTTTTGTAGTCTCTCGTGTCAAGTGAAGATCAATTATGACACTCGAGGGATAATCCCCCGAAAAAAGTCCATCCATTCGAGCACTTACCTTACAAAAGTTGTTGAAAGACTTTTCACTCAGTTCAGGCACAATTTGTCTTGTTCTCAGAATGCCGAGGCTAGGAAATATCCGAAGCACTCAAATATATACTTCATCATTTAAGGTACGTGTACATACTGCTTCTCCAGGTCACGGATGGTGAAGGTCCGCAATGGACTATCGACTAACACTGATCGACTGAATTTCTGGTCCATCTAATGTTTGCTCCGCGGGAGACGACAACTCAGAGCGTACAATATTTTCATTGTAGTCCTTCTTCTCCTTCTCGGTGAGTTGGAGTCTCTATTAGTGGTTGTGCAAGGATCAATCGGGTATAGAAGAAGGTGGGGAGGGAGTGTTCCCTATGTGAGGAACACGCCAACTTTGCTATGCTTCGTTCCTCAAGGTGGTTCTCCCCTCTCTCAGCAGAGCTACAAGTTTCCTTCCCCTCGCCTTCATCTCGAAGGAACAAGGCTCAAAAGTAGTATGCGTCCTCCGGCCTTCGAAGAGCCGTCCGTCGCTCCTGGCGCCAAAGATTCATCGTCATCGCTCCGACTAACCAAGCAACCAACCGACCGAAGCCTTTGAAGCTATATATTCTCCTCTGGCTTGGAAGTCCTTCTCTCTTGTCTCTTCAACCTCTCGGAAACGAAGTAAAAGGAGAAGGAAGCCAGTTAGGGAAGTGGTTGGAAGGTGTAGAGGCCAACAGGCAACCTGTGGAACAACTGCGCAACAGTCATCGTTGGATGGACCAGGGTATGAAGAAGGACGCAGAGGATCGGCCTTCACAACATGGTCTCGTTTACGAACCATCGCTGTCAAAGGGAAAGAGAGCACCATTTCAGGGGGAATGGAACCGAGCACCAAAAAGGGAAGGGAACCTACTGAAGGTGATCCAAAGACGAGAGAGAGAGAGATGTTGGCAAGGCCTTGAATTGGGGCTCAGATTCTACATTTCTTAAGGGTTTTTGCACTTTGTTTATGCGTTTAATGATGCCTTGAAGGTACGTATCTTCAGGCTTAGGTACTCCTCAATGGTATTTGCCGGAAAGGAATGTGAAACAAACGTCGAAGAAGTGATAGAGTAGTCCCTTGGTTGGTACTAATTATTATTAATGAGTTGTTTTTGCTGAAACTTGTGCCAGGCCATTTAATCCTAAAATTGTTATTCCGATCGTTTTTCTGGAGCTTTTAAAGGTCAATTAAAATTCTGCTTCAAAGAAGGAACTAAGACAAAACATGGAGTATTCTTTATCATTATTTCCTGGTCTTTAGATATGCTTTTACTGCAAAATATACAAGAGCGTCGTGAATGATTCAAGGCTCAGCAACTGATAACAGCTACCTTTGAAGTTGGGGTATAGTTCCCTCTTTACGTACATTTGAAATTATAGGAGAGTATGATCCACCTTAAAGTGTAAAATAGGATTGCTTATCGACCATTTTCGTCATTCTTTTACACAATAAATGTGAAAGTATGTTACATTAACAATAGGATCCTTGCTCAATTTCGAAATTGCAACTTTGCCGTTTGAGACTCAAGAACGTTCAAAGAAAGTTACGTTGTGTACCGGGTGTTTCAAAAGAAATGGAACACCTAATTATATCGTTTAAAACTCATGATTAAAACGTATTTGAACCTCACTTTCATTGGATGTGATAAACCAAACTCTTGGCTTGAAGAGTCAGAAAAAAACAATTTCACCCTAGTTTAATATTTAAGCGACGACGAATTTCTGCATGCAGGGACATTTTTGAAAACAGCGTTGGTGACTCCGGCTATTTCTCCCATCCGAAATTTGGCTCCAATCGAATAGAGTGCGATATAAAAGGAATAAAACCTTATGTATCTTAAGAATTGTTATCTGTCGCATCTTTTTGAAGTTCATCCATTGTTTTGTGAGATCAACCATTTCAAAGTTACGGACATGGTTTCCTGTTCCGTTTCCGATGAATCACCCGGTAGACTAGCAGCATAACTCAACGAAAGGTATTAGGTGGGAAATTGAGGCGATGAATGAAAAATAAACATTTATATTAAGTACAAACCTTCTTACGCACACAAGCACTAAGAATGCATAAGCGTATAGATGAATAATATGTTTAGAATGCACTGAATTTCTTGAAGCTATGGGTGATTTTTTGCTCAAATATGTCCAGAGGCCTTATATTTTGATATTTGTGACAGAGCAACAGGCCTATTTTTTTCCATTTTCGCGAGTTTGCCTCTTTTAACGTATACTGCAATAAAGGATGAGTCCAAGTAGTTTCCAATGGGCGTATCCTGGTCTCAAACCGAGGGCTGCGTTGGATCACCACACTCGTAGAGCAAGTAAATCGTTAAGAAAATTAAACTTCTTCAATCTTGAATCTGATTCTCTGAATTATTTTACGCATAAACAATATTTCTTTGCCATTCCAAGCACCTTCAGTGCTGCATTTCGACCAAAGCAAGTTGCCAAATTTGGCAGGTTTGTGTTTGATACTTATTTATTGCTATGCTTGTGAATCATCAACATGATTGCGAAAATAGAAATTGTGGTATCGGAGTTGTTCTCCACATTATCATGATATGAAATTAGCGATTTTTGCGAAAAAATGTAATTACAGGGTGTCCCAGCATAAATTAGAATTTTTGATTGTGTCAAGAATAACTGGTGTAGCAAGGAGTAGATTTATAATCTGCAACTTTTTTTCGATTTTTTATGTTATTTAATCATTTGATGTGAGCCCCCTCTGCCTCAATCACAGCCTCAACACGCCTCGGGAATGCTCGGCAGGACTTCGGGGGGTAGTCCACCAACATGTCGTTCCACGCTTTTGTGACGGAACACTTCAGCGCCTCCACACTACCATGAGGCGTCTTGCAGGCCTTGGCGTCTACAACACTCCACACAGAATAGTCCAGAACATAAAGATCTGGGGATGGCGAGGGCCAGAAGGACGTTGGCCAGAAGGACATTGGCCAGAAATTGGCGAAGTGGGCCTCTAAGAACTTCTGCGCCCTGATGGCCTTGTGTCCGGGGGCCGGAGTCTTGGATGAAAACATAGTTATTTTGGGAATAGTTGGCCTTCAACCAGGGCAAAACGTGGTACCTCAGGAGGCTGTAGTACTCGGCAGCACCAATCTTCTCGTCCTCTTTGAAGTAGTGAAAGAACCTCTTGCCATCTGAGGCCACTAGACCAAAGGCCATGACCTTAACAGGATGTTTGGTTCGCATTACAGGTTGGACAAGGTCCCTACTCTTGACAATCATTCGGTCATTGCGCCAATTCATGGTCTGATTGACTGTAAAGAGCTTCTTTATAAACGGCTGTCAGAGAATCTGTGGTCACGGCAGCTTCATTGACAGCTTCATCAACACAGCCTGAGGTGCAAGAAAGGAGAAGTAGGAGGGGCTAACCCCGAGCTCGCTCCTTGGGAGTAGACAAGAGAACTACTTAGGTGGCTTGAGAGAAGCGCTTTGAAGTCTAAGCTCAGGGCAAGCCAGCTTTTGTTGCTTCCAAACCTGCCATCTCTTTAATTGCACGCTCTCTCTTAGCCTTGAGTACCTAGCTGCTTCCGGCGCTTCCCCTCGCACTTCTTTCTTGTTCTTCTATGGCAACCGTTCTCTACGTCGTTTGACACCGTTCAGGGCAAGCATGCCCTTGCCGCTTCTCCTCATACTTCTCCTTTCCTGCACCTCAGGCTTACCAGACATCTAAGTACTTCTTCTACGTCCACCCTTCTCTACGTTGTTTGACGCCGTTCGGATTGGCTTGCCCATTTTGCTAGAAGTATGAGTTGACGGGGCTGTCTCTGAAGCTGTCACTGAAGCTGCCGTGACCACAGATTCTCTGACAGCCGTTTATAGAGCTTCTTGTCCGTGAAGATCTTCACCTTCGACGCATTCTCCTTCTTCTTCAACCAGTTCAGTATCTTCTTGCACCTGTGGTATCTATTCTGCTTCTGGGACGCAGTAAGGAGGTGCTTGACAGTCGTGGCATACAACTTCATGGCCAAGTCTGACTTGACAACCCTCTGGATGGTGCTCTTGCTCACATTGCTGTAGTTGGCAAGCTGCCGCATGGAGATGGTGGAATCCTCATCAATCTTGTCCTTTATTTTCTTTAAAAAGGGCTTTGTCCTCTTCTTGTTCATTGGAGGTGTTCTTTGGACCCTCTTGATGGTACTGGTGGCCTTAAGCTTGGCCTTAGTGCTGTACACCGTGGCCAGGGACACTTTTACAATTTTCACAATCTCCTTAGTTGAAATTTGCGCGTGGAGGAGATCCAGGACTCTTTCCCGAACTTGTTCCTGTTCCGCCATATCTCGACCAATGTAAACAAAAGTATCTCAAATTGAAGCTGATGCTCTAATCTACATATTCAGGTGTAAAATCAGGGCCCCTGGTTAATTTGAATCCACGAAATCTGGTAATGGTGACGATGTCCGGACGAAAGCGCGAACCACTGTTGCCAGATTTTTTCGAACTATTCATGCCATAAAACATCGAGAAAAAGGCCAGACTTGGTGTGACAGAAACAAATTGTCATGCCATGATTAGCACTTGAGCCAACAAATTTAGAAACCTGAAGTATTGATTTAAAGCAATTCAGACGTTCTACGTTTACTCCAAGGAATGAATGTGAGATTAAAACTACTCATTAATAGGACATGTGTAAGGTTGCTTCAAGTGAGCGTTTTAAATCATTCCGCGGGCGGCAAAACAGGGCCGTTGGCTGTGCTGTGCTGCTCAGCCCATTTTGGCGAATCCAAGTTTTTCCCATTTTAACGTGCATTTGATGATTCTAGGTCCCTGGAAACGATCTAAATTTTACGTTTTGATCCCTCTGCTTTCACTTGGTTGAAAATATGCCCAATTTGTTTGCTAGAAAATGATACAGAAAAGATTAGATCTTAAAAGAAAGAAGCGTTAACAAATAATGCATTTCTCTGTATGTTAAGTACTTTGAAATATTTAAATGATTCTTTGGAACCCACTGAATAAATCAGCATCTTTATATTAGTGTTTGGATCAATGTTAAGTCCTATTTTTGCAATAGCACAAGGCTTGCTTACTTGCTTTTATATCAATCACCCTAATAATATTTTTTGCATATTATTGACCCAATTCCAGCCAAGGTATCCTTAAGTGAAATACCGATCGTTTCCAAGGACCTAGAATCATCAAATGCTCGTCAAAATGGGAAAAACTTGGATTCGCCATAATGGGCTGAGCAGCACAGCACAGCCAACGGCCCTGTTTTGCCGCCCGCGGAATGATTTAAAACGCTCACTTGGAGCAACCTTGTGCATGTCTAATTATCTGGAATCCGGAAAATTAGCATCTGGTAATCAAGAATTTCCCTTAAGTCACTAGCTAAATGTTTTTAGTTTCTGTTTTGAAAGTAGAATATGTTCTAAATGAGAATGAGTGTTTTCAACGGCATTTGACATTTTATAATATGGAAATATTGATTTGGAAATATCTGGCAACGCTGCTTTGTTGTTCTTTCGTCCGGACCTCACATCGTCACCATTACCCGAAATTTAACTTTAAAGATCATTCTAAGTTACATTAGGCCACCCTGTACGTTAGCTGTACGAACCTATGGGGTGGACTGACCTTGCATTAGTTGATTGATATGGTACATTATTATAAAGAAAAATTGTATTCAAGGCGTGCCAAAAACTATGGATTCGTGTTCTCTGCTGTCGAAAAATTTGCTTCATCAAGCTTGCCTTAACCATCTTGACTATTGCACTTTAATAAAAGATTATGGTCAATTGGTCAAAAAGTGGCGTTTCCGGCAACAGCTCACATTTGCCATGATATGCATGTATTTGAAGATAGTCAGTTTTGGACAAGTTTAAGTGCCTGAAATTTTGAACTGAGATTTTTTTGTTGAACTGATAGTTAATCCCTTTAAAAATTTACGTCTAAAGGTTGATAATAGAAAATGAACATCAGATAAGATCCATCCCAAAATAAACCTAAAATACTTTTAGTTCCATTTGGAGTCCCTCCCTCAACATTTGATGTGCTTTAATTTGTCCAAAACTGATGTACGACCGTCGCCATCTTCAAATGCATGTGTATCATGGGAAATGCCAGTTGGTGCTACATAAAATGAGATGTCAAACTTAGGGTGGTGTGATGTTTGCGGAGCCAAACGAAAACTAGACTCGCAACCTCAAACAACATGGTCGTAAAACGGCAGGCCGCATGTTATCACACTTAATTCAAAAGCGAGAGGATACCAAAATCAAGTCGAATTAGCATTCGTCGAGTATATACTATCCCTATCTGCTGCGTTTCAAACACAGGAGTTGTCACAAGTATAAACTCGAGGCCGGTTTATCTGATTTGATTTTGGTGTGCTCTCGCTTTTGAATTAGGTGCGACAACATGCGGCCTGCCGTTGTACGTCCGTGTTGTTTGAGGTTGCGAGTCCAATTTTCGTTTGGCTCCGCAAAACATCACACCACCCTGAGTTTGACATCTCAATATGATTTACTTTACGAGTGTACTCTTTTATCAAAGGGCTCTAGACTAGATAGTCACAAAGCATAAGGCAGATCTGATTCTGCCCTCATTTCGTAAGTGTGGCGAAATTTCAATGAAAGATCGAGGTATCACTTGTTCAAAAATAGTGGGATGTTGTCAGTCAACTACTTATATGTCTTGATTACATTTGCTCATTTGAGATATCATCAAAAAAGTACATAATCGTAGTGTAGTTGACGGATGCGAGGTAACCCTGATATCTTTGGGTGTGAGTCTGTACTAAACCAATAATTAGCGTCCGTTTCCGTAGAGTGTTTCTATGAACAAATCAAATATCTAAATGGGAGGAGACGTGGTGTCGTGGTTAGCGCAGTTTCCTATAGTGAGAGAGGTCCCAGGTTCGATTCTCCTCCCCGATCTTTCTCAAGGAAACTTTTAGACGTTAATCCACACCCACAGACGGAGAACCATTCTGATACCGGACTTGAAATTGCCTATCGGAAATGATTTGGACAATGTGATGGCTGGCTTCGCTGGCCGGGCGAGGCTCAACCCTCCGACCCTAGCACCAAAAATAAAAAAAAAAAAAAAATGTTTGCCTCGTTTGGGCTTACACTTGGGGGGTCATCACTAAACTAGTTTCTGCGTTAACCAGATGGATTTCTTGGAGCAGCTTTTGAAGGGCCTGTATTGAGTGGACGAACGCCATTGGCTGGGTGGGTTCAATTCTAAACCAATCCCCAACTTTGTTTTTATTAGTGAAATTAATGAATACAATAAATACAATAAATAAGTCAATTACCTCACTGAATCGTTGGCTAATTGATGTGCGTTAAGCCTGCTGAAATCAAAACAAAAAATACTGTTCACATTTAACATGCAAGGTTTTTTGTGAACCGTCTTGGGCTTTTCAATTATGCCTCTTTAAAAGATCATTGTCTTCTTGTTCACTCCATATTAGGGACGTTCTCCTACCACTCAGGCAATTCAAAAAACCTGAAAAGTTGCTGATCTGATCTCAGATTTCACAATAAAAATCATTTTAGTTTTGTTCTCTGTTTCACATAATTGATTAATATAACATAACGAGGATTGATATTTGATACGTATGAAGCGTGATTGTATCTGACATAGCTAAACACTAACAAGTAAGTTGCAAGACAAATATTCTAAGATACAGTCAGGAGCAAAAGTATTCGTAACCTCGAAAATTTTATTGATTTTTAAATGATACCCGATTTTTGAAAAATACATTTAAGAACCATTTTGCTCCTTAGTTATTCTTTTATCATTTAAAAGCTATGATACTTTTCTTTTTAAAAATTTACAAGATTTTGGTTAAAAAACTGCTCAGAACATGTTTTAGACCAAGAGCAAAAGTATTCGTAACATTTTGTCAATAGTTTATTGAATTCCCTTTTTGCTGAATTACACTTAAGAGACGTTTTTATAATCATTTACAAGATTTTTACATACATCTGAAGGAATGTTAGCCCATTCTTCATAACAGATTTGCTCCAGTTGTTCAATTGTCTTTGGACGTCGTCTTGCACGGATATGGACTTTTAATTCTCTCCAAAGGTTTTCAATTGGATTAAGGTCCGGATTCATGGAGGGCCAGTCCAAGACCTTAATCCGATTGTCCTTCAACCATTTCTTGACCAAAATGCTGTTGTGCTTAGGGTCGTTGTCGTGCTGGAAGACAAACTGTCGACCAAGCCGAAGTTTCCGCACTGAACTCTGGAGATTCTCAGCCAAGATATCCCGATAGTCTTCTTTTTTCATTGTCCCATGAATTCTCACAAGGTTACCGGTGCCTTTGGCGGAAAAGGAGCCCCATAACATGATCGATCCTCCACCGTGCTTGACCGTAGGGATGGTGTTTTTTGGATGAAACACTTCTCCTTTACGTCGCCAAATCCTTTGAACATCGTTGTGACCAAAAAGCTCAATCTTTGTCTCATCTGACCAAAGAATCCTAGACCAAAAGTCATTGGTCTTGTCAAGATACTTCTTGGCAAATTCCAAGCGAGCCTTCAAGTGTCTATCCTTGAGCAAGGGAGTCTTCCGTGGGCGACAAGACTTCAATCCTGCTTTGTGAAGTGAGCGAGCAACAGTAAACCTCGAGATGGACAATCCATTTTCACTGAGACTGTTCCGGATGTCCTTGACCGTTGTTTGAGGATTATTTGTGACCTCTCTGACAATCTTCCTCTCAAGTCTGGCTGACAGTTTCCTTGGACGACCGGATCTTGGGAGGTTCTCAACCGTTCCGTTCTTTTGTGCCTTCTTCACGACGTACTGAATCGTTGAAATCGGGATGTCCAGAAGCTTCCAAATGGCTCTGTAGCCCTTGCCTCCATGATGAAGACTTACTATCTTCAACTTCAAGTCCTTGTCGAGCTCTTTGACCTTGGTCATGATTGGCTGACTGTGAAGCAATTGTTCAATTCCGTAAAATTTATAAGATCCGAGAAAGATCTAGAAAATCTTGGAAAAAAGGAGACTAAATGACTTTTCTCCGGCTTTCCAGAATGTTCTACATCTTTCGATCAATTTTTTCCGATGAAAAATCTGTTTATAAACCTATTTTGTTAACTTTTTTGCGCGTTACGAATACTTTTGCACTTGCTAAAATTTTATTTTTAATAATTAAAAGTTAGTTTCAGACATTTTTATAAAACAATTGCGGGAAACTGGTATTATTCTTAATCGGAAAAAAATATTACATTCTTACAAACTTCTTAGCATAGTATTTAATTGGATATAAAGGATTTTCTGGTTTTCTCGTCACGTTACAAATACTTTTGCTCCTGACTGTATGTATTCCCATTTCCATTTGACAAAACCCGAAAAAATGGAATTCATTCAGTCTTCTATGCTTTTTTAAGGTTAAAGGTTTCTCAATTTCCTATTCAGTGAGGGTTTTCCCGTTTTTCCCATATTCCTAAAGAGCGACATCTTCACTGTACGTCACAATGTTTAGATAGGATTATCTGTATGAGTTGATTAACTAAATTATACGAGTCTTCCTTATTGAAAAATTCCATTCATGAAAGACAACCTAATTTGAACTCATTATTTCCATCCAATGGAAAATCCCTTCATTCAAAAGCCTCAGTATTGACTCAATGTATCGTTGCAGCGTTTTGGTCTCAACCTATCGCCTGAGTCAATTTTCCCGTTGAGGATGAAAGTTTTGATTACGCCGCCCATTTATCATTTTCACCGCCCTTAAGTCAACAATATTTCACGCACACTGGGTTCCTAAAATGAGTTCCAAGGAAAACAAACTCGAGGCAAGGAAAATAAAATACTAAGTCGGAACTTTCAAATGATACTTCCATCCACCAACGAAGGAGAGGAAAGGAAATTTGTGTCAGCGTGCGTGGACCGAATAAGTTGCACCATTCCAGGTTTCAAAGTTGGCCTTGCTACGTGGCATGGAGTAATAAGGCTTGATTAGTTGACAAGATAGTGGAGGAATGCTGGAAGTCCCATGAGAGTGCCATTAATTTGGGACGCCAACATGAGGCGAGGCAAATCCCGGCAAAATGATTTGGGGATTACACTCCGTGACCGAAAAAGGTTAACAGTCTCCCCAATTATACTAATTGTCACACAAGGTTTAATATCTTTTAGTAAAAACTAAATTGCTTGGAATGCTCCCACACATTTAGAGGTCAAATATGACTAATCAATTTGGCCATTATCGTCTTTGTGTGACAAGATGAAAGTAAGGATTAGCTTATGACTGGATTCCATGCTTTTATACGCGGAAAGAAATTTTGGAAATTCCCGAATGTACTAATAAGGATTGAAAACCTTTATTTTACCAAAGGTCCCTTCATTTCGGCAAACCCTCTAATTTCTCTCCCAAGGGTCTCGATTACAGAAGAAACTAGAATACAGACCCCCATACTTAGATCGCGCCAAACTCGCTCCCTTGGGACACTGCTAGAAAATTTCCAAGCTCTTTAAAAAACGACCAAGCACTACTCTATCTCGCCTTTTCTACTTGTCCGCCCTCAGGTAGTTTTTTGTTAAATACGTTTATTTTTAACCTCTAGAGGGCTCTGCGACCAGGCATTTAGAAAAAGTAGTAGCTACGCATTACAAACCGACACCTGGCGTCAAACATCGCTCAGAGTTCAAAACATGTAAAGGTGACCAGACTTGTAAAAGTACGCAATTTCTTCGTAACTATCATTCTCTTAAAGTTAACATTCTGCAACATAACAATATCCTAAGGCTGACTGCAGTCTATTTAAAACCAAGTTATATCGCAAGCAGGCAAATATCAAAACTTTTTGGTACAATGTTTTGCCCAATCAATAATTGAGCACAATTTGTTCATACAAAGTGTCAAAAATATTCAAAGGCAAATTGACAATACACACACAACAGAGCACTAGTGAAGGAAAAAAAACCACACAAGGCCCATTGTTCCCTCTTTGTTCCATGCCATGCAGTAATTGAGCCAAGACCTTCTCGAGCACAACCTCTCAACTCAAAATTAACAAAATGACCACATTCGATCACCATTATCTCTTAAAATGGGCCGATTTCCAACATTCCTTACTCAACTCTTTGGACAAGTTGAGAAACGACACTACCTTCATTGATGTGACTCTAAGTTGTGAAGGGCAAAAATATGGAGCTCATCGGGTTCTTTTGGCCGCTTCAAGTCCCTATTTCAAAGACCTCTTTCAAGGCATTGTGGGTTCACATCCGATTATCATCTTAAGAGAAACCTCAGCTCGAGATCTAGAGGCTCTCCTAGAATTCATTTACAACGGTGAAGTCAATGTACCAGAAGAGCAGGTCGATTCACTACTAAAGACGGCCACTGATCTGCAAATTAAGGGATTAGCGCAAAACAAAGAATCGCGCATGAAGAAAGGCTCTGTATCGAATGTCAATGGTGGAGGAACATCCATAACATCGATTTCTCAAGTACCTGGTTTGGAACACCAAGAAGTGACTCATGAGGAAGTGGTTATGGATTACAATGAGCCCAAAATGGAACCAGTTGTTGCGGGTATGTCAAATGGTATGATGAAGCGAGATTATGCGCTACATTGTGGACTTGTTGCTTTTATTTTCAGAGCCTTCACAATGCGCAGTATATCAAGTTCATAATGATAAAAGTATAATAGCAATGGGTGAGTTGAAAATACTTGATGACATTTAATGGCTTCAAATAGAATGAGCTTTTTATTTTGCAGGACCGAGCCTTCCTCCGTCCAAAAGCACGGGATTTTTAGCTTGTGGTTACTGTGGCAAGACATTTAAGAGGAGAAACGCGTTATTGGATCACGAACATATGCATAAAGGAACCACAATTTGCCATATATGCCAACGAGTCTGCTCAACCAAAGGAAACCTCAAGCAGCATCTCTTGAAAAAACATGATTTAATTGCGCCGTAGAATGTATTACAGATTATCTTGTCAGATCAAGTTACTGCAATACAATAATTATCATATTATTTCGTACCAAAACAATTGTTTAATTAAGTTTCGAACAAAATATGCTGTTCTCGATTCGTTTAGGCAGGAACCGCTGTACGTCAGGACGAATTTCAAAAATACACACTGGGTCCGATCATTGAACTAAAATGTGTGGTTTTTGCACCAAATGTATTGTTCCGTTGAATTTTCATTGTACTAATCGGACCCAGTGTGTATTTTGAAAGTAATCCTGGCTTGAGCCATCCTTGGTTTAGGTAACTTATTTACAAAACAAAGTAGTGTTCCGATTTTTTCTTCTCTCTCACGGTTTGAGCGCTTGTACTTCCAGTTGAAAGTGATATCGAATTCCTAATCGAACAACTAAAGAACCGATTGTTTTGCCTCTTTTATGGATGTTAATTTACCGTCCAAAAATCGAACGCGCTTTTATGTCCTTCGATCTAAATTCGGATTATCTTCTTTTCATTAATCGCATAAATCCCTGGTAGAGTTCCCCGTTAGATGTCAGGCTTGTCTCGAGCTCACCAAACCTATTTTTATCCAGCAATTGCCAGTTTGGAATTGTACAAGCCAAATCAAAGAATTTCGGCAACACTATCACGCAAATAATGGGACTCTAAATTTTCTTTATTTATATTTGCGATGTATTAATCGTCATTTTGGTCACAAAAACGATAAAGGATTTGAAAGACCTGTTTTTTTTAATAAAAGACCTGTATCAATAGTTCTTTGAAATAGCCCATGAGCATCTAAAATCTCCTTAAGCGTCAAGGTTTGAGGGAAAAATTAGTCACATATATTTGTAACTTATTAGTTACCAGTCCATTTACATAAACAAACGTTATTCATCGTTATTTCCAAACCAATAGATGAACAAGTATTCGTAGTACTCATAACAATTAATTTTAACTAACAACAAACATCAATGACGAAATAGTACACGACAAATCAAGCGCTTAGAAATAAAATGTTTTGGTAGGTTATGATCTCGCATGGCGTCAAAGGCCAAAACTCAAGTCTTAATGCACTGAGTTTTAGATTTGGGTAAACTCAAGGACCTTCTCCACTTTGTAAATCTGAACACCTGAAAGTTTTACTTTGTCACAAACCTTGGAGAACGTCTGGCCTTTGACTTCATATCCAAGGTAACAACGCTGATCAACACATGTTTCCTAATCCATGTCAACATAGAAAAAGTGCGTGAACATTGTTATGGTTGTGCCATCCGTCTAAAAACCTCAAATCTATCATCATGGGACGGAAAGTCAAAGGTAAAATGGATTGCAACTATCCATTGCACATTGCCCGCACACTGATTTGTTCTGTTATTTTGCTAGATTCGGGATTAAGTCGTGAGGAACGCATGGTTCAATGTATTGGTGACATCATCCAAGAGCTCATTCAGGCCCATCATCAGGATAAAGATGTCAACTTGAACAAAATCAAGACGCGCATCTCGTCCAAATATGGTCTAGATTCCTCGCCAAGATTAGTGGATATCATTTCGGCCGTTCCCGTGGAATTTAAGAACATCTTGGTGCCCAAGTTGCGCGCAAAACCAGTTCGAACCGCGAGCGGGGTAAGAAGTAAAAAAAAAAACACGGATAACCTTACTTTTCGATGTTTTCCACACCTGCCAAAACAACCAAATTCGGCAGACCAAATCATTTCATTTGTCGCTTCGAAGTGAGACCCGCTGAAAACGAATAATTTTCCCCATTATTAATAAACCCTCTTAGCGCAGGATATGAATGACTTATAACTAGGGCCCGGAAAAATATTTGCAAAAAAGTGACAAAATATCCAATATTTATTTTCTTCAAAAGGCCAAAATATTTGGAAAAAAGCCGGATATTGAAGAAAAAAATTTTTGACAAGGCTATTATTTAGTATTTTTGTCTTTGTGCGCCCATTTTCCAAATTTGTTTCTGGCGAATTTGATACATTTTGCCGTTTTTGGAGGCCTCCTTGAGTCCAATTGATTCAAAAGAACAATTACCAGTTTTCCTTAATAAATGGCGCAATTTTTTTCGTGTATGACAGTAGTTTTTTGGTTGTGAATGTCAAATTTCAGAACAAATGCGATTTTGTAGCGGTTTTTGTATTTTGGGTAAGCATTGGTCGTTCATTTATTTCCTCTATTTTGTCTGAAATATTTTTTTTGACTCAAATATTCGAGAAAATATTTATTTTTCCCTTGAAAAAGCCAAAATATTTGAAAAATCGAGGAAAAATGGAGAAATATTTTTAAAATATTTTTAAAATATTTTATATTTTTAAAAAAATATTGCCGGGCCCTACTTATAACACTATTGTTACAAAATTTTGATAGTTTTTATGGATAACATGTTTTCTAACTTGAAATTAGTTAGGTTTGGTGAGGTATGTTTTGTTATTTTTTATTCTGAACTCTGGCATTACTACAATTTTGGTATTAGTTGTTTGTGTTACGGTGCAAAACGCACTATTCGTTTGTTATTCCTAAAACGAAGCTTGGCAGCTTGTATTTGATATGCTTCGAACCCATTTTTGGAGAATAAGATTTACAAAACCCGACATTAGTAGAAGCAATCATTGAAACATATTGGCACAATGATTTTAAACTAATTTAGTGGTTACAGAACATTTGTAACTTTCATTTGCAAAATAAGTTTTTCTGATTTCTGCTTATTTCAACTCCACTGAAGACATCTACTTTCTTCCGATTGAATTGAGAAAAAAACGAATCAAAAGAAAAATTAGGATAGGACCGGAAAAAACACCTAAAACGTATTTGTTTGGTTACCAAAAGTTGCAACATCAGGGCTGAATATTGTTGTTTTAAGAGGAGAACAAGATCAGAGCTGTAAATCTGAACGCAATAATACTTTTCCCCCATGTGCTCGACAACGTCACATTGACAATTCCTATTATTATCTCATTTTCTAGCTTTATGGTTTCAAAGTAGAAAAGGGCCTTTATCAAATGTCAATTGAAATGTCAATTGTTCAATTGACATTTGTCCAATGATACAATGGCGCACTTAAGTTTATAGTTATTTTTCAAATATAGACATTTTGCAAACGAAAGCACACTTCATACAAGCTAGAAATTAGAAAGCAATGAACTCGAATTCTTAGTTATTGGATTACAGTATTAGTAAACTTCCTGAAAGTTCAGAATTTTATGGCAAAAAAGCATGGATTTATTTGCATTGCAATATCTCAATTTCCAAGTTTAACCAGCTCAATTTTAAATTGTTACGCACCTTATGGCTTGAAATTCCATTGCTTGTTTGGAATCTTTAAAGGGGAATTCCATCACAGTCCTTGTTATTCTATGATAGATTATTATTGAGTAGAGTTGCTGTTTCAATCAGGCGAGCCTCAATTTTCATGTTAACTTTTAAACTGTAACCACTTATAATTACCTGGAACCTGGTGTTAACGACACACTCTTAATGTTATTTGATTTGCTTAATTACTTGATGCTGTTTAGTGACAAAATACTAAAAAGGGTTAAAGGGGCCCGGGCTTATCAAGAAGCGCTAAGGGGCCCTGGCTCAAAAAGTTTAAGAACCCCTGCTGAAGACATTGCAATGGCAATTAATATAATTAAAGCCTTTGTTGCTCTGCAGATTTTAGTTTATTTCATAGCGTTTTCATGATTTTCCGTTGTGTTTGACGGAAAATACTCTTAGCTCCAACTTTGACTGTGTATAGTTTTTGAGTGATTATTTTGAAAGAGAGAATTGATATGGAAATAGTTTTTGACCGGTTCTCCTTCATAAACCAAAATGTCAAAATCAATGCTAGAATACTTTATAAGAACGAATTTAATCAATGATAAAAACCATTAATTTCGACTCAAAAACTTTCCCGAATCTGGTACGTGTTTTGATTGTCAAAACACTAAAAGTCTTTTTAACCTCGTTAAGGTGAAGTGTTGTGTGTTTAATGTGGGAAATGTCATTTGATACGTTTTCGAACGAAATCAACTTGACCTTTCAAGTGATAAACACAGGAAAGTTTGTCTGACCTAAATTCAAGAAGCAATAAGCCCAATATTTCTGCCGAACACTGATACACACATCCTCACAATGTCGTCCTCATTCAATTTAATGCAACTTCGATTCAGATCAGGTCCAACTTTTCAATTTGAGAAATCTTGATTGAAGTCCAAAGTTGTTCGCCCATGAGCTCCAACTTGTCAGTCCTCTGCTCAAGACTCACCCTGTTTTGACAGCCTCTTTCCAGTCACTCCATCCCGGTTTTCCTTGTTGTTCCCTTTTATCGTTGAAAAATCTGCTCGTGCGATGTTCCAATGTTCCAACAACCTTGAAGGAACGGGGATTCCCTTCACTTTACCTGTTATTCAGCTCCTCCATTTGATCAATCACGTTTTGAGCCTGATGGTCCCTTTTAATGCTGCTGGCACTGACTTCATTGCAGCAAAATCGAGCTTAGCTGAAGCGAATTGGAGCGTGAGGTCCATTTGGAAATCGTTTCCAGTCATGTAGTCATAACTTACCTTTCCCAATAAGGTCCTTACCTCGAGAATTTAGATGTATTTCAGGTCTTGGTTGCTAAGGCTCTTGGATTGAACGAGGATCTGCACTTGAAAGAAATATTAGTTTGCCTTCCGTTTTCTGTGAAAAAAGCAATTGAGGTCGAGATTTATTACCTTGTGTTGTCGTGGCCTCCGCATGTATGAGGCTTTTTCTTGAAATACTTCATGAGGCAATAAAAAATTACAGTACCTCTTCATGATTGGGAACGAAATCGTAATTGATACTTAGCAATTTTAGGAGTTTTTTGGTCTGGAGAACGTCCTTCTCATTAAAATTATTTTATATCAACTTTAATGAAATCTGATTGAATTTATTAACTACATTGACGTATGGGTTTTCGAAATTAAGTCCGGAGATAGTGTTACAATGCTTACTCTATACATATCGATCGACAGCCTCATCTTGAATATGTCTCACCCATTTGGGCTCCAATGAGTTCGGGAGGTTTGCAAAAGGTCGATCAGATCCAAAGATGTTTCACTAGGAACATCTCAGGAATTAGAGAGCTCTCATATTGGGAGAGACTCCAAAAGTTAGGGCTGAACAGTACTCAGAGAAAGTAGGAAAGGTATCTGATACTGTTTGTTGCGCTCTGAGAGCTCTTCCAAATCCCATGGAATCCAGGCTAGTTCGAATTGCTGATCCCCTTACACATATTAAAACAGGATTTGACAATTTAAAAAAGCTACTTTTCAAGGGTTGTCCATCTTCACCAAACGTAACTCGTAAGTAATCTAAAATATCAAACAAATGTTGTACACTGCATTTATTCTTTATTTATTTACAGGGAATTCGATTCCCTCTAGTGGTAGGAAAAAATCGTCATTTAACAGATTTAAAACACAGAAATTAAACTATGAAAAGGTAGCTGTATCGAAAGAAAAGACGTATGATACTGTTTTAATTTGCTATCAAGACGGGAGTTAAAAATTGTTGCTCTTCATGAATTCGTTTTCAAAGCTGGTTGCATCATGAATATTTCACTTGAAAGTAGTATTGGACCGAAAGGGTAAACTGAATGTTTTGGCAGGAAGAGGACGTAACCAGATATCAAATCCGAGTGAAAATAGGCTTGGATCTAACCAAAAGGATACATTTGAAATTTTCTTTGCTTGGCTGCATTTGCAAATCTATCAATCGTTGTTAGTTCCTGAAGAAACGCGTTTTTATAGAGTCATGGCAACGCCGAAAATAAATCTATTGTCTGTCCATAGCTCCAATAGTCTTACGTTGAAAACTACCCCTGTATCAAAGGGTGGAATGTGATAAGACTAATTTGGGTCAAATGCCATTGTTCTTAAATCAATTGTTATTCTCATATTGACATATTCTTACATCCAACATTGATTGAATTGAAAATTGTCCACAGATCGCCGTGGTAGCCGTTATGTGCAAGCCTCATCGATGTCCACACATCAGTATGACTGGGAACATCTGCGTTTATTGTCCCGGAGGTCCCGATTCGGATTTCGAATACTCGACCCAATCCTATACAGGATATGAGCCCACATCAATGCGAGCTATCCGGGCCAGATACAACCCTTATCTTCAAACTAAAAATCGAGTGGATCAGGTAGATCGGAGAGCAAATTGGTGATATTTACAATTTTATACTGATGCCTTTTTTTCTCGATGGGTTGTTCTAGTTGAAACAATTGGGCCATAGCGTGGACAAAGTGGAGTTTATTGTGATGGGCGGAACATTCATGGCATTGAACCAGGAATATAAAGATTACTTCATCCGAAATCTACATGATGCCTTGTCTGGGAACTCGTCTGATTCCGTGGAAGAAGCTGTGAGGTAAGTTTCAAGTTCTGATTCATCATGATTAAAAATTTATTAGTATATCCGTGTTGATACTATAGCATTCAGGCGAAGGTCAATGTACATTCCTTCAAAATGTCAGAGCTCGCCACTTTGGTTGTTCCATTGATTGAATTAGGCCTCAGATTGGTCTAGTACTTATTATGTTGATGTAGACATCAATTAAGCTCAGATTTAAGTGGTGGACCATTTTCATTACCCACCCTCATCTAGGTACTAATAACTTGGTCATGGACATCTGGTATTGGTATCTGGAATTAGAAGTGTTCGGAAAACGTTTTTGTTGCTTTTGTTTAGGGTATTTGGTTGAAACGCAACCGTTCCTTGTGATTTTTTTTTGTTCGAGTATAGTTGCTTTGTAATCCACCAGTCCATGATTTAAGAGGTCCATACTCTAATCAACCATCTTGTTCCACCATCTTATTAGCATAAAGGTTTCTCTGGGTTTCTGACGAAATCCATTGATTCATTTTGATCTAGTTCTGCGTTGTTGTTTTGGGGGAAATGATGGAGGATTTTGAAGCTCATCCATCAAACGTCAAAATAGTCCAAAAACCTGCTTGCTTACAACCTCACTTCCTTTGCTCTCGTTGGATCTCTTATTTCGCCCAGAAGGCCCATATTTTGCTTAAAAAAGGAGCTTCCGTGAAATTGGATCTGTTGCGCTTGGAACCAACGAGCGATAAAAGGAACGTCTAATAAAGTCAAGGATACTTGGTAAATTGGCAAGGTACAGAAAGAGTTTTTTCATACTGTAGAAACATGGGCTTTTGGAAACGTAATCAAGCAAATATTTGAGTTATGCTCCAAAGCATATTTCTGACAAGCCACAAACATATGAAGTCAACCACTAGGAATCTATGAATTTCGGCTACTAAATGGAATCCTGTTCCAACGTTTTGGAGGCCAGAAAGAATGAAGGAAATAACCATGGCCTTGATGAAACTTTGGAGAATGTCATTCATGAATCTTCTTCGCTATTCGTAAAGCTAATCCAAGGTCTCTTAAAAGTGGGAACTGGAATCTAGCATACAAGTACTGTATTTCAGTTTCAAAGTTGCTTCGAGTATCGTCAAAACTGAAGCTTAATTAATCACGTTTGAATCTATATCTTTTTTGTCCCGAGTGCCTTTCCTGAATCACAATAGAAGACTGCGCTTTAGTGTGACCTTTATAAGGTATTCGTATGCTTTCCTTCCTTTGTGGTATGATTAAATCCCATTATGAAGAAGACTGCAGACAAAAGGAATAGCACAAAGAAGACGAAAAAGTCGACCCACTCTATGCAGCATAGAAATACTTTCGTAAAGATAATTAGATATTGAGGAAAAAGGAAGTAATATATTACTGTTTTTTCTACTTCCTTAAGTTTACGAGAAGATCGCATTTGTCATTGAAACATCCTCGTTAATCATTGCATTAAGGTTTCAATAAGAGTAACGACCCATGACTAAGAACAACGGACCTTTGGAGGTCCTTTTTTGTATGAAGAGAACCAAAAAAACAAGTAGTTTTAAACAAATAGAAACCTTTTGTCAGTATGAGCAATGAGCAATTACTAAGAATGAAATCGACAGGGGTTTCTGAATTGAGATGTCATCATTTCAAGGTCCATTGAAACATAAATCATGGGAAAAACTTATAAAAGGTCTTGTTGTTTTCTAAGAAAGTTTCAGTTGCAGTCACTCTAGATCAGGGGTCGGCAACCAGTGGGCCCAAGGGTGGTCATTGGGGGCCCAATAGCTATGGGGAAAGTCCAAAATAGTGGGACTCGAAAACATCCATAGGACTGTACTGTTGGGTCCAGAGCTCTTTGATAGTAAATATGTTGGTCCATGAACCTTCTAGGATCTGTTTGGAGGGCCCCGTTCTGCACAAACTCAAATTTGATGGACCTTGACCCAAAAGTTGTTAGTGACCCCTGCTCTAGAAATATGATTTACGTAAATGCCCAAGATTGTCCGACTAGTTAATAAGCTACAGTTTCGTTAGATTCAAATGCAAAGGACATGACATTAAGCAACTCTCACAATTATCTTCCCGTTGAAATGTTAATTAAAGTGCTGGCATGAAACTGACATTTTCCGATTAAGATTTTCAATTTGCGGGACTATCATTCATGCTACTCAAGACATGGATAGTATAGCGAGAAACGAGATTTTATAAAAAGTCATAGATTAAATCTCGTTAAAAAGGCCAACTTTTGGTTAACCAGTTCTTGGATCACTCGAATCTTCTGAGTTGAACTCAACCATGCAACCTTTTCTAAAGTCAATTTCCTTCGATGATTTCTTGCCCAAGTTCTTTCCGAGTGAAGAAACCACGACGAAAGAGCTTGTGAAGTACGCTCATTTTTTTGGCTTTCTTTCCGGAAACCCAAAGCTTTTGGGTTTTACTCTCCCTCTTTCTTCGAAGCTCTTTTTCGATCATCTTGAAGGTTTTTTTCGTATTTAGTCCTCAGACGAGAACAATTCGTAACAGACAACGCCTAATGGATCACGACCTCTCAAGACCAAGTGAATTCAGATGTCTTCTTTCCTCGTACAACAATTTGATAAAGGTCCAAAATCTAACCCATTAAGAACTTGAAGCCCTTGGTTTAGTTTAGATCCCCGAAGTCAACCTCAAATTTCTTTCCCATTTGGGTTAAGGATGAGTTGAGAAGGTTGGCAGGAAAGACGAAGAAGTCTTTCACATTTCTCTCAACATGAGATTGCTCGGTTACATTTGGCATCAGACATTTTTCGAGCGAGGAAGACCACGCTTCATTTCTATTCTGTTTTCCCGCCTCGTGTTTGCATTTCATTTGTCTGAATTTATGCACAAACATATGATGAACAAGAAAGATACAACTTCTCCATAGACACTGCTAGAAGAGATGATGGATAGAATGGAAAATGAGGCAAATTTGTTTCTTCAAAATTGAGCTTGGGACCACCACAAAATGGTGTTCCTAGGAAATGAAAGAGTGAACCATAGATTTATTGACTACTGGATATCGTACGGACTGGCCGCTGGTTATCAAATTATTTCAAACCGTTTATTATACTATTATACCAACTAAGTAGTCAATCGTTCGATATACAGTAGTCTAGATATCAATTAATGAAGACAAGTCGTTCCACGATTCAAATGTTTTTATAATAATAATAATGTTTATTGCGACTCTTGGTCATGTCAGGCAGGTCAAAACAGAAGTATAAAATAAAATAAAAATATACATGTATGGTCAAATACATGATTAAATGGCAATGTCAATGGTTAAAACGTATAAACCATTGACATTCGAATCAACTAATAGAAACATAACTTTTATTTAGATACTCCGAGAAGAGTACGACGAAATGTATTGGGATCACGATTGAGACCCGTCCAGACTATTGTCTCAAGAAACACTTGAGCGAGATGTTATCGTATGGCTGCACTCGACTGGAAATTGGTGTCCAATCAGTTTATGAGGATGTGGCACGAGATACGAACCGAGGACACACTGTCCGAGCTGTTTGCGAGAGTTTCCAACAGGCCAAAGATGCGGGTTTCAAAGTGGTCTCCCATATGATGCCCGACTTGCCCAATGTGGATTTTGAGCGGGATGTGGAACAATTCATCGTGAGTATTTATAGTTTCACGAGGTTTCTTTCGGTTTGTTGCTTAAGATGTATTTGAAGAGAAGAGGATTTGTCCAGTTTTTGTGGGATAGCCGTGGTTCCGTAGTGCATTGTTGAAATGTATGTATGTATTTCGGGCTCGATTTGTGGTTGGTGTAGTTGAAATAATAAAATCAAGTCCCCAAAAACCCTTAAGCCATAAGGCTTGTTTTCAAGGGAATTTGTTTATAAAATATAGTGTTACATCTTGTTGTGAAAGAGCATAGTCACATAGAGCGCCATCTGGTTCTTTTGATGTGGCAACAACTCGCAGATTCCATGAGATACATATATTTACAGATCACATCAGTTTAAGACAAACTGAAGTGCCCCAAAAGTAGGGCATTGCAAATGACCATGCCATGGCCGAAATAACCGGTGATTTGATTTCCCCCTTAAAATTGAAAGTTGAGAAGGACTTTCAGTTATAAATGATTCATGCCATGCTTCTGATAAAAGTAATTTTAGATCAATTTGGAGTCCCTCTATTAATATTTAAAGTACATTAGTTTGTCCAAGAGACATTCTTCATCTAATGACGACTGTTGCCCCATTAGAAGAACAAGAGCAGTTTACGAATATAACTTTTATTACGGTGCACTTTTTCAGTTTTTTTTGTAAGGAAATGAGAAAGAGGGGGCATATATATTGAAGCGAGGGGTCATAGATCATCAGAGACATGAACCATGGTTTTTGTGCATTGTCGTAAAATATTCGGCATTCAAGAGCGGCATCGATCTTTGTGTTTCCCTTTATCTTGGCTATTCTTTTTAACTCTGGCTGAAATAATAAATCAATTCTACGAATAAATCAGGTTCAAGGACTTTTTTATATTCACGATTGGAGCTCTCAAAACGATTCGTTTGAAATTTTACCCAAGATTTAGTAGTTATTATTGACTTATTGTTTTATTATAGTAGTGCACAACTGAGAGAGTCGAAACTTAAACTAACGCCTTGTTGAACAAATTTGTTTGCGCCAAATATAAGAGTCCTTTAAGCGCAACCAGTGAAATGGAAAACACGTGCAACCTTTGAGCTTTAATACGCAAAATTTTTGTTCTTACGTGTCCAATATACATTGAGAAGTTCGAAAATATGTCAAACGTTTGTGTCAGGGTGCAATATATGGAGCTGTCTTACTAAGATGACCTCCCAGTCTTATGTACTGTGACCTCCCAGTCAGCTGCTCGTTAAAGGACCCATTACAAAATCAACCTCCAAATCCATGCCGAATGTTGTTGTTCATTTGTACTACAAATTTAAGGAAAACCTGTCATAAGTTCATCACCCTTGAGTCTGGTATTTTTGTGTCTGCAAGAAAATTGCAGCTTCCTGGGAATCGTTTGTATATTTTTTGTGCTTTGGCCATATTTTGTATATGTTTGTACATTTGTTGTGCAAAAGGATAGTTCATTTTTTATTTGATTAAAGGGATTTAATGAAGCTGAATTTTCGTTGGTGAAAATGGAAGAACTAATCAAAAAGTAGTAAAAAGGGAATTTACTTGGTGTGAAGAAGTTTATGCGAAGGCTAAAAAAATCGCCAATAGATGGAGGCAAAACAGGGGCAAAATCTCTTAATTTCAGAGAAATCCCGAACTTAAAGTTGTTGCCAAAATTGCAGGTTCCATCTTAAAGTTGATTTCTCTTTATATTTCGAGTCTTTTAGAGCTCAGGTACGATTTCATTGTGCTCAAAAATCAAAAAGTCACTCTGAGTAATCACAAATTAAGGCCAAAGATTTAACAGAAGCACCCAAAACCATTTCTACCTCAAGATGGCGTTGATTGTCATTTTTCTCTTTGATTGAAGCTCAACTTAGCTTCCTTAACGAAGCTTGCTCTTACGGCTAGTTCTTCATTTTGAGAACAAGAGAGGGCGCCCAAGCCTAATATGTTCACGGCATACCGAATTCTGCGACAGACATCAAGGTGACAAGAATGTTGGTTTTCTTTAAAATCATTCCATCGAATAAGTGGCAAAATACTGACAATGTGAATTGTCCGTTTTTTATAGTAGGCTCTTGAAGAGCCCACAAAACGACAACCATCATGATGTACTGAAAGGGAGGCTGAGTCTGTCTTGGGATTCATGGCCTCGAACTGGCTGGTGGCAAATTTACTAAAGACACAGTATCTCCTTGTGCCTGGGAAGTCAACAGATTGCAAAACAGCCTTACCTCAGGAAATCAACATAAATGGGGCCCTTCTGCAAGCACGGTCCTCTGTGAACATTCTTGGTTTTGAAATCTCCAATGAACTGAGTGGCAAACTTCATTTTCAAAACTTAAATAATACTTTAATGCAACGACTATGTGTTCTGGGTCGCCTCAGCACCAAGTTACCAAAGTATTTATTGAAGCCAGTTGTCCACGGGCTCATAGTCGCAAATGTGAGATACGGGTTGGCCGCGTTTGGAACCTGTCGTTTAAGCTCCTGTGATGTGATCCGACAACGGAGATGATGGGATCACTCCAGATCACACTAAACCGAGTTATGCGGTTCCTCATGGGTAAGAAATTGTCCGACAAGATCTCCATCGAAAGCCTCGTAAGAGAAAGCGGTGTTCATCGATAAATCATCTGACAAGTGAAGCTATCCTAATTGAAACTTTCAAGGCCATACACGGGGACATTCCTTTCGTATGAGACAAATTAAAGCCAGTGCACCGAAATTTAGGGGTGACTACCCGTCAGACAGGAACCTGTGTTCTGGAGCGCCCACACCCAAGATCTTACGGAAAAACTTTTGTGTCGAAAGCGACACCCTATGGAACAAGATCCCCAAAACCATCAGAATGGAGCAGTGCCCACACCGTCGCAAAACTAAAATCAAGAACTACGTGACTACTCTTCCAATATAGCAAATATCAATCTCAAGAATGGCCGCGCGTACTAACGTGTTATTAAGGGCCGAGAGTAAGTGCTTCCCCAGACGGCGCGAGTTCGAGTCCTGTTGGGGATAGAACGGACGTTGTCGGGAGAAATCCTTTATAGGGAGGAGACGTGGTGTCGTGGTTAGCGCAGTTTCCTATAGTGAAAGAGGTCCCAGGTTCGATTCTCCTCCCCGACCTCTCTCAAGGAAACTTTTAGACGTAAATCCACACCCACAGACGGAGAACCATTCTGATACCGGACTTGAAATTGCCTATCGGAAATGATTTGGACGATGTGATGGCTGGCTTCGCTGGCCGGGCGAGGCTCAACCCTCCGACCCTAGCA
>CM021322.1:8760196-8804167 GCA_010645155.1 Tigriopus japonicus
AAATTTGCCAAAGCGGGCAGCTTTTTACAACTCGCATGTTATTTTGTCATTTTAAGCACTTTAATTCTTCTTTTTTCGTCTAAGTTAGGAGCTTTATTCGTCGAAGCTTCCCGTCTCTACTGATCATTATATTAAAAACAACATTAGCGTGAATATTTCTTTGGGCTTGTTCTTATGACAAATCGCTTTTGGGACCCTTAAGGTTGGATCAATTCATCTTTGGACGATAATTGATTTTGCTGATGCACAAAATACATCGGAATGGAAAAAAGAATAATGGAGGGATCTTTGGGAACAAATGCGCAAAAAAAGATCTGAGCCAATGCACTCGGATGATGAATGACTGGGACTTTTGGATGTTGAAGCCTACACATGTACCATCTGGTCTGGGCACCTAGAAATTGCTGTTCCACTCGTTACCTTATGAGTAGAGCCGGTAAAATAATTTTATTTTGCTGTGGAGCAGAAATCCCAGATGTTTTACAGCGTAGGGTCAGCTGATGGTTATCTTCAGCTGACCTTACCCCTCGGAACGTCTGGGGTTTCTGCTCCACAGCAAAATAAAATTATTTTCCGGGCTCTACTTATGAGGATTGCTGAGGCAATTGTTCAACTCATTCAACGACGAATTCCTTTTTCCCCCTTTTTCTCCTAAAGTACGGTTTAGAGAGTGTGCGCACATATTTCACTAAGAGTGTCCTTCATTTGGATGCCAATCCCCCAAAAATGGTGAAAAGGCTTGTGATGAATGGTTGCGGATTTTGGGCCCATCTATTCCCCTTTTCCAGTTCACAAATTCCTTCCCCTCTCAAAGTTTCTAGTTCCTTAGATGGGGCAATTTTGGTTTTGAGGAAGGGGACTGAGCTGAAAAGGAACCGAGATTGAAAAAGCATGCAAAATGGCTCCCCAAGCCATGTACAACACTCGCAACCGAGCTAAAAGCTTTCCCGTGTATCTCTGAGCGAAATTTCCAAGAGTTAATAGTCTCGTCTTCTTTGTGGTCTACTAGGAGTTTTTCGAAAATCCCGCCTTCAGGGCTGACGGCTTAAAGATCTATCCAACCCTGGTGATCCGTGGAACTGGGCTCTATGAGCTTTGGAAAACGGGCCGTTATAAGTCCTATCCTCCGGATGTTTTGGTGGATCTTGTGGCCAGAATCCTGGCTTTGGTTCCTCCTTGGACCCGTGTTTATCGAGTTCAGCGGGATATTCCGATGCCTTTGGTGAGGTACGTTTGTATGTAGCGCACGAATGCTAATTAATAGATGATTTATGGGTAAGGAACGAAGGTTAACTCGACCGAGAAGACTGTTTTTGGCGTTGGACCTTTTCATTTCATAAAATTAAGGCTGCACTTGCGGTTCCAAACTTTAAAGAAACTTATTTTCTATTATTTCTTTGAGATTTTTGATAGAATCTTAATTTCAATGGTACAGCTGGAACAATGAATGATCAAGTTTAACTGAAATTTTGAAGAACCATTTCAATGATCTCGGAATTTCCTCAAAAAAATACTCCGAAAGTTCTTGGAAAAAGTACTGAGGCAACATCAAGCGTGATATAAGATATTGATCATAAAATTTTACCCCTTTGCTCAAAGCTTCAGATCTCATTTATTTTGCCCAAATTACGTGTAGTACGTTTTTTTGCGTCTTAGTACGACTGATCCCACCAAAGATTTTAGAATACGAATAAAGAAGAATATGAAGGAGAACTTTATTTGATTTTCCTTTCTACCTTTCATTGCCGTAATTAAAAATGATGCTAAGTTTCTTCATCAAGGCTAATCTTAGGTTTACGCAACGAAGATTAAATCAAGTCAAGCTCCCTGTCTCAAACACTGAACGTTAGTATTTATCAAAAAAAAACTTAATGAAATACTACTGAAAACTTAGTGAAATACAACTGAAAGAGTTCCATGACCTATTACTATATGTACATTAAGAATTAAGGCCTCCGTGTGAGCAAATCCATCCACTATACAGTAATAACAAAAGCTTGGATAGTGCTACTTGCAAATCTCCCACCGAGATCGCCCAAGCCATCCAAGAAGGTACTTTCAAAGGTAACATCACTGGTATTGTATCCTATTCATCTGAAAGCTTTTGTTGACTGAAAAGCCTGACCTCCTGTAAAGCATAAAAGCAAGTGTATTGTGCTACGTGAGGATGATACCAACTTCAAAGAGGCCTTCAAACCATGTCTGGGTACTAGTGAAACGCAATATGAACTACATCCAGATTTTGATTGAACTTTAACCCACCCGGAAAATTACGCTCGTTCATTTGTTTCAAAGTGAGAAAACTTTTTTGTCACCTTTTAGCTCGGGAGTGGAACATGGCAATCTCCGCGAGTTGGCTCTTGCCAGAATGAAGGATCTTGGCACGGTTTGTCGAGATGTTCGAACAAGAGAGGTCGGTATTCAAGAGATTCACAACAAAGTTCGACCTTATGAGGTGAGTACAAGCCATTCACAAAAGAGAAACCTCAGTGCTGGTGATGTGATGGAAAGTGTTTGACTAAAATTATGCTACGGCTCATAATGTTAGACGTGTCGTCGTTGTTGCGATGATGGCCATTAGCAAGCCTGGCTTTGAGGCACTTAGGAGGGTCCATCCGCTCTTTGAGCTCTTTCCCTTCCTACTTTCTATTAAGATGAAAGGCTGCCAAAGGCGAGAAAATCCTGGTGAAGGTGCCATTACATTTTCCAGTTTTGATGAAACATGAGCAAACGCTTCCTTGGTTCCCAATTTTGAATTTGAAGCCAAATGAGGACAAAAAAGACTTGATGCTAGTTTCAGGAACATTTGTCATCAAGGGGGAAATACTTTAATTTAGTCTACGTTTAGCCTTGTAACCTTGCATTCTTTCTGTTTGAGACTTGAAAATGGTCATTTGAGAAAGTCTTTTAATTTGACTTTTTAAGTCTTGATCCATATTTTGCTCTGTATGAACTGCATGGTTCTTCTAATTCTCTCTTGCCTCTTTTTTGTACAACACACAATTGCCAACTTAAACTGAGTGTCCACATTCCCCTAAGGGAAAAAGTCATCCAGGAAACGCAGGAAAGGAAATGAGACCTTTTTTACTCTGAGAATGAGGAATGAAGCGAGATAGACAGTACAACAGCGTCTCTTTGAAAACCAGGCCTTCATATTGCAAAAGGAAAAAAAATCTCTCCAAATTGATCTTGTTCCCAAAGTTGCAGTAGTGGTCTTTGAAGAGAAAAAAGACCGCCCTTCAAAGGCTCCGAGAGAGTTACGGAACTGCGTACTGTGTTAATCTGGCAAAGTTTGTAATAATCTGTTCCCGACATGGAAATCTTCAGCAGTAAACAAGACCAATTTGACCAGAAGCGAGCAAACAGGATGCAGAATGCTTTCGTGCAAGGGAAATCTTGAGATTGGACATGCTTTCGTTCATAATCTATTGATTTGTATCTTCACATCAATAGATGCATATATATTTGTATACGGAGACATTCACCGTCGAAGTTGGACAAAAACAAGAAGGCACGTAAAACGTCTGCCGTTTACACGATTCTATTCAAATAATGTTGATTGCTTTTTATTGGTCATGAAGTATGTTTTTTTTTTGACGAAACTAAAGTAAAGTTTCATCGATTGAGAGGTTTAAATCGTTGACGTTAAGTTGTTATGAATTATATCATGATTAATTGAAGGTCTGTAAACTTCAAAGTACGTTCAATTGACGAGGGTCCCGACGTTTGAAATTAATGAATGAATAGCTTTTAAGTCATTAATATTTAAAGAGGGGCCTGGGGTAAATAGCATATTCGATAGTTTTTATCGTCTGGAGTTAGTTATTCCTCTAGTCAAAAACAACTAAAATTCAGACGACGAGGATGAAAATGAAACTAAAGGAATAAACCGATGTACAATTTGAAATATTATATAAAACAAACATCAAATCAGTCTCCTTCGATAAATTGGAAAGTCAAAATTGGATGAAAAACATCGATTTAATTTTAAAACCTGAAATACCAAATTTGTTAATGCATAATTTCAATTGAGTGAATGTAAGTGAAGTCCGCATGTCAAATCTAAGATTTTTTAAAGCGAGATTGAAACCCATTTATACCAATGGATGGCCTCAATTTTCATTTAATTGCAAAAACTAGGCATTTCCCAAAGCATTTTTTTCTTCAAGTTTGGTAGCATTTTTGTTAATTTTCATTAATTAAATAGGTTAATAGAAACTTGCAGCGTACACATTACATAATGCTCTAGAGAGCTAATGGTACTTCCTTCCTTCCTTATTGTTAAAGAACCTCATGTGAGGTTCTTTACTTATTGTGCTCTTAGCCTAAAAGTCAAGATGTCATTCCAATTCTGGGTCGCCTTCTCACTCTTTCAGGTTGAGTTAATACGTCGCGACTATTACGCTAATGAAGGTTGGGAAACGTTTCTATCGTATGAGGACCCAACACAGGATATTTTAGTGGGCCTCTTGAGGTTACGAAAGCCTTCTGAGGATGTGTTCAGGTGAGCTTAAATGGGGATAGGAGAGAGAAAGAGAGGGTTCATGGACTACAAAACAAAGATGGACGAGATTTCATTCTGCTCTGCTCTCTTGTTTGCGCGTTTTCATTGCTCGATCTGTTTCCTTCGAACATTAAATGTGATAGATATATAGCTAAATTTTAATTTAAAAAAATCCTTTTTACAGGAGACAAAGAACTTACCAAATTATCAATTGACCATTGCTATTTACCGAGTTGGTTGTTCACGAGCACATCATTAATAAATTCAAAAAGCAGTTTTTTTACAAAAGACGAGAAAAGCTGAAAATAAGTATTGGAGAATAAATTGTGAGTAATTTAACGAGCTACAAAGCATAAAGGTTTATTTTTTGTTTGGTGAGATTTGAATCTTGCTTTGGATAAGAAACACTAGATTTCCATCTTTTTTCCAACCATTCCCCAATTGATTGTTTTTGTTCTATTTGAAGATATACTAAATGCACAATACCGATAGATAAGGTTACTCAATGGGATGCTCCTAGCTCTACAAAAGTGCACAATCACACTTTAAGAACCCATGTCCTTTGTGTAAAACAACATATTGAATTGGTAGCTTTTGTTAGAAGAGCTGAGTGATCAAAGTGATTGTTTGAGGTAAGAGCACAGTTCCCAGAAGATGCTGGTTTAACCTCTATTATCGTTGTGATGGGCAGTTAATGACCCTCTATCTATGTAAAGAGCTTGCTCACCCTAATGTTGAAATTAACATTGAAGAAAAGACGGACGTTGATGCCAGAACAATGCTCAGACTCACAGACCTCCCAAAATCAACGGGATTGTTTTAGGAAGCAAGCCTTCCTAGTCCATATCATTGTGAAGTCCTTGAGTGGGTCCATTAGAGGGCCTAATCTTAGAGATTGAAAGGAGGTGGATGGGATTGACCAATTTGGTCGAAGTTACTTTATTTTTTCAAGCCATGAATTGGTCCAATGAACCTGTTCTCTAATGGGCTTCAATTCTTGATCTTTATCGGATTGAGCCATGACATCAGAGACCTTTCAGCCTTAGCTTTTCAACATACGACGTCGCAGATAAGCTTACGCAATCATATAAGTCTCTTTGAAGTTTTATTCATTCAGTATCAGCACAATGTACATGGGTAATCCAATGCCGTAACATTGCCTTCGCAGAATGGTTGTTAGGAACACATGGTAACTTAACCATTCAAGAGCATCATTCCTCTACCGTGGTTGCTCATCATTTGAGATGAGATTCTAATGGATAAATCTGGTGCGCTTTCCAGTGGGAATCGAGGGTGATAAATGCATTGTTTGAGCAAACTCATATACCAATCCGGCATATGGAAAGCAATCTCCTCCAAATCTAGTGAGGCGCTCCATTAGTAATCTCCTCCATTCAGATTCTTGAAAACATGTGCGCTAATACAAAAAATCTAATATTAGCTTTTTTAATTTTCCTCTTTCAAAACTAAGTCCTCGTAATCTTATGATATTTGGTATTATTTTTAAATCAACGAAGAAAGGACATATGAAATATGACAGACATGATTCATCTTTTCTTGGAAGTTCTGCTGCCTCTCTCTACAGGCCATACTGAATTCTGTCCTGATAGAAAGCGTGGATAATCTGTGACGAACCATCTTTATATAAACCACCCACCATCTATTGGGGTCAACAATGAAGGTGTATTTCGTCGATCTTAGATACTTCATCTTCTAGGAACCGACCACTCATGATCAGTGCCAATTCAGTCCCCCTTGTTCTCTCATCCACTTACACTGATCGATTTTTTACCCTCCATTCTCTCTCTCCTTATCTTTTCTTAGAGCGGAATTGAAAGGCGGCGTTTCAATCGTTCGAGAGCTTCACGTCTACGGAAGTGTGGTCCCCGTGTCTGCTCGTGATCCAGGCAAGTTCCAACATCAGGGATTTGGAACACTCCTCATGGAGGAAGCTGAGCGGATTGCCCGGGACGAGCATGGATCCCACAAGCTATCTGTTATCTCAGGTGAGTAATTAATGGTCATCTTAGGATGGAATCCAAAACTTTTAAGAAATGGAACTCTGCATTAGAGAACCACTTCTGAGGGATGGATTCGCGAAAAATGTGGGGATTTTAGACAGAATTTGAGTGATGGGTGGGAAAGACGTAGATCAATTGTGGATTGCGTTGTCTTGACATCTTATCTGGTTCGTGGGTCCTCGATGCTTGCCTTTGTTCCAGTCGAGTCCCATGGTGAACACAAAAGAAAGACGACGTGGTGGACCTTATCCCACTCACTCCCTGTAGTGTAAAGGGGGCACCTTGACATTTTTATGACCTCTAAGGCATGTCCGAAGCTCATAAATTTGAGGCTGCCCAACAACTCAGCGAGCTTCTCCTTTGTGTAATCTCCGTTACTTTAGGTAGTAGAACATTAGTTGTGCAATTATATGTTCGTAAACAAAGCTTTACGTTGTCTTCCTCGAGTCTCGAAGTTCTGCATTTGATCCCTGAAATTTACTCCCAACCACGCTCATTTTCCTGTTTTTCGTCCTCGGAAGCTCATTCCGTGTTTGCATTCCTTGTATTCTTGACAAATAACGTCAAAAACGAGTTGCCCTTTCAAAATCATACATGTTCCATTCGATCGAGCGGGTTTGTATTGCATTGGAGAGACTTAGGGTACCATTTATGACAAATTGTTGGACCCAGTCGACCTCAAATTGCAACCTAGCCCCTATCGAACCATTTTCCAATTTCTGTTGGTGTTTGTTGCTGTTGTTCGTTAGGCATTACACCAATTTTCGCAAGGTTCCCAAGGAAAGTGAAAACTTTCTCGTACCATCAGTCACAATTCACTGAATGTCAGAAGTTCAGCAAAAAGTTCGCAAAGTTCCCAAGTTCGCATTTCGGGTTCTCAGGATGTTTGTTTTGATTGTAGGTCTGTTCCATGGATCACAAACTATAGGGATCGGGAGGATATGTCAGCACTACTAGCGACAACTAAAAGCTTTGCCACCCATGACGTCATTATCTCGCTTGGCTTTTATCCTACTTGCCAAAGGAGCTGACGTATTCATTCATGGAACACCCATTATCACTCATGCACTGATTCTTTACAGTAAAAAAAAAGCAAGTGTCTGGAATATAGCACAACTTGGCCTCAGTTTCTTTTGGCGAGAGAATTGACGTCAGAGCTAGAGTAACCTTGACACAGGGGATTTTATATTTCGGATTTTTCTTTCCAGGTGTGGGAACGAGGAACTATTATCGAAAGCTGGGATACGAACTCGACGGTCCATACATGTCGAAAGAGATTCTCCTCTAAGATCAACGGGCTCTTTCTCATCCATCATAGATACAATCTATCCCTCAAATGTGCTGTCAGAAGGATCACAAATTACAACCTCTTGTGGACCCTTCACAGACGGAGGAATTTGGGACTCTTCACAACCTGGTGGACCAATTTCTCAGCGAGGATTTATCGAAATATCTGGTGTTATATTTTCATCTCTCATAAACAATAAAAGGGCAAAAGGAGGGTCGTTGATTGTAAGTCTGCTTTACGCACTACACTACGTACTACGTTTTCTAGTCCACACTTTGACACTTGGACATTTGAGCCAGTCTAATGTTCGCCCACGGCGTCTTGACCAAAGGCGATTTATTGGTCCGGTTGGGCAAACTATCCGCACTCACGGATAAAGACTGTTTCAAAGGAGCGAATACACGCCTCAAAGTGGGCGAGGACCACAGACTCGCCGACCCCGACCCGCCCCCTTCCGCCCCTCCACTGGCCCCTGGGGACACATTTTCATGGGAATTGACGGGTGTGTTCAATGAGGGCGGAGGCCGAATATCGGTCCAACTGGAGGCCATTTGAGGCTGGGTTGGAGGTGGGTGTGGTCGATCCCCCATGGTCTTTTGCCGGACCACTCGACGACACAATGGGGACCGAAGTGGGCGTGGCGAAGGTGAGCGGGACATGGTGGGTCCACCGGGAGCAGGAGGAGCCAATGAGTTGATGGGGAGGGTTAAGATATTGGCCGATCGAGGCCGACCTCGTTGTTGCTCCGGAGGAAGGAGGCTTCCACTATCCAAGGAATACTGTTTCGGAGGGGATCGACCGAGTTGATGGATCCTCTTTTGAGGTGGAAGTAGTTCCCGAGAATTGATGAAGATCTCGTCGTTGAGACTGGAAGTCCGTAGGTCCTTGTTTTGGGTACTGCTGTTGTTGTTGTTATTGTTGTTGTGTTCACTGGAAGATGAGGACTCCACGCTGTGATTGCTATCCATGGATCCGGCGGATCCCTTTTTGACGAACTGCTCTTGGTCGTGCTGATTATTAATCCTTGGAGTGGCATGACGTCGTTTCTCCTCGTTCATTTTTAAGACCATCAACTCCAAGTGGCGGATTTTTTCCTTCAAATTTCCAATCTCGTCCCTGGAAAAAGATAAATGGATGAATGAGAGCCGACTTGACGAAAGGAAAATGGATTAGAAAACTTTAGCAATTTGTCTCCGTGAGTTGCATTTGAGATAATTTTCAGCATAGTTTCATTCAGGGCTGACGTTTCTTCCCAGCTTGACATACTAGAAACCTTATTCTGATCGTTACTCCCTGCGCAATATATCTATCTAGTAGACGAGAAGCAATCAAAATCCCATCAGAACCAACAGATAAGCGTTCCATTCCACTCCATTCCACCAAAAGGAATCGACCAAATGAGGTGGTAAAAAGCACCGTAATTTCTGGTATTTCCGAAAGTTTTGCGATGCGGAGGAAATACTTCATTTCTCGATGTGAAACCCCTATTATTTGATGTAAGTTTGAGCACCAATAACTACTAGACTTTTCTTGGTCTCCTCATGAAGCCCACGATCAAGGAGAATCACTAATTGAAGTGGAGAAAAGGAAGCCCTTGTTTTACTCTATGTTCAATCCAACGACTTCTAATAAAAGTCGTTGGTTTGATTTATCGGCACGATTGGCTATCGATTGGAAATAATGTTCATGAATACAAACAGTACTACATTTGGTCTCAATGGTTTAAGTTACTGTTGAAGAATGTCTATTAGGTTTTTGTATTTCAGCGCAAGGGAGTTTAAATGAACATTTTCTTTTCCATTAGGTATTTTCACTTTAGAGGATTTATTTAAACCTTTGGAAATAGCTATGGGCGGTCAAATCTGATTTCGATTTCCGATCGAATGACTTTTTATGTTCGCTATCAATGTGAATAATTTACACCTCAGTAGCTTTTTCCTTGTAGGCATCATGCAAGAAAATTCACTCACGAGCCGACCTCAAAACATCGCCTTTTTTATACCTAAAACATAGATGCATATATGCTGCCTTTGAGATATTTTCTTAGAATTTTCAACAAATCGAAAATTAAATCCTTTTTTTTCTTTGAAGATTGTTCCAAAATTCAAAACGTCCGACGACAAAAAATCGAGATTTCCAAAATACGGAAATGAGTATTCAGACGCACATGGGATTGATCTTCAAAGAGAGTTGCTGATATGCGAAAGCTATGACCCCTTGAAAAGTGGACTTCGATCGGCAAAATATATTGCGGCAATGTTTCAAAACAAATTATTGAATTTAGTGTGCCCAAAACAGTTAGCATTGATTTTCCATGGCCCTTTTCGATCAACATTCTCGAAGGACACAATCAGATTTTTGTTATAACATTTTTTTTTGGATTGTTGGTGCTTGGGTCGGAGGGTTGAGCCTCGCCCGGCCAGCGAAGCCAGCCATCTCAGCGTCCAAAGTTTTTCCGATAGGCAATCTCATGTCCGGTATCAGAATCGTTCTCCGTCTGTGGGTGTGGATTAACGTCTAAAAGTTTCCTTGAGAAAGGTCGGGGAGGAGAAGCGAACCTGGGACCTCTCTCACTATAGGAAACTGCGCTAACCACGACACCACGTCTCCTCCCGTTTAACTTAAATTAAGGGCCAAATAAATTCTGACTACGTTTTAGGTACAAACAATCAAAAGACCCTCTTGGGGACGGGAGAGCACAATTATTCAAATAAATATTTCTCGTTATACTTCCATGAACCTTAAAACCACTCACGACTTCTGTATTGTCGCAATCAATAATGCATTGTCAACCTCACAATTGACCTCTCCGTCGCTATTAAATATAGTGGGGCTCAATAATTGATGTACATAGATGACCCACTTGCAAAAATGATCCGTAAGATTCTAATTTATTGTGTAGGATTGCGTATTGACCTTTGACAAGTTTTGACTCCGATGTTTGCTTGAGTCAAAATTTTAAATGGGTGAGGGCTCGGAAAAAATGGCAAAATGCAACTTGCACCCAAAAAATGTAACTTTTCATGTTCTTCGTCAAATTCAACAATTTAACTTTAGGATGATTAGTGGAGATCAAGGCTGAGGTCTCGAGTAACCAAAAATGTCATCTTATTTATAGAACTTTCAATGTCAAATTTATGGACAGATTTATTATTTTTGGCCAAATTTGACATTTTCAGGAGGCCAAATAAAAGCAACTTATTAACAATTTTTGTCAAATTGAGGGCAAAAATAGTTGCAACTTTATTACGAAAGGGTTGCAACTTTAGTCCAAAAAATCGCAATTGCATCCGAGCCTTCTTTTGACTTCATATTTTCTTCAGTTATCATAATGCTCAATGATAAAAAATAAACAAATGAATGAGTCAATGATACTTATGGTTACAAAATTGCAATTGATTAATGTAAGAAAATGAGGTACATCCAACAAAGTTTCGCTCCCTGTTAAGTACATCTGCTTAAACTTTGCTTTTGTAAAATTCCGGCATTCTGCAGGGTTAGGCAGAATTAGTGAAACATTAGACTTAAGATAACAATTAAGACCCTTGGTGTGAGCCACAATGTCAAATGACAGGTAAAAAACAGGAAACAGGAAAGTTATCATGGAACCCTGACCAAGGTGGCAAAAATAGGGTGAGGACTCCGACATTGGTCAAGGCCCCCTTTTTCAAGATCACATGAAATCCGGCTTGATCCATGAACAAGATGCTCTAAGACTAAAATATGTCTCCATAACTGTTGGTTTGATCGGAAAAAAGGCCAACAAGGCACCAAGGACGGATCACTTTTGGCTGTAGTTGAAGCAGCTTAGGACGCGTTGCACATTGAAACATTGATTGAACAAGACATTTAGGGCGGTGGTTTGGCTCAGAGGGGGACATGACAAATAATATTCCATTATGTTATAGTATGTTGCATGCGGAACAACTTCTTAAAACAATGCTTTTCTGTTGCTGTTGTTGGTAAAGAGTTATTTCAGAATATTCTTGTTTCACTAATTCTGCCTAACCCTGTATGTCGCTCTTTCATTTTAGCGAATGTAATCTCCTGTACTGGGAAAAAGTATTTCGAATAAGAACACAAAACATGCAGATCGTGATGGAAGAAATTCCTTGAATATTTTATAAGAATGCAATATTGATTAACAAGAAGTTGCAATTATCCAACATTGTCCAGGAACATCAAAATTTAAGCTCCAACTTTGCTTTCCAAACACATTTTGAACAAGCAAACTGGAGTGCTTGACCGTTGAGATCAAAGGCCAAAATTGAATGAAGACTATGCGTACTTTTGAAAATCTAGACCCAAATTGCAATACTTCTATGCAATACCTGACAACTTTCAGGTTCCCTGGCAAATCCACACTAAAATTGAGGATTCTATCTCTACCTAGCTAATGCAGTAACTCAAATGAGGGTGCCAAGCAAACTTTTCAGAGATTTTTGAACTAAACTATCTTCCTTGGAACGCGGTTTCATCTACAGGAAAGGCTCTCATGGCGACTTTCATGAATTATGTAACCATTTAAGATTCTGTTTGTTAAAAAGCATTGGACCTCACGCCATTTATTATTTAAAAACTTTCTCTCGCACTCTTTGTCTTTGATGCAGTACATCGAACAAAACGTGATCGTCATTGGATTAAAGTGAAAAAACTATGTACACAAATCTGGGCTTAAGTTAATGCCGATATTGGTTGTGTAAGGTATGAAAGTTCTAGCGTCTTCAGAAAATGGCTTAATCAACTAGTCATGGTATTGTTTATCGACGTATATTTATTGCCAATGGAAGGAAACTGAATAGAGTAGAAATATAGGGCATCGATTCATTCCGACGAATGATTGATGCCATGTTTGTTCAAAGGATGATTGATTTATTTCACGTATGTTTCCTCTGGATAAGTAACTACCATTCACCGGACTTTATGACGTTTCTAGAAGAACATTGGTTATTTCCGAAATGAAAACTTGACCAGATTAATGTAGCTTGTTTTGCCTTCAAATTGTGAAGAGGAAATACGGGAAAGTAGACTTGAGGTTGGCTCCAAACGTTCTTTTCTTTTATTTGATGTACCCCCTGGAGCTTTCCATTGATCAATCACTTATACAAATGCTTTGTATTGACAAAAGTACGCCTAAATTATGCTAATCTAATAACCGTCTCGAGAATAAGTAATGGATGAAAAAAGACAAGGCATTTCCCCAAAGGGAAAATCAGTACAAAGTTAAATTTTCATCGTCAGAGGTAAAGGAAATCTGTGCCTAGGCGGTCGCCCAACGTCCAGTAGTTTCGAAATCTATTCCAACTAAGCTTTTATAATTCAAAGATACATCGTTATTAGATGATGATGCACTAAACGCCAAAATACTGCACTTGCACCAATCCTCAAAGAGGTGGTGCTGGAAACAGCAAAATGAAATGGCAGGTTTATTTCACACATTAAGGGTTCTAGTGATACGTACATTTAATAATGAAAAGTCAGAATCAAGTCATATTAACGGTCCTCAAGTGTTCTCGCAGATCATTAGTCACTTTTGGTTTGAAGCCGCACGGCTCAGAGGATTTAGAATACTGCTAATATGATTCGATTCTGGTGTTCTCGAAATGTTCTGTTACCGTTTGCAGTACGTTTATAAAAGACTTTCAAAATCGCGAGCCGATTATGTTAATAAATCTTGGAATATATCCATTCAATGCCAAGTTTTTCAACAGCCTTCTTTGGCAGAACGAAGAGTTTCTCCCTTTTTTAACCTTAAGAGCCTTTTTTATCTATGAAATGATACACAGAAGAACAAATGAATCTATTGGCAAAAATAATTGAGAAACAGCTGTCTTTTTAAACTTTTCCAAACCTTTGGGAAAGTTTTCAGGCAAGTGCCTCTCAAAATGCAAAAATGCACGAGGCATGAAATGCAATCAACAGCCAGCAAGTTTATTGCAATTAAGCAAACTAATACATTTTCTGAGTAACACCTAGTTGAAATAGTTTATATATGAAAAAGTTCAACTGATTTCTCGACCAGCTTTGGTATTGCCAAGATATTAAGAATGGCACTTAAGAAATTTGTGAAACAAAAGAGATTAGGTGCTTTTGAGCTATAAGGTCAGTTGTTGAGGGGATTTGAAAGTATAGCTAAAGCAAGGGAGAGCAAAGTACGTATGTATACATCTACATGTAGATATAACCATGCTTGAGTAGAGTCTCAGTACTTAGCCGCGTTTTTTGTGATTAAAAACCCAGTTTATTACTACTATGTAAATAATTCGAGCAAGGTTGTTTCTATTGGGTATCGCTATGCTTTATTATGCTTTCCAAATGCCTTCAACAACTGACCTCTACTCTCTCCCCTCTGTTCTTTATCCATGTCAAACCGAACCTATTTCAAAATTGTAAAAGGTGACAGATCCACCACAATCAATTAAAAATTTGTGCATTATTAAAATGAGTGTCCTTTATTCTTAAACAAACATTATTATTAGTGTATATGTGTATTTGATGTATCCTCTGGAGATTTCCATTGATCAATCACTTTTGCAAATACAGGTTGATAGTAAGTGAATTGTTGAGGCGATTGGGGGAAACATTGTAAAATTGTTCAGAAATGCTTCCTGAACTCTCAACATTTCAAACAGTGGCTATTTCACCCATTCCAGTATCTGTCTACTGGTGAAGGTCGGCTTTTAGACCAAAATTTTGGATCAATGAAGTGGACAGAGCAAGAAAGAAAATTGAAAAAATGGTTTCTTGGATTGCTTCCTATTAATATTTTTAGACCACTTACGGGGAAACGAAATCCTTGACCACCCAATCAGGTGTAATTTGAATACTTTGTTTGCTAGACATTAGAAGTGAGGAGTTTTCAACACACGCTAGAAATCAAATATTCGTCAGCCTGCAAAATTGATCAACATTTTTTGCGCAATTTATAGTCAAATCCAAACGTTGCACTAACAACAAGCAATCATTATTTGCGTCAAGAAAAAACTGAAACAGGTTACAAGTCGATTTCAATCAAAAGCCTTAGACCTTTTTCCCTATTTCTAGATTCATTTGAGACTGGCATTAGCCTTCAAAGGTCAACAACGCCTCTCAATAGTTCTCTTTAAAGGCCTCACCTCATTTGCACATTGTGTTGTCGAACAATGTCGTCGTATTGATGAACCGTAGCCTGAAAGAGCTGATGACTGTACTCCCACTGAATGCGTACCCGGATGAAGGCGTTATCCTCAAGGAACTCGCTAATCCCATCCTTAACCTGAAATTAAAGGAACACTTTATGGGCTTCATCTCAAAGAATCCTGAAAGTTGACCCCGAAAGAAGGAGAATGGAAGGCCAAGAATGCCTCTTGGAAGCCTTGAAATGCCACGTTTGGTGGTCAGTGGCGAGAAATTCCAATACTCGATCGACACATCAAGCTCTTGAAAGGAGGATTGAATAGAAAGAGGAAGCTCACCTTGGCAAAGTAATACAGACGTGCTTACTTTGGCATGGAAGACATCCTTGTTCAGTGCGGTTCAAGGAACCTTGATGATGAGAAAAGTTTTTGTTGTTCAAGAATGTTCCAGTTATGTTGCATTTCAGGCAAGTTTCCCAAATGAAGTGGAACTTTGAGTCAGGTGTTTCATTCATTCCCATCGATTTACTGATATTGGATCTTTCAATATTTCGTCCCTGGGCTATTGAAGGGTTGCTTTGGTTCTCTTTGTATTTGGACAGAAATCACTATGGCCCCAATTTTGACAAAGGCTCACACTCACACACTCACCTCTTTGGTTGGAATTGTGGTTTCCATCATCACCCCCTGGTCGGACTCATCGTGAAAGTAATAGCGAGAGAACACATTTCCCGATTGAAAATCCACCAACTCAATCTGTTCCTTCTCATCTCGATGACCTCGCCAACGTTTGGAATGACGGACCAGAAACGATCGCCATTGGACCAATCTACGGAAGAATTGAGAATGCAAGTGCTCAATTGGATTTTCAGGTTGATCCGAGAGTAATGAATGACTCCAATTATGAGTCGAGTGGGCCCTCAAGCTACTGGTAGATCATCAAGTTTTTTTAGGCTCTAGCCAGGCATGATTCCTTGGGGACTTTCATGCTAACATTTAATGACATGCTTCAATAAAGGTCACCAGGATCGGTCCATTCACGGAGATGCTCTTGAGTTTAGTATGTTCACATCATCATGCCCTTGGAGACGCGTATAAAACGTAGGATGTTATTTGTAGTGTCTGTGCGTAAAAACTGGACACTCGAATTTTGAATTTTAAAATTTTGATGATTTGGAATCCTATAAATTCCTAATTACATTTGCAATTTGCTTGAAATTGTGTGTCGGATATTGTCCTAGTTCTACTAAGGACTTTTCTTAACTGTTACAAAAATTGTCAAATCCGGTAAAGCAATTATTTTCTGTACTGTGGGTCCCAAGGTCATCCATATTCTTTCCATGGGCAATGTCGAGTCTCGTTTAAAAATGGTTCTCCGTTTGTGTTTGTGGATTAGCATCTTAAAGTTTCCCAAAGAAAGGTTGGGGAAGATAATCGAATAATCTAAGAAGTTACACTAACCACAACATTAGGTCATTTATTTTGGGACCACCTCCGAGTAGACTACTTGATAATAAACTTTAAACTTTCGAGTTGACTTTCTTGTCTCCTTTGCAATCTAAATTGCTGGTTGAACAAGTTAGCTCGTTCATGCGCATTTCGTTAATACCTTCAGACCGAGTTGACGTAAATGGTACATTATTGACTTGCTATTTAGGACGCTTTGAAAAGTGAGCGTCATTAAAAAAAGTGTTTGGAAACGCCTCTTTGTCTAATTCTGTGGTACTCTGGTTCTAGTAAAAAGCCCCAACCATACTAAAATATCCCCTGAGGAAGTCTCTTTCTCTCATCTTATCCAATTTAACTGAGGAGTTCTTTAGCTCTGATTCAATTATACAAGCATGGGTCTCGTCCTTTTCGACGAGTCGGGAAAGATGAAAAAGTTTTGTCCTACAATAGAGGCTGGCCTTTTCAAAACTTTGAGCAGGCAAAGATCGGCAACTTTTAAACCCGGTCTCGTATTTTGAGGAATGTTAAGCGAACCTTTCCTTTGTCAATTAACAACTTGACAAAATTAACAAATATGGGTGGGGGCGTTTAAAATAAATAATTGAATAGCAAAAAAAAACACCCAACACCTGAGTTTAAGGCATGTTTGCAGAAAACTCTCAATAGAAGTGCTTGTCATGTTAAACAAAACGTAATCGGGCAGATTCTTCTAATGAGTATTTATCAAATCTTCCTGTAAAGTTGATTATTCAGCCGTTTTAAGCTTGTTTTCCTCATTGGTTTGTATATAATAAATAAATTCTTGGAATTTGTGATCTCCCGTTAATACTATGGCTGAAATTTCAGTTTCGGTTTTGGTCATGCCCCCCGAAACGCGAAATATGAAAATTGGACCATCAATCATCAGAAGAATACAGAATTATTTTGGGCAACAATCACAATGAATTTGGACACTGAGGCCTCCCCGATGAGGTTGTTATTACAGAGAGGTCTTTGAGACAAAGTAAGCATTTGCTTTAAGATTGGACTGTAGTTTTTGGTTAAGAATATTGACATGGGGGCTTGATTGACCCAAATGTGTTTTGAAATAAAATCAAAAGAAAGGCAAATTCGACGCTTGCATCTTTCCAGAGCTGTTTTCAAACCATTACCTATCCTCACTGCCATATTGCCATTGTTTGCGATAACGTTTAAAAAATGAAACATAAAGAGCCCTTCAAGGTTGTAAAGACATTCTCCGCAAACTCTCTTTCACCCTCTAAGCCTTTGAACCAAACACACAAAAGTCATTGTCAAACATTTTTCTCTACTTGTCTTGAACTATGCTTTCCTTGTCTCTCATTTGACCATGTTGTTTTTTTGAAGGAAAAAGTCCTAACTTTTTCTAGGACAGGTCAAATATAATAACGAGAGTTGAGTTCTGAGGCTGATTCCTGGGTTATTCTTGCTCACAAACGTCAAAAAGTTCATTGTCATCAAGTTGGCTCATCCTCTGATATCTGGCAGAGCCAAAGAAAACATGAAGGACTGACAAAAATGGGAAATCTAAAGTAAACACACCACAAGAAACTCGACACCCCGAGCAAACATGCTTCATTCAGCCTTGGAGGAGTGGACCGAAGGTGTGCAACAACCGAGACCAATCTCCGAGACTTCGAGTAGCATCTGATAGCTTTTTGCAAACACCTCTCAAGACACCGTGACAATATTGACCGTGCATACCAGACTCCCTTTTGTTTCTTTTTCCTAGCCCTACAAAATACGAATCAACTCTTACCGTAAATGGTTCCGTGGGATCTTGTTGATGTCCAAAAATAGGAGCGAGAACCTCATGAAGCTTGAATGAGTATCTGTTTCCAAGGCCCAATTGGCGGCATCTGCGTCCGTGCCCACGACCGCAATATTTCCGCTATTCTCCCGAGACAAGGCGTTCACCAAAGAGTCGATTTGAACACCCACGTTATCGCCATTAGCAGCAGAAGAAGGCGACGTGCTCATGACATACTCGGACATGGCATGAGCGGAATGAAGATCAATCCGAATCCTGACCATCCCACCGTCTCGAATCTTTTTCACATAGCAGTCTTGTAATCGAATTTTGGGACTCCATGGGATTCCGTTTTCGTTGGTGCCAATCATTTCGTCTCGACGGTCACTTTCCACGTGTTTATCTTCAGCACCAGCTGAATAGGTGTAGCTGAGTCGACAAAGAAGGGATTGCGAATTGGCGCGAAATTTTCTATTTAGGACCACATTGATCCCTGGAGAATCCTGCCTCCAGGTTAGCAACATTTGGGGCTTGACCGTCATAGTCCAGGTAAATACACCGTAGTGGAATTCATTAGACACTTGAGTGAGTGTAGAGGCACTTGACGCATTCTTCATGGGCTCTTTTAAGTTCCTTTGAAAGAAGAGGTCCTTCTCGAAATAGGTTTCCACTTTAGAAAGGCGCAGCTCCACTTGAAATTCACCGTTTGTGTCCACAAAACGAGGCCGATGAGTTAGAAGGTCACCGATTTTTATGAACCCTCGATTTCCATTCTGATGGTATCCGGTGAGAAAAGTGGCTTTTCGCATGGTGAAGGTTCGGTTCTCGTCAAAGGCCTCCCGGTTCAACAGGGTGACGCGGAGGTCCAGTGACACATTCACACCATCCGAAGGGCTGCGCCAGACCAAATAGATCCCTAGGGTCTGGAAGAGTCAGAAAAAAAGTTGCAAATTCTCGTCTGAATTACTTTTCTCCCGACATCCCTCTCGCCCTTGGTTTGTTTCGAAAAAGTTGTTTTTGGAAAGGGAACTGCCAGGATGAACATGGGAAGACATTCGTGGGTCTATAACCATGACATAGTTCCCTCTAGTTAAGCATATGCTCAAATGTCAAACTCCAACCGACTTAGTAAGTAATCCAATTTTGGCCCAAAAGTAGACAATGAAACCGTTGCCAAGACACAAACAAAGGTGTTTCAAAATATCTTATACAGAGAGTGCTGTTGACATAGCTTTTCCATCCAAAGTTACAAGAACTCTTCTCAAGTCAAGAGTCCAACATTGTAGTTACTCACATGTTCTTCTACTTTCATCACCAGTTGTGCTACCACTAAAACCATGTTAACTCTTCATCTCCTACATTTACCACTCCTTGTGATGGATATGCCCTTGTCGTCAAGAAACTTTGGAACTTGAGCCTTGAGGTAAAGCAAGACCAAAAGCCGAAAAGTACGGAACATTAGCTGAAACCCAACCTATGTTCCACCACTTTCCCCGAGTACTATTTGCACCTCAGTTGACATAACTGGCGCTAATAAATCATTTTAGTAGTCTTGGTACCATTGGCACTTGACACGGTTGTCACCGGGAGATAGATGGTGCTTTGTGTATCTTCAGATAGAGTGTTTGTGCCTCCAAGATCCATATTCAACTTCTGTGTGCCGGGAAAAATGCAACGAAGTGCTAGATTAACCCGATATTGTATACCATAATCTCCAATGGTGGTCCATGTGTGAGGTTCAGCTATCCCTATGAATGTTTGAAATCCTTCAAGCCTTATGGAACCCGCCCAAGTGTTGACATGGCCATGCATTATTCATAACCTGGAAGAGTCTTGGCCTTAGAGGACAGCAATCTTTTTACAGACAGACTGCATTGCTCAACTCGTCCGTATTTTCAGAGCAACAATATCTTCAAAGACTTGCAGTAATTGGATTATTTAACGAATGGAACACGTTCCAGCTCAGGAGGTCTTCGACACGATATCAGTAGGTAAAGCCATCAATTATGCATTTATTTATTTAAGCTTATACCGAAATGGAGGGGTTGGCTATTTAGGGATTCCTGATTACTGCATGCATTGGTGTTCGTGGGATTGCATTTCCATGCGTGAAAGGACCTTGTGTTTTTTGGGAACGGAACACTTTTCCAAGTCGTTTGTTATCTTTGATAAGTACTAGTTGAGGATTATCCAAAACCTCAATTTAAACTTTCTCTCCATTAGGCGGTGTTTGGTTAGATACAGCCAATCCCTAGAACCGAAAGCTCAAGCCAGTCAAATTGGAGCCATTTGAAATTGCCAATTCAACGACCAATGTAGGTCTCTTTAACTATTGATTTTACCCGAAAGTTCTCTTTCAGAGACAACCTTTTGACGACAAAATCATATGATTATGTTTTTTGAGCCTTGTGACGCACTATTCAACATGTTGAGACCCATCAAAAAACCGCGGAAGCGTAATTGATCCTCCTTTTAGACGATGATGTATACGTAACACGTAGTTGACGAAGTTTCCCATGTGCTTTGATGGAATTAGCTTTTCCAAGAAGTCCCTCACTTCAATGTGACCATTACTTCTCATTTGGGTAGCATTGGTGTCAAATTTGGCCCTGGCAGTAATTCCCGAAAGTGCCGAGGGCAAGGTTAAGGCCATGGTCATTGGACATACCTTCGTCCTTAATGCCCTCAGAATGCCAACAATTTGATCCCGACAACTTGAAACTGGTCTCTAGGTACATTTCACAAAGAACGAGTGTATGATGAAAGGTGGACCCAGGAAATGGGCATTTTGAGGATCAACATGATGTATGCATGACCTTATTTGATCCCATACTTATACAAAAGAACGTGTGGGTTTGCTTGAACAATATCCATTCTTTCTGTATTTTGAGAGAATGACCACATTGAGAATACTGAAGAACGTACCTTTTCTTCTCTGGAAAATGAGAGAGCCCAACGATGAAATCCGTACACAAAGTCCTTGCTGATTACATCGCGTTTTAAATCCCTTGTCACGGCTTTGGTGACAATGAAATTAAACACCTGTGTCCCACCGGGATCGCCAAGTTGGAAATATCGAGTCAGAAGGGCCATATTCTGGAATGTAAGCCGAAAATAGAGATTTATTTTGAATGACTTGAGGGGAAATAATTTTAGTCTTTGAAGTCAGAGGAGGGGGGGATTATTGATTATTTTGTTGTTTTGAGATTTCGAGGGGAACAAAGGAGTCTTTGTAGATGAATGAAAATGGATCCAACGAACAAATTCCTAGAAATTATGCCGCATCAGAGAGGGGAGATTGAATCTGTTCTTTGTCACTCCATACCGTAGGAAAAATAAACTAAGTGCAATAAAGAATATTGCCCAATACTACGCAATGAAGGTGCAAAATTCGCCGCAACAATCATAACCAGAATCGTAAAAAATGGTGAAATAAAGATTACGTTAAAAAAGCTTTCCACTCACCTATCTCGATAGAACACTACGATCAACTTGGGTTAGTCCTTACACGTCAACAACAGACCTTAAGTGCAAACGAGAAGAAGTGGGTGCGTGTTCCATTAGCCACAAACACACCTCAAATGTCTCATTTCCCAGGCGTCTATCTCGTTGGTTGAATACTTTGAAAATGGCCCGTCTCACTGCACTCATGGCTCTACATACACGAAAGCACCCTTCTCCAACAAACTGTTGCTTTTCATGGTCTCCTCTCGGAACGAGGTTTTTTTGTGCGCTTGAGGCCTCAGACAGGGAGGCCTTGGTTCGTGTTCCACCGTTCCAAAATTGGAGAGCGAATGGAAAAAGAGGGAACCGTGAAGGGGAGAGAGAACCTCCATTGGAGGCGGGGAAAGATGGCCAAAGAGAGTTCAAGAATAGAAGACAGAGGAGGGAGAGGAGGGAAAAAGCATGATGATAAGAGTAAGAAGAGCAATTCCACACTCACACCACTGTAGACGCTTCGGTTTTCACATTGACACGAAGCCACTTAAAGGTAACTTAAAAACTGGAAGGTAATTATACAGTCACTTGACTAAAAGATTATATGGTTGCATTAAACTCACCAAACTCTTTCCTCTGCTGTCGTTTCTCAAACATTAGTTCCACAGATTATCAAGTCTTCATAATCATAGGGGAAATTTTGTCGAAAACGTTCTGGATTCCCGGTGAAAAAGTATCCTTTTTTAGGTTTATTTTACGTTTTCATTTATACCTAATGCTTCAAACTCTTGTGCACTTTCTTGCGCAACAATTTCAGGCTTTGACACTCTGACATGAAATAAACACCAATTACTTGTGGATATCATCAGCTAGAAATTTCCTTTTGCAAAATATATCTGATAGAGGTCTCTTCAGAAGAATGACAACCATTGACGTAGTTATTGATTTTTCTAAGACGCAAATATTGGTTTTATATAAGATTTTTCCTCATAATTTTCCTCGAAAGATTGCATCTGGAGGCTATTTATGCCATTAATTGTAAAGATTTGGTCAAATCTTGAGTCATCGTTATACTTAAAACTACAACTATAAAATGCTCCGAATCAATTTTGAAATTTACCTGATTAGCCACAAGAAAAACTAGGATTGCAAAAAGAAAGAGGGCAGTTTATTAGCTTCTCGAATCTGATTTGTGAAAGCCTCACTTCTCTAAATGAACTAATAACATTTATTAATACTTGGTGAAATCAACGCAAACTGGTTGATCTCAAATGTTTGAAGCTGCTTCTCATTACTTTTTCTTAACAATTAATAGATTGCATCTCATTGAACGTTGAACCAAACCGAAAAAACTCCAGACATAAGGCATAAATGTATATTTTAATTCATATTTCATAGAATCAGGATCGATCAATTGCAAGCACCAAATGCATTTCAAAGAGCTCAAAATATCGCCTTTGTTCCACCGTGAAAAGGGTATCTAGGTTTTATGTGAGAGTTGAAATGCTCGAGCTTAAGGTCTTTTTCACTGAATGACAAGTTGAGATTAAACCCCGTTTTTCCAAGGAAACCAGAATCATTATCATCTACAACAACAGCAGTAGCACAACCATCACCAAAACCCTTTAAACGGGAAGCTTGCTTTGATGGGAAGAATGGAGGCAAACAACTCGAGATTCACACAATGAACGTGGAACCTCCAAAGAGCTTTCGTGCATCCTTATCATCACCCTCTCGCTCTCAGTTGGTACTAATGCCATTCTTAAGCTTGGAACATACAACAAATACAAAATAAATCGTTCTCCAATGTACAAACATGTTAGAAATAAGGTCAAGAAGGGGTTTCATCACAATTTTGAAGCGTCCTCAGCGGGATTTCGCCGACCTGATCCTGCTATTGGCCGATTTCTTTCGTCCCAAATAGTGACTCCATCACAAGCACAGAACTTTTTGTCGTTTTGAAGGAGACCCGCAGAACGGGCAATGATTCCACAGGATGCCAAATTGCCACAATTACCATTGATCTAGAAGCAACAGAAATGTCGATGAACCGAGTTGAGAATGCGGATGTACCACACAATACAAGATCAAGGGTGAACTACTACTATGTCAAGTTTGTTGTCTAGAGGAAATTGCAGATTGACAATTGGAATGAACCCATATAAAAAGCAGACGAATGTGTGGTTTGAAGTGGAACTCCCCCCTATCTCGTACATTTTGATCAAAAGTACATAAAACTAGAAACGACGACGTTCGTTCGAGTAGTTCAGACTACGGAAACGACTCTCCGAAGTCTCATTTTCAGAGATAGGATATGGATATGCATCTCGTTATAAGCATACTGTATTTTGCAGAGTGGAACGTAAATGCCGATATCCACATATTCCTAGTTTGACGAGAGGCGTTTCCTCTCCAATGAGCATTTGCTATAGGTGCACATAACACTAGTGATGGGAGGCAAACAGGAGCTTGGGCAAGCGGTCCGGTACAGTACCTTGGACTTGCCGAAACTTGGGTCTACTTGGGTGCCTGTACAAGTATTTTTCCCACCTTACAGGTTTGCCAAATTTGCTAGGAATGAAGACTAAACCTTCGGCATCAGAATTTCAATTAACCAGAAAGTTTCAGCGAAATAGGGCCCATGCCCTTGTTAGGATGGATTTTTAGATGAAAATACACAATTCAAAGCTTTTGTATCGAGAAATGCAAAAGCTTTTGAGAATATTTCAAAAAAAAAGAAAAGAGTTGGGTTATATTTTTTTCTAGCAACTCTGAGTGACCGAGCTTGTTCCCAAGTGTGACTGTTAAATTTCATTCTTGATTGGCCCGAAAAGTGTATTCATGTGTGGCTTAGAACGGAAACTAAAGAAAAAACATGGTTTTGCAAATGCTATCCAAATCAAAATATTTTTTGTTTCACTTCCACTGTTTATTGCTAAATTATTAAGGTCAAAAGATCATTGAAAATGCAACTTGACATTCTTTTCTTCTAAGTCACACTGCAAGCATCTGAAATCTTCTAAGAGCAACTGCCGGCAACTGCATCTTCCAATGTTCCTTGAGCTTGCCAAGTGTATTGGTGTATTGCCCAAGTAATGCTTGTCAACAACTTGTGCTTGGGGTGTCTGTGTTGACTCATTACTTGCCCAAGTCACATCACTACATAACACAACGCAGAACCATCAAACTCCATGTAATCTTACTTTTAGACAGGGTGACTAATCAAGATTTGAACAACCCCTACGGATGTAAGAAATACGGTGATATTAATAGATAACATTTTTCATTTGGTTCATGTAAATATCAAAGTAAATGACGTAACATGCCTTATCTTTATATGTTTATAATTACATCTTATATTATCAGTTAAAGAGCCGAATTAAGGTTTTGCATTCTTTCCTAGCTTTAGGAGCCATGTTGCAAAATATTCAGACTTTTGAGGTTAATCAAAATGAGTTAAATATTCCAACTAAGGATGGCAGATTGAGACTGATTGCAACCATTTCAGTAAATTTCATTGTAGGAGAAACAGGAAAATTAACCACACGAAATTCTTGCCATTTCTCCCTTCAATTGTTGCAAATCATAAGAAAATTAAACGTGTAAAGCATTTTAAAAATTTGGGTACGACTTAGGAATACAAACTGAATGTAACTTCTTGGTTCATTGATTATCATTCTAATATTCTACATCCTTCGTAAACGAGGCCTGATTTGTGGACAATAGTGTATTTCATGGTTCTTAAACTTTTGTTTTGGCGTTTCATTGAGATTTGGGCTAATCATAAAAGTTTTATTTTTGGATTACGCCTTAAGAAAAGAGTTTTAACCTTCAAAGTAGCCATGTCTCCTTTCAAATCTCTCACTTGCAAAAACTATGGTGGTCGATATTTGTCGTGGAATAAGATGGCCTAAGTGCAAAATATGCCTTATTTTCAAGTGAATTCGCACTGAAATTTCAAGACAAATTTCATTATTTTCACGGTCATAGAATTTTTAATGTTCCAACAAAGCCGTCTTTTGTACTTCACATGGGAGGAGACCCCCTGAGAGGATCCTTCGTTCAATTTGACGACCGCTAAGACGCATGAATAACCTCAAATAAGTTCGCTCTTTGAGGTGGGTTCCTCGAGCGTCTAAGTTTTGAGCTTGCTCCAAGGTTGTTCCAGTGTCTGATCCAAAGGTGAGTGTACCTATCTTTTGATAACATTTTGACTCCTTTGAAGGTAGCAAAGTGATGTACAGCATAGTACAGCATAAGGAAGAGGAGAAATTGGTTGACTCTTGTTTCATTCAAGAGTCTATTGATACCCAAGACTGTTTTCCGCTTTCTTTCTCGAAAGACGCAGAGCGAGGTTTTTTCATCTGCTGGGAAAAGGTGGCCTTTGTTTCATGATCTTTTGTTTCACCATAACCAAAAAGATTGATTTGGTTAAAATCGGGTCGAAGAGGATAAAAATATGGTTGATGGCGACGGAATCATCGTTTTTTCTCGATATTTGGCACAAGGTGAGGATAATAAACAGACGTGCTTTGACTTCAAGGGTCTCTCAAATCCAACCAAATACTCCCTTCATGCGAAAAATGAACTTCCAGGATCTCAAAAGCGAAAGTGGAGTTCCTTTAAGAAAAACAGTTTGCTTGATTGCATCCGAAACCTGGCCAAAAAGGTTCAATTGGGCTTCTTTCCACTTGTGCTGGAAATGACAGTTCATGGACCACTCAATGAGATGACGTCACCTAAATTCTATCGAAGTTTACATTAACGAGCAGGGTTTGAACACTTTGAAAGTTACAGTATGTAATCAATTAATGTTGATAATTTTAGGCCCATTCGAGTCATGAATTTTTAATTATAAGCGATGTGAATTCGTGTCACAATGGACCCCCATGTTCTCGTATGTTCCTTCCCCTCCAGTCTCCAGTAATTCAATCAATCTCAATCAAGTTCAAAAATTGGTCTCTTGGGAGCATTGGCAGAAATTCAAAGTAAACCGGATCTCGACGAAGGACGGTGTGTAGGCAAGTTTGCAAGAGAATAAGAGTTACCTGTGATAACGGGGAGTGGCCTTGCCCAAAATCATCTTGGCCCTCGGCAACGACAACGGACCGACCGATAATATCCCAAACTTTCACCAATTTGTCGGAAAACTTGAACACCGCTCGTCCCGATTCGTCTGCGCTGATATTGCCCAAATCCCCAACGTGTCGTTCGTTCTCGTCGTTCAGAGGGCTGCCATGGCGAGTGTTTCTAGGATTATAATGACCCCCCACACTCTTACAGCCTTGACTCAGGTCTCCACACTCATGAATGGCCAAGGCGTGTTTTCCTGGAGCGAGTCCATCAATAGTCCCATCGACCACACACGTGCTTTCATCCACTTGGGTGAACCGAACGACGCCTAAAGAAACCGGACTTAATAGTGCAATTGAAATCAATCTCACTAAAAAGTATTTATTTGAAGTGGTCACAGGTTGATTTCAAGACCATGAGCAATGAGTAGAGGGGTGGGTGTGCCCACATGATTCAAAACTTTTAAATGTGCCCGACAACTGACCTTATACCAGTCTAAATGCAAATATTTTGTCGAAGGGGTGTGATATCCACACGAAATCATTTTTTGACATGATTTGGTATGCATGGACAGGAGTAAAATGTATGAGTTCCGTCTGATAATATAGCGCTTTTTGATATCACATTTCTTCTTCCGTAAATGTTTGCACAGTCCCAACCAACTGGCATAATTTTGACTCCTTAAAAACGTCACATTTTGGTCAAAATAAAATCGGTCTTAAAACTCGTCCCCTAATCATCATCAATCACTTTAACCTCAGCTATTTAGGGCCCTAATTTTAGCACAAGAGGAAAGTAATGAACAAACACAAACTTCAAGCATTCATCATGAAACTTTCCAAATGCTCTCCACGGACATTCATTCCTTCATTCTCACCAATAAACGATCATTGAGCTCCTTTGGGAACCAACCTGCAACTTGATTCAGGGCTCTATTTTTACCTTGCACTTTAGCTCCAATTCCCATAGTTCCGCCAATGGCAGCCACAGCTGCGCCCAAACTGCCCAACAGGCCCCCACTGCCCGTAACTACTGCCTGCTTCCCTGTGGATTCGATCAGGCTCTTAATCGTCTCTGAAGGTAAGGTACTGGTTACCACCACGGATTGGCGAGCTAGATCCACTTGGAACTTGTTGATCCCAGGCACCCCAGTCAACACCTTTTCAGTTTTCTCGACGCAACTTTGGCACGTAAGATTGACAGAGAACTGAGCCACGGACTCGCCTTGGTCCATGTTCCCTAGAACGAGATTGAATAAAGTCAGAGGAGGGGAGCTTCAAGGAGAATTGCCTTAGGAGTATGGAACAACGGGCCTTGGGTGTGTATTTCAAAGAAATTCCCCTCAGTCAGGTAGATAGACAAGAAGACAAACGACGTCATGACAGTGAGAAATGCCTGTTCCCCCTCTACCCTTGGACCATATTGTGTGGCTGCATGACTTCACTCGAGCCAATATTTCTTGTTGGCATCTAATTTGTTTTGTCTGGCTGCGTCCGGATTGAATTGGGAATTGTACTTCCGAGGCTCCTTTCTGGCATGTAAATCAACGGGCGAAGATGAGGTCGGTTGTTTGCTTTGCTCTGAATCTTCCGCAAATAGCAGTTTATTAGCACGAGCTCTCTCTCGTTTTTCACGAAGTAGCCGCTCTACCCGAAGTTTTTCCATCTCATTCATTTTTAACTGCCTTTGTTTCTTGAATTCCGTCTCATCCTCATTCGCCAATGAACCATTTCCTGCCTCGGAAAGCGGAGAATCAAATGGCTCTGAAGTCGCTTTGTGTTTCTTGTGATTCTTGCTTCGTTTCTTCTCTTTCTTCCTCTTTTTGGTCTTCTGGGAACTACTCTTTTTTGATTTAGACGAACTTCGCCTCTTTGATTTGGAAGAATCTCTCTTGTGCTTCTTCTTTTTGCTCTTTTTCGATCGTTTCGAGGGTCTTTTCTCAATCTTGGACTTTGATTTCTCGTCGCTATCTGATGATGAGTTGGATGAGGATGATAAAGACGAATCCGAGGATGAAGAGGAAGAATCTCGTTTCCGTTTATGCGATTTCTCTTCCGGCCTCGATGATGATGGAACTTTCTCCCTCATGTATTTTTGCACGCCAGAGCATCCCAAATACTTTCGGATATCATTCAGTGGGTCAAGCAAACCCTTAAATTTACTATTCTTGAGCTCTAGAGCTTTTTCGTCCGTCTCTTCTAAAACATGAGTGGCTCGTTTTTCGGGCAATCGTTCCCACCAAGATCGTTGCCCGGTTAATTCATTGGAATCTTGGCCCAAATAAGTCAAGATCCCCATTTTCTTCTCATATTCTTCTTGTTCGGCTTTCTGTTCGTTTTCCCGTTCTTTATTAGTATTTTGTGTGGTTTCACCCGCTTCCAAGTCCGCAAAAAAGTTAACGTGTTCCAAAGCTTTAGACGAAGCTGAAGACCCACGAGGCTCAGCTGGATCTTCATACTTGGCCTCCAGGGCCTTTTGTTCTTCAGTTAACCTCGATCTAGCCTTGGCTCGCATTAAAGAAGTTCGAGCCTCTTGCTCGGCCAAAAGCATCCTCTCCTCTGTCTTTTTGAGCTCTTCAGCCGCTTTGGCCTCATCACGACGGACCCGATTGATGTTATCACGGGTCCGGACATGCCACCTAAAGTGAATGAAGGAATGCTTATTCGATATCGCAAAAGGATGCAATATTAATAGTTTTCACCAGGCTGTGGTGTTTCAGAAGAGTGATTTTTCAAATCAAAGTGGTTGAGTTTCAATATTCGATAATACATTTGTTTGTCAAAGACTACTTCAAGAAAGTGTCTGAAGAAAAACACCTTCGGCTTTGTGTGAGAAAGTCTTGACATGCAGTACCTAATCTTATTATTATTTGGAGCCGAGCAATATGAAAGTAACGGGGTGATGTTTCCGACTAAACCAATCCTAACCAATCTAAACTAACTCACTGCATGGGATTGGGATTGCCTAATCATGTGGGCCTTAGGTCTTAACCCTATTATATCCTAAGCACTAATTTTACGGAATGAAACCCTGTAACCTTCGGGGCTCTTAAGCTTTTGCTTTGAGAATCTCACGATTTTGACTCAGGTGCGCTCGAGTAAAAGGTTATCAATTGAAGATCTACTATGATCTACATAGCCCAGAAAACTAGGAGAGGATTTTTGTCTTGAAACCTAACCTACCCAAACCAACCTAACGTAGCTGTCAAGCCCTTACCCTGCGGGTCCCTAGCCCTCGGGGGGATCCCATCTTATTTTTTCACGCTCGCCATCACGTCATTGAGAACTTATCCAAGAATTTTAAATCCCGCTAGTACTGTATTCTACGTTCCTTGGATATTTACTCACCTCTTCTTAGGTAAGATATTCATATTAAAATCTTATTCCAATGATACACTATTTGCTAGCCGTTCACAAACTGAAGGCGTCAACGTCGTTCACCTAAGATGTTGATGTTGACAATATTGAGTTGGTACAGGATTTGTCCAGAAGAGTGCCAGGTTCAATATCCTGTGATCTGTGTTCAGGCCATAGCGCCATCTTACGCACTGCGGTTGAAACTTTTGGTGTTATGGCAGACCACAGATCTAAACACAGATCCAATGCCTCCATAAGGCGAAAGTTTTTCTATGGGTACATGAGAAGCACAAGAAAAGGCGCAAAACTCCAAAATCCAAGATTTTAAGAGCATTGAAAATAGTGCAATGAGAAAAAGTGTTTGGAAATCAAGAGGCTGATCAAAAATGGCACAACTGTCAAATCAGATGTCATGTGAAGATCCTATGATAGTCTCCTGCATGCTCAATTTTTTTTTTGGAGGGCGGGGGCACATTTTTTTCCGCTACAAGGAATGAGTTTCCTTTAAAGAGAGTTAATGATTAATATATAGTTTATTCAATTAATGTTTATACGAAATTTGATCTACCAATGAGTTACTCTTGGCAGATCTGCACAACCATTGAATAGTGGATATGTAAAAATTTGTCCAATCCTGCCTTAAATGCTCGTAAAATATCAGCTCCTACATATTCCCGACGAAGACTAATGGGCAACAAATTGAACAAAGAAGGAGCCCGATAAAGAAGAGAGGAGGACTTCATTGTTCGAACTAGCCTTGATTCCTTAGGAGTTGGAGGTGCTCTCAGAGCGCACGTAAAACCTCTACGATCGCTACAACTCTTTATTTTTATCTGACCCTCCGTTCCTTCGAGGTTGCGTTAAGTCTTTGTTAAAAAAGTCATAGTTTAAGATAGTTGAGATAATTGTGTTTTCTGTAAGGACAAAAATTGTTAGGTTAGGTAAAGTAAGGCTAAGTTGGATTGGAACTGCTCGACCTTTTGCAAACCTGCTGAACTCATTGGAGCTCAAATTGGTGAGGCATATTCAAGATGCGGCTGAACAATTGACTTGTACAGAGTTTTAGCATCGTAATACTATCTCTGGACTTGAAAGTGCGATAGATGCAGCCACATGTTTGAAATGCCTTCCCCTCTTTCAACTTGATATGCTCATCAAACTTTCCATCATCGTGGATGACAACTACTAAATCTTTCATGGACGTACCTTGCTCAATATCACAATACTGGAAAATACTCTTTTACGAACCACATCGTCTCGACGTGATACGACGTTGAGAAACAGTGCTCTTCAAACACTTTGACAAATTTCGATCAAAAGAGGCTATCCACCAGTGAATCGAAGCCTATTCACGATGGTGTCATAGTGATCAAAGACAAGTTAAAAAAAATGGTCTTGGGTCCATGGGACCACCTGGAACAGAAAATATGTTTGATAGCGAATTCATTACCTCTATTAGTAAAATGTCAAACGGAGAGGTGGAAATTCTTATTGTACATGTCAAATCTTTAGATTTATCGCTTATAACTATATACAGGCCTCCATCTTGTTCCTTTGTTTCATTCAGCGTAGGACTAGAATTCATCATGAACGAACTGGCTAAATCTATTTGTTCCCAATACCTTAATATGGGGGATTTTAATTTCCCCAAAACTGTAGTCCAGTGGCAGTACGATTGACTAAATTGCAAATAAAAGTTACCGTAATGTCAAATTTGGTGCTTTTTCCAAATTATCATTTTTATTTGCTTCAAGATACGAGACTAGTACTTGCGGTCTAAAAAAATCTTGAAGAGACAAAATCCGGATATAACTAACTTACTTTTCAGATTTGTATCTTGGAATAGACATTTCAAGGACGAGACGGTTTCCGTTTGATACTTTAATAGCTTTTTCTTACGGACAAAAAAAACAGTGAGGAAGCCAAGCGCGTGTGGGCCGAAGCGGGTCACGCCCACATTTTTGCATGGGTACACCTACGAATGGGAGCTCTCTGGTGTGTACGACGCCATGGAAAGCGTGAGATTCGATGGATATCTGGGTATGATAAGTGTCGTAACAAAAATCGACCAAGCTTATCCTGAAAATGAATCCGTTCTAGAGGCAGATGCCAGACTCCAAATCTTTTTTTAAAAAATCATCGAGTACATTATGAAACGAAATTTCATGGGGTGAGAAGGTCTGAACCAATTTTTTTACTAAAATTCCCAATAAGAAAAATAAATCTACCTCAAATTTATTGGTTTTTTATTGTTCTTTGTGCACGCCAGCAGGTTAAAAATGAAGTAATACAGCAATGATAACGATCCCCAATTGATGGGGCTTCTGTAGAAGAATACGGGACAAAAACAATGAATAATTGTGGGGTGTCATCGTATTCACGGTTGGCCAAAGCCAAAAGAACTTCCGAATGCAATGCACCTTCGTCGATTCCCTGCCCTGATTCTCTCTCTCTCTTTTCATCTCTCTCCCTCTCCCTCGATCCAATATTTAAGACATGGTCAATACTTGTGCGGTTCCGTTATGCAACCAACGGGCATCCATTGGCTTTCCCAAAGGACCCAGTGACTCGAAAAGCCTGGTGCATTGCATTAGGCGGGTTCATCCCACCCAGAAAACCTTGTGGAACCCTTCCCATTAGTGTTTAACGAAAGCTCGTGCATCAGCAAGTTCGAGCCTTCGAACTTGGAAAAACAATTGCACGAACGTCCGAACGAACTCGAGCTTATGGCTAGATCGCCTAGTACAAAATGGAAAATAAAGCAAACAGATCCACATGATGCAGTTCACATACTCAGCTATATTTGAATTTCTCAATCTGATTCTCTAATTCAGGGGTGTGCAAACCCTGGCCCGCGTGAGGATCTGTCTGTCATTATTAATAGACTGTGGCCCGCAGCATGATTTTGGCATAGCCCGTGAATTCTATACTTGAAATTATTTGCCGTTTTGGATGGTGTGTCCTGCGAGTGCCAATGGTCCGGCCAATTTGGCCCACTGCAAAATAAGTTTGCACACCCTTGCTCTAGCGGGCTAAATGGAGAGAAATGTCACTCCCATGAGCAAGGATTTTGTTATGAACACATTTTGCTGCTTCTCTGCTTCCCCAGTCATGGCGCCAAATTCAAGACGCCGAGTCTTTTGCTCGATCAACTCAAAGAATTTGGGGTCCAGGGTAATGTCCTGACTTGGATTGATAGTTTTATAAGCGAAAGGAAGCAGATAGTTAAAGTTGAAGGGTCTTTTAGCGGCATGTATGATGTCAAGTCAGGTGTTCCGCAAGGTTCAATTTTAGGTCCGCTCTTGTTTATTCTCTTTATTGCTCCTCTCCAGAAGTTTAGAACGAAAGCCAGTATTTCTTCATATGCTGATGACACAAAATTAGTTTGTGGAAGAAACGGTCAGGGTTCAAGGCCCCTTAGTTTCTCAAAAATTGCTATCTTGGTATCATATTTTGGAAAATTTGTTCAGCTTAGAGGGTACTCGTGCATCCTTTTGGGAACGGCGAGCAGTTGCGAGCAGAATGAACTAGATGGCGTTGGATATGATTGTACTCTTTCTAATATAGAGCTCTAGTTCTACCCACTCTAGTGCATAATCAGCCTCGACCGGCGACTCCAAAGAACCCAGAATGGGGCCCAAGACAATTAATATTGTATCAACCGTATGTATCTGTATCCAATGAGAGATCTTCTCGCAATAAACATTATTTAATCAAAAGATTGGCAAAAAAATAATGTAAAAATTCGGGCTCTAATTACTATCATTTATTTAGTTCATAATATTATGTATTTTATATAGTTTCATAATATAACGTTTGAGTAAATTCAGTGTTGTCAATGTAAATAAATTTCATTTGGCTTTGAACCTTTTGAGACTTCCCAAGCATTTTGGAACATTCGCTAAAAAATGTTCATTGTTGACACGCGAATATTTTCCTTTTTCTGACTTTATTATTGTCTATTTTGTGGCAAACCTTGTTGATTTGGACCAATCAGCGTCAAAAATCCTATGGACAAAACCAGGCGTCATTAAACTGGTTTCAGCAAATTCCGGCGCAGTGTGACCAGAGCTACCTAGCCACATAGGGCCATCGACGGCACTATTTTGGCCGAGATCACTTTCAAATGTACTAAGAAATTGTGTGAGGTCTGTTAAAAAAGGTTTAGCTAAACATTTTGAGATGCTAGCGTTTTGTTTCAAATTAGATATTATGAAAAGGCGTCAAAGCCTCCCCTTTTTTAAAAAATAGTACGTATCCTTTGCTTAAAGAGCCAAAATAGTTTTTGATAAATGGTTTTCAGCGCTTATTGTTGTGAATACCTTTAGTGAGGGCAAAAGCTTCGCTGGATTTTTATGTTTTAGGTTGCCATTGCTCCCATTTTAACACAGAGCTTATGTATTTGGCATTTAAAAAAGCTTTCTGACCTAAATACCCATTGTACGACTGCTATTGTAGCGTTATGTCAAACTCAAACCATTTAAGTATTTTGAAGAGGTATAAATAATGGCTGCTTGTTTCATAGAGAACAACAGATGACCAATGCCTGAATCTCCAGGTATTGAACAAATTAAAGCCTAAAAGGATGCCATTAGTACCATTTGAACATTTTGATGACATTATTTCCTTCAGTCATCTGGTCACACTCTGCCGGCGGCAACTACATATTGGCCCAAATTCCAGACACTTCGAAGTTGTTGGCGACTGCTCTAGCGTGAAAAAGGTTAGTACAGAGCAGGAAACATGCCCGATTTGATCCATTTGGGTCAATACTAGCTTGCATTGGGGAGCAATATCAGGCCCATTTCCCATTCATTTGAATCTGGAACCTCCCAACTCTCCTCCTCCTGAAGATAATTTACTCACAAAATTATTGGAATTGAAAGCACCCACCTTTGAAGATGTTTGAAAGAAAATTACTACCTGGGAAGTGACCAATTATAATAAAAAGTGTTGTGCTCAATCTTCCGATTCTGAAACAAGACAAGTGCAAAAGTTCCCGGAAAAGTTGAATCAAAGTTCTTCATCCCAATGGCACAATCTTGGATTGCCAGATCATTGCAAAAACGAGTGTTTTCGATGTGGTTCCGCTAAACGTCAACTTAATAATTGAACCAAAGATAAGGTTTATTGCAAAAGCTGTGCCAATAATGGGACACAGTAATCGCATGCGTTTTCTTTTCTTACCGCTGGAGCCACCACCCCAACTTCAATCCGCCTGTCTTGGAAGAAGCGAGAGTGCTTCAGTTGAAACGTGATAAATCCCTCTTGTGAAAGGCCTTTTGCCAAAATGAGAACAGAATTGACTGGGGTAGAGACATATCTAAGTCATCAAACAATCACTCTCAACATTGGTTGACAAAATGCTGAGGATTTTACGATCAAAATGATAGCGATGATATTACGCTTCTTCACAGTCCAGCCCTACTTTGCCCATCTGCCAGTCTGCGCTCCGTTACCTTAGCGGGAAATTTCAAAATTGCTCGCTCTCTTCTCGAAGGCAGACGAGACGCGGCAGCTGAGGCTGGAGTGTGAGGAAAAGTAAAATCATCACTGTCATTTTGATCGTAACATGCTCGGCATTTTGTCAACCAATGTTGAGAGTGATTGTTTGATGACTTAGATATGTCTCTACTCTAATTTTTCATTAGCTCCGATAACTATCAAATCACTTAAAACCACCAAAACGAACAATTATTCCAAGACCTTGTTAATAGATATTCAAAGGATCCTTAGTTATGAATGTTTGTAAAATTGTATCAATATCTATTTAACAGGTGTTTAACTATCATTAACTTTAACTTTCAAATTGCACCAAAATCACCCAAAATGCTCCAGTGGTGTGTTAAAGTAATTGCCAAGGTAAAATATATACCTTTTAGGCATCACAAAGATAAATAAACATTTTCTGTGTAATCCAAATTTTGTCTTTAACGAAAAATAAGTGTATAATATCTTTCAAAACGAACTTCAAATGTATATTTTTGGATATTTTATTCTTTTTTTAACAATTATTGTCAAAAATAACTTTAAGATTTTGTAAAATTCTAACCAATAACTTTTGTTTCAGATTTTGCAATTTATGACACAAGAATATTCGTTTTACTAATTAATATTTTTACAAATTAACACAGATCTTCCAGAAATATTAATATCATGTAATACTATCAAATGCTGAAATATTTACAAAAAAAAAGAATTAAAAAATGTGTAATTTAAGTTAGTTTTAAGTTATAATAAAATGTTATCATTGTAATCTATACAGAAACTAATAGAGAAATGAATTTTTTTTTCCTTAGTGTCGTAATGATTAAAATGTGTTTTATATTTCTTGGCAATTACTTTAACACATAAACGGAGCAATCAGTGGTAAAATTTGATAAAATTTGAAGGTTTAAGGCAGTGATAGCTTCTTATCTGCACCATATGTATTCTTGTACTTTTGCTTCAATTCATAGTTTTAAGTGATTTAATATAGTTATTTGAGCTGATAAAAAATGCACACCTTCACAAAATATTTTCCTTATGACACTCTGATATCAGAAAACGCCATTAGAAGTCTTGGCATTTGAGAAAACACTTTTTAGTACATAGGTAACCACCGTGTTCTCTTAAGTATTTGTATAAACTTTAATTATATTTGACTCTTTAAATGTCATTCTAAAAACGCAGATATGTAGTTGAACATCAGTCAATGCGTAATTTTGTACATTTTCTTACATTATCTACCTCTATCTGCCATTTTCTGCCACTTTCTGCCACCAAGTGGCAGGAAATGGCAGAAATTCAGTCAAAGCCAAAATTTGCCATCCCTGCTGCTAACCCCATAACTAAGGAATTCAAAATATTTTATGACGATTTACTACAATTGACTAAATTGCAAATAAAAGTTACCGTAATGTCAAATTTGGTGCTTTTTCCAAATTATCATTTTTATTTGCTTCAAGATACGAGACTAGTACTTGCGGTCTAAAAAAATCTTGAAGAGACAAAATCCGGATATAACTAACTTACTTTTCAGATTTGTATCTTGGAATAGACATTTCAAGGACGAGACGGTTTCCGTTTGATACTTTAATAGCTTTTTCTTACGGACAAAAAAAACAGTGAGGAAGCCAAGCGCGTGTGGGCCGAAGCGGGTCACGCCCACATTTTTGCATGGGTACACCTACGAATGGGAGCTCTCTGGTGTGTACGACGCCATGGAAAGCGTGAGATTCGATGGATATCTGGGTATGATAAGTGTCGTAACAAAAATCGACCAAGCTTATCCTGAAAATGAATCCGTTCTAGAGGCAGATGCCAGACTCCAAATCTTTTTTTAAAAAATCATCGAGTACATTATGAAACGAAATTTCATGGGGTGAGAAGGTCTGAACCAATTTTTTTACTAAAATTCCCAATAAGAAAAATAAATCTACCTCAAATTTATTGGTTTTTTATTGTTCTTTGTGCACGCCAGCAGGTTAAAAATGAAGTAATACAGCAATGATAACGATCCCCAATTGATGGGGCTTCTGTAGAAGAATACGGGACAAAAACAATGAATAATTGTGGGGTGTCATCGTATTCACGGTTGGCCAAAGCCAAAAGAACTTCCGAATGCAATGCACCTTCGTCGATTCCCTGCCCTGATTCTCTCTCTCTCTTTTCATCTCTCTCCCTCTCCCTCGATCCAATATTTAAGACATGGTCAATACTTGTGCGGTTCCGTTATGCAACCAACGGGCATCCATTGGCTTTCCCAAAGGACCCAGTGACTCGAAAAGCCTGGTGCATTGCATTAGGCGGGTTCATCCCACCCAGAAAACCTTGTGGAACCCTTCCCATTAGTGTTTAACGAAAGCTCGTGCATCAGCAAGTTCGAGCCTTCGAACTTGGAAAAACAATTGCACGAACGTCCGAACGAACTCGAGCTTATGGCTAGATCGCCTAGTACAAAATGGAAAATAAAGCAAACAGATCCACATGATGCAGTTCACATACTCAGCTATATTTGAATTTCTCAATCTGATTCTCTAATTCAGGGGTGTGCAAACCCTGGCCCGCGTGAGGATCTGTCTGTCATTATTAATAGACTGTGGCCCGCAGCATGATTTTGGCATAGCCCGTGAATTCTATACTTGAAATTATTTGCCGTTTTGGATGGTGTGTCCTGCGAGTGCCAATGGTCCGGCCAATTTGGCCCACTGCAAAATAAGTTTGCACACCCTTGCTCTAGCGGGCTAAATGATCCATTTAGCCCTCTACCCTGCTCTAATCTGATTATCTCAATTCTTTCACAGCAAACCTGCTAGGTCAAGTCTTCCACTCAATTGAAGCAGGACTGACGAAGTGTACCTCACTCAACCACATTAAACTTTAAATATGCGAAACCGAGCCCTTCACCACCGGGCTAGCAAGGTTAGAGTCCAACAGTGTTAGGAACCTGACCTTTCCGGAGGTGATGTCTGGACACATGCTGTCATTCCCGGTCAAGGACTTGACAACACCTTATTGTCCTTGGCCCGACATCCCTTCGGAATATTGGCGGTCACGCACCTTCGTCAGGCTTCCTGCCCAACTCCATCAACGACGGGAACTGACAAAGGATCTCTTCAATCTGACCCACCCTCTCTACTGCAATAACCAAGGTTTTCATCATCTCCCTCTACCCAACTGCATCTGCACTGTCTGTCAATCACCGCTTCATTTCTTCCATGTGCACTGAACGTATTCTAGTCAACTCACTGTGATATCATGATTTTACGTAACTATTTTTAACGTGTTTTTAACTTGTGACATGTCTTTTTTTTACAGTTTTATCTGATTATACATACAGTCAGGAGCAAAAGTATTTGTAACGTGACGAGAAAACCAGAAAATCCTTTATATCCAATTAAATACTATGCTAAGAAGTTTGTAAGAATGTAATATTTTTTTCCGATTAAAAATAATACCAGTTTCCCGCAATTGTTTTATAAAAATGTCTGAAACTAACTTTTAATTATTAAAAATAAAATTTTAGATAGTGCAAAAGTATTTGTAACGCGCAAAAAAGTTAACAAAATAGGTTTATAAACAGATTTTTCATCAGAAAAAATTGATCGAAAGATGTAGAACATTCTGGAAAGCCGGAGAAAAGTCATTTAGTCTCCTTTTTTCCAAGATTTTCTAGATCTTTCTTGGATCTTATAAATTTTACGGAATTGAACAATTGCTTCACAGTCAGCCAATCATGACCAAGGTCATGGAGCTCGACAAGGACTTGAAGTTGAAGATAGTAAGCCTTCATCATGGAGGCAAGGGCTACAGAGCCATTTGGAAGCTTCTGGACATCCCGATTTCAACGATTCAGTACGTCGTGAAGAAGGCACAAAAGAACGGAACGGTTGAGAACCTCCCAAGATCCGGTCGTCCAAGGAAACTGTCAGCCAGACTTGAGAGGAAGATTGTCAGAGAGGTCACAAATAATCCTCGAACAACGGTCAAGGACATCCAGAACAGTCTCAGTGAAAATGGATTGTCCATCTCGAGGTTTACTGTTGCCCGCTCACTTCACAAAGCAGGATTGAAGTCTTGTCGCCCACGGAAGACTCCCTTGCTCAATGATAGACACTTGAAGGCTTGCTTGGAATTTGCCAAGAAGTATCTTGACAAGACCAGTGACTTTTGGCCTAGGATTCTTTGGTCAGATGAGACAAAGGTTGAGCTTTTTGGTCACAGCGATGTTCAAAGGATTTGGCGACGTAAAGGAGAAGCGTTTCATCCAAAAAACACCATCCCTACGGTCAAGCACGGTGGAGGATCGATCATGTTATTGGGCTCCTTTTCCGCCAAAGGCACCGGTAACCTCGTGAGAATTCATGGGAAAATGAAAAAAGAAGACTATCGGGATATCTTTGCTGAGAATCTCCAGAGTTCAGCGCGGAAACTTCGGCTTGGTCGACAGTTCGTCTTCCAGCACGACAACGACCCTAAGCACAACAGCTTTTTGATCAAGAAATGGTTGAAGGACAATCGGATTAAGGTCTTGGACTGGCCCTCCATGAATCCGGACCTTAATCCAATTGAAAACCTTTGGAGAGAATTAAAAGTCCGTATCCGTGCAAGACGTCCAAAGACAATTGACGAACTGGAGCAAATCTGTTATGAAGAATGGGCTAACATTCCTTCAGATGTATGTAAAAATCTTGTAAATGATTATAAAAAACGTCTCTTAAGTGTAATTCAGCAAAAAGAGCATTCAATAAACTATTGACAAAATGTTACGAATACTTTTGCTCTTGGTCTAAAACATGTTCTGAGCAGTTTTTTAACCAAAATCTTGTAAATTTTTAAAAAGAAAAGTATCATAGCTTTTAAATGATAAAAGAATAACTAAGGAGCAAAATGGTTCTTAAATGTATTTTTCAAAAATCGAGTATCATTTAAAAATCAATAAAATTTTCGAGGTTACGAGTACTTTTGCTCCTGACTGTATAAGGGGTTGTGAACAATTCCAAATCTAGTGAAATCTAGCCCTTTTGTCCTCATATCTGTGCTGGTCAGCTAGGCCGAAGTGTAGAGGAACAGTAGGGTAGCCAAAATGAGAAGATAAGAAAGTGCTCGATGGGGTGGTTTGTTAAACCTAGTCAAGAAATAAATACGTATAAATCTCTAAAGACAATTACGTCAAGTGATTTTACTTAAAGCTAATGTTCTGGTTAGGATAATATACTTTTGCATACTTAAGATGACAATTGTAAAATGAGTATCAATATGTGACCAATATGTGATTGACTTTGAGCTTTTACCTCCCTTTTGTTTGTCTCCACTTATGGGGGGAAATTGTAACACCGATATATTTAGTTCACATTCTCTCCAAGAGTCGCAATAAACACTAATAATAAAATATTTCAAAGTATAGTCTTGTAATAAAAACAAAAGCGGATTTTCAAGGTGTATCAGAAAGACGCAATTTCAAGCATTATATTTAATAGAAACTGGAAACGTTAGGCTATTGTGAAAGTAAGTGTTTAGTCCTATGCTCGTGCTCTCCAGTTGGAGTGTTGGAAGCCAATTCATACTTCCAACCCCGCCCGGAAGGGAGAGGGAGAGCACGAGCATAGGACTAAACATCTCCCTTCCGGGCGGGGTTAGAAGTCGGAAGTGGGCGGCGAAAAATCAGGGCTGAAGGGTGGCGAAAGGCAGGCCACGGAAACATGGGTGGCGGCGAAGGGCTGGCCACTGAAACGTGGGTGGCGGCGAAGGGCTGGCCACTGAAACGTGGGTGGCGGCGAAGGGCTGGCCACTGAAACGTGGGTGGCGGCGAAGGGCTGGCCACTGAAACGTGGGTGGCGGCGAAGGGCTGGCCACGGAAACTTGAGTGCAGGTTTCCGACCTGCCACCATGTCCACGGTGATGAACGATCACAGAATTGATGGGACAGAGGGCAGCAGATCGGACTAACCGACTGCGCCATGTCAAGTCAACTTCGATCTTTCATCATGACTTGACAGTAAGTAACCGAACTTTGGCCAAATTTTGATTAAAGCCAGTTTGGCCGTGATGGCAAAACTGATCGGAGGGGTGCGGTAATGACCCTTACTACGATTTGAAGCCAAAAAAGCAGGGGTGCTAAAAAAATCGCCACGGAAACTTGAGTGCAGGTTTCCGACCTGCCTGTACTGTAGTTTTTTAACTATGTCGGTTCACCTTCACCACTCAACTCTCCTTCACCAAACACCTCAACATCGCAATAACCAAGGGCAGGGCCAGGATTGGATACATATGCAATAAACTTCCTATCCAATTCCTATAATAAACTTCTGCCAATAGTTTTTCAACTCTTCCAGACTTACATCACCCCCATCTTCCTCTATGGCCTGCACCTCTGGCTTCCCAACTCTGCCCAATCCGCCCTCAAATCCGCCGATGCCACCTTCACCAAATTCCTCAAAAGATACCTCTGCGTGCCCCAATATGCCAATAATGCATGGACGCATTTCCTATGCGAAACTGAGCCCCTCACCATTGGGCTGGCAAGGTTAGTGTCCAACAGTGTTAGGGACCTGACCTTTCCGGAGGTGATGTCTGGACATATGCTGTCCTTTCCAGTCAAGGACTTGACAACACCCTATTGTCCTTGGCATGACATCTACTGATGGGTTTCGAGTTGGATTTTTGGCCGAGTTTTGCCACTTTGGATTTTAAGGTAAAAAAGTTGACCCCCAACTAATCTTCTCAACTAGAGACGTCATAAAATATGGCAGCACTGCCAACTCGAAATCCAAAAGTATAGCTACTGATGGAACTCGAAATCGAACTAGTTCGAGTGTTGCCAAATTGGTCCCTGTTTAGGTCTTTTTGAAAACGTTCAATACAACCTGCCCTAATCAAAAATGATAAACTTCCGAGTAAAAAATGGCAGCACTCCCGGTTCGAAACCCATCATTAATGACATCCCTTCGGAATATTGGCGGTCACCCAACTTCGTCCGGCTTCCTGCCCAACTCCACCAAAGACGGGAACTGACGAAGGATCTGTTATGGCAAAAAATGCTTAAAAACTAGAAATGCCTTTTCAAACCGAGAACATCAAACATTTTACTTTCGCGGAACAAAAGTAGAAAAAGTGTTGCCATTGAAATTTGTAGAACCTTTAAAGTCGACTCTATCATAGGAAAATCCATCACTCGTAGGAAGAAAGGAAAGAGAAAAATTACCTCTCGTAAGCCCGACGTTGTTTCATTGGTTGGTTTTGGAAGTTGCTTTAACTCCAAGGTCTCAGGTCTATGTTTTTTGGAAAATTGGCAATGTTTGTTCTTCAATTCAGCAAACCTGTAGATTTCCGTTTACAATGGAATCTAGGGATGTGGCTTGATGCTGACTTTCAATCTTTTAGCTGTTGATGCTAAGTCACAACACGATCTTGTATTGGAATGGAATCAGAATGGCATCAAGCTTTTTTGCTGATATGGGCCTCTGAACAAGGTCCTTAAGGTGACTGCCCCAGTGCTGTCTTATATTCCTTGGTTGAATAAATAAATAATTAAGAAGACAAAATGGTTTTTTTAGACTCTCGTTTGAGAATAAAACTTGATTTGTTGTGTATTTGGACGTATTTAAGATATAAAACCACATGAATAACATCCAGCTGTGGGATGAGAATGCGATCTTGTCATTAGTCAGCCACACTTGTCACATACATTGAAAGGTTTACCAATCGCAGGCATGCCACTTTTACCCATTAATAACTTTTTGCTTTGCCAATTCACTTGACTTCTTCATCCTGGCAATTCAAATGTTTAGCTTGTCCCATACAAATGTATTGTATCATTTCTTATTTGCAATGTGTTTCATGATTTTAAGATGTTTGTCACTTCATTGTCCAAGTCTTCTTAACATAAAGTATATTTGGCTCAAGATATCATAAATTTGGCAAAGCTATCATCAGACCACAAGAACGTGTATCCCATTAGTACCTTGAAATATTTTCGAGTGACAAAGTTACGAATTCATATCCATCACCATGTTGTCAATTGACTTGGCCTTTGCAACGTGAATTTTGATTTCACCTTTAAGCTTTTGCATCAATCAATTTGCATAATATGTTCCTCAAAACCAGGTTTCTAAAAGATTGAAGTGCTACTGGCTACTGCTGTTACATCAGGAAATATCCCTAACAAAATATGGCATGGGAGACGATGCAAACAAACATAGTGGAACCTATATTGGAAACATACATTTTGATTTCCGAAATTTTCGTTGTTTATTTCATATTTCAAATGCTTGTAGCATTATTACCGCTGAAAGGAAAATAAAGAATAAAAATAGTGAACGCGACTGGTGAACCACATACGTACAGTTCACGTACAGTTCAGTACACGTACAGTTGTTAATTGGTAAATATTATACTGTATGTATTCCTACTAAACGTTAGAGAATGGTAACTATCTAAAACTTCTCCACAGATGTAGCGTTTGTAGATTGCATTCAA
>CM021322.1:8812476-9141792 GCA_010645155.1 Tigriopus japonicus
TCCGAAAATTCGCGCTAAAATCCGAACGAATCCGAATCCGAAAATTCGCGCTAACATCCGAACGAATCCGAATCCGAAAATTCGCGCTAACATCCGAACGAATCCGAATCCAAAAATTCTTGCGTCAATCCGAACGAATCCGAATCCGATGGGATCCGACTTTTCGGATCCGATGCACAGCTCTAATTGGGATGCTTTGAGATGAATTTTGAAATACGTCAAAGGAACGATCGATTTTGGACTCTTATATTCTCGTGATTGTGGGAGTGAACTCGTCAGATACTCGGATTCGGATTGGGCTGGAGACCCGGATGATCGAAGGTCCACTTCAGGCTACATGTTCCTCGTAGCTGGGGGACCAATATCATGGCGGAGCCAAAAGCAACAGTCGGTGGCTTTATCCACAGCCGAAGCGGAATACATGGCACTTTCGAGCGCTTCTCAAGAAGCCATTTGGTTACGGAAGTTATTAATGAACATGGGACATGATGTGAGTGCACCAACGAAGATTTTAGAGGATAATTTGCCATCGATTGGACTAGCGAAAAATCCTCAGTTCCATGGACGGGCTAAACATATCGACATTCGATATCATTTTACCAGAGAGCAAATTGTTTTGGGAACTATTGTGTTGCAATATTGTCAGACCGAAGATATGATCGCCGACATGCCCCCAAGGCCCTCCCGAAACCGAAAATCTCCTACTTGAACCGTCTGTGCAACATTGTCTGTCAGGAGAATCATTGAGGGGGAGTGCTGGAATAACTTAAGTGTCAATGCTTCTCTGATATTGATATTAATGTGAGGTTCTGTTAAGTAGAGCCGAACCGGTTCCGTGATTTGCGCGGGAACTCGTTCTCGTTTTTCTAGAAGCGTCGAGATAAGTAGAAAAAAATACTATTTATGCACCTGCAAAGGAAGGGAGTAATGGCCAAAATCCGGCGGAGGGAGTTTCATTTTATTTGCGACCCGAGGGCGTCAATTAAAATGAAATGAGTGATGTCGGATCTTGACCATTCCTCCCTTCATTTGTGGGTGCATATGGTATTTTGTTGACCAACGTATCCTTTTTGGGATACAACTGGGTTACAATTTTTCAACCCTGAAAATCAGTTCAACCACGGACATTCGTACTATCCAACTAGCATGCTTTGCTTACTCAATACTGGTATTAGGAGCAAGCTCCGTTCACCTCAAGTACATCAGTTGGTGTGTTGGCTACTCAGTGCCATGGTATAAAAGCTTACCACGACTTCTTCAGTGGATCATTCCCCGTCAATGAGACGGAGGCTACAGACGTGCAAGTAATTGTGCGTCTGAGATGTAATTGTAAAGGCATGATTCATTCATAGGGCAATAAAGTGATTGGTAGGGTAATAAAATGATTTGTAGGGTAGTAAAGTAAGTTGTAGGTGAGTAATATTTTGGACCTGACCTCTTTGAGCTGGGAGGAAGTCTCATAAAAGGAGATGGCGGTCAATAAAAGAATAAAGTTAATCAAGCCGATCAGACGTCGTCCAGTTCGGTAATGGTGAAAATGTGTGAGGTCCGGATAAAAGAACAATAACACTTATTAAAAACAGAAACAAAACATCCTTAGCTATTGCCTTAACAATTTTTTTTTGTCATATTCTCAATTTCCAGATTCCAGATTTTTAATGGATCATTAATTAATGAGTATTTTCAATCTCACATTCATTTCTTGGAATAAATCTTGAATGTCTGAACTACTTTAAATGGTTAGTTTTGGTTTCCAAATTTGTTCACTCAAGTGCTAATCATGGCATAACACAATTCGTTTTTATCAAACCAAATCTGGCCTTTTCCCTGAGGTTTTTTTGGCATGGCTGGTCCGAAAAGTTCCGGCAACACTTATTCGCTCCTTCGTCCGGACCTCACATCGTCACCATTACCGTCTAGTTCAGGTTCAAGGTCTTTGAAAGGTGAAACCGAATTGAATAAGATCAAGACAAAACCCTCTAGGCGCTTCAAGGTCAAGGATCTGGGACGATTGAGTCATTTCCTTGGGATAACCGTAAAACAAGATACTGTACGAGGTGTTGTTTGGATGGGACAGCCTCAATATGCCCAGGAATTAATCAACAATGTTTGATTGAACGAGTGTAAACCGGTGGATTCGCCATTGGAAACCAACCTCAAGCTCGTCAAAGCCAGAGAGGGAGAAGATATCGTGAGACCCACGGAATACCGATCTATTGTTGGTGGGCTCTTATATCTGGCTTTGAGAACGACGCCGGATTTGGCTTACGCGGACGGTAATTCGGGTTCATTTGTCGAATATCTGTCGAAATTCAACATGAAGGTGATTTGCTCCTTAATGTATTCTGAATGAACAATGCTTCAGAAGGAATCTTAAGAAACCCTAATTCAAAGATGATGATTGATGATGATTTTTTTAAATTCAAGAATAATTGTTATTTGGTGCGTCCAGTTACTTTAGTTGCAGATAAAGAGGATAATGGCTTAAGCCTATGGAAAAATCTTAGAAAATATAAATACGGTTGAACAAGTACATGAATTCATCAGATTCTGGATAATCTATTGCTTGTTTTCACCAAAACTTGGGCGCGAAAATATTTTAAATTAAAAATAATACACAAATAATTTTTGACATAGAAGATGACAAAGAATTTGTTCAATCCAGTTCTTACATCCTATTTGGCTTGCTAAATTGTTGATATTAGCCATCTAATAAATTTCAAGCATTCCACAGGACATATGTTGGCATAAAAGGATATATCTATAGAGAAGAGTCTGCATACTGTGGCTGGAAGCTTCCTTTTTAAAAAAGGGGTAACAGTTTAACCAAAAGGCCAATTTTCATCAAACTCAATCTATGTGTAGCTTAACAAATTGTCTGAAGTTAATATTTTTGTTTTAAATGTATACATTTATTAGATTGAGACCCATTCTCAATTTTGTACTAAATGCTGAATCTTTTTAGCTAATCATTTAGATAAAATTCTGGGAAAAAGCATCATTGAAAAAATAAATGGAAGGAAAATAGGGAAATCTATTGCGGCAAGTTGTTTCTGGGACTTCTCTAATCATGAACAGAGTTTCGGAACAAATCTTTAGTGAAAGGTTATTAAAAGTTTTATGGAAATTTGCGAGCACAATAGGGTATGTTCGCGAATTTTCAAATAATTTGCCCAATCAGAGTGTAAATTTTAGAAATTATACAGGGTGCAACACTCTGGCAAGGAAAAGTTGGAAATTTCTGTCAATCAGACTTTTGAATCAAGATGTTTTTGCTCCAAATAGCTTGCAATATAAAATTCTATTTGTTTTACTTCCCAGCAATGGTACAGATTTTCCACTAACTAGTTCCTCCTGAATTTTTGCCATCTTATTTGTCTATAGTCACCACAACCAGAAAATTCTAAAATTAGAAGGATAGCGGGAAAGCAAAGTCATAAAAATACGAATTGGAAAGACGGTATTTTGGAAACCTTATATATGTCGAGGAAGAGAAGCGCGACAAAATAAAAATGCCTTAGCCTCTTGGTTTGGAAATCAGGTAAACAGAATGTTGAAAAACAAAAATGTTATGATTTATCATAAATGAAAACAGCATAAAGGGAGATTCAGGGAGGAGACGTGGTGTTGTGGTAAGCGCAGTTTTCTGTAGTGATCTGTAGTCCCAGGTTCAATTCTCCTCCCCGACCTCTCTCCGGGAAACTTTTAGATGCTATTCCACACCCACAGACGGAGAACCAATCTGATACTAAGGAAGCCAGAGTGGCCACGCGTACTAGCGTGGTAACTAAAAAACTGCCGAGTGTAAGTGCTTCCCCAGACGGTGTAGGTTCGAATCCTGTTGGGGATCGGATTGAAGCTGTCGGAAGAAATCCTTGATTACAGGGAATCGCATTCCTTGTAGCGGTAGTAGAAAATCTGCAACCAATAAAAAAAAAGATACCGGACAAGACATTGCTTATCAGAAAAACAGGATGATGTGATGGCTGGCTTTGCTGGCTTGGTGAAGATCAAACCTCTGACCCTAGCACCCAAAATAAATAAATTAATAAATTAATAAAGAGAGTACCCTGAATTTCGACACTTCCTCTACCTTTAGATGGATTCAGAGCAAATGTCAAAAAAATATACATAAATATCCATTGCAAACTCGGGAGGCCTCTAAATGTTTCATAGTTGAGGCAAGGAACTTAAAGTCAACTCATTATATGGGGAAAAGTCACTACCACCCTGCAAACAAATTGAAATTGTTTATTTGACCCAAATTATTTTTGTTTTTCACATTTGAAGGCTCCCAAAGGTTGCCTTAGCTCCAATAAGAATTTCGGCCATGATTTGGTACCGTCAGCGCCTCTGGGGGTTGTATCAATAACCCTAATCATAGGATTACGCTTCTTTCGGTCCGTGAAACCCACTCATAGGATGAATTTAGAAGCCAATAATATCAAAAGCGCGTTTTTTGCAATTAGTTGACTGGATGACATGAATTTTACAAGGAACAAGTTGATGAATATTCTCTTCTTTGGAACCCCCAATCCCAAAAAGGGATAAATAAAATAAAAATGCTTTAGCCTCTTGGTTTGGAAATCTGATAAAGGAATTATAGAAAAATAAGAGTGCAAGAATATTGTTGATTTAAATCTATTTGTAACACTGCTTTTTGGATTGAAGACACCAATTCTCTGGAATTTTCGATTTTCATTGTCCGGTTTTAAATGGCCCACTCTGTAGGTGCTAAAAGAGCGCGTGTCTTTCAGGCAAAAAATACAAAGAAAACTAAAGCACAAAACTGAGTGATACCACGTGTTAGTTTCAAGCCCAAACAAAACATTTGCTTTACCTTGGCTTTTCTGCTCCGTGAACCAGTCGAAAAATGATTGACGGAAAATATTAGGCATTACTAGGCAACAGGTCAAACACCAAAGGGTTGAATCATCAGGTCTGAACGGGATCTGAATTGAACTCCATCAGGATTGGTCTTGAAAGGATCGTGAAATCATTGAAAATTTCTCTTTGGATGAACAAGGATCTCCACGCGGACAGCATGCTTCCAGTGACTTTTGTTGATGTTAGTCTGAAACGCACTCCAACCGAATCGATCTTGGACGGATTTAGCCAGCGCGTCTCCCTGCAAAATCAGAGCCTGCGAAGAGTTCTCGAACGAGTCCTCGTGGATTCAATGACTGAAGATTTTCAAGAGCCTCCAAAACTTGCACCATTTGAAGCGCGGATTGCAAGTTGACAAGGCTTGGTGTGCACGATTGGTGTTGGAATGAGATTTGTTTGGAAGATCGCCTTATGTGGCCAATCGACATGGCTCAGTGCCCTTTCTACAGAGCAATGAATTACATCTAAAAGAGATCAAGAGAAATCTGGCCCTTCTCTCGTCGAATGAAGTGACTTGAGATTTGCTCTTGTTCTTCTTTGGCGAGTGGTGACTTAGAGAGGCCACCAAATTGTGCCAAGATAATCGGGTGGAGTGACAGGGTCGGTTAACATGCAAGACAATTAAGAGCCCATCAGTCTTGTCATTCATTTTTCGTTCGTGTTCGAGGAATGCTAACAGCAGATATGTATCATAGCCCCAATGGCATGTGCAAGTTCATCAGAAACCTCCACGCCGAGGACTGAACAACCTCCTAGCTCTGTAGAGACATAGCTTGAGGACGACGGACTGTTTTCTCGCGGTACGGTCGTGGGAGAGTTTCATGAAAGCGCCATTGTCATCCCTCTCGAGAACGGCTCCGCATTCACTTGGGACTCGTTGACGTTCGTTCATTCGTTCGTTCATTGGAATAAGAGTGAGTAAGTGAGTGAAAGAACGAGAGAGAGGCAACTCTCCAGTTTTGTGTTCCGAGTCAGTGTACATGCAACGTACAAGCTGGTTAAGCTCCTTAATGATTGGTATCAGACTTTAGCTCTTGTTCCGGTTTGATGGCCATTTATCGAACCAACGCCAAGTTGTTGGCAGCTCCGTTTCGTCGACCGTTGTTGTTCGCTTAGTATTTGGTCAATCGTTTTGAATTTTTCGAGTGACTCCAAAGAGAATTCCGATCCAATTGGAGGATCTCGTTTCCTGTGGCCTGAAGCGAAGAAACATCTCAAACTTGTTCAATTCACCGAGGCAATTTCCTGTTGTCCATAAGAAAAAAGTTCAGAAGTGTGGCAACGAAGTCCGCCCCTGCGTGTGCCTTTTCCCACCGACAATCGTTGGCTTTGGATTGTTCGAGACCTGTGAATTTGTCTTTAGTGGTGCCAATAAGAGCATGGGAATTGTGAATCTGCCAGACAACTCCATGATTGACAGAGCAGTGAACGGCAATAAGGATTGGCAGGGCGAACACCATCCCAAACTATCTTGTAAGTCCATCGCCAACAGTGGAATGGAGCATTCAAGGCCAGCTCCTGCAAATTCTTGCACCTTGGCCGTGCTAGGCGATCCCAAGGTTGGGAAAACTTCTCTCATCAATCGGGTGATTTCCGGGAAATATTTGGATCAGGTAAGAAATGATTCTTTTTTCTTTTAAGTCGTTATGCGTTTGATAGGATTTTTATGATTGGTAGCAAGTAAATTGTGATTAGACGTAAATGTAGCTCGGACAATTTGGCTTTAAAATTGAAATGTTTCAAGTGCTGTCAATCAAACGGTTTTAATTGGGACAAACAATCACTCAAATTGAAATCAAATTTGACTTGAAATGACTTAAAAATGTCAGGGATTAGAAAAATGCACTTGAAAAAGAAAACATGCATCGAGTTCCGTTTCATGACTTGTTTGAACCCCAATAGATGAACTGTTTGTTGTTCCAAAGGTTCCTACATCAGTTGTTATACCAAGCCTTTGTCTTGATTGGAACTAAACTTTTGTTCAGGTTCAAATGCATCAAAAGACACCACTACCTTAATGCCAATGTGGTCTGCGTAAAACTTGACTTTTATCGTATCGTTGGTGTCCAATGATATAGTTCAACAAATATCTCGGCCGAACGAGCAATGACATTTGGAAACCCAGAAAAAGGGCCCCTTGAAAAACGAATTCTACAAATGTCGCAAATCATCGTGTTGATGTTACTGCCAAACTCTGATGTGCTTGCCAGACCACAGACTCTCTTGCATTTATGGCATGTTACCTAATCCATCCTGATCTGGTTCAAAGAGGTACTGGAATATCGAACCTAAGCCACTCACCCGAGGCATATGGCATGCACGGAGAACACTGGGCCAAAATCAGCTTCAAAGAATCGGATGTTTCATTTTTCCTGGTAGTTCTATCCTGGAGGTACAACAACACGATGAATTTTTGTCAGTGACACAAGCGAGTCTCCCGAGTATTTTGGCTTTTACAAAGTCCCCAGAAGTCCATCAATATGTGCAGCTGCTCGACATGACTCAACTCATGTCATGTGTCCATCCAATATATGTGCCATGATGATACTAAAGAATGAACGTTCACTACGGTACTCTACTCGTACGAGACTAAATTCTAGGGAGGGCGTTTCATTTGCACAGCTTTTGAAATATTTATCTCTGAATACAATTCCGTTGTCCTTCACATTCGATGTGGAGTTGATTTTTTTTCTGGATGTTCAACTAATTCTCCCCCTGATGAAACCCGTTGAAATTGGCGTTCTTTCACAGAGTTCCAAGTGAACTATGGCTGAATTTCTCGATAGAACACGAGCCATTCTCAACCTGAAGTTCTGCCTTCCTGATTTTGAATTGAAAATTATTCAGATTTCGAAATGACTTTGGCCGATAGGGGATGCGCCTGAAAAAGAAACTCGACTTGTCCCTGTCGTGTCCGAGCATTTAGCAGACTCGAAAGATGGATGCAGCACACTGTTTGAAAATTTGTGGTCCACCATATTGGCTTGTGATAGTTATCGAGTATTCAATACCACCGAAGACGAATCAGGAGAAACAGAAACGTTCATGCAAGATTGGATGAAGATCGATTGGCCGGGCTTCGTGTTCTGCTCTCGTTATATGCAAAGCGAAGTATTCGAAACTGCATTTTTTGAAAGTGATCCTTGTGTGCTTGCTTCTTTCCCCAACTGCCAATTGGCTCGATTTCTCTTAGCTCAAATCTCGTTTCTACGCAAGTCTGCACGATCTTCAGCTTCGACAGGATTAAGAATAAAAGTCTTATTCCAATCTGTAGTCTTGGAGGTGGTCATCATTGCCACCATTCTCTGGACGAACGTTCACACACACTGTACGTATATGCATGCCGTATGTGTATATAAATGAACATTTCATCGCCCCGATCTTGAACCGACTCCAATGCACAAGAGCTCTTCTGAAGTGTTTGCTTTGCCGTTGGAGAATCTCTCATCGAGATTCTATTCCTGCTCTCACCACTCAAAATCGCATGTGAGAAATGAAACGACATTTACAACGGACAATGTACAGACTTTGTTCGGAGCAGTGGGACGAGAGGTGTTCCAAGGGATCGGAGCTATTAGACTAGGTTCAATAAATCTAATTTTCTCAAGCAACTTAGTTCAGACATGAGACCTGGTCCGTCGCCTTGGTTCATTCATTTGCCACTTCTTCCCAAACCTCCAAGCAAGTTGGTGTTTGGGGGCCATCAACCACAACAGCAACGCTGAAGATTGGCTTACAGGGTGACCCATGCAAACATTTGCCCTCAGTAAAGGTTAATTGAAGTTGCAGAACATGTCGAAATGAGAGAATGATTTGTTGAGTCATGGAGCAAAATCCGTTTACGGGAGAAAAAGGTTGGAACTAAAAGTCATTCTCCATAATACAGGTGCAAATCTAACACGTGTGAATCCTTTAATGGATTGTATGATTTTAGCAACTGTTTTGTTTGCTCATCGAGTCACGGATTTTCGAAGGTTGAATTCAAAAAACGGGAAAAGACATGGCTAGACAAAAGACCGGATCTTGTTGCGACACTCTGTAGTTTTCAATGAACTGGGTTCTTGACTGCTTCTTTGAGCGAGAAGGTGAATTAGTGGCCACAAAGAAGGTGCATAATTGGACTTTAATTGCTATCTCCTCATTTGAGAGAATTCCAACACAAGTGTTTGAATTGAAACTTTTCGGCAAGAGAGTTCATGTAGACAAAATGTACCTTCTTCAAGCTAAATGTGTGTGCCTCATTATCGAAAATGAAACGAGAAAAATACAAATCATTAAGCTTCACTCATAAGCCCAGGCTGTTATTAAACAGTATCGATAGCCATCCCAGCTCCATGAGAATTAATTGACTTTTCGTATCAATGAAAAGCCTGGCGGAAAAAATCGCTCCTCACGGAATTTGCCACATAAATTCAATGATTCAAAAACCGGCTCCAAGTGTCATCTCAAAGATAAATGTTAATTTAATTTGATAACAAGATTTCACTTTGAAATTTTGAAACCTCCAAAGACCTTCTCGTTCCCCTCTAAACTCGTATCTGGCACTAGATAGAACACCCACAACAAGTTTCGCAATCCTCGTCCCACATTCGAGTTTTCAAAAGCGTTTTGAAAATATCAAGCTCGAGTTTGCAACACAATCCTCCGTACACGCTCTTCGCCTATTAATTTAAAACGATGTTATGCTAATGAAGTTTTGACCAAAAAAGCAAACACAAAGGACATATTTTGTCCAGATATTGGTTACATTCACGTGAATAAAAACCAAAACCTTTTGGCTGTGGTTTTGGCTTGCTTCAAGGAACAATACTCCCTCCCTTCCTTTTCGATTTTATGTTACCTTGGTTCTTGATAAATACGCAGACATGGAGGGTTCTCAGCCCTGTTTTTTTGTTTTGGTTTGGACATGCAAATCTCGATTCTCCAAGGCCTGGTGATGATCAAGTTTATTGCATTTTTCGGCCATTATTTCCAAATGTGTCTGCCATTGGGAAGAACTGGGAGGAGCATCCCTGTGTCCGTCTTGATTCATTTTTACATATGAATATGAAAATGGCATGTTTAATCAAGCGGATTTATGGCATCACATTTTTACATGGAGTGAATATGCGAACATCGCTAACCGTCTCTTTCTTGGGGTCCCATAACTTATGAAGCCAGAAAATTGCCGATACTACCAGGACTGTGGTAAAAGCCTTCGTAACATATTCTTGTACCTGTACGTTCCGGTGTGTTTCAATACACTACGGAGTATTTACCAGTACAACATAGTAGGAGGAGATGGCGAACGCCAATTTTGGCACTTGGAGTGTACCTCCTTCAAGACGGGATTCCTTCTTACGCCAGACTTCCTGGTTGCCTCATTATGATTGGAGGAAGTATTTGATTATTTGACGCGAGTATGCAATAATATTGACAAGGCCTTCCTTCACATTCAAAGAAGCCCTCCGAGTCGTTCTTTTGTCTTTGGACAACTCGTTGCGATGGCTTCGAATAGCACTTCCAATTTGAGGTAGCACTTTTGAGAACATGCAAGATTCTTCGGGGAAATGACAAGATGAGAGAGAAGAGAGTATTTTTGCCCTCATCTCTAGCCTCGAGATATCAAGTGCTTGACACATTTCCATCGCTCTACTCACTCATCTGGCCCCATTTTCCTCCTTACTCCCAACTTGGCTTCTTGTAATTTCTAGCCGTCCCCTCAAGTTTCAAAGAGGTGGACGGCGAGCAAGATTTGTCTTAAATGGGAACGTGAAATTTGTGGACATTTAGGGGGGTGATTGATGCCACTCGGTCAGTGCTGTTCCGACTTTCATGCCATATTCAAAGTCCCCCTGAGGACATTCCTGAAATGCTAAATACTTTTGCGCATGCCCTAATTATTCTAGCATTGCCTTTCCTGGTGGCAAATCGTTCCACACATGGTGACTACTTTTACAGTCGGTGGAAAGAAACCTTGACCAATTACGAGCAGTAAATACCCTTGTCAAGGACCTCCACCCCCGACGATTTGCTTTGTTTTTGTTCCCTCCTGAAAAAGCCTCAAGGCACGAATTTATGAATAAACAAATGCTTTTGTTTCGTTGTTACACATTTCTCTCTCGCACATTCACGCAGTCCCACGCTTAATAGAAAATTGGAAACGGGAAAGATGAGAGGGGAAAGTGCTGTTAATGAAGCTCAAGTCAAATGTTTCGAAACGATATGTCTCGTGAAGTTTACCCTAATCTGAAATGATGTTGTCCAATGCAAAAGAGTGGGATGTTTTTTTTCCCCTTATCGTCCTTGCATTTGCGTTTTTCTTATGAAAATGTGTGTTTGGTGTTTCTTTGTGGGAGGAGGAAGGTGTTCTTCAATGGAAACGCCACACACCACGGTTCATTTGTCAGAAGATTGTGAATCATCAATACGCGTAAATGCACAAGTATGTGCTACAAGTACCACACATACCAAATCTGAGTTGAACCCTCACACATACACCGCATTATCCATTGTCCTTGAGAGACATCGTTATGGTTATTTAATAAAAGAATCTGTCTCTAGTTGTCAATTTGACAGAGGGAAATAGACGCCAAAATGATGATCCTATTGCGGCGACGGTGATGATGATGAGGCCAAAGATTATGCCATAAGTGAGGCGGGAGCAGGACTTACAAAATCTCAACTCTGCAATCATTCGGCTTGATCGAAGAGGAAAATGATTTCTGCAATATCCTCCTTGTCTGTTGAAGATTCGGGGCTTCTGTTCCTGAATCTTCGAGGAACTGGAAAACAATTTGGAGTTTCACTCAATCGGGGCAAATGGCAAGACGTTGAAATTGCTCCCAAGATTTCAGCTCCAAGGCATGAACTTGAACCACTTGAAATAATGGAGACGCAAGCACCTTCATACGCCACTCAATTTCCTGTGTTAATAAGGAAGCGAAACGATGGAATCAAATCATTTATTAATAAATCAAATGTCTGTCAGCCTTTGACAGGAATATTGAGGTTCCGATCGACTCCACCGAATGTTGGCAAGTCCATCATTGAGCACTTGGAAAATACATCATGACTATGTTATTTTTTAGCAATATCAGAATTACTATTATGTTTGCCTTCAAAGATGCTGGTTTCGATCGTAATGGCTGCTATCGGTGTTTCACTGATACGTTCAGAACAAACTGAAAACCCAGAAGGCTTCGAGATCACGGAAGTAGGGGGATTTTACTCCAAGTACATCGTCTTAAGAACATGGAACGAAACGAGCCACTCAGTCTGGAGGCCTCAAAACACTCATTGTGAAGTGTCAGTTGTTAGAGCCACCTTCTGGAAATTATTTGGCTTGAGATCTCAAATTTCACCTGACAAAAATGAGAGACGAGAATCATGGTATCATCCTCATCCTCATCATCCGACTTGGATATTTCAATTACAAACGATATCTCTTTCTTCTTCCTCTCGTTTCCGGACTCTTTCAAAGACTGTAACACCAGCTCTTTTGTTCTTTTTTGACGCGATCATTGTGCAGAAACCACAAAAATGGTCGCATCTTTCGGCAATATTAGGGGTAGACACTGATTCTCTCTAAATTCAAAGAGAAATGTGCAGATAATGTGTGGACTAAAAATGCTACCGAAGGATTGAGAGTCATGCAAAGCCAATCGGCATTTATCATCTGTGCTCCGCTGGTTCCAAAGACAAAGCTCGAAAAAATATGTTCTCACCAATGCCTTCACGCACATTCGGGGAACAACACATTTATAAGTGGCAGGGAAAATTAGGCTAAGTGAGATCATTCAAGCAAGGAATACGAAATTACCACGTGTACTTTAAAAACACCACATTTTCTCACTTCCCTTTTTCTTCGTTCCAGCCCAACGGAAATGGATCCATTGGACGAAAAGAGCCTCTCAGATGGAACTTTACCGTGGCCGGCAAGTCCATAAATTATTCCATTTGGGACTTCAGTGGTAAGTTTTTCCAACCTTGACGAAGCCAGAACTATTTTGTGTCCATTTAGAATGCCAGCTTGAGAACGGCAAACGGAGAGAGAACTTTTTAGAGCAGATCTAATTGCAAAGTTGTGATAGATGTCAAGGTGTGTGCTCGGAACATGATACTCACATGATGATGTCGGGTTGTGTGGAGGGTCCAGATTATGATGGCAACATATTTCAACTCAACTCGACATTCGGGTATAACAACAACAGTAGTAAAGAGCCCCCCATGACCAACTTGAGGCCACCCAACAAGCAACCAGTTGCTCAGACTGGACGTCTACCTTTTCGGTATCAGTCTCGAGCTCTTAAGAGGCTCTCCATTAGAGGCAAATCTGTAAGGCCATGGACAATTAAATGAGACTTAATGATACCAGGTCGAAAAAGCGTTCGGGCATATTTGGGGATACCCAGTGGGGGTCGGTCGACTAATTTGTAAGAATGAGAGGCTCATTTTCCACCAAAGTCATTAACGTATTAGTTCCCTGACTGTCTTTGTCTTTCGTGAGAAGACTAAAGCCAAAACAGAGCGTACGAACAGGTATGACTTTCTATGAGGGACTTTAATTAGCTTCTTGAATTCATTCCTCCGAGACTTTGATGACTTAAAATATCTCTTTGAGCGAATGACTCTGACACATCGAAAGATATGGCGACTACGAAATACAAAGATAGCATGCACTTTGAAAAGTGTGGGAAAACTGGATGATTTACTGAACTTCCAAAGAACCTGTTTGCACCGTTCTATTGTCTCCAAGATGTAGAAACACGTAGATAGGTAGGTCATCTCCAAATCAGTAAAAGAGGGGCCTCAAAAACTTGATTAGCATGCAGTACTATGTGGCAATAAAGGAGATTTTTCAACGCTTTCTTGAGACATTCGATTGATGTCGAAGGACCACTTGGCCAAAAAAAAACTACTCTATCTCTCTCTATCAATGGGGAAGTGCTCGTCTTCGCAGTTCTTCGAGCCAAGTTGATACGTGTTAATGAAATTGAACCCTTTCGTAGCTTAGTAATAAGCCTTTCAATTCAATTGGCCGTAAGTGGTCATAAAAAAGCTTCTCGGAAATTTAAGAGCGAGTTCGACCTACAACTCCAAGTACATGAGTTTCCATCTTCAGTCTTAAATAGCTTCATTGGTACGACGTGATTCGACTTAAAGTGTCTTCATGTGTACAGTAGTGTAAGATCAGGAGAGATAGAATCTCGGCTTCGTTTTGAAGTGGTCTGACAATTAATGATCACAGGGTGAGCTGAGGGGTCTGTTAATGGCTTGAAATCCTCAAATTGCCGCTCTTTCCACTCATCGTCCCCTATGAACCCAAATGTGTCATTCTGACAAGCTCAATGTAGCAGAAGGTGAAACCCGAGCAAGCATTTGATATGAAATCATTCACAGTAGTAGGTAGTTTAGGATGGATGATTCGTCTTTGTATGACCATAACATTGAGAACTCGAATCGCCCACCGCAAGAACGCTGACGAGGACGTCGTTCGTGTTCGCTTTATGTCATCATCATTCATCTTTCTCACCTCCGAAAATCTCAATTGAGAATCATTATGAAGCTCTGACTGGGTCTGGGATGCTTCACGAGGAAGCAAAAACGCTTTAATAAAATCAAAATTAGACACCTACGCGTGTAGGAAAAGAACTATCCACACGTGAGGCCTCTGATATTGTTCCACAATATACTGCAAAAAAGTATATCTGGTTCTTGCCCCAACCCTTGTTAAATTTGGATTCAGTGCGTCTGGACTTGATTTAAAAAACCAAGGCACTCATTATTGTAGCCAAAAAAAGTACAATTGTAAGACTTCATTGTGACGTAATTGCTCAGCAACAGATTGTTGGGGCCCCGAATTTGGTTGGCCCACCAACTGTGAATAGACTATTGGGTGGGAATTGATTCTCAAACAAAATTGCAGTCCCCTGCACGATGCTCCACTCAAAAGAAAGATTGCGCTTGCCATTTGCTACATGCTATATTTTACAGTCTAACTCGAATCCAAGCGAGTCTTTGTGTATTTCTAAGGGTGTCATCTTTTGTGAACAAGAGGATTAGGAATCTTGCTAAGGTTACAATTCCAGCTCTAATCTTGTTGATGGTAAACCACTAAAGCCCAGCTGAGTCTAAATAATAATAATGCCTGGTGAAAGAAGCCTTTTGTGTGGAGAATCCAAGGCCAAAGTCTCACTTCTTTCACCTGAAGGAAACGTGGGTGTTAGCTCGGATCAAAGGATCGCAAAATGGAAAGTGAAACCTATGAGGCATGCAGTTACAACTGGAACGAGTCATCAATTCGGAGATGAAGAAACCGCTGAAACAACAGATCTGAGAGCAAATCTCTAGGGTGACAAGAGCTATTCGAGTTTTATGTTCATGAGCTTTGAATGAATCCACTAGCCATATGTTGGAGAAGGCTTCCACACAAACATACAGAGGCTTTTGTTTCGACGAATCGTAAATTTAGTACCAATGGCTTCTTCCATGTGGTCATTAGAGAAAGAACCGATGATTCCCCCTTGTTGTGTTTGCGACATCACTTGATTATTGCATTGCATTCACCGTTCCATTCGGAATTGAACTCAGAAGATGATTTGGGATTCTAAAGCTCATTGTCCATCTACGGTATTTTCAATCAATTGCGGCTATGCATTCATCGAACGAGAACGCTTCTTCACATTCAAGGACGCAGGGACAGTTAAGTCTTTTGAGTCACAAATTAGGCATGCCAGGGAATCAAGGAGCATATTTATTCACGGATTAAGGAAGCTTGGTGCAAAACACACAGAATAAACTCAATTCGAGAAGCCTCTTCCAATGTTTACCTTTGAATCCTGCAAGATCACAAATGTCAGTCAGTGAGGCGAGAATTTGTAGAATATCATTGCACTCAACCGTTATATGTTGCCCTATCTTCATCTTTCAGGAACAACCCATGCCGATTTGGCTATCATCGATCCTCACAGCAAGAATGGAACGAACTTAACACGTGTGTTTCAGCAATTAGACGTGGTGCTCATATGTTATGATATCGCTGATCCGGATACGCTTTTCTCAGCCTTGAATTGCTGGGTCCCAAAAATCAAAACATTGACGCTGTCCAAAGAGAAAATGACCAACGAAGTCCCCATCATCTTGGTGGGATGCCAATCGGATGCCAGGTGAGTCTGCTAAGCCCACTTTTAATCCCCTGCTACGACTTTTGCACATTCGTCATCGTTCAGGATGCGATTTTCATGCCCACAGTAATTACCGCGTGTCTCTTACGGGCCAATAACTTTCTGCCAAGGAAGTCGTAACGAAACAATCCATGACTTTAATCATGATCATGTCCAAAGAAAAAGTCCACGATTTCATTCTTGAGCCCTTGTCGTGATAGGCCAGATACCTAAATCGACATTCGGCCACCTTCGGCAATTCTCTGCCGATCTTATCGTGGCCAAGCATCTTGTTCTCACTCTACGAGAGAAACGAAATCATCTCTCTTGCTTTGGACATGGGGGCTGGTGTTGCGAGGATGTAGCAGATACTATTAGCTATGTATGTACGCGGGATTCAAGACACCATCCTGTATGGAGATTATTGCACTTTCGCTTTGGCACCGAGGATGGAGACGATGAAGCAATTACATGTGCATTTTCTAGAGCATATTCTGAGATAATGGCTGATAAAAAGTGGATAAGCCTGGCTTGCTTCATTACAAGGTGTCGAGGGCAAAGTGTTTGAATCTCAAACTAACAAGATACCTGGAAAGTAGTTTAAATCGGGACTTGTCGTCGTGTCTTTTTTCCGAAACAGTCTTCTAACCCGTGTCATCGTCTTGAAGTCCAGTTTATGTTAACTTTGTAAACTTGTCTTATTTCAGACAAGACCGAGAATCATTAGGATCAATTAATCCTCATCCCACTCTTCCGGCGAGTCGTCGGCCTCTCTCGTTTGGTCGAGATCTTCCTTCTCCAGTATCGGCAAATCAGGCCCTTAAGCTAAGTCAACAATCGGGATGTTCGCTCTACGTGGAAACAAGTGCAAAGGAGTGTTCCAGATCTGCAATTTCGGCCTTTGAAGTGGCCGCTCTAGTCACCCTTGGTCAGCTTCAACAACATCCACCACTTCTCCAATCCTCTCCAGCACCCCCAATCCCGCCTAAAGCGGTCAAGATTTCACCCCCCGTTCCGCCCAAACCCCGAAGGGCGGTCTCTCACATGGCTTTGAACAAGGAAAATATCTACACGCCAGAACCTCTAAAGCAAAAGAGCGTAAGCAAAGTGAACATCTTCCCATCCAGTCCAAAGTTAAGCTTGAAGACATCCAAAAATCGAAGTAGTGCCAGTTTATTGAGCTTGAGTAGTCAGAGGACCCCGAAGATTCCGAGAAAGTCCGGCAAACATGAGCGCATGATCACAATCAAATGTCAGAGATTGAACTCGGCCAAAGAGTATGAGGAGGTTGAGGTCGAAGTTCCGGAGCCTGTTTATGAAACACTTCGATATCAAAACGATCCGAGCGGAGCTCGTCAAGAGATGGCATTGAATAAAGCCAAGAGAAATACTTTCACGTCCAAAATCAGGAACATGTTCTTAAAAACTTGAAATAATTAAACTGTCAATTTTGAAGAAGGTATATTTTCCCCTGTCATTGTCTGTGATAGAATTTATGATTATCAATAAATTGGTGTTAATGCAAATTTGCTGGTGAATTCGTTTCTAACGGACAACCTTGTTTTCCGTCAATCTCAATCTGAAATATCTATCGAAATAATGTAAATATTGGCCTCTCAGCAATTTTAACCTAAGTTACATTCAAACAAGGCAACAGTAAACTAAATTTCAAGTAAAATCCGTTTCCAATTTCCTGACAAATTCACAATAAAGCGTGTTCACTCCTCGCACTTTCATTCAGGTAGATCTTTTCTTTTCCCTATCCAAATTCTTGTATTCTAAGTCCAAGGAGATCCATTCTTCGATGTGTTCCCTTGAGTATTTACCAGGAACAGACTTAAAGTTTGATCCATCCGGCATCCTCAATAAATGATTGTCCTTGGCCTTCTTCTTCCAATCTTCCTCCGAGAAACGCCTTCCATTCCCATTTTCTTTTTTTCCGACCTTCCCAGAATCCTTTTTCCCATTTCTTTTGTTCCCTCAACAAGTTTTTTGAAACATTCAGTCGTGCAAACCAAAGTGTTTGTGTCATTTTATCCACCGTGGGTTCCAGTGTATCTTGCAGCCAAAGCTTGGCACATAAGGGAGGATCAACCCTAATTATACGTTCCACGGCAATGACTCCACGAGTTTCTTCCGAAATAAATTCGCATGTCTTGTACCTGAAGAACGTGACTACCTCTGTCTTCCACGCGTTATTGGGAATGGTGTCCAAAAACTGGAGAATGATCGCCCTCCTGCTCAGCACCGACACCAAGGACATTGCCCTCAACCTAGCAAGGTCTCCGATGCCTTTGGAGGCAATGAATAACCTGACTCAATCTGGATCTTGGGGACAAGTCATACTTGATCAATCAACCTCGGGTTACGTACTTTCCGTTTCGTGGAACAGCATAAACCTGTCTTTTGTTTACAACCAGCGTGACGAAGTTTAGGGCGACCATTTTTTCGCGTAATAGGTCATGGTTGTACTGATGGGGCCGATACCTGTAATGTCTCATACAGTATGAGACCAGACCAATACAATGAAAGTCTCGCTGGTCTTGATTCCGACTTGAGACTACTGATGTGTTTCGAGTTGGATTTTTGGTCGAGTTTTGCCACTTTGGATTTTAAGGTCAAAAAGATGACCCCCAACTAATCATTTCAACTAGAGACGCCATAAAATATGGCAGCACTGCCAACTCGAAATCCATAAGTATAACTACTGATGGAACTCGAAATCGAACTAGTTCGAGTGTTGCCAAATTGGTCCCTGTTTAGATCTTTTTAAAAACGTTCAATACAACCTGCCTTAATCAACAATGATAAACTTCCGAGTAAAAAATGGCAGCACTCCCGGTTCGAAACACATCACTACTTGAGACCAGGTGAGACATGCGAAGTGTTGCCAAAATTGCTCAAATTGGGTTTTACCTTTTTTCTGTGATGTTCGATTGGTTTAAATTTGAAGGCACGATGTATCTAGATTTATTTTTCCGTTGTTTTAAAGTTAAATAATATAAATTTCAAAGCAAGGAACAGCTCGTTTATTCCATAACTTGGCATAACATGTTGGCTTCAGAGTTTTGAAGAAAAATACCTGAAGGACCGCTGAAAGTGTGACGTGAAATCTTATTCATTAACTCAAAAACTTATGTTATATCCCCAAATTGTCGGAGAATATTTCATTCAACAATTGCTTATGTTATTACGTTGCAACGCAAGATTTTATATAACTCATTAGTGCAACGTTATTATTTGAAAATTCCATTTGCTAAAGCCCATCAACATTGAAATCAGGTGGCAAATCACGACATCATTTCCACATTCTAGTCAACCTGGTCGAGAAGTGTGACTAGCACATAAGATTTGAATATCAAAGGAATCATATTGAAACAGACCATTTCGGCTAAAAAAGGTACTTGAAACGGCGTCAATAAAGGTCATGGTCTCCATGCATAATACACATACCTCAAAAGAGAGTTAGATTTCGATTACACGCTTCAACAAAATTGTTGAACACGAATAGGTTCAATCAGTGGCGGGCACCTTTTGTAGCTGTCTTTTCGTTCGTAAGACTTGATGCCGTCTTGATGCCAGCTTCTGAGATGTATTAATTGAGACCGGCATCAGTTGGTCTCATGTATTGGAAATACCGTCTCGTCCCATCACTACATGGTTGCCATTAGTGATGTGATTTGGGCGCTTGGGCAAGCTTTTTTTCGTAACATCGTACACCGGGGTCGCCAATTTACCTTCAGTGAAATGGTATTCCCTTTTGCCTACCTATCTTCATAAACCGGTTTTTCATTAAGAAGCACAGAAACGCGCCCCTGACTTTTGTAACTTTGGATCAGGGTTGCAAATTTGCCTCAAATTTGTGTTTGCTTGAGTTGGTTAGCAAAGCACAAAATCTCACTTGGGCGACCCTACCTTGCAACCTCCCATGAAAAAACTTGCCCAAGCCCAGATTTCACATCATTAGTTGCCACATCTTTTTGGACAAAGATTACCAAAAGCTGCAATTTAAAAAAAATTGCCCCTTTGAGCAATAGCATGGATGTTTTGAAAAGGAAATTTGATTATGTTCGAATCAAATTATTGATTTTGAAAAAAAAAAAACCACATTTTCTATTCTTCAATAATGTTTATTCATTTTTTGGGGGAGGGGGGGTGATTATTCAAACTATGATTGAAATCCAGCTTGGCTTCAAAACTTGCCTGGACCGATTTTAATCTAAAAGAGAAAAAATTGACTCCCACTAGAAAAAAATAACGAAATCTCCAAGTTGGACATCTTGCCAGATCTTGGGCAACAATGTATTGATAACAAACACTGTAAAGTTGAATTTTCAGGAATTACCAATTTTCATTCCAAGGTATGAATTTTAAACAATTTCAGGGGTCTTTGAATGCATTACTGCCATTGCCAATTTTTCGCAAAACTTTGGATTTTTAATTGAAAGGTTCAAAAATGCCCATGCAAAATATCAATTTCAAATCTCATGAAGCATTTTAAAGAAAACCAATATTTTCGTCACCTAGATGACTGGCATAATTCAACCCATCCTTGAACATTCAACAGAAAAGAAGCCAATATCATGGCAGAACGAGTGCTTATGGGTTTATTTGATCCAGCTCTTGTTTAGCTCTTTTACGGCAACAGTTTAACTCATTTAGCTCCAAAATTGGCATTTACCAATGGCCTAAGACTTTTAGCTCGGTCTCACAACTTGGTCTTGTTGGTCACACTTTTGCTCAAATTTGTGCAAACTTACAGACAGGGCCGCCAGGTGGCCGAATTTAAAACACAGTGGCTGCAAGAAAAAAATTCTCTCGGACACATCAAAAAATGGCCGAAAGTGGCCGAAAATAGCAAAACATTATCATTTTTTATGACTTTTGTGAAATGGATCCTGCATAGGTCTAAAATTTTACTACATTTGTACGTGCCATGTTCTTCCTGCCAGAGCAAAGGCATTTTATAGATATACATAGACTTGAAATTGGATCCAAAAACTTGGTACTTGCAGTTGTTCAGACTTTCGGATAATGGTTATTTTTAGAATGAGAAATACCCATAGAAGAATTTTTTTTTTTTATGTTTGACGTGACTCTCCTTCTAAAGGAAGCAGCTGCTTCCATGTTAAAGATGCTTATATGCTAAATCCTCTTTTGGAAGAAACTTTTGTTTTCATTAAATTACTCAAATCGTCAATCACTGCTGAACTAGTCAAAATTGGACCAGTCAAACTCAAACATCCTAGCAATTGATAAATAAATGCTCTTAGATTTCTGAATCAGAAACATATGTCATTGTGTCTGCAAATTTCATATTAACATCGAATGTTAATTGAGAGATTGGGCCAAATGTTGAGTGAGAAAATCAAAATTTGTGTTGTGATGATTCATAATGCAATAAATTTTTAGACCAAAAATTTCCATTTTTTGAACAAATAAAAAAACTTGGAAAAAGGGAGACAAAATATAAAAATTTTGACGGCTCGATTTCAGTCTTAGCCGAAAGCACCATTTTAGTGAGAAGTTACGTTTCATTTTGTGGCCGAAAAAGGGGCGAATTTCAGAGCAAAATTGGCCAAGAGGTTTCCCCTAAACCTAGCAGCCCTGCTTAGAGATGAAAGCTCATGACTAGGGCCCGGAAATATTTTTTCAAAAATTTAAAATATTTTAAAAATTTGTTTCCATTTTTCCTCCATTTTTTAAATATTTTGGCTTTTTCATGGAAAAATTAAATATTTTCTCGAGTATTTGAGGCAGAAAAAATGTTTCAGGCAAAATTGAGGAAGATAAATGAACGACCAATGCTCAATAGGGCCTACCAAAAGTAAACCAAAATACTAAATCCTCTACAAAATGGCATTTGTCCTGAAATTTGACATTCACAACCCAAATTACTGTCATACGCGAAAAAAACAGCGCCATCTATTGAGGCAAATTGACAAATTGTATTATTGAATTAATTACTTTCAAGGATGCCTCCAAAAGCGGCCAAACGCTTGAAATTCACAAAAAAACAAATTTTGAAAATCGGTGCACACAGACAAAAGTACCAAATAATGGTCTTGCCAAAAAAAATATTTCTTAAATAATCGGCTTTTTCCAAATACTTTGGCCTTTTGAAGAAAATATATATAATGGATGTTATGTCGCTTTTTTGCAAATATTTTTTCGGGCCCTACTCATGACGTTAGAGACGCAAACAAAAGCTCGTGCAAGCTAAGAAAATCTAGATTTACGTAGAAGTCATCATGGCACGGAGGAATGTCACGAGATTAGTAGACAAGAGCGACTTCGAATACTATCTATCTGACTTTCGGTATGGTCCAAGAGAGTCCGATAGAGCCAGAGTGTGGATAGCTACTCTCGAGCTCAGTTTACGGGCCCAATTAAACGTGGTCGCCCTGGTCGCTAGATTCAACCGCAAGACCCGCATTCTCAAGCATTTGGATGACACTCCTAATTTGCCTTAGAAATCGGAGGTGAAGACCTTCATCAAGGAAAAAACATGTCAATACATCTCTCAAGAGAAAGAGGGAATCATTTCCTTGGAACGTATTAACCGTGCTGACCCCACTGTGAGTGCGAAATGTTGGGTGGAAACTGTAAATCATCCGAGGGTCGAAAGCGTGATTGAAAATCTATGGTTTGCCCAACTAAACGTCTCGGATGAAGTGCTGGAAGAACAAAAGAAATGGGAGATCAAGTACTGAGAAGAGGTCCAGAAGGAAGAACCAAATGGGAACGAACCAGGGTTCCAAGAAGAAGAGTAGAAGAAGAAAGCACAAGAGGCGTATATATTGAAAACGTTGGATGGAACCGAGTTCAAACCCGGCTCTGGAAAGAATACAAGGGAGGACCTTCATGACTGGATCTGCGTGTGTGTCTTGGAGAACTTGAATTTGAAGGACTCTCATGTTGAGGCTCTCCTAAAAGAGAGCGAGATTTTAAAATGAGCCTCCTATTGTCGAGAAAAGGATTCATCCGCAATTTTGTTCAACTAATGCCCAAGAAGTACTGAATGGGCTCTGTTGAAAAGGTTGGCTAGAATTTATGTAAACCTCATTTGTTGCCTCATCTTTGAAACAAAGGATCTTAAATGTGATCAATTACCTTAGCTAAGATGTACCTTCAAAATTTAGATGTCAAGTATGATCCAGACCTACGGTAGGAGATTGTCTTCAAGAAACTGAACTACCATAAAGAACGTTATTTCTCTCCGGTAGCATTTGATAGCGCCAAGTTCAGATACCATTTGGATCTTTTTCTTCAACGTTTGTTTCTAGATATCAAATTCTGAATGATACATCCTTGGATTTGGATAAGGTTTTGCTCACTACAGGTTCGTTGAAGCCCCAATACGAGAGATATATTTTTGTGGGGAGTCCAAGCAATCAATCTTTCCGGATTGAACAAAGAATTTGTTTCTTCACGTTTTTAACTTGTTTAATGGTTTTCCGAAGACTTTGTCACCTACACAGAATTCTACAATATGTCATTTCTTGGTTCAATTTTGGAATTTCGTTGTGACAGTTTGTTCAAGGATGTGTGCTTAGGTACTATACTGTTAGGTGCTATTTGCATCCTGCAATTTGTCAATTATACTTTGGCTCCGTATATGCATTTACAATAATGGAGTTTTGATTACAATTAATTACAGAGTGGGGCAGAAGTATCCGGACAAAACTTTGAACATTATTTACAGCATCAAGAGCTATTTTTAGCCAATTGTGTATTTAACAAAAAAAGTTTGGACAACAATTAAGAACATTTTTATTCAACATGGTCACCGTTGGCCTTAATGACGGCGTCCAAGCGGCCGACAAAGGCCGAGCAGGCTTTGGCGACCTCGGCCATGGAGAAGGAGGCCATGTTCCGCTTCACCGACGACTTCAGAGACGCCAGGCTCATGTGGGGCATCTTGTTGACCTTCCTCCTCAGCTCGGACCACAGCTAGAAGTCGCATGGGTTGAGGTCAGGGCTGTTTGAAGGCCACTCGTCTCTCTTGACCACCACGTCAAATTTGCTGTTCAAAAAGTTCATGGAAACATTGGACACATGACACGGAGCAGAGTCCTGGATCCACATGAATTTGGTTCCTGGTGGTATGAGGTTGCCAGCCAGGGCATCACGACCTTCCTTAGAAGCTCCACGTACCCGGCGGCGTTGAGCCTGAATTTGGGAGGGAAGACATGGGCTGGCATCACCTTCCCGTCGCTGCTGATGAGGCCAAAGACCATAATCTTGGCAGGATTCTTTGTCTTCATGATGGGAGGCACAACGGTTCTGTTCTCGGCAAGCCATCGGTTGTTCTGGGGGTTGTACGCGCCATCCACCGTGAAGATTGACTCATCTGAGAAAAGTCTGACCGTCCTCGGATTGACCTTGCAGATTCTGCGTAACTTCTTGACCCTCTCAAGCCTGGTGGCCTTCATCTTCTCGGTAAGAAGGTGGCGTCTGCCTCTGACGTAAGAGGTCAAGTTCAGGTCCTCCTTGACGGCCCTGGCCACAGTCCTCTTGCTATCGGACCGCCTGGCTGCGTGGGCCGATATGGACACAGCTGGGTTGGCCTTGATGGACCTCCTCAGGCCCGCCAAGAACCGCTTTTTTGCCCTGTGTGGGCCGCAGGGGGGGTGGCCTGTCCCCCGGCCAGACTGCAGTCTCTTCACGACCTCGTAGACGGTGGCCCTGGGTTACTTGGTTGACTTGATGATGGCTCTGGCGTCGTTGCCGGCCGAGAGAAATTCAGCAATCACTTTACGCTTTTGTTCCTGGGGCTTCATATTTCCGGATTTAAACAAAAACAAATTAACAAACATTCAAAACCGGTTTTTGGTCAAACCAGAAAAACGCGGGAAATAAAAATATTCCTCTTGCTTCAGGAGATATACGTCATCCAAGTTTTGTCTAGATACTTCTGCCCCTCCCCGTACATTTAACATCAAAGTAATTGCAAGTAATTACATTTCAACCAACGTAATTGACAATTTTCAATTACAATTACATTTTTACCTACAAAATAAGTCCTGCAATAAAACTTTTTCAAATTTTCCCCATCTTTCCAGTTTTTCAGTATGTAAATTGATGCAACCAAAGCCGACAATATTTTGATGCTCTCTATACAATTTTTGCACTTAAAGATCACTTTAAGTTTTAGTTGCGTTTGAAGACAAAAAGTTATTGAATTACATTCAATTACTCTTTGAAAGTAATTGTAATTAGTTACATTCGAAAAAAATGATTAAATTGTATTTCATTCCTTTTGAGACCAAAGTAATTGGAATTACATTTTGAAATTAATTGGCATATGTCTGGTAGGTATTATACACTGATTTATTGTTTTGAAAAGCATCCCTGACAAACACTGAAACGATGTGTAACCTCTAAATTTGAAGTAGCAGCCGTTCTTCTTGATGACAGCTCTTAAACGTCGAGGGACATCTCACCAGCATCACACAGCACTTTTTGTGGAATTTCATGACACGCTTTGCCGAGAGAGGTTCTTCTCCACAAAAACCAACACTGAAAAATCCATGGGGCTAAAATTTGGGAAGAATGGGGGCCATTGTGCCCCATCCCGAAAACTCTTCTAAACACCATTTCTGATTGACTTTTGCTGTGTGTGCCATTGTCTCTGAACTGGATTCAGAATATTGTCGATATAATTTTTTGTATTGCTCTTGACTCCTTAAGGGACTAAAACTCAACAAATGCTCCAAGTTATGGACACACCAGGAAGGATCATCATTAATGCTGATTTTTGACCGCAATAATGACTCCAAACGTTGATGAGAATTCCATCCAAAGACGTTCCATGGACATTATCATTTATGGAAACAAAGACTCGCTTAACAATAAAAAGCTTTCATCCATTCAAAGAACGAACGTCACTAACCTGAATTTTCAAGCTCGTGTTTGTTAACAGCTTCTTTTTTTGTTACTCATGATCGCTCCAACATTTTTTTTTCGTAGAAAATTTAAAAGGCATTAAAATTTAAATTTGAAAGGCAGTCATTCTAAGATCTTTGTGTGCAAAATTTCTGATTGTCCCACGAAACATGATGGCCTCTATGTCCATCTTACACATGGACCTCTGAGGATTATGCAGGTCTTTTCACGGACATTCTTGATTACATTAGCACTGCTTTTTTTCTAGTCTATAACTGTTGTTAGGCCGTTCAGAATCATTTCCTATTTCTTCAAATCATTTTACTACTTTTCAGATTTTATTCATAGATATATTGAGGGATTTCGAAATCTCAATGGTACCATTCACTCGGTTACAAATGGCAATCGGTAATTTTGATTGTTGCTAATTAGACTAAAAACAGTGCTCAATCAAAAAAAAACGTAAACGCATTCGTTCATAGGATAAAGAGGTGTCAAGAGCAACTTTTAATTATTAGTTTAAATCAAGAAAATAAGAGTTATTTGTCCTAAAATGTATATTGCAGTACTTTTTTCGCACCTGGTATCTACTTTTCTTGATTCGTGAAGTAAAAATCAAGACATAGTTCAAATGTATTATTAAACCCAGAAGCAGTTTTTGTTGTGGTATGCAGTGCTCTTAAAACTTATCATGGTAGTCGTAGTCAGTATTTAAACATTTTCACTCATAATACGAATCACAATCATGTTGATGTGCAAAATAGCCGGGGGAATAATTCCAGTCGTTTTTTAAACAATTGGATGGCATCTTTGACAAACATTTTGTGTCAGTTTACTTATTTCATCAATCCAGGAACTGACAAGAGTTCAAATACAGAGTCCTATGACGTTAAAACAAGCCAAAAAAAGAAGCCAAATTCTCCTCGCCAATCCTTGAGAAGAAATCGAAATAGTACAGCCTCAAAATGGAGCCGCTTCATTAGAGAGCAAATCAAATTAGAGCCAGGTCAAAAGAGAGTGTTTTGAATTAGAGCGAAAATAGCGTTAGTTCAACTCCTCAATTTTTAGTTGCGAGGGAGTTCACAAAAACCCAAAGGGCAAAGAAAAGTTTTTTTACCATCTTTACCATAGAAAAGCTGAACCTTTTTGTTTTCGCCTCGACTTTTTAGGATTTCTAACACAAAGAATGGTGGATTTTTTTAAATGTGAGATGGAATACATTTGGATTCTCAATGAAACAAAACCAAAATTGACGCATTAAAAAATTGAAAAAATGTTTGAAGATGGAGAAGGTTTAAGGATCTTAAGAAAATCAATACAGCAATGATATAACAAAAACAGGGTTCAATAACAAGAAAATCATGTTTATCTCGTTTGCCCTGTTTATCCCCAGGATGAAAAACCTGTTCATCCCATGGGTAGTATGGATGATTTTGGGATGGGATGATCCCGCAGACCAACCCTGGGTGTCACTAATGATATCTCGTGTTGGGGAAAATCATACATTAAAAAGTTTCTTAATCTCAAGCTCCTTGGGCTCATCGAGTCTTAAGTCTGAGCATGTTCTTGAAAAAATGCGTAAATTCTGGACTAAACATATTTTGACAGCATCCATTTATAGGTGGGGGATATTTGGCCTTCTGCCTCTTACAATGCCATCCAACCAACATTTGATTGGACAAAATGGTCGTCCAACACTTGAAGGAAAATATTAAAAACCATTAATAATAATATATGTCATACCCAGGTTAAGATGCCTTAAGTACTTTCGTGGTTCATACACCAGGCAAGGACATCTTAACGATTCTTCAATCTTTAAATGGTTAAAGTTTCCCTCGCACCAAGTTATGAATTTATGAAGCGCAAGTTTCATATCAGATTGCGATTCTTTCCTTGACAAAAATCACTCAACCTTTCAATTTCCCTCTTTTTCCAAAATTCCTAAAGATTCCATATAGGTTTTCAATGTAACAAAAGAAAATGAAAATTTTGAGTTGTGAAGGAAATGTCAAAATAGCTCAAAAAATATATAATGTCACTTAAAAAGCACGTATATTATATTTTTTGATAAAAAATATATTGCAACGTCAAAGACACTCCAAGTTGGGTGATATTTAGAGATTTATTTGAAAAAGTGGTTGATGCTTTTTTTGAACACCGTCCTTCAATAAATCGTGAAGTTGAATATGGACCTGATAGCTATATTTATTCGTCATTTTGGCTGAACATACAAAAAAGTGTACTCTAAATAGTTATTTTTTTTGGTGGGGGAGGGGGGGGAGGGGAGCGGATTTTTTATGACATTTTTTCAAAACATTTTTTCAAGTGTATTTTAAGTGATATATTTTATATCATTTTGAGCTATTTTGACATTAATTTCAAAACTTCAAACTTTCTATTTCCTTCGACACATTGAATAGCTACATCTGTTCTATAATCTTTGGGAATAAAGTAAAGTTGTTCCCCGTTGAATTGTGGATCCAAAAAGGGCCAGGATTATTTGGATATTTCGATACAAACTTAAAACGCCATTTGAAACACCGTGTTTAGAAACGTCTTTAGTTAACTCACTCTAAAATCACTATTTTAAGCAAATATGTTTAATGTTTTTTTAGCTACATGACTAAGAGTGGCAATAAACATCGGACAAACTTTGAAACAACCGTAGATGAGAATACAAGGAAACTTAACATTTTTCTCCTGTTGAGACAAAATGAAAGAAAGATTTGAAGTAAGATAAAATATTTAATCATAATTTGGCTAATTTTGAATAGGCATGTTTCGTTTTTATTCCCTTTTAATGGGATTACGAAGCCAGGACAATATCCTTGAATTTTAGCCTTTCCGCATTTTCATTGAAAAAAATGTTTTGCCCCAAATAAATCCGAAAGACCATTTCAAATCCTGAAAACTTTTGAAAATAGTCGTAGAAAGACATATTCAGTCTCATTTTATTAGGAATTCTCTTGATCTCAGTTTCCCTGGCGTCATCGAGTCTGAGTTTTGCGGCTTCAGCTTTGAGGCCCTCCAAATCTTACAATTCATAAACGGCAGCCAATAACTGAAAGGAGAGAAGGTAGCGAAATCCACCCGTCCGAGTAACCCTTCTGCTAAACCATGAACCTGGCCCCATAAAGAGGTTGGGTAGCTCGTTTGTTGTGTTCCTGAGAACGAAAACGAAAGACAAATTCTTTTGCTTAATTATGAGGGTTGATTCATTGTGGACGTTTCGCAGATCTCACGAGATTACGCCACTTATCTGAGTTTACATAAACTACCAGAGCCCCCACAAATAACTTCTGTTGAAGTGTCCAAAATCTGGGGTTTAATCTCCTGTTCCTGGAAAAAGATCGGATCCGAGCCTTTGTCACGTTAATAATCCATTCATTCTTACGTTTATCTCCAAATGTGCACATTTGTCTTAAACAAATCTCCTTTGTGAACTCAAGATTTCGATTAGAAATGATGATTATCAATCAGAAGGTGCGACAAAAGCTCTTTTAAAAGGCGACACCAACTCAATCGCCATTTAACCTACTAGTTGCCATTATTCTCGAAGAACTGTTTTCCTTTACATATCCTTTTTTGCCATTTCATCTTTGATATTTATTTTGCGTTAAAATAGTAAACAACCTACAAGTTTTAAAAATACTCGTAGAAGGAAGTGGCCAAAATTTATAATTCGTTATGCAGTACACTTTGAATTTTTGGCAAAACTGCAAAAATGAATTTTAGTTGTTCATCCCTTGAAAACAATTACTATTTGTATGTTCAACAAAAACATGTTTTGATGTAGTTATTACGGTATGTGAGTGCAATGAGATGCTCGTTCTTGACGTTTTATCATTACATTTGAGCGCTCATGTCGGGCTTTTCCACAATATCGCAGCAATTTTGAAGTTCGTTTGAAAACTTATTCATTTGTTGGATTGAGCTCTCCTCGTTTGACGTTGTTGTTGTACTTTGAAAGTAACATTGAAAGTCTGACGCTTTAGTCAGCCTCTCGCTTTAAAAAAGCCTTCTTGTATTACCTTGGGAACGACTCAAAGACTCATCTTAGGGTAAACTTTGCTCTCATTTTACAACTTGAACAATAACAAATGGTGTTGAAATCTGGTCCGGAATCTCGCCCACACTCAATAGAGCTTTTCAACCTTCAGTCGTCATTTCGTTATGAATTGAGGAATGTCTCGACGGGTAACTAACTGACCCAACCACCACCCAGAAACGCTCAATCAAGCGTGGTTAGGGAGTCATTTGGGTTTTGTGGAAAACCGAACCAAGAATGTCCTGGCTTTCTTTCGATGGGGATTGAATTCCCCTCAATTTAACCCGATATCCACCTTTGAGTAATCGATGGGACCTCACACATTTTACTGTCTTGAAGTCTCGGGGATTGACGGTTTCGTTAGGAAGCTCGCTAGAACGCTTAAATGCCCTGAGAACCGATTTATTGGACCAAGCTTGAAATCGATTAAGGTAAAGGATAATTTATTGACTCTAGTAGTCCTATCGAGCGGAGTTACAACCATGATAATCCGAAACGACAAGTGCAATCAATTAGTCTGGTCTTTCTCACAGAGATTCCTTTCCGCATGCAGAGTGCACTTTGTGGGCCCAAATATCTGAAGGACTTGACAAATTGATTCATGCTGGAAAATTTTGCAAAAAATAACTCAAAACGAGTAACATAAATACTACACAGAACATTGACTTGAGGAAATATTTATTGCAGCTCGGACTTTATAGGCAAGAACGAATTCCACGGAAACAACAGAATCGCTTCTATCGTATGTCGATTCAAGTACGAAGCCTTGACAAAATCACTTACTCGGTGAAAAAATCCTTCTTTTTTGGTCTAATCTGTCGTTACGGATACCTAATGAAAGGTGTCCGAAGTCTAAGAATTCTTTTCGCCACGAGAGCTAGAATTTGGCCAATCCTTGTAATGAATCAGCAAATCGGCCCACTATGTAGTTAATGCCATGGAAAAGTGTGGACCGCAAGTGTTTTGCTTTTCTCGACCTTGCACAACAAAGGCCGATAAATTGGGACTAGGGAAGTTAGATCGGCGAAAGTGATACTCTTTTACAACTTTGTCATCGTGACATCTTGAATAAAATAGACCTTTGAAAGACGGTATCGTGAGCATTGGAGAGATGCTTAATTTGATTCTCATCCATCTCTCCACGTTGGACTTACATTTGCACAACATCAAAAGAGTTCTTTGATGAGAGTACAGCAGACAAATTCTTGTAGGAGGGCTTATCGTTTAGATGTCATATGTACAGGGGTGTCAAAAGTATGTACTCGATCAGAAACGGATGGCATATAAATATTTTTGGCCCAGCAAGGACCCCTTGAACAAGACATTGACAAGGTTCAGGACATTTTAAGCAAAAGCAAGGAAAACTGTAACAGATATTTTTTTGGTCCTGACAAGTTAAGCCATTGACTGCACGTCTCCAGAACACTTGGAAGTTATGATAAATTTTCATTAATTTACTGATATCAAAATTATCAAACTTATCAATATGATACCAATTGGTTTTCAAATATGTTTTTGAGCTTTGGTTTGATGCATTCAAGGCGAAATAAGTTTTGCACAAGTGCAATTTTAATAGAGTTTACGAGGCTCATAAGTTGAAAAAATATCACATTCTTCACAATCTTTTGCCAATTTTCATTATGTTGGATAAAAAATGTATTATATCAAACTCTATTCGACTGAAATTGAATTAGGAAGAATTTCTAAGTAATTCACAATTAATGTTATCCCTAAATATACAAAATAATTAATGTTATTGAGCATTTGGAGCTATTAATGACATCAGCTAGGACTTAAACTCTTTGGAAATTGAACTATGATGTTTAATATGGCAACTTTTATGTCTTTTCCACGATGCTCTGAAGATCCGCAGAGCTTTTATTTGAAATGATTTCCAAGAAAACCTCCACTATTCAAGAAATGTTGAATTGGATAGCAAATATGTTAAAACAAGGATATAACTTTGTGGGTGCCAAGTCATCTCCAGTTTCAAATTATGTGAGAAAAATATCACCTGCACAACAAAACTTGTGTCATATATATGATCATTTTTTTCAAAATTTTGATTCTCAAGATTTCCATTTAGTAACATTTTTTTCATGATTTTCTGATGTAATTTACCTTCAACTAAGAAATTTTCTATTACTCTGCAAATTGTTTAATTGTTTCATGTTTTATTAAGTATACAATATTTTTTGTGTTAACAGACTAAAAAATGAGTTGATTCAATTGGAAAATCATACCATTCAGCCACTCTGCTTGGCTGTGCATTGTTGTAGGTGTTATCAAAGAGAAAATCTATTTGTTTGTTTCACGAGGCCATTTAAGGGCCGAGATCCCTTAATCCTGGAGAATTGCTGGATTGAGCGGCAAATTTTCGGATTCGGGTTCGTTTGGATTATGAAAAGTCAGTCTGGATTGGATTTGGAGGACCTTTCGGATCCAATGCATAACTCTAATAACTTGTGAAGGCTGTACAAGAGCTAAAACCTGCAAAGTTCTAGGATGTGAAACAACACCAGGATTGCCTTTGGTATTTTACTTTGATTATGAAGTCGCAAATAGAAAAGTAAGTGAGAAAATAACAGATCAAGATATACTAATGGCAATTGGGGTAAATTATCAAATAACAGAAAAATATAAAAACTACTTTTGTGGAAAAATACAGAAGGTTTGATGAAAATACTGGCCCTCGGGATTTCATAAAAGAATAAAAATAATGTGGAAAACATAAACCAAATTATTAAGAGCCACAATAAACCAATGGAGGAAATAGAGCCTAGCGTTGTAATAAACTCGATCAAAAAACATAAAAAATGTCACATATGTAATTAACTCATCCAACCTGAAGACAAGGTTGTTACAGATTACCGTCATTTTTGTGGTAAATTTAGAGGTTATGCTCACAATAATTGCAATCGTAAATGCTGTTTGAAGAATGTTCATTGACATGAACATTATTAAGTATGGAGAGTCGAAAAAAGCGACCTCAAGCGGCATTTATAGCATTTCCTGTAATGGAAAGTAGAAAAATATGCCCTTCACTTTGGTAAGTTTCAGTGCCTCTTGTACATCCCCCAGTGATAAAAAATTGGCCGCGACAGACTTGTGGACTTTTGAACACTCTTGTGACGAACCAATGCAATTTTGGTGCATTAAAAGAACACAACATTTCAAGTTAGAATAAATGGCTCTAGAATGAAATGAAAAAGAAACACCAAACACTGATAGAACTTGCATAAAAAGCAAAAGAAGTTACTACATAGACCGGGCCTCTTAGTACTGTGTACATTCTGTGTATGTAAGCCAGAAAGAGTCTCTTTTCCTTTGCATAACCTTAACAGAAATAAATTCCAAAACCACCCATCAATCAGATTTGATAAGAAGTGTGGAGGAAATTAGAAAGTGTGGATGTTCAAATAAATAGTGGTCAGTTCCCAAATCAAGCAATAAAGAATAGTTTTACAAGCAGCAGATTTTTACAGAGCAGTAGATACGTGACTAAAATAGGTCTTGAGACTTTTAGAACTTTTTAATACATTTTAATGAATAATTTCATATTGATATTTCACACCATAAACCAGAGTTGTATGAAAATATCCACTTTCCCAGTATGATAATTATTCTCATAATAATAACTATAGAAAATATGAACTCATTGGTAGATCAAATTTCGTATAAACGTTCATCTTATAAACTATATTAATCATTAACTTTCTTTTCAGGGAATCCTATTTCTTGTAGCGGTATTAAAAAATCTGCCTCGAGTTTTTTTCGACTTTTGGACTCAAAATAGCTCAGAATAATATAAAATATCACTTAAAATGCACTTAAACAAGATTTTTGGAAAGCATAAATCATAACTATTTAGAGTACGCTATGATGTGTGTTCTGCCAAAATTACAAATAAATATGTCTAACAGATTCATTTTCAAATTTACGATTTCTAGGACCATGTTCAAAATGGGGTAAAATCGAAACTTGAAATATTAAACGATTTTTTTCAAAGTTTTAAAGCTTATCAAACTTTGAGTGTCTTTGATACTGCAAAAAAAATATTATCACAAAAGGTATTTTTAGTGCCTTTTAAGTGATATTTTTTATTATTTTAGGCTATTTTGACGGAAGCTCCAAAACTCAAAAAAAAATCATTTATTTTTGTGATATTGAAAAGCTTTATGAAATCTTTGGGAATTTGTTTTTTCATATAACTAGCATTTTTCGGCTTTTTGGGGTCAAAAATGGACCATTCAAAGTCAAAAAAACTCAGCTGTTGATCAATGAATTTTTACTCAATTTGAATTCATAAGGTAAGTAAATGGTCTCTAAATATGGGTTTATTAAAAATGTTATAATCAATAGGTTTTTAGGTATATAACCTCTTCCCTGGGCCTGAACTTATGTAAAACAATAAAAGTAAAGTTGTTCCCCATTGAATTGTGGGTCCAAAAAGTGCCATGATGTCTTTGGGTATTTCGATTCTAACTTAAAAAGCCATTTGGAACACCGTGACGAGTAAAACAGCGTTGGACCTTTTCTATCTTTGGAAGACCGTTTGAACCATTTAAGTCCAAAATGTTCATGAAGATCACGAAAGGTTTTTGGCTTAAAAACAATCAGAGGCAACCCTGTACTCTTGCAAACTTTTTTCGAATCGTGTTGACAGAAATTCTCCATGGCGAAAAAACACGAAGCAAAAGCCAACTGAAAGAAAAGAAAGAGTAAAATGAAGCAGAACAGGCACGACACGAATCCTGTCGAAGGTCAATAACAAAGAAAGATGGCCTTTACTTCAATGAGACACCAAACAAACTGGAAACCTTAAAAAGATCCAAGTGTCAGGCATGAATGACACTGAATTGCTGGCCTTGAAAACCCCTGATGTACAGCACTGGGATTACCTAAATGCTCCGTATTCTTTTCTTACCCAGTGTAAAGATGTACTTTACTACAAATGAGTTCAATCGAATACACCCCATTAGGTGTCAAATGAAATCAATGTTAATTCCCATGGCCGACATGACCAAACATTGACCGTTGAAAATGCTTCGCCTATTCATGAATCATTTCTCATCAATAACAACAATGGATTTCCAATCCCAATCTGGCGACATCGGGTCTGACCACGGGTGAATAAAGGCAAAGATGAAAACCAGAGCCACTGAGAGATCAAAGAACTTTGCTGCTCTAAGTGACCCAACGAGAGAAGAGCACAACAAACCCATTGGGGCTCAGACGGACCTCACTAAGCTCGAAAGCCATTGGGATAAACACGACAAAACGTGGATCATTTTCGCAGCGGGGACACTCACGGATCCCATCATCATTAAATTGAGGTGTCATTCTGTTCTTAACTCACAAGGAAACCGGAGGCATTGCTCAGGTTTCTCATTTCAGTGTTTCCCAAAATATGAACAGTAATTAAGCTGAATGATTTGAAATGTTCAGGGTATCTCAAACTAAGAAATGATACGATACTCAATGAGCTGATTCAGCCTAGAGCTAATTCAGCCCACATCTCTTGATGATTCATAACATGCATGAAGAAAGTTTCTGGGACTCAAACTTTGTATTGTACCCTTCAAGTACTTTGGTCATTCAGACAAAGAATTGGCCAACAGAATAAGATAGCGATGTACTTTTTGGGCATTCGAAGTAAAAAATTCCTAATTCATTGCTTTTGGAAAGAGCTTCTTCGGGTACAAATTGGGAGTGCTCGATAAGGCTTGAATATCGCTTATCCGTGAAATGAACGGATTCTTACTTGCTCCACAGGAAGTGAAGGCCATATTTCCCTACATTACTTGCTAGGACACAACAAAAGCATTGGAATTCTGACCGGTGCAATTCTTTTTATCCCAGAAGTGTTTGACGACTTGCCACAGTTAATCAAAGAAATGACCTGTGAGACCTTGTTGGTAAACGAAATATGCGCTCGGAATGTTTTTGTCTTGGTGCTTGACATTTCTTTGCACTTTCCATTACACCTGGGGTGTAAGCCATTACAATCACGAGCCCCTAAATCATCCTTGTGTGTACGTAAACCACGGTGACACAATGTTATGCAAGAGTAGCTTAACCGAAACTATTGAGTCCTCAGCAAACTTGCTTCAGAGAATGTTCAAAACGAAGCACGACATTGACCAGGAACAAGGACGCGAATGTGATTTCCTGTTGCCAATGCATTTGACATTCAGTGATAACAACTTGTGCAAATAGTCACAACAACGGATAATATCTTAGCACCTCGTTTATAGACACATTTCCGAGGGGAAAGAGAAACACCTTTTTATCTGTGTACTTTGCGTGGATTTTGATCGCCTTGGAATGTAATTGATACGCATCATGGTGTGTGTATGTATTTGTACTGTAATATCCTCCGCTTTGTCATGTGATCTGGAGGACGTTTTTCCTTTACAACTGTTTATCTTACAGGTCAATTTTAGGCGTTGGATTGTTTGCTTCCTTTCCACCGTCAGGTTCGTTTAATCGCTTTAACGACCCACTACACCGAGATTCAGGGACTCGCCGAAACTCGGGTCAATTTTTGGACTCGCGAAAGCGATCAAACACGAAATTTCTTGAGAGCACTAAAACTGTTCCTGGAAGTAGATTGAACCCATCGACGAAAGTCCGATCGCTGATCGCATAATTGCCTCAGGACACATCATGGAAAAGCGTGCATTCAAGAGGAACAATAGAGTACCTCATTGCTCTTCGCCTGCATTCTCATGGGAACTTGGCATGGCCCTCACTGGAATGACACAATCCCGCTGTGTGTCCTGGGCCTCATTGTCAATGCCTGAAAACTTGATCTTGACACAAGTCCAGCCTTTGTCACGGTGGCACAGGTGAGAACTTGAGTAGAATATATGGAGGAGGAGCGATTTTTACTACGAGTCGTGCTACCTTTTACTACGAGAGACATGAGAGACATATGACCCTTAGCGCCCAAGGGAGTTGCCGGAGACGGACGACAATTCGTATAGCCGTTCAAAAAGGTTCAACATTAGAAAACACTTTAGAGCCGCTAGCGCATAACAATGACTGTGAGCACACAGCTGGACGATCCCCAATATTCTATGTACGAGTATGTACTCTAGATGAGGAGGACATCACCTGATGCAAGAAAGACGACCTGAGGCCGGAATCTCAGTTGCTAGTGGTCCTCGAAACCGTCACAATCCATTCCAGGTAAGCTTGATCCATCAAATGTTCTTGATGTGCCATCAGAAGTGAGTGATAAGGTGGCAATCTTATCCGTCAAAAAGCCATTGAAAGAGACTCGTGTTCATTTGCCTCTGGTTTGCTACTTGTTTCAGCGCAATTCTGCCTTTACCTCAACCAAAAGCCTTCACTAGACAACCACTCCAAACATGTCGTCCCAAAAGACCGAGACGTTCGAAGGCATCAACTTCGAAGAAATTACAGAATTGACCGGTTTGGAGACGGATGAGATCAAAGTCTTGAAGATTTGCTTCAACATGTTCGACGTCAAAAACGTGGCTTTCCTGTCATCCAACGACTTGGACGATATCCTACGAGGAATGGGATTCAGACCATCGAAAGAGGAGCTCAAGGACATCTTGGAGGAAATCGACGAGGACGGTTCAGGCGAAATCGAGTTTGTCGAGTTCTGCCAACTCTGCGCAAAGTTCTTGGTCGAGGAGCCCGATGAGGACACGATGAAGGCCGAATTGAAAGAGGCCTTCAGGATCTACGACAAGAATGCCAACGGATACATTACCACCGATCAGTTGCGCGAAATCATCTCTGAACTTGATCAGAGATTGACACCCGAGGATTTGGATGGTATTATCGAGGAAATCGACGAGGATGGAAGTGGAACCATGGACTTTGACGAATTCTGCGGCATGATGATGAGCAAATAAACGATTGTCACTCGAAGAACGTGACTTTAAGATGAACGATGAACTCGCTTACTAGACTTTGCTTCATTGCATTCCTGGAATCTCGGGTGAAGTTCTCACTGACCCTGTAGATTTCTTTTCAAATATCCCACCCTCATCAAACAGTTTGAGGCAAAGTGTCTCAAATCTAAGCTTTGATGTGAACAAAATTCTTCCCTTATTCTGCTTCATGACTCATTCTGATGTTGAATTACTCTCCATCACTGACACATTTGCTCAAGATTGGAAGGTGTCATTTTGAACTGATGGCCAATATGTCTTAAGGTTAAATGTTCCGATTTATAGTACGAATACGATCGTTGACGAATCAAACCAATTCATTCAAGTACAACGAATAATGTTGCCCTTACTTTGGGCGGAGAAAGCATATCCGCGTTTTGAGCTCGAGAAAGTTTGCCAATTTAAATCGACTTGTTTTCAAAAAATTGAAGTTGCACAATTGTTATCGTTATCAAGCTTGTTAATAACTCTCGTGTATGAATAAAAAGCCTATTTTGTCTCCCGTTCACCTCTCTAAATATTCCATACTAAATTTTATCCACAGAAAGCAAAAGGCTCTCTGAAATATCGAACATGTATGAATTGAACCTAAATAAAGTAGATGAATGAGTTAAGTCCATTACTGATAATGGCGATGAAAGAAAACAAAAAGTGATTGGACGCGTCATATTTACAAAAAGCTTGTTCTCAAGTGGAATGACATCAGAGAAAACAATACATGTGCAAACAGAACAAGGAAATTCGATTGTCACCGTGGCAGTTCTGACGTAGTTTCGCTCCATTTGATATTTAAAATTCACGGGTTTAGGAACTAATTTAGCATGCAAAAAGGGATGATTTTGGATATGCAAAATAAATCCATGATTTAATGTAATTCTAGCCCATGAATCTTTACAATTGTCTAGATGGAAAAGCTTCTTAAAAATGTAGTAAAACGGACAACAAAAGGTCCGGTCTAGTTTTCCTTGTGTAAGCGTTAGCAGTCCTTCAATTAACACCTAAAAGTCTTGCCCAAAATTCTACCAACATTTGCTACATTAACCAACACGTTGTTGCGTTTCACGGTCAAAAAGTTTTGAACATTTTTCTCGAAATTCCTCATATTTACACAATTTCTTTGATTTCCATACCTACGTAGATTCCCATTGCTTAAAAATAGTTAAAAAAACAATACTTCGTAGCTTCTTGCTTATTGAACCAAAACAGACTACTTTCTTAGAACTAGAAACAATTCAATTTGAAGGCGCTTTGGCAATTTAACCGTTGAACGAAAATAAGAAGAGAGTCCAAGGAATGACATTTTCGAAATTCATCGTGATGGAATTCAGTCGTTGCATTTTCGGGGGATGGAATTTAATTGACAGACTTTGTTGTCTCCCTCTGATCTTAAATCATTCAACATTTCATAGCAAATAAAAAACGTAACTGTTCTGATAATGATGAAGCCCTGGAGACATGTTTAGGGTACGGGTGAATTGAGAATATTCAGTGCAATAGGCTTCATTACTTGCTTGATTTGAGTTGGCCAACGGAAGTGGTTTTTATTATTTGATCATGATTCGTATCGTGTCCGAATATCACTAATCAATGAGTAGATCGAGGCAGTCTCACGAGATGAAATGTTCAGTCCTCGGGGTCCAAGAAACAAACGGAATCATGCCAATTCTGATGGTCGATTTTTCACGTTTTATTGCTTGATACATGATCTGCAGACAAAGAGGCAACGTTTGCAATTTGGTTATCGAGCAGGAAGCAAAGATAAATGATTTATTGTGTTGATGATTGGTATTACTACTCGACTCCTCGGCCTCTCTCACCTTTACTAAACCCTCGCAAGATTGAGATGCCATTCCGAGACGCTCAAAAGATGGTGTTTTGAGCACATGAGCGTCTTTCGTGTTTGTTTCTCCACATCGCGTGGAGAACATCTAAAATGACTGGCACTTCCAAATTGGGCCTTTTCTCTTCCGTGGTTTCAACCAGACTCAATGCCCAGCCAAATTGTTCACACACTCCACTTCCTGAAGTAAGACGTGTTTGTTCTTATTTCATGTCTGATTACTATTTCCACTCATTCTGGGCTCCATATTTTCCCACACTCGCAAACAGTTAGAGGGGTGCAGGTACAGGTGGCTCAAGAAACCTAATGGTGAGAAATGGAAACCTGCTGCTAGTAGTGATAGTGAGCTGAACTAGTTTGGTGACAATCCAAATTTGGCAAACCCCCGAAAGGCGCCTCATATCAACTGGGTAATGAGATGACGCTCCATAAATCTTGAGAGTAATTGTGATCGGGGTTTGCATACATACATACACTTATGAATGTAACGAACACGGGAGGTCCTCCTCGAGGTCCATTTTGACTTGAGTCGTATTCCGGCTACGTTTTGGCAAATGAGCATAAACAGTGCTCCCGACAGATAAGTCATGTTGGTATGAAACGGCAAAAGATGCGAGATAAATGACTTCCAACTTGGACCTTTTGATCGGTGTTCTCGGATAACTACACACAGGCGCTGGCTTCCTCTGAATCGAAGGAGACGAATTTTATGATTTTGCCCCCTCAGGCCAATCTGTAAAAGTTCATTAATAATAAAGTCTTTGTTCAACCTCCCTTAGCATGAGGCCTGCAATAGGCGGAATTCCGGTACAACTATTAGATCAACCTCTTCTTTTACAGTGCTCAAAAGAGACCCACCAAAATTTGGGACCAGGACGCTTCTCCCTTTGGACACGACTATTTCAAAAAGGAAGCGTCATTCCGGAGAAATGGTGTAGTCTTTATCCAGGAGGACCCACTAATTATGGTTGCTTGGCCTGTCTAGTGTTTGTGTGATTTTAGCTGTATATGGAAACATGGCCACATTACATTAATTGTGCCCTTGGCCCAAGAAGGGCTTGTCTATTGAATCCGGCACAAATTCTAAACTAAGAGCTGGCAAGGGCATTGTGCTTGTCTCATTTCTCATCATTACAGACTACAGAGACTTTTGCAAAAGCAGACTCAATTTCAATAGACCCCAGATTTAATAATTTATGAAATATTCACTTCACAGAACATGGAAGCTAAAACCAGCCAGAAAACCGAAGGTCAGAGAACCCTCAGAGTGGATATAGCATTTTCCTTGCAAAGATGAGAAGAGGCAGTTTAGGGCAATGATGAAGATCTAACCGGAGGGGAGGGATGTTAAAGCTGTTTTAACTATCGTGACTAGAGGCTATATCGGCATCAAGTTGATCGGGCAAATAAACCAGATTTCTTTTCTCAAATTCTCAGTGTGGTAGATCCAGATCAGCATGTTGCAAATCAAGAAATATCCACTTCATTCGTACTTATGTACGGTACAGTATAGTGCAATTTGCGTCCAATTCTCTAAGTCGAACTCCATATACATACGTTACCCGTTTAAGCCCAACAGGATGGACACCAATTGTTCACGTGAAAAAGGACAACACTTAAGTAGTAAATAGTCATAAAACGTTCGCATCTTTTGTTGCTTCTTAAAGTTTCTTGGCGTTTTACTGTATTAGCAAGGCCACTATGCAAGTGGAACAAAAACAATCCAGAACATAGGTTCCTCTGAGAGTCTATGGATTGTAAGTGCAAGATAAATTAGTAATATAGATAGAGAGACACAGCTCTAACGTGGGTAAATTTCAGAAGCGTGAAAATCATGGTGTTAGCCCAGCATGATCGGACATTCCTCAGACTTGTTTTTGAAACCATCCTTGAATTACAATAATAATCATGGCTGGCTAACTTGATGATCAGACCGTCTCGTGAGGTAAATGAATTATTGCATTCATTCTCCCTGTCATCCCAGGAGGGATTCTCAGCCACCCCTTGTCCACCCTTGATTGTCTTGGGTCAATTTTCGACAAACGCTCTAATCACAAGGTAGTCACACCGAGACTCATTCCAGAAGCTCTCTCTTCTCTCTCTTTATCTCTCTGAACTTCCAAAATCACCTCCTTTCTTGGGGCAAAAGAATGCGAGATTCTCAGGGTCTCATCCACCACGGAAAGTGTATCTGGCCACAATGGGGCTGCAGCTCAACTTCAACTAGGTGGCGTAGGGTAAGAGAACTACGTACACTGGGGTCCATGGCCACTAAACCTGTGCCATGGAAGAAGCGGGGGGATTGCAGCTTCATGTTGAATTCCCATTGACAGGGTGTCACTGTCGTCGTCCAGTGTTGCCCGAGACCCTGGGTCGCACCTCGCACTGTAGCCCCTTATCATCCCCAAACCCCAAAAGCTGAGACCACTGTCCATAGGACTGCTAGGAAACTCAATGACCACTCTTTCCACGTTTAAATCTTGTAACCCAGGGCTGCCATTTTGTGGACTGCTGCTCCAAACTTCATTCAGTAACATCCCCCCAGTAACCGGTGTTTCTGCAATCGCAAGAGTAATAGAGGCTAGCAACTCCGCAACCGAGTAGTTCAGGAGTTTCGAGACGGTGTTGACAGAAGTGCGCCCCGGTTTGCCGTCGCTGAAGCACCAGAGCTCAAAAATGAAGGGCCTGATAGGGCCAGCTTCAGCGTTGAACGTGAGGTGAACAGGAGAGCGGGGAGCCAGCAAAACGTCCCTTCTTCATCAAATCATCGTCCACCACCACAGCAAAACATTCCAGTTCTACTCAGAGATTCGAAGTGTGTGGTGCAGTTAATTGAATTGAAAAAGTCCAGAGATAAGCCTTTGACGAGTGTAACTACTTAGATAAACGCCTTACAGACCAAGATGGGCAGTGTGAGACATCGATTGGCAGAAGCTCGCCACGATTGCAACGTGGTGCTCATTGGAGATTCCAAAGTGGGGAAGACTGCTTTGGTCAACCGATATGTCCATTCCAAATTCACAGAGGTAAGAACTTGTTGCATCGTTCATTAGTGATTTGGCACGGGTAATGAGGAGTCCAGGACCCACCTTGAAAATGGAGGCATCCAATTCTTTTTGAATGATATCCAAGGACACGTTTTGACATAAATGGAATCATTATCCTTTCTTGAGACTGAATAGTTGGTTGATGAATGCTCTTTGCCTTCTCCACATGCCCTCGAATTTCGTGCTGAAACGATTTGAGGTAGTCGTTCAAAAGATGAAATTGCCCGTTGACAGGATTTTGGCATTGGAAAAGAAGACATTTCAGTCATCTCTGTTCTCTCGTCTTCGTGTACCACAACCCGGGTAATGCATGACTAGATTTAAGGCATGATGCCAAGGGCTGAATGTATTTACTTCGCTGGGTTTTACGGATGTTCTTAGAATAATCCTGCGCCCCTCGGGTCGAGGCACATTTCTATTCATCACGAACAAGACTAGAACCATAATAAATACGAGATCTGAATCAAGCAAATGTTCAAAAGGAAGCATCAGTAGCGTGGATCTTATTCATGCCAGATTTTGTAACTTGAAAACCGAAGACAAGCATGTTCAAAAGTTCGAGCCCAAGGTCGTAATAACGATGGGTAGGGAGTGACGCCGATGTTCAGCCTCGTCATCCAATCTTTGATAGTATGGTGTGTTGCACACGAAAACATTGCGGGTGTTTTCTGGTTCAGCTGCCGATTCTAGATTGGTTTCAAGCTTGAAAGAAATCATGATTTTACAAAAATTCCGCCGGCCTTTTAGAGCGCCAATTCAAGGGAAATGGAAGTTCAAGAATGTTCACATCTGTAGCCCTGAGCGAGTTCCAAATACCAATTCTTACTGATTGAGATGAATATTTGGGTTGGAAGATAAGATCGAGGCGTTAGTTGAGAGGAGGGGCCGTGGATTCTGTTTTAGAATCTTTGTTTGATAGACGGACAAATTATTTCGCAATTATCGTCTCCACTAAAATATAGGGCCCACGTCTCAAGGAATTGATTGCATAACATCATTCATCCCGCAACTACACGATACTTAACTTTGTCGGCTGTCAAGCATCCAACATGTGCAATCACCCGTTTGCAACGTATTTGTCAATCTCAAGGGCTCTTCGCCAATATCCTTTCAAGTAAACGAACAAACGAACGAACGGTTTGGTTATCATTACGTAATTGGTCTCCAACATTCGAACAAAGTAACTGACATTTTCCGAACAAGGATCAAGGACTCTGCTTCCTTACACTTGAGAGTTTTTGAGGTGCTTGGTCAGTTTGGTTAGCTCAGTGGTCGACCTAAATTGAACGAAAGAAGCCCCCTATTATTACCGAAGTTGGCCTTGAACGCATCTCTAGTTTAGGATCACCTTGGCCGTCAAAGAAAATGGAGAAGCTTTGATCAGCCAAGCTTGTCTTCTATTTTGGGGAAGTCATCTCGAATTGTCTCCGGTCGAACATGTATTAGGGCCGGCTCTTTTGAGTCTGACACGAACCGACAACTTCCTTCGTTTACCCACGAAGGCTCTAAAGGCATATCCAGTTCCCAGAACGGTATTGAATGTGTCTCAGCGGTTCATATATCATTTCCGAAATCTGCATAAAACGTTCTTGAGCCGCTCATTCACACTTACCGCCAGATTTTTTTTGTGGAGGCAGTCTTAAATGCAAAATTGTGGACTTTCATCATCTCCGATTCCAAGGTACCTCACATTGAGCACTTCCTCCTTCTTCTTACGTGGTGTAGATGTGCCTCCTCCTCACAACTTCGCAACTACTCCCCATCATTGAGAGTTTACTACAACGCCAAAGACGACTAGCGACCTTCGAGATTGTCTGCATACTGCGGGCTAGAAGATGGTCTCAATACACGTCCAAAGTTTTGAGCAATGATATACAAAACAGTATGGTCCCTACAAATGGGATAAAAGCAATCTGCACCGCGGGTTTTCGGCCAAACGTGCATGTGGGCAGATAATGGCTTTGGTACATGAAGCTGCTTTAGCACATGTGTGCACTGCACAAAGGAGATGGCTCAAAAAGAGAGGGAGGGATGCATGAACTATTATCTGAGAGGGGTGGAAAATTTTCAATTTGTGCTAATCCTCTGTCAAGTAAATATTGCTTTAGTGGCTTAAATGCCACAAAGATTGCCGCCATAAAACTGGCCTCGTTGAGGTGACCAGGGCAGGAAGAAGGGTGACCAATTTACGAGTTGAGATTGATCTAGTAGGTTGTGTTCGCAGTAGCTCGATGGATCAACAACACCGTTTCTTAGAGAGAAAGTGTCATGATAGAGAGCGATGAATTCGAGCCTCAATAACAAATTTCTTTGTGATGTGACAATAATGTAGTGAAGCCGCTAGAAGTTTACATTGGACCAAACTACGATTAGGATGGTCGGTCTGTCCAGCAAGACACGAAACGGCAATAACAATTTGGCTTCAAACGGTCTCAAGTGTTCAATGTTCATGCTAGAAAGGGTGGTACAATAGGTTGGTGAACCAATTTTCTCATGGAAAGGTATCACTTAGAGACACAATGACAAGAAGAGCTTCTGCTGATAAAATGAATCCTCTTCAACCCTTTGTGATATTAATGACTTCCAATCCTTTAGCCCTCACCTCAACTCACTCATTTGAGAACAAGATGACGGGGATGATGATGATGATCATGGTGGTTAAACCTTCAGTATTTCATAGTAGAAAGTGTAGAAATATGTGCAGTTTTCCTCCAAATGACCAGCCAAGAGAGAAGGGAACAAATGGTCGAGATCAGAGGTTGCAGTAATTGGACACCATCTTTTCAAATTTGGTGAGCGAACTTAAATGATTCTCAACCCAGTGCTCATAGTCTGTTATGTAAATAGGACTCCGAAATCCGATCTCACAATGTACACGCTGGGATGGAACTGTTTTCTCTCGAACTTTGGTGCATTAGCTACTCTCTATCTCAAGATGGTAATTGTTATCCATGAGTCGTCACTTTTTCCACGTTTTTGCTCTGGGGCTCTTTCTCCATCTGAACTTACTGTGGAGTTGTTCACTTGTACACACGTTCTCAATGGAGGTAATCTTCTTCACGTACGATCTACTGGAAACATGTGGCAATCCCTTTGCTTCTTAAAGAACTCCTGCTATGATCTGGTTGAGTGAGGCTGCTCTCTTACAAGCTCTTATTTGGAGCAATTTCAGTTTCGTCTTTTATGATCAGCCCCAGGATGATTATGTTTGTCCGGAGTAGCATTGGTACATGTCTTTGTTGTGTAGGTCTGATTTTTCTATTAAACCCCTTGTCGACCTGCCCCTTTGCCTCCGTTTCTCTCCGAACTTATCTTGGGAGTAACTCGTATAATTATCTATGTCCAAACGTTAGTCTGAGTCAAGATTTATTCGCCAAGGTTCGAAGTGGAGTTTGGCTTTGGCTTGACTAGCTGAAAAATTGGGATGATTCAGGTTTGAACGTGCCACAAAATGCAACGTTTCAAATTATAGCATTACCTCCCCGAGGCTTGTTATTCACAAAAGAGCCATCATATGCTAATAATAACCATAAAGATGATTATAATCGAGTTTCCTCTTTTCTTTTGCAGACCTACCGTGCTACCACGTTTGAAAAGATCTCAAGTACTGCCATGGTGGCCAATAGACGAGTTAAATACACCATTTGGGACACAACAGGTAAGATGAGCCCAAGTCGAGTCCTATTTAGAGCCTTTTCTTCACGGTTGGATATATTTTGAAGTCAAGTAGGAAGTTAGTTGCAAGTTGAAAAGACGTTGGATGAGCCCAAATTGATTTGTAAATATATCTGACGCATCCGCGATTGAACGGGAAGGCCATCCTCTCTTCCGAGGTCTGATCAAGTTTTCGACCCCAAACGCGATTAGCTGTGGGTTCTCACATGCCACCTTGAGCACTCATTGGATGGATTCTTGGGGGGCTACCATGGCCATTAGGGTTTGAAATACTTGTCAGGGCACATTTTGTATTTGAGTATAGACCGGATGTGAGCCCTAATGGCACCTCCAAATAAAGAGTTGTCCTATCAATCTTGGTCAATGTGACGCTGAAATTCAACAATAGCAATGATAGCCCGCATTGCGTTCGTGTTTTTAGCAACTAGCCACTACCAGAACGATTAACAAGATGGGGCGAGCGCCTTCCTTCAGTGCTTTTGGTGCCTGGTAGAGCACTTAACGAGATCGCACATGCAAAAATGGAGGCCTCATCCCGGTCAAGGATACTTGATTTTTTCAGGCCCCATTCCTTGCATCGACTGACAATGTGCGTCTAAAAATAGGAGTTAGTTGTGAATGAGACTATCAAGATATATTTACCAAAACAGTTTTGGCCTCAGCCAAGAATGCGAAACCTCAAGCCTGAATGTCAGTTATGCTCTTAGAGTTGGAGATTTCTTGGCAAGAAGCGAACTCAACACTTGTAGTACCTCTTTGAGTCTGAGAAGTTATGCGGGGTTATTTATCTGTCTCTTATTTTATCCACAGGTTCCCACCAAGCCACTGCCACTCGAAATCTGGCCTACAACGAAGCTGATGTTTTTCTCCTTTGCTACAAGATCTCAGACCCGACAACGCTTTTTGCTGCCCTCAATTTTTGGTGTCCCGAGGTTCGAGCCGTGGCTCCCTCCACTCCAATCATCCTAGTGGGATGCCAGTCTGACATGAGAAGAGACCGAGACTCCTTGGCATCGTTGTCCAAGCAAGGCAAAGCCCCCGTGTCATCGGATCAGGCATTGACCTTCAGCCAACAGATCGCTGCCCTCATGTACGTGGAGACGAGTGTCCGATCCGCGGGAAGGACCGCCCAATCGGCCTTTGAAGTGGCGGCTTTGGCCTCCATGGGTAAGATCGTGCCCAAGCATCTGGCTTTGACTCCCTCGCCCAAGATGAATAAGAAGCAACGGTTCTCCACCATCTCCCCGGAGGACTCACTTGAGCGCGGTGATAACTTCTTCAATCCCAATTTGGGCCCAGTGGAACAGTTTTGGGATCAGTTCAGCCATTTCCAGTCACCCAAATTGAATCGATCTCACTCCGAATCTCCCAAGACGCCAAGCTTGGGCAGCTCCAGATCGGCTAGTTTGAGTTCCAAGACCCGAAGTAGCACCTCCATCCCTTCCATTTCGTCATATGGGGGATCGAAAACGCCGAAAGCTGGCAGACGCTCCTCAACGTCGTCATCATCGAATGGCAAAGGTCAAGCCGAGAAAATGATAACCATCAAATGTCAACGTCTCACAGCCGACAAGACATACGAAGAAATCGAGGTGGAGGTGCCGGCCCCCATTTACGAAACCATTCAGCTCTACAACGACACAGGAAACTTCACGGCCCGTTGTAAAGAGCGTCGAAGTTTTGGCTCGAAGCTCAAACATCTCTTTACCAGCAAGAACTGACTGCAGTGTCGTCGCCCTTCTACGATCAACGGCAACAACAACAGCACCACTGTTCCTACAACTATACTGTTGGGCAGTCAACCTTCCACACAAATAGTCCATTGGGGCAGCTAGACTATTCTCGAAGAGCATTCATTCAGAATTGGGTTTGGCCCCCGAAAATTCCTACCAGATGACTGATGGACACAATGGTGTTTGTTGATCTGTGATATATTTCTTACCATTCACCGTATTGGTGTTGATCCTCGTCATCATCGTCTCCCCATCTCTCATCAATTAGATCCAACCAAGCCCACAATCCTTTGCATTTGTTATCAACCATCAATTATTGAAAACGAATAAAGATGTCCAATGAACTTTTTTGAAATTCTTTGTCCGTCCATGATGTCTTTCGCCCACTCGTTTCAACTGGATTCATTTATCAAGTTGCTTAATTATTCGTAGCTCGACATGGTAGGGTAAGAAAAAAATTAGATCCAAATGGTCATCATAACAAATCATGTCAATAGACAAGCCAATCTGATTCAGTCCTCGATTGGCTCCGGAAAAAAAGGGTGGGGACAATCAATTCAAGGATCAAAACCTGGCGCCAAACCAGATTTATGGTGGAAAGTTTCCATTTGCATCCGTCTCTGTTCACTTCAGCGCTAGGTTAGCAGACCTGTTTAAATGCTCAAAACCCTCCTACTTCGTAAAGAAGCATTTTAATTATACCTCCAGAGGATGCTCCGGAAAAAACGGCAGGTTCATAATGATTCATTAGATCAAAAGCCTAGCAAACTGAAACATTCTCGGATTATCAGTGTTTAAATCGGAGGGGGAGAGAGGGACTGGTTTAAGTGGAGCATAGTTTTTTGACAAACGTCAGAAATGGGTATTTTCTGCTTGGTTTATCATCTTCCTCCGTTTGAAATGCCTTAAAAATCCAGACATCACGGATGAACTCGCCCGAAAAGACTCAAATGGAATGGCTCCAAAAAGTGTCCTTCAACATAAATGTTTCCTTAATTGAGCAACAATTGGGACTCAAATTTGGCCTCCCCGCACTCATACTCATCAGTAACATTCAGTTAAAAGCCTGCATGTCCTTCACAATGTGCTTCGACAAGCAATAACTGACTACAAGATTACCATGCATCCCGACAAAAACTTATTGCATTAGGAAGTTTCTTGGGTTCGCTTATTACCTCTTTAGAAAAGGTACTAACTAGCAATATTTCTTCACGGACGTTTGAGGGGCTTTGAACAGTTACCATAACATTCCAGTGTACCGTTTTTTGCCTCTGAAAGAAATTTTGCAATACTTTTGTGAATCAAACCTTCGATCTGGCCATTATTCAGTTACGAATTGTGATCTGGACCGTTCTGTTCATGAATCACCCTCATCTTAGTATGTGCATACTCGACGAGCGGATGAAGCTAAACCAAAATGACACGATTTGGAAATCCGTTTCCCGTCCAAAGTCCAAAAGAATTTCTGGCAGAGATAGGAGAAGAAAAAGTTCCAGAGGAAGCAAAAACCTCCAAGTCTTTGTTGTCGGACATTTTTAGTCCGCAAATTCATCTGCATAAGACAACTTCGTTTTTTGCCCGGCCTTTTCATTTCATGCATTTCTAAATGACCTCTCAGAGCTCAGAAATGAATTGCGATTTGGATTCTACAAGGTAAAGAGCGAAAAGGTTGGATTCGAATAACCACAAATCAAGTCGGTTGGCAGGTGAAAAAGAGTTGAAAAACATACACCTTCATTGAGGTCGGAATGTTGCAACAACCCGTTTCCTCCCGTTTGTCCATTCCCACGCACTTTGTGTCCTGAATTGGGACGGAAATCGTTTCCTAATTTCCTGCTCCAACTCGATTTTCACACCAATTTCTAAAGTAAACATCCATTGCAGGCCGAATAAAAAAGCGCTTCCACCCTCATTCCGTCAGTTTACCCGATTCAGAGGAAAGGAACATAAAACCTACAAAGTGGGGAGGAGTAAAAACCGTTGAGAGTGTCTCGAGTTTTATGTAAATATTTAGGAAAGATTGAATGTGAGAAATAGCACAGCATCGCTTCGAATTGAATGTGTTTGAATAAGAAACGATAGAGAAAGGGCATTTAAAATGCCATCCATTGTCATTGGTCGTTGATCACGGAAGCCAATTATGGTGCAATTTCTCCAACACTGATTTCATAGTGAGTCCGTGAAAGATAGATCGTCGTCATTGGCTCAGAATAAGGGCAATCGTTCACACAATTCCTCCATTAAAATCGGTCTTCCTTATTCCTTACATTGATTATCCAGAAAAAAGACTGGAGGCAAGAAAATCTTCATAATTTATAAAAGTATTTTCTTCTTCTGAAACGGTTTCCGTTCATTCAAGATTCTTCTCTCTAATTACGAGATAGTTTGGACTTCCAAACAAGTTTTATAGGCTTGCAAATTTGGCACGCCAACTGAGTTCTCTTTGATTGCATGCACTACTTATCTTTTGCTAGTGGAAACCTGGATTTGTGAGGAAATGGATGAACAACCTAGATTGACTGATGAAGGTCACCGTTGAAATTTGAGTCAGGCGCCTTAACTTTTCGATTAGTTGGGCTTTGTTTGAGAACAGAAAACAAAGTCTTCAAACAGACATTGCTACAAGGCTAATACATTTTTACAAAGCACGGTTTGGCTTAAGAATACATAGCAATGCGTGTTGGTTTGGAATTGAAACGCAAACTTTCTTCTGGAGGCCCATATGCAAAATCGCTTGAATCTCTGAAGTGTCTTTTAAGTCACTCAAGTTTTTTCTTCATTGAATGATGAAGTGAATGACTCTTCAGAGCATTGAATAGAATGAATGCTTGATCGACTGAATGGCATCTAGACTTTACGATGTTTAAAGCGAATGAAAAGAGTTCCCTGCGTGGTCTTACAAAGCCACATCGCACACTCGATTCGCTTTCAGTTTTGCCTTATCATTCCAAGGATATCAAACGTCTTTGCCCTTGCACTTTGTACTACAACAATTTCAATCTTAGAGCCTTAATTAATTTTCACCAACCACCTGTATGTGTCGTGGTACACCGAATCAAAGTTCAAAACCCTTCATTTGCAACTGAATGAAACTACTGCTCGTGACTGATTGTCTAGTAAGAGGCTTGATAAATAAGTTTCTGTCCCTCAAAAACTCCAACTCTTGATGGTCCTTCATTCATGTAAATTATTATCTACCCTGGGCGAAAGATAAATTTTCATGACCAATGTTCAACTGATATCATTTGAATATCTTGGACAAGGATGAAGCCATCTATCGTAGGGCCCAGGAAAATGAGGTATCCCACGTGGCTCTTGTTCCTTTGGCCTGATAATTCAACAATCTATCTTCCAAGCACAATTTGATAATCTGAAGGCTTGAAGAAGAAAGAAGAAGAAGCACGCTTGGACTTAGGCAAGGCCACATCATCCAGACAATTGCTCGATACATAGACTTCTCCTTCTCCATCTTTAGCACCTTGAAGAGTTTTCTAATCATTCATTCTTTTGCATCACGTCATTACGTCAAAGACGTGCCTTGGGTACAAACGAGGAAATCGGGTGTAAGAAATCATCATCAAACTTCACGAGTGTTTGCAAACTCTTACCTGAAAAGAAGGCCCGAGGGTTTGAAACCAAGCTTTGATCTTCCCTACAACTAACTGCCTTTGGATGCCTTCAATGGAAAGTCCTTGACTATTTCGTACCAGCCGAATTGCTGCCAAAACAATCTTCATCCATCCCAATTTCTCTTTGGGGTATGATTGATTCTCAAATTTCATCATCGGGCTGCTATGTTAAGCCTTCATTGGTTCAAATCCACGGGACGTCATCATAAAACTTGGGAAGAACCCGGATGACGTTTGAACAAAATCATTTATCTGACGAATACGTCATTCTGTTCACAAGAAGAAATCCTAAGTAGGGGGGATTAGAAATTATATAATTCTATGGCGAAAAGAAATTTGGAAACTGGTATCCGGTGATGATCTTATAAAAACATTTTCTCACCGAATCCACCACCTGATAAATTCACATTCTTCCAATCTGAAAACTTTAAAGCTTATCAATTGTGGTGTTATCGGACAAATGATATGTTTCGTGTGTGCAATCAGAAGTCACTCCATTTGGAACGATAAAGGCATCATTACCAACGAGACAAGGTCAGGTCAACAGGTAGAGGAGATGCCAAATAAGGATATTATCCAATTTGGAACCTCATTTTCTTCAATAGAGGATCCAACTTGGAGTAATTCAAGCCGATTAGCTTGTCATGCAGGTCGTCATTTCGGCTCCCTTTGGATCTGTGAGAATCATGAGAAGAGATTGAGTTGAAAACCTTGGCAATGTTAAGCTCAAATTGGACAGATTTGTTCATTGTAACACTAAAGCGATCAGACGGAAGTGGATGATTCATGGAAGAGTGATCGAACTTTGGAAAATGGATTGAAGGAAGTCGCAAAGATCAATTCTTTCCCTTGGTATAAGCAAAGTAAAGTGACGTTTTCCTCTTCAATTTTAAGTTATACTTGACAAGAGGTTTGTGTAATCTCTTTTAGTGTCCCATTCCCGTAATACCTGTCACATTTGACCTGAATACCGCAAACTCAAACCGGTTGATTCTCGTCACGGTCCATAAAAAGTGGCCATTAAGCCCCGGCAACATTGTTACATTGATTACCCGCTTATGATCGATTTCGAATTGCTATTTGCTAAATCGGTCTTCTGTTTATGGTCAAAATCTGGCCCCAGGTGAATTGATGACAAATGAAGAAAATCTTCTCACGAACCACGAAAATAAAGTGTTCAATTAGCTCCGGGTCGGATTTGTAGGAATGGGCGTAAATCATCAATTTGAAACAAAGTCCGTGCCAATTTTCTTCACACATACCTAGAAATATCACCGAAAGTAGGCCTATTCATTCTCTAAAACTTGAAACCTCATCTTGACCGGAACATGTTAACGATGGGGCCTTTTAAAACTACAGTGCGCACCTTGTTCAAAATTGGGATTTTTACAAGTCATGGTCTCGCAATGATACAAATACCATTAACGAGAACTGTTCATTCAAAAGTGCTCCTAGGGAACTAATAATGGACAAAAGCCTCTCTTGGTTTCTGTTTCTAGCATTAGGAAGCCGAATAAGTTGGTTGGTGTTAAAAATTTAATGTCAAAAAACAACCATTTTTAATAATAATCTTTATTGCGTGTTTTTTTATACACATTGGATAATTTTTATAATGTCAATGTCACGTAATTCAAGCGATTGCAGGTACGCGTCGGGGCCCATTCTGGGTTCGTGTTTAATACCTGATTTCTGGAAAACTGTAAGAGAAAGATTCTAAAACCTAAGGGAATGAAAAGCAAAACGATGACATTAGAATGCCTTTACCACTGACCAAAAAAATATTCATTTCATGTCGTCTCTTAGTGTCAGAAAACTTACTTACTTAACTTATACTTAAAGGTTAAAAGAGTAATGATGGTGCTGACGGACAATATTCTTATATCCAGCTTTACCTGTAGATCTAATTAAAGAGTTTTTTGTCCTTTTTTTTGGCCAAAGTTACCATTTATAGTTTCTCTTAAGGAAGATAATCCCATAACAAAAAACTTACTTGACGTAAAGTCTTCAACAACTTTTCAAAAGATTTTCTGATTTTTGGCTTGGCGTTAAAATGGCTCTCCTTTTCATCCAACTGAGAAGAACCCTGGTTGATTCTAAAAAGCATTTCTTGCTCCGCTTTGATTGAGCGGAACATCTATTTCCGGCTTTTTAACCTTACAAACCTCTCCCTAAATAGCAGATTTCGGAGTCCCAGAGCCGTCTTGACGTCCATGATCTTTGAGACTCGTCTTTGCACATTGAATGGCTCCAGATTGACCGTCGTGGTGCAATCACGAATCGTTTAAACCCAATGGAATGCAGTCTGATGATCGCAACAACCATTACCTATTGTGTCTCCATTCATTGCTACCTGGTAATTTGCATTGTTTTCCCACCCTGATATTATCATCCCGGTTCTCTAAACATCCCCTCAAAAACCAAAAAATCCAAAGATCAGACGGTGATGTCTACTTGTTGAATAATGAATCACGACGTCTCACCGGTGGTTTGAGGTTTCGTCCATTCAAACCATTCTCATGAACAGCTTTGCGGTCGTGGTAAAACCCACCCAGATTCAGCGCATTAAAAATCCCTACCTCAGATAAATGACCATCTTCTCGTTTTGATTGATACTCTTTAAAATGGCTTTGGTCTCTGTGAGGTGGAAACACTATCTTGAAAAGCCTGGGGCATGGGCTATAAAATAAACTGAACATAAAGATTTAGTGTCCACGTCCAGGCACACAAATCTTCACTGAGAAGGCATGAAAATTTAACAAAAAGACCAGTTTTGAGGCACGTTTACGAAGGTTCTTTCATATTGAAGTTGGCACCATCGCTAAAACGCACGAGTTTCATCGAATTTGATGTCTTTTGTGTCTCCGATTTGAGGCAGTTCCTCGGATCGAAATCAAGAAATTCCATTCCATTGTGTTGATCAAGCTCCTTTTAAACGTCATGTCCAGTACAGTACTTGAATTGACTACTATAGTGAACATCAAACCAGTCTTTGGCGAGAAAAAGAAAACTCTCCCTCTCATCTCAGAACGTGGTTCAAAACGTGCGGTATGTATATGAGAAAAAGGCCTTTGTTGGAATCGGATCGGTATAAAGCTTATTGTTGAAATAGCGATTTTTCTTTCCAATTTTGACAACCTGTTGCGAAAGTTGATACAAGAAAATTTAGCGTGGCGGCCACGTTTTCATCGGAAAATCGTTGACGAGTGTTTAAGTGGCAAGCTGATCATTCAACAAATTGGCAGCCTATCATTGAATTCAGGGAATGAGGGGTGAAATTGAGATTTACGTTCATTAAGAGAAACCAGTTATTCCTCTTCAAACATCAGCCAGGTAGTACTTGTACTTAGTTTCTCCCTTGCCTAATAGCGATTTCTCTTCACTCTCTTGCCAACTCGAGTGAAATTGATCAAACGATCTCTTCGCCTCGCTCCCATCTTACAAATCTTCATAAAATATTTCCGAAACACAATGTATGCGCATAGTGTCTTGTGATAAGCTCCATTCCTTGGATGATAGCGTGTGCTGTGAAGGGTTCAGGTGACTCCCATCCGTATTCCTGGAAATGAATCTGTCGATTGTAATTGACTGACGGGACCGATAGTGTTGCCATGATCTCTTGGGACCCTGATTTCGAAGAGTGATGACTGTGGACAGCATAATAATTACTCTTTCCCTCCGATCTTGGCCAATGATGAGGCGCCGACTAAGACAACACAATGAAGGGGAGGAGATTGGGTTAGAAATCTGAAGACAATCATCGCTGATCTCACAAATATTGCACGATGCTGGCAAACTTCATCTACCCTCTGCAGTCATTCACCTACTTAATATCTTCTGTAATGGTGTCACGAGAATTCTTCCGTAAAAATTAACACCATCGTAGTTCAATTGGCCATTTTGTTTCTGTCGAATTTGGTGTTCGAATTTGTACAATTAATCCCCTTAGAATACATGCTACATGTATTTGTTGTAATCTTGCTATTTGAGTTTAATTTACGTTTTTAGTACCTGTCATTTTGAAATATAATCTTCAAGCTTAGTTGTTTATTCAGAACTGTTTACAAGTAGTATGTGTACATAACCGGCCAGTAATGGAAAGGATAGGGAACTCTTTCACCCTAAGACTTTAAAAAAATCAATGTTACTTACGCTTAACATCGGGTTTTAGAGGGTTTAGTCACGGACTTGGTTTAGTGGACAACCGAATAACCCTTCGAAAGTGCGCGCCAAAGATGAGGCAAGCGAAATTCGAAATAGCTTTAGTTAAGTTGTTAAGCCTAAATATGGGTGGGTATGGGCGGTTTAATTCTTTTCCTCTTCTCAACCAAAAGGATTTTAATATGATACACGAAAATATTTGTACTTCTTCCATGATTTGCCAGATGAAAAATGAACGCGTGAAATGAAATGAACGCATTATCTTGAATGAATGATATATTCGTCAACACGCTGCATATTAACATAGTACATTTATTAACACAGGTCAAATCGAACGAGTAATCACTTCCTGAAGACGGTTGTCATCTTCTGTCTCGGGTACCGGTTGCGGTTGTGGTAATGTAAGATCTTCAATGTATTCCGAAAGATCTGCATTATTTAGCGGTGTTTTATCTTGGGGAGTTGGTCCAAAAACCATGAGGACAAATTTCTTATACATCTGATCCCAACATGATAACTCTAAGATGAATCCCGAGGTGTAGATGAAGCCAACCACTGTTAAGATGGTGAACAATCCAATTCCAAATACAACAAGTTGTGCAGTCGCGTCGTTACGGGCTGTGATCCTCCTGACGTCGTAAAAGAAGCACTTGAAAAACATATAAACACCTGAGTGGTCTTTATCACAGCCTTCTGGGATAGGGAAATCCATGGTCGTGGAGTTGTACCGAGTATGGATTTTCTTAGGAACTGGATCGATTGCGGCTCAGTTTCAGAATAACTGATTCACGTTTGTTGTGATAGCGTCAGATTGTAATGACGCGTCGGTCAGCCTCAGCGCAGGGTTCTCGATCATTTTTTTCTTCATTCTTATTATTCAAAAACCGTAACTGATATTTCAGACTGACCTCGTTTGTAGAACCTCGTCACTTCTCTCAGTCTGCATTTGCCTTAAATAAATATTTATCTTGGATTTACGTTTAAAGAGGCATCTCGAAAAATATCAAATGGGGCCCCTGAAGTCACGTGCCGGAGGAGCCCAGCCAAGAAAACACTGATGTGACACCATGTGACACACAGCTCTCTTTTCAGCGTGGTTCGGTAGTAGCGTCTTTAGCTCGTAGCGTAAAGCCAGGAACCTCTCACCATAGGAGGCGAACTATACCTGACGCGTAGCCCAAAGAGGCCCTTAAAACGGTGCGGCTCTGCAGTGAATTTGAACGAGATTACCAAAAGACGATAGAAAAAGGTGTTGGATTGCAAACATCACTTCAGAGCAAAGTTGCAGCATAAGATAGCGCTCCTTTTCCTGCCATTAATTTTTAAAAGGATGCTTTCTGTACCCAGGAATTAGTCTAAACTGAGCTGCTTCAGATCAATGTCTCACACAAAACTGAGAATGGATCTCAATTAAACTCATGTATAACTTGAATATAAAAATATCAACTTCATGCAACGGGTTCAACTATATACAGATCAAGTTTCATGAAAATTGAGCGTCTTTGTTGAAAACTGTGACCCTGTTTTTAACAATGAAACTTACAGCCAAAGCATTCACACTCTCATCAGTTTCAGTCAACATTTTATTATCTGAAGTGCTTCAAATCCATTAGGTGCCAAATATCAACATTTTGGCAGGCCAAACTGAGAGGAAGGGCAACATTGAACAAAGTGTTCATCAACTTATAGTTGAGTTGTTGATGATTCCATCTGAACGATTATTCAGGCAAAATGAAGTAAAGAACAGATCACCTTCATGGAGCACTATATTTTTCACTTTGATGGTGTTGTTAGGTAAGTAAGGTTAGGTGAGTCTGTGTTGTTTAGGTAATCTGAAAAAAATGGCATTTCAGGATAAGTTAAATAGGGTTGATAATGAGTGGAGTGCGTGATTTACCCAAGAGTGGTTTGAAGTTAATTATCTCTAAGAGACAGATACCCATACCAAAATGATGTCTAGACAATTCGTCCACTGATTTAGTGTAAGATATTGAATATTGAGTCTGTAACGCTTGCGTATCGTTCACTCCAATGGGCCCCTTTGGGCTCTCAAAAGCAACAACAAATAGCTGTCTGTGCATCCTATTCTGTTAGTATATCCATGGTAGAGCTGCGCATTGGATCCGAATTAGGTTGCACTGTGGGCATTTGATTTTTGGACATTTTGTCCAAAATTTAACCACAATCAATAATTCGAAACTTTTGGAAACGTTCGGACACTTTTGGACACAAGGGTGTCCAAACCTCTCTAGATATAGAAAAATGCCCACCCTGAGCTAATCGGATTCGTAAACATGCGGATTGACGAAAGAATTTTCGGATTCGGATTCGTTCGGATTGCTCAAAGCCTATCGAATTCAGTTTTGTGAAATATTTTTTCGGATCCAACATGATCCTAAAACCAATCCAAACTTGTTGGTTCAATTTAAAAAAAACGTCAAATCATTGTATTTCCATTTTGAATAAAATTTTGATTTACTTCATGTTTTACCCATACCTTCAAGGTTGGAATTTTCAATGACTGCAAGGTTTTTCAATGATTTCAATTTCAAATTTCAATTTGGCAAAAAAACGATATTTTACTAAATATACATCTGTGTTTACATACTATAAATGTTGAAAAATTTGAAAAGACTCCAATTATGTATTTGTTCAAGTAATTTATACTTCGACCAACATCCATAATGATTGAATTTTGCCAAATGTTGACGGAAAAGATTAACAAAACCGGCCTAGTTTTGTTCAGGTTGGCTTTGGAGGACTTGTCGGATTCGATGCACATCTCAATTCGGTAGTAACAAGATTTTTGAAGGGTAGTGAAACTGTCGCATGAGATTGGGTTGATTTCAAACAAATTCGACTCGGTGTCTTGAAGAACATGTGGCTGGATCTATCGCTCTTTTGAGTCCAGAGATAGTGTTACGATGTCTCTCTTCATGTCGATTGTTTAGCCTCATCTTGAATATGCCTCACCCAATTGGGAAAGAAAGAGCTCTCGTATTGGGAGAGACTCAAGAAGTTAGCATTGTACAGTACTCAGCGAAGAGATGAAAGGTATCTGATACTGTATGTCTTTAAGAACATTCGTAGGCTCTGTCCTAACCCGGGATTTAAGGTCAGCTGTAGCGACCATAGAGGTTTAAAAACCACAACCAAACAAAAGAAAATCTTCTTTCTTCTCTCAAAGTCTTAACTTATTTCCAATCGTGATTCGGACTGATTTACTGGAGGACAAACCACAAAAAATACCGCAATTGAGTGACGAGAAGAACATGATCTATTTCACTTGATGTTGGAGAAATCCTGGCACGAATGAATATTTTATACTTCAGTTTGCCAATATTTTCCGAAGATAAAAAACAAGTTATTGTAAATTTCGGACAAGCTAGCTCATTCGAATCATTGTTCATTCATTTTAGGTGGATGATCCCTGATGTTATAACAAGTCCCTGATCTTCAGTTGGGCTGTAATCGGAAAATAATTAGCCGCCTCAAACAACCTTATCTCGAGGATTCATCGGTCTTTTTGGAAAAGAATGTTTACCTCCCCAGAAATAACTGCCATCCCATTCATCTGTTGGTCGAAACATCGGAGTAATAAGTAATTTTGACGACTTAGCCAACCGAACATGTACGTATCTGACGAGTATTCCGGTTTAGTCGAGACTGAAGGGCATTCCTTAAGCTAAATGTTGATCCGTTCTTCGTGAAGAAACGCTCAAAAATTAATGACAGGTTGTCCCGATTCTCCAGGATTTCAGGATAATGGCTGTATACGCTTGTTCTTGAAATTCTGACACTGGATTAGTTTCAGAATCTCCAGATGTGCCCTGTGAACACATTTTCAGCAAAGTCTTTCAAGGAACCTCTTGAAAACAAATTTTATTTCAGCCACAGGTCAAAGATCAGAGCAGAGGGAGTCTAATCTTACGGATGTTTTGAGCAACACTCGTATCGAGCTAGATTTCTTTGGAAGTTTTGGCACATACAGAGATCTCTTCTCAGAGGAGCATCTTTGATTGAAAATAGCACCAATGTTAGGTATGGAATAAATATCTTAAGGCGTTAATCTTTCTTTCTTCTGTGTGTGATACTTTGAAAAGCCATCAAGACCACTTTTGGTTAGGTCCCCATGGAATTTGCTAATGGTTGGCTTCTGTTCTGTATTCTAACGTATACGTGACAGTACGAGTTTTTTACACCTTTGCTGCCAAAAAGATTATTATTTCATGATAGCTCATCCATGCCTCTATCGGTGTACGGTCAGTTCATTGCTGATTGTTTGATCGTGTTCAGTTCATAGCTGTTCGTTTCATCGCGGTTTGTTTTATCGCAAACAGTGTTTGTTTGGTCGCGCGTTCATCTGGATGCTATTTCTTTCATTGCAAGATATGTTTTATTGGTCGTGCGTTTGTTTTAAAACTATAAACACCTCGTTTTCACAAATTAAGAGTCAGTTCCATAAACTCTGTCAATCATGCCGTACTTTGTTATGAGCAAGAGAGGAGCAAAAAAATTGGTCGATGACGAGAATCACATCTACTTGTGCGAACGCAAATTTGAGGCAAAATGGTATTGGAAATGTGAGAAGAAGACTTGCCCTGCTCGACTACATTCCTTGCCAGAGGAGACTGGTATCGTCAAAGAAGTAGGGGTCCACAACCATCTAGCGATACCTGGTCGCGGTGAAGCCCTGGCCGTGATTGGTAACATTAAGGGCAAGGTTCTGGAGGGGACAAAGGAAAAACCGAGAAATATCTTAGCGGATTCCATAACTGGACTCGATACCGTGGCGCATGCCCAAGTCCCTTCTCTCTCTTGCTTGTCCCAACAAATTAGGAGAGTAAGAAGAAAGTACGACCATCAAACTCCAGTTCCCAGGCAAAGGACAGGGTTTGAAATTCCCGAAGACTTCAAAACAACAAGTGAAGGTCAACCTACAAGAAGGAAGTCACCTACAAACGACTTTTGGAGACGATCAAAATTCTAAGGCCAAATGTGAACTTCAAAACCTTTGGGTGCGATTTTGAAATGGCAATTGTTAATTCTGTCAAGTTCCACTTCCCCGAAATTACTCTTCATTTGTGCTTCTTCCACTTCAAGCAGAACCTTTATAGAAAAGTACAAGCACTGGGTTGGCAAGTGAAATACAACCAAGACAAGGAATTTTCCTTAAGTATCAAAAAAGTCGCCGCCCTTGCATTTGTCCCGATTGAAGATGTTGTTGAAGCTTTCGAATTGCTACAAGATGAAGCACACGAATTAGTCCCTTTTCTAGACTACATTGAAGAAGTGTACATTGGCCGAAAAAGAGGCAGAACTGGACGGAGAGAGACCCCCTTATACGAAATTTCAACCTGGAATGTCCATAGCCGTACCATTCAAGGTATCCACAGGACCAACAACAGCAGCGAGGCCTTCAACAGCGCCATGTCCCAATCCTTAGATGGACCAAATCCAACACTATTCAAATTAATTCATCAATTGCGAAGAGAAGAGACCTTATCACGGAAAAAAGTTACAGAAGCATCCTTTGATGACAAGCGGCTCAGGGCAAAGCGTTACGTCACATTTGATAGAAGAATTTTCAATTTAACGAAGAGTTACAATGGCTCCGACAAAATTAATTTCCTTTTAAATATTGCTTGTGCAATAACTTTGTAATAAATTGTGCTAAAAAATAAAAAATGCGATCAACTAATCTGCGACGTAATCAATGCAATTATGAATCAACGAAAAAAACGGCAACGAAAAAAACGGCTATCAAACAATCTCGCGACGAAACGAACGGCCATGAAATGAACACTACGAAACAAAATTCGACCAATCAATATGGCACCGCCTCTATCATAGTGTAGCTTTTGAAAACAAACCTTTTGTAGTGCAGATGACATCACGTTGAGATCAGGTGTTACATTGGTGACTTGTACAAAAATACCTAAATGCAAAAACAAGGCATTTTTCTTTCGATTCAAACCAGCAATTCCTCCCTTGGCTATCTCTAATAGTAGTACTCTGTTGAATATCTCTGATCCAGAAGCAAGGGGGGAAGTGAAGGGATGGAGAGTCAAATAACCTATTAGCCACAATGGAATGTGAAATGAAAACGTACTTGCAACTACAATACGCAAATAGTTTTCCAGGTATAGTCTAATTGGATTCTTTATCATGTGTTCCTCATTGGACACGCTTCGTATTCTGATGAAATCAGATCTGTAAGCCTCGAAACTACAAAAAGCTTTCTTTACCCCTCCAAAAGAAATGCCGAAGATAGATAAATTGATTGATTGAAGGTAGTTCCATTTGGTGATCAAGTTACGACCGTCTACATTTGGCTATCTCAATCAAAGATCAGATTTGTTTAATAACTGTCTCTAGTATCTTGAGAACTGCAAAGTAAATTGGATCATTTAGAACTGCAACTGTCTCGTTGTTGACCAGGTATCTCTTTTGTCAAGCGTTTCAAAGGACTGCCCATGACATTTATTGCGACTAAAACAACGAGCCTCTTGCAAAGTTCCTTGTTTCTGTCTTTGGTCTCGATTATGTGCTCCACATAACAATGGAGACAACTCTACTGACGAGATCTGGTTTAAAGTCCAATCTCGAGTAAATATCGAAGAGGGTGCAAACAATTCCTTGAACCTACTCCCAACAGTTGATGATCACCAAAGTCTTCAACAAGCCGTCAACAACACTGAAAATGATGATGGAGGTGGTGTTGGTTCTTGTACTTTTAGGGAGACACAAGACACTGCGCTACACAGATAATGTTTATATTTTACCGACTTTCAATTGAAAGTTTGTTAAAAAGCTTGATTTTAGATACTGTTAGTTGGATATCCATTTTTGTGAAGAAATTTAGTCTTAAGTTTTTCCCTTGTTTTAAAATAAAACTACATCGCACTGACTTAATTTGTGCACTGTGTGGTGGAATTGGATTTCGTTCAAGCCAAGAAAATTGAGAGGCGGAGATCTTGCTCGAGGATCGAAGTGTCCATGTGGTAATGGGTTCATCCAAGATGCTTTGTCGCTCTCTCGTGAGAATCGGACCCCACGTGACCGATGATATTGGACGTGTTGACCCCAAGGGCAAATAACTTCTGAGGTTAAAGTGTTTTGACGGTCATGGCGCCATCCAAAGTGGCCGAACTTTGCCGAACTTTGACATGGAAAGCCTCCTTCTCCATCAGATTTGGTCCCGATTCAATTCAAGTCCCAACCTGCGTTAGCAAGCGTGACAAATGATGTTCCCAAACGTGGTACCAAAACAATCTTTGGCTTGACGCGAAATGCCTCTGATTTGAATGAGCGATGGGCATCATTGGATAATCAATTTGGTTCAGGTCCATTCAATCCTTTGTTGTAATGGCAATGGCTAGATTAGAAGCGAGAAGCTGCTCGTGGACACACTGCATACTCTGACACTACCACTTACTTATTCTTTCTCCTCGTGCTTTTGTGTCGAGCTGATTGAAGATGAGATTCGCCTTGGATTTGGTTCGACCATTGAAATGAGGACCAGACTACTAGGACCCCACCTGCTACAGTCAAGGATAAGTAGGGTCCAACCATGAGCGGGTAGATAAAGGAGCTGGTCAAGCACGAACGTTTCAAAACAAATTAGTCTCAAGCCACTGTAATAATTGGACGAATCTCTGCTGAAAAGGGTATGTATGGTTGATAAACATGAAACCAGATATTATTGATTTCCCCAACATGACCTTGGTCATGTTAGAGGTTGGGGTTGGGTTCTGTTGCCAGGATTTTGATGAAAAGAAGAAAGACAGGATGAACACTCACAGTATATAAAGTGTGAATTGATAATATTATGAACTCTTAATTTGCTCTCACGTTTTAGAATGGAAGTTGACGTTGGATAATAAAATTAGTGATGGAGCCCTGAAACCGAAACCGAAAGTATCTGGCCGGACAACTGAAAAAGCACATGATTCTGCTCAAGATTTGAATATACGTTTGAAGAAGGCAAACGTCATTGAAGAAAAACCTGATGAACTACTGGTTCAGAGGTTTTTGGACCGACTTTGATCACGAGGGCTGCACATTTTATGAAAATGAAAATGCATTACATTTGTTTTTTTCTGATGCATTTTAAGATGCATTTTAATTATTTTTTTTTATTTTCGATTTTTGCATTATTGTCGAGTTTTGTAGAAAGTTGTTGCATTATTTCTTTATTTTGTGGAAAAGCAGAGATTTTCTTGTCTTTGTCTTGCCTGATTGATTGAGATAACGTACTTTTCAATTTTTTTCCTTTCCCTGACTTGGTTGATGATTTTTTCCAGTTATGAAAAATATTTTTTGAGGAAGGAGAAACAAGATATGTTCTGCCCCATGAAAAAAAATCATCTTTTGTTGCAGGGGTCGGCTTAGGTCAAGCCCACCAATTTGACTACGTTTCGTCCAGGGCCCACCAAACAAACGTTGGTGGGTCTTAGGACACACAAATTCACGGTCAAACAGCTTTGGGCCCACGAGCACACTACTATAAATGGTTCGGGGGCCGACTATTTTGGACTTTCCCCATAACATCTGGGCCCACCAAAGACCACCCATGGGCATACATGTGGGCCGCGACCCACCGGTTGCCGATCCCTTTTAAAGTATCAACATTTCTCACTGACATTGTCCTTCCAATATTACCTATTTAGAGGGTGAGTTCAATTAATTTCCTCTAACTGGGAGGTTGGTAGATTCCTTGAATTATATCATGACAGGAAAGCAAATTAGTCGATGTCCTGGGTTAGGTAAAAAGCGCATACATTTGTCAAGGCTCTCACACTGCATGCATTCACCAAGAGACTTCAATTCGGGACAATTCGAAAAATTGTGCATTTTCTACGCTTTGTAGAAGTTTCGATTTAGCGATATTCTCATTAGAACTTTCACAGTAATCAGCATTTTAGCAATAAGAAGTGTAATCTGTTCCAGGTGCAGGCATTTTACACACAAAACGCAAAATTTTACTGCAATGGCATCAAAATGTCATTGGTTTGAACATCAGTGTTTTAACTATGAAATGCTTTTGCCCTTAATAGGTCACCTTTCAGGGGTGAGGAATGGCGTAGTGCGTAGTGCGTCGGTTTGTCATGCGGATGGCTGGGGCTCCATCACGGCTGACTACCACTCTCCAAACTAAACTCCTTGGAGTAAAAACTTAGCGAACCGTCTTTCAATGCAATCAACTACCAACATTTACCATTGGCAACCAAAATGGTGGCAAGTAGCGGGAATATCGGGAATATGCCTTCATGGAGCATCCATTATCAGTGATGTATGTACTCCTTAACAAACAAACAAAACATGCCACTTTTCCTGCTGTCGCTGTTTTGCAAAAGCACTCTTCACTCTCTCTACATCAATGAAGAGCAAAAGATCCAATAAACAGTACTTTTAAAAGGTAAAATCATGTTTTTTCTCCATGAACAACTATTCCTTTTTTCTCCACAATGGAGCTACTTCTAACGAAAGATCTTGTATGAATACCCAAAGTATTTTTTTTTTGTTTTTGGGTGCCAGGGTCGGAGGGTTGAGTCTCGCCCGGCTAGCGAAGCCAGCCATCACATCGTCCAAAGTTTTTCCGATAGACAATCTCATGTCCGGTATCAGAATATTCCCCCGTCTGTGGGTGTGGATTAATGTCTAAAAGTTTCCTTGAGAAAGGTCGGGGAGAAGAATCGAACCTGCGACCTCTCTCAGTAAAGGAAACTGCGCTAACCACGACGCCACATATTTAAATCTAAGTCTTGTTAAATTGCTTGTTGCCCTATTTGCATTTTAAATTTTCTTTTGGCATTTTGGGCCATTTTGTTACATCATTTGATGCATTTTTGACGTTTTTACAATGATTTTTCTGTGCAGCTCTATTCATCACTGATTAAAATGCATTTGCTTCCCAAAATGCCAAAAGTCAATTTTTGTAAATTGTTATATAATTTTCTAGAATCTTCTTATGCTCTCCTTTGATGAAAAATGTTCTGGTAATCTAACCATTTGGCTTACTTTTTTTGACTCCAACTTTGTTCATCTTTAAACATTTCTTTAATTTCTTGCCTTGTCAATTAATGTGTTGACATTCCACATTTTTTACAAAAACTATTTTTCAATTTCAAGATTGTTGCAGTTTTTGTATTTGTGTGATTTCTTACTCATATTTTTCATTCAAAAATTCGAAAAAATGAGTCAAAGAAGGAAACAAACCGAAAGGTTCCAAATTTAATGGTAACTCATAAAAGAAAAATCTATTTTGCAATAATAATAATAATGTTTATTGCAAGAATTGTTATGTCATTGAATGTATTTACAATAAATATTGTTTCAGTCTGGGGGCCCGTTCTGGGTTCAGATGACCTTGAAAAAAGAAATTTTGCTCGATAACTGAATCCTAGCAATTTGAAATTGAAGTGTATTGTTAAATCTTGGAGTAGTGAATAGTAAAAGAGTTGCACACTTTTCAATATTTTTTTTTTATTTTTGAAGACCTTTTCCTTGAAGACAGATTTTGACTAGAAATGATTTGCTTGATGCAGAGCTTCCTAGAAATTTCATTCACCTTTCGTTTTGAACTTCTTGGTCTCTTCTTTGCATCAAACGAGCACCCATTCTCATTCTTCAACGATATTAAAGCTATAATTGAATGACTAGTGGTCAAGTTGACTATGTAAACTAGAAATCTTAATTGGAAGTTTAAAGAAAAGAAATTGCAGGCGGTATTTTGAGAAGAAAATTCCTGAAAAAACTCCAGGGACTTAAAATGCAGAGGATGGAAAAAGCTTATCCAACGACCAACCCTGAAATAAAAAGAAATAAATAGAGGTTGCGAGTCATCGAATCGCACGGCGATCAGTGCGATGAAATAGCATTGCGATGTACGTCTACGCTTTGCTTCTCCTAAATTATGCTAAAGTGCTAAAAAAAAGATGGCAATGCAATTCACAGGCATTAATTCACACAATCAGGATTTTGGGTTGAAAACATGTCTTGCGCACTTTCATGTGTTCTTTGATCTTCCACTTGTTTGTTTGTGGTGGAGTCAGAATGCAGCTTCGCAGCTGCGATCTGATAGAGGCTGTCCGCCATATGGGGATATTGCCGCTCCACTTGGACAAGCCAACAAGCATTAATTTTTACCTCACCCTCGGGAATGACCCCAGGTTCGCCCATTTAAGCCGTCAAGGGCCGTGACTACTGCATGTAACTGAATACCACAGGTCACTAGAACTCGGCAAGCCCGGGATCGAAACGGGGCTTGCCTACTTTTGCATTGAAAGACAGTTCAACGCTAAATTTTGACTCCGAAGAGTTGAGTTTTCAGATTTGATTTTTGCATTGAAAGACGGTTCAAATGCTAAGTTTCGACTCCGAAGAGTTGAATTTGGAGAGTGGCAGTCAGCCGGGATCGAACCCCAGCCTTCCGCACGACAAACCGACGCAGTACGCACTACGCCATGCCTCACCCCCTAATTGATCTTCCACTTCTTTGGGCAAGTATTTTACTATGATCTTCGGAAATATTTGCCTTTTTACGCAACTCCTGACCAGTTTCAGGATTAAACCAGGCGGACCAAATGACGACAATGGCGTCTCTATAGATTTCTTTGTAATAGACCTTTAACAAAACTACCTTTCGATACAAATTTTGCAGTTTTAAGTAGATTTTGAAATTTGTCCGATTCTATCCATAGACCACGGAACTTCAGAACGGCTGACGGCCACGCAACCTTTTCTACAGACGTCATGTCGCTCACGTTACTTAATTCAGACATCTGTTAGATCTCAACCACTTGGTTATCTTTTCTCTAGCTTATTTCCAGTCTCCACATCTCCAAGTACAGGATTTTCACATTTTTGAAATTGTTGTAATACTCATGCATGGATAGATAACTGAAAACATTAAATATTAACGTAGTATTAACTTGAGACAATCCAATTTGAATATATGTAAATATCCATTTAAAGAATTCAGATAGGTAATTTCTTCATGAAATACTTGGTATACCTTAATGACACATTATTGTAACTGTAAGCAATTGTTGATTATTTAGCTCTCTTGCACTTGATATGGCATAAGTTACCTTATCTGTAGTTCTATATATTCTGAGTGCACTTTCTTTCATCCTCTTGCCCATGTTAAGTTACAAAACATGGGTTTCTCATTAGATTCACACCTATTAAAAGACTCAAATAGTTTTAGGATATGATTTAAATCGCATTTCCACAGTTCCATGATAAACGCAAAGAGTTCTATAAGTACTTTGAGTTATTACTTCATGTTGTTGATGAAAGCACTACAAAAACCAGTATCAAGTAAAAAATCATTCTTTGGTGACTTGTCAATGGACCAAATGCATATGTGTTGAAATTTTGGGCAAATATATACCAAAAAAAAATATTCTGTTTTGAGCTTAAAAGATGCCCAGAATTATGCCTCACACAATGCAAACACTAAGATTTATCTTACTTGCTTGGTTCACTCACATTTATAAAAAAGCCATCAAGAAGAACTCACACACTATAAACAATCTAGCAGTAGTTGAGACTTGAATGATTCCCAAAATAACTTGTGTAAGAAGGTACTCGTGTCACTAAAGGTGTTGCACTATCAAAGGTGGGTGTGCCATTAGCCATAGACTGTAACACTAAACAGATGAAGGAGTATTGCCATGAGTCAAATTTGAGACTTGAACGTGACTTTAAAAACACACTTAAAAAGCACTGCACAGGTGAATTTATCACATTTCAACATGATTCTTCAAGATGTTTCAAATGGTGTGAGTGAGAAGCAACTGGCAAAACAAACAAGGGTGACTGAAAATTGTAGGCTTTCTATAATTGTGATTTGGATCTGGCAAAAATAATTAAGGCTCAAGTCATTTCTTCAAATGATAGAAACCTGCTATGAGCTTAGGAATAGCAGAAGGAACTTAATACTCAAATTATAAAAAGGTGTTGTTCTGTCATAAAATAAAATCATGCTGTCTGCTGGTCAAAGATCTTGTCACCTTTTGAATGGCAGATGTGGCCAATCCTTCCCAATGAGAATTGGCTTGGGCTGCCTGAATGACGCATACTTTGAGAAAGGCATTTTTTCCCATGTGGTTTCAGATCCAGTATTAAAAATTCCTTGTTCTGTCCTAATTCATTTCAATTTCTGTCCAAATCCAATCAGAAACACCTGGTTGCCCTGCTCTAAACACATCCTTGCAGTGCCTCCAGATAAATTCCAATGGCTGTCTTGTCACGTGGTTAAATAATTTTTATACCTTTAAATATCAATAAACAAGTGTGGAAAACATTAGGTCATATGTTTTGTGTTTGGAGATGCATGCTTGAAGCATACTTCATCAATTTACTTCCGCTCGTTTTGAGTCTCTTTAACGTTTTCAGGCTTTTAAAACAACGCCATATTAATGACACCTTTGTTGTAATGGATTTTTAGCCCAAATTTTCATTAGAAATGCTCTTGAACGATGCTCTTGAACGCTTAAAATACCCTTGAAGTCAATAATGGAAGCATGCTTGCAGCGTGTTTTGGTACAGACAAAACATATGAGCTTTTATGAAATAATCAAAATTGGTAGAAAAAGTTTGGAAATTTTTTGGGTAATCTTTTTCTAAAAAGTCAAAGTTTGGGTAATTTTCTGGGTATTTTTGACGCATTTTTAGGTAATTTTGAAAAAAAATCTGAAATTGATTTTTGATTGCTAGTGGCTCAGCATCTTACTCCAAAGAACAACTTTTGCGTTTTTTTAAGTCCCCAACTTAATGCGTTATAAAATGGATTTATACTTCCAACTTATATTTTTCTGCTCAAAAAACTGTTTAGAAAGATGGCAATTTGACGATATTTTGCAGCCAAATCATGGAGCGTCTCTTTATTTGAAAATGCTTTTAGTTCACAAATTCGTTTACTTTTCTGTATGGCCCTTTGGTCGAAACCCAGCTGGCTGTCGCAAATCCGGGTTCCGAAAGCGGGCATCTATTGGATTTTTAAGCTTTTTCGTAACTTAATACCACAAGCCACTAGGACTTGGCAAGACCGGTATTCGAACCAGAGCTGTTGCTGGTATTTGGCTAATGCTCAACCCCTATGCTAGAGCTGCTTGCCTTGGGCCCCTGGGACTATTTGTAGTGTTTTCCTTGCCATGTTTTAAAACAGCACACTTTCTATGTCACTACGAAATTTTGTGAGGCCAGTTACCAAAGTTTCCCTTGATATTTTGGGATGGTATTTTTTTAAATTAGATTAGAAAAGGCAAAAAGCGTTCAATGTAAAAGAAAAAAAACTAGAAAGCTTTTTTTTGGCTAAAAGAACCAAAAAAGATTTTGATGAAAACTTTTCACTGTTTGCTGTTGTGAATACTTTGAAGTGAGTGCAATAGCTCCTCATTGTTTTTGTGTTTCTGTTTGTGAATGCTTGTGTATGTGAAAAACTAGCCTCAAATCTTATCTGGAGCGCATTGCATTTGTCCTTTGCACTAATATCAGAGGTTGCTCAAGTGAGTTTGAATAACTTTGCGAAGTAAAAATCTCTTAAATCTATTCCATAAAATTTGGAGCTAAGATGCTTGTTTATCGTTTGTATTTCAGGGATATTTTTGTTCATCTCAACGGAAACTGTACTCAACTTTAAAAACCACATAAATGTCATGAGCTTCATGAACTTTTGCATTCCTTCCCTGAGATTCTAAAATTACAAATATACTTTCTCCAACATGCCAAACGTTAAGATACCAAATTTTAGATTCTTTTGGCCCCAGTTTGTGCATTTAGCTCACAAAAGTGAAATATAAACGAATGCTATTAAAAAGTATTTGTGCATTTCTAACCTTTTAATTAACCTAATTACATTAACCTAACTTACGTACTTTTTGGAAGGAATCCAAATTTATTGCATTTGAAAAAAATGATTGTAATTGATTGCCTTTGAAAGTAAAATACATTTATTCCTTTTCATTGTCACCAATGTCATTGAAATACACTTGAAAGCAATAGAACGTGACTTAATTTTGTTCTTTGGTTGGCATGTAGTCAATTACTTTCGTGTTTGAAAACATGCTTTTCATCTAGCCTCTTTGTTTTTCTAACGCTTTCATTCATTGTTCTTTTATCTTATTTCATATTTTCAGTACATAAGCTCAACTCCATTTGTTTGTATAATGGCAAGCAGGCTGAGCCTTTTAATAACCAACGGACCATCGTGAGTGATCAATGTCAATGCACATGAGCAACCGATTTCCGAATCAAGCACTCATGGATCAAATCTTCGACCACCGGACATTGTCCAATGTTTGCCTCAAATCGTTTCTCTAAGCATGGGGGCATTGTCTGGGAGTTTGTGAGCAAATTACGTTGAAAAATGATTCACCGGCTCAATTTCCTGTTTGAATTTCAAATTGCTCTTTCAAACGGCTAGTTTTTGACTCATGGCTATTGGCGAACGGAGATACCTAACAAAGGTGCAATTTGCTTTCATGCAATTGAATAACAGCCGGTCGAGTATGTATATAATTTTGGAAAAACAGTCCAAAATGGATTGGCATCATGAAAGTTTAATCATTCCGCCCACATATCTGTTGACGTTTTTAGTGTTCCTAGTTTTATGTGGAATGAAGGAACGAGCTGACAAATGCATGCAATGCATGCTGTTGTTAGCCAGTAGCGAAATATTCAACACACTTATCTTCGCCAAATCCTGGGCCACACTTAGTGCGCGAACTTTTCGGTAGATATTTTCTGACATGATTGCCACCCTCATTCAAATTAGATGAAAGAGCGTATCTTTTTAAGGGAAATATTTCATCCCAACATGCAGCAGATGAAGAATGATCTCTTTTTTAAGTCTTGTTTCACATGTGCGGGTTTGGGCTATAAAGGAGAAAAAATATTAAAAACAATAAAGGAGCAATAAAACAACAAAGCTTTTTAAAATCTTTTTTTATGAATTAGTGTCTCGAAGTTCTCGTATGGCCACATAATTACAAATTTTCTCTCTAAGTACCAATCAAAAATTGCCGAGCATAAAAAATTGAAATATAAAGACTAACAATTCAAAAACTAAAAAAGATGTTTACAAAATTGGAGACATTTGAGTGTATGAGGTAATTTTCCAAGCTCTTAGTTATGATTTATGAAAGAAAACATATTTAGCAAAATATATGTTCAAGAAAATTACTTTGACTGAAGGGTTCAATCATAAATCAATATTTATATACATACTTCACTATTTTTGTCCATTCCAAATATAATTTCGTTTTATACAGCAATTACGTGCGCACACTTTTTATTGCTTTTCCATAAAACACCTAACAGCTGGGTAAAAATACTTTCTTCAATTTTTCCACCATTGCGAATACCTTCAAAATCGGTCTCTAACGATAAGCAATCCTATCCCCTTTTACCTCTGAGAACTATCCCCCTTCACGGGGTTTTCAGTCTCCGTATGTAGTGAACGAAGCGCTCCTCGAGTTTGAGCTCGAGTGGATGGAGGGAAAGAAGCCTGGCGAAACACCATGTTCACTAACCCCGCAGGTCTGCCCGATTGATCCAAAGCGAATGAATTCAGAGGGCAGAGCAGTAGCTGAGATCACTTGACAGCCGAGACGAAGCCGCAAGTTGTCCAGTAGTGAAATGACAGCTCTCGGTGACGGAGACTCATTCAGTTCAACGCTGAGGTGGATGCAGTACTAGCTACCCGTTTCCACATTGCATATACTGGATCACGCGATGGGAAATTGGATGGCTTGAAAAGCCAGCTCTTTTCCTCGAGTAGTGTCAGTGAGCTCTCTGTTCAAATGTGCATTTTCCGGCAAAGAACGGACACTTGTTTCCTCGTGTTCAAACTGGTTTCCCAGCCTCTTTCTCTGTCTCTCGCATCCATCTTCGTTCACGGATAAAACAGATCCTACTTACTACACGTGAAGAATGAGCTGTTCATGGAAAGAGATTACTCATAACTTGTGCATCTGGTGGGAGAGCAAAAATCTCGTGTCACTCACCCAAGATTGACTTGTTATGCTTCTACTCAACCTTGTGAGCATGTGTGTGGTGTGTACGCAAGAGGCAAGAAAGAACTTCATAACCTCATAACCCCGCCTAGAAGCTGTAGAAGATGTAATTTCTTTCCAAGGAGTTAAGCAATACGAATATCCATACATACAGAACTGAGGAGTCATCAAGTGATAAACAGATTCTCCTTTGACTTCGCCAGAAACTTGGATGTGTCATCTTTTTTACTAATAACATATCCAGTCCTATGGACCTCTGGAAAAACCAATGTGATTGTGAATAAGTGTGAGATATTCGACCAATCGATTCTGGATTTTTAACTCATTCCTTAAGAAGGTTGTGAAGAGACGGTTCGGAATTTTTCAATTCGGGAAACGTCGTCCCCTTCGATGAGCGATTAGTATCGACCTCGACTAAGTGAGTGTTTCTCTCGAGTGGTTGCGGTTTGGGTACTTGTCCAATCTTTTGGTTAGGTCACCTACCTGCCCATATCTTGGTGACCATTCTGGAGTTGCTTCCAATTTTGGAATTTATGAATTAATGGACTCGGTTCTTCGCGTCCTTCTTCCTCCTTGGAAGTGCAGTGGACAAACTCTGTTATCATTGTCATAATCATCATCGTTATCACGAGTGCTGCTGATGATGATGATGTCCAAGAAGTCTTTTGGTCAAGTGAGTGGTGCTAACACTCTAGATTTGTCTTCAAGTTCGTCATCCTCTGGTCAATCCAAGATGGTTGGTCGACCGGAATGCTCGGTGGTGCTTGTGGGTGATGCGAAATGTGGCAAATCATCTCTCATTCGGAGACTTACACAAGACGAGTGGACCGAGGTAAGTCAAAATCACATACCATCAAATGTGAAACCTTCAACTCAAAGAGTTAAATTCCATATAGTTCACCCAGCAAGAGTAGGAAAGTTCATTGCTACTTGAGAGACTCAGTAAGACTTCGGCGAGAAACAGAAGTAATTAGTGTTTTGATTATTTTTCCAATGACAAATTATTCCTTGGTCCGTGACATGTCCATTGCTTGTTCATATGGTTCTAAGATGTGCCTAGAGGTAATTAATTGGACGAACCGCTAGAGCTTGAGCCCTTTGAGTGATTAAGTCTATGACAATCTACGAATTAAGAACTAATATATGGCCCATACCAAACCGTTTTGTTACAACTGCTGAATGATTGTCTGTCCCTCCGTGGGATGTGGGACGTTGTTGTATACGTTCAGGAGTTGGTCGTTTTTGTGGATTGTGAAATGGGTTTGGGCGGCCAGCTTTTGACAAATGCCCAAACCCAGTCGAGATGAAGATGGATTCTTGAAATTTATGCTCAGCGTAATGATTCAAAACGGTACAAACCTGAACCACCTGCAATGGTGTTAATAATCACCGACGAGTTATGAATTGGCCCCATGTGCTTTACAGATCTTGCGTATTTGAAATATTGGCAACAATCACGTTTGGCTCAGAAATCCATTGTGACTTGAGCATCTTCAATCTTCTTAAGAACGGATTCCAAAGAACCATCGCCCTTTTTCCTCATGAATGACTTCATCCAATCACAATATACTTCAACTTCTTGTGGTAAAGAAAAAAAGAGCGTGGCATGCTTCCAAAGATCCAACCCCGCCCATGTTCCCATCTGGCATTACTTCCAAGATAGATAGATAGATGGATGCTACTACGTATTGTTGTTGATGATGAGAATCATATTCTTCAAGTGCATAACCCGTTCTCCGAGGACTCAGATGATTATCTTACGCAACGTGAGTTCGAATTACTCGAAATTGACCAATTGTTGAAAAGCAGATTGAGGGAAAGAAAATTTCCAAGAAATACAAGGGTGGCACATTTTCTATTCATGGCCACCGATAACTCTGCATTCCATTCACACTTCCCCTTGTTCTTAGTCAGTGCTCATAACTCGGTCGGTAATAGAAGTTGTCTTTGTTTCGAGATAATGTGATTTGATGGAGCAAACAGAGCTTCTTCTCGTTCGCTTCATCTTTGTAGGTCACCATTGTGTGACATATGGCTGAACGGTATGTGCAGTATGTCGTAGTATGTACTCGTATCTGACACAAGCCTATGCGATGTAGTCATAAAAGTTGCATTGACGGATTGGCGTATTGCGTGGCCAATTCGCAAGTGTTAAAGTGCCACCTAAAGGCTGACCAAAGCTGGATGGAAAAGAGGTTAATAGGATTTATATATGCCTCAACTGCATAGCACGTGTTTAGATTTGCAGAGAGAAAGAAAGGGGAAGACCGAGAGGAAAAGAGGGAGAAGCAAATGTACTCGCTGTAAAAGTTTGTTTTCCTATTTGCCAACTTCGAAGCGGTGCCGTAGGATTTCTTCATATGCAAAGTATTTTAATGCATTCACGACCGAGCGATTCTCTTTACACTGAAGCCACGACCGTTTCTTATTTATGCTCGATGTTCAGTAAGTAGTGCGCCAATGAAGCACGAGAATCTATTTGCCAATTGAATTTGCTAATTCCTCCTACACACACACCTCACTGAACTTGACGACCGTTAGTCAAGTTTGCAAATCCATATGCGGTTATCCCTTCATCTTCGTGATGACCAATTTTCTGTTCAAACTCGCTTTCTCCATCCAAGAACCTCCATCATCCATTTGCTACAAGCTAATCGCTCCTTGGTGAAGTGTAATTATCATAATTATCGAAAATGGTCACCCTGCCGTAAATGGAAAAGCTACTTAAACTTGGCTTCACTTGGCTTAAAAGAACCGGAATTCCTTGGGCTTTCAAATTTTCATTGCATCCCGCTCTGTAATCAGAAGTTAATCGTAATAAATGGTTATCATTCTTTGTGACACCTCAAGACTTCAAGATTGCTAACTGGCCCTGAACAATTGAGCTCGACCAAAAGCAAATGTTGAAGTAGTAGTCACCAGCTTCTGCCCAAAGGCACCTTCAGAGACCATGTTGAAGAAAGAGCAAGGACTTCAATCTTGGTCAGCTTGATTACCAAATCAGCGATTGAATGTCGGTCCATGAGGTGTGTTGTCCATGGCCAGAGCAGTTGTGATGCCATTGGGTACGTGTCCGAACTGTAATTATCCAGTCACCCGACTCTTCTGAGAAATTTTCAAATAAACACAAATTATCATTCGGGTGAGAAGTGAGGATATTTGAACCCGCGGGCGAGCAATAACCCAAAGCCCCATTCGTGATGATCCGTCAGTAATCCTCTTCTGCTCTGCCAGTAAGTACTTGAAAGAAATCTAGTGGCTGAGACACGAAAACAAACGGAAAATCGGTTCTCGATGACCCCGAGGATAATCCAAAAGCAAAAAGCAAGGAGGTTCTTTCTGTTTTTAAGGAGGTCGTAACATGGAAGTATATCTGTATGAAGTTATTAACGCTATCGCAACAGGTTCTCGTCCCTTCAGAGTGTTCCTTCGTTTCGTAATGAACTATTTAGAGCTCGTCCACGAAGTTCAACGTCGGTGGGTTAATTAAGATGGCTATTCAAAAGACGCCCATTTTTTCCAGGCCGTTCAAATGCTTCCGGCAAAGATATCTCTTTTGGCCTCCGAGGGGTGAAAGGAATTTTCTACCCAATATCCACTTCCTTATACGAAACAATCTCAAACTCGAGCTCAGAGGCCGAAACATTATTGCAGCTTCAGCAAAAATCGCCTCCTCCACTCTTCTTCGTTAAACTAGTATTTGCGAAACGCTCATTTCTGTGTACTTAGAGATGCGGTTTTAGGATCGCAAATGTTTGAAAGGCTCTGGAAATTGTCGGGTGGTTTCTACTCTGAATCGCCCTGGAATTCGTAACAAGCAAGAATTTTTTGACCGGCTTCAACTGGCTATCTTTTCCCCTCTCCGGATCTCGGGGTTAGGAATGCCGAACCCTTAATTTTCTTGCTCCGAAATTTGTTCGAAAGTACTTATTCGTTGTCGTTTTTCGCATTTATTGGCCAATTAGTCCTCTGGCAACCACAGAAGAGGCATGGTAAAGAGCCTTGAGAGCCAAATTGAGGGGGTCGACGAATGGTAACGCGTACATTTTTCAAACTGGTTCGGACAATCTCGATCTGTGTCAGTCCCACCCTAGTATTTATGTATTTCATTTACTGTTCTTTGACGATCAGGTATCGCTTGATTGTCAATGGACAAGGACATTCATCGCAACGAGGCTGTCGTTTAAGATCCAAATGACCATTTTTTTGCTTAGTAAGAAACGTGAATGCAACCTTGAAGTGCTCAATAGTCAGAGATGACACGATTCACCAAGCATCTGAGCAACTTTTCTTTGGAGTTTATCTTGATTTCGGTTGAGAGAAGTTTGGTATTCAGATCTCAAAATGAGTTGTGCTCCGTATATAATGATATTGCAAGGTCATCTTGATAAGCGAGCATTCACTTCATCTCGCATTCTTTGAGCATTGTCCTCATGAGACTACTGAACCCGTGGACTTTTCAATGAAATCTCTCTGACAGAAGGCGTAAAACTGCCACGAATGATCATCTTGATACGGTCCAAACCTTCAAGAAGTCTCTGGCAGACTTTGATCAGAAGCTGACTTCAGTCCATTAAAGCATCTCTTGACACTCATCACTTGAATCCTGACCAAAAAGGATTTGACTAGCTCATCTGAGTTTTCAGAAGAAGGAAAAGGAATCTGGATTGAACTGAACTCATCATGTTTTGAAGTAATGCATTTGTTTCCTCATGACAAATTGGCCTTGCATGGCAATTTCACACTTGATTGAGATCATCATGATGAGTCTCAAACCACAACGCTGTCAGGATATCAACTTCTCTAATCAAATATTGGCGCTCCAACACTTCCAAGAGTCATCAAACTTATCTCCTCAGCCGTTTCCTTGTTGGAACATCGAATTAAAGCTCGAATATCTCGCCTTCATTTAGCATCTCCTCTTGCCAAAATCTTGGGTCATCCGTCTTAACACGATTTATATTAGAGAGACATTGTCTCATAGACACCAAGAAAAAAACTTGAAACCAGAAGCGGAGTAATAATTCCTCTAAATCGTTTCCAGTCTCCAACAACACCTGAGACTCAGCTGAGCTTCATTTTCTGGACTGAACGAGTTCGTCAAGATCTAGTTGGCAACTCAGATCTGGCAATTGTGGTAAAAGGATTAAATTTCGGCGTCATAAGAACAGCAGGACTTCATGGGAAGAGACGATTGTAGGAGATGTTCCTGGTGAAATGTGAAATTCGGGCACACGAGTTTTGGTATCACTCACTCGAGAGCTTCCTTGATCTCTAGGGTCCCATATCAGGGGTGTAGACCATTGGAACTCCTCAAAATCCAAATATGTACTTGAGCATTGGAGATTTTTGGACCGGGTGATGTACGAGGCTGTCGAGCAAATGGTGTGCATCCAAAGATTTACATCTCGACAATCCCTCCAACTCTCTTCTACTACATATCGATGTTCTGAATCTTTTAGGGTAGACTTGGGAATTTGGAAACATCAATTCGAGAACTTCAAATGACCTGCCGACCAGGGCTATTCAAATCAAACTCTTATTGAGCTGGTTGAATGTTGGGCTAATCGTTTGGCTTTGAGCCCTTGTGAAAGGGATCTTTGTTAGAGCGACCATAACAAGTATTTTTTTTTTTCATTTTACGAAAACCCCGAAATTGATCTGGGATTGGCATTCCCCATTCACAAGGGAAAATAGAGATGTTGAGAGTTGAATTTGGACAGGTTGACATGAGATTGGATATAAATTGACGGATTGGCTTCGGTTTGGACTTTCAGTCTGCCAATTGTGACCTTCGGAATGCGCTTTGTCTTAGAGAAATGACGTCTAGCAACAAAAGCATTGTTCGTTAAAGGTTCGAGAGGCATGACCTTCATTGGTGTGATTGAATATGTCCAGTCTCAACAATCTGTTTGGGCGCCATTTCTCACACCCAAAGCCATTGAGCCACCTTGATGTACTACTCAGACCTTCAACTAAGGGTGTCATAAAATGCAAGTTATCTGAATTTAGATCAGAGAACAGGATTTCTTCCTGATCTTCCTGGATCCTCACTCACTCTCTTACTTCCAAAAACAACCAAGACATTTTCCCATGGAGCTACCTAAAATGGACAACTTTGAAAACTGGAATCTAACCTTTTGGGGGGTCAAAGCATCACTAATGCCTACTTGTTCTCATTGAAGCTCAATGGAAACTTTGGGCACTTTTTGAGGGCATCCGAAATAATCATTATCAATTAGCATGCTGTCACTAATCCAAAAATTATTTGAAAACGAATTTTATTGACATTACTCAAGACGTCATCACTCACCCATGTTTCCTTCCCCCTCAATTCCCTCTATGAAGTGTCTCAATGCTAATTCAAGACGACATGTTTTGGATGGCAGAGCTTCCGCTTCTCGAACTTTAAAGTGATTCTGTTCCACTAAGAATGGTCCGTGAAATGCATCGAGTTATGGAAGGTGATCAAGTTTTTGCTCTTTCGAAATTAACCTTGATGCTTTGTTTGTCTGGTGCTCACTTGTCTCTGTGCTCCATACTGCACATCGTATTGGTCATTTCCATTCAATGGCAGGTCGTATGATCCTTGCCATTGTTCATTCCAAAGTCACTTGCTACTTCCTTTGACTTAACTCATTATTCATTAACAATGCCAAGGGTTCACTTTTTGTTTCGGATTTTTGCACCGGGCTCTTTTTTCTTCCCCCTGATTGTTTCATTCCAATCAGTGGAACCTCACTTAGTTTCAACCGAGAGCTAGGGCAAAAAAAGTCTCTATGCACATACTCATGATCCTAATCAAGCCCGGTTTAACGATCGAGTTATCGCGAAATCACGAAATGAACTACTTCAAAGCACTAGTTATCATGGAATATCAAATGGGCCAACTCCAATGCACTTTAAAACCCTCGTCGCAACGAAAGAAACGAGCTAAGAAAAGACTGGCTGTCAACGCATGCATTCGTAGTTACTGACATTTACCTTTATCTCAACTTCCAAATGACGATTGTCCATTGAGGAACTGCAATAATCCTCACCACCCTGGTGGGGATGTTTGTTCAGAAAACACTCATCCATGCCGATTATTACCCTTTAAAAGTTGGCTGACAGACGGACCTTCGCAATCATGGACGGACAGGGTGATTCGTTATCACTTAGACAGGAGCTCTAGCGACACGAGATCTTGAAAGTCCACCCTGTGTTTTTACCCTCCTAAGCTTTATCGTCCAACTTCCAACTTCCTCCCACTTCCTGAATAAACACTTTGGCCGATTTAGTAATAGGACGAGTCTCTTACAGCTGTCGCTGGGGATGTGTGTATTGACGTTATTGACGACTTTACCATACTCTCGATCCGAGGAAAGAAAATAAGAAAACGATTTATTCCGATGGCGTGTTTAGATTATGTTTCGAGAAGTGCTCTTGTGATTATTTCGATTGTGGAAGGCTTATCTACCAGTCGGAGAAGATGAAGCACTTTTTATCATGTGAAGGTCGCTGAGTTTCCTTCGAAGGGTGTGCTTGAAATACAATTTTCTTTTGCTCCAAAGGAAAATTAATCAGTTCTCATAATAGTAATCTCAATGCACACGTAAACAATGGCCATCAAACAGATATGAGCACAGGTGAGAGATCTCATCAGAGGCCCCAAAATGAAGGGTAAATGCTCGTAACTTCAATCAATAATGCCGGTCACGTATGTATGGGCTTGCGATGGAAAGTAATGTGCAATTTCAGACTGATTTCATGGCCTCAAGGTTGATCAAACGAAAGTCTGCCAAGGCAAGTTTTTAAAAGAGAATCATATTCAGATCGAGCGAGAGCCAAGTTGCCAGCCAATAATAGTTACTACGCTCACCTTGGCTAATTTCAGATTATGCTCGGAGAAAAGTTAGGAGCTAATTCACAGATAAGCATTTCTATGATGATTATGACGACGACGAGAACGAAAAGAAGCAAAGGAATAGCGAGAACTATTATGACTTCTCCACATGCAAAGCACACTTAGGGTGGGAAATTTGCTTCCACATGGCAAAAATAACAGTCTTGTCCTGAGATTTCCCAATCAATCTTGAACTAGAACAAACACACCACACCTGATAAGTTGACTTAAATCTACTTCTTGGGGGAAAGGAAACCAAAATTTGCACAGTAATCCAACTAATATAATTCATCTTTTCTAGGAATATGTACCAACCAGTTTTGATAAAGTCCTGGCAGTTCAAGAGGTGAATAAGTACAAAGTGGATCTGATTCTCTGGGACACTTCAGGTGAGAACATTTGCAATATATTATCATATCTTTTCAAAACCAGGTCGCTCTCAAATTCAGGTGAGTTTGAACTCACGTCGGAGGCCAAGTGTTCGTAGTAGTTTGCCCTAAAGGCGTATTGACACCATTGATAGATAATGATGCATGGTCTTAAAGCAGTTTGAGGAGACCTGGATTGCAATGAAGTCATTGAATGAAGCTTCCAGATGGAAAATGGAGGGGTTTGCCTTTGCCGTCTCTCACAATCACACTCGGAGGAGTTGAAATGAGAAGCGTTTGCTGGCTTTGGAAATCAATTTGGAGCTCACGCGCCAAGGGAAACGTAAATATTTATTACCTAGAAGAAAAAAATCACCAGTGTAATCAAAGCCACCTTACGTTACACTCCCACTCGATCACTGTTGTTAGGAGTCCAAGAAGATCGGGTAGTGACCAGGTTGAGCTATTAGCAAAAGTCGTTTGGAACTCCGCCCTCGCCCCCTTTCCTGAAACTTAGGAATTCATGGCCTACATCAGCCAGATCCTCCGCCCCGATAAAGCTCGACCCGCGCACTTTTATGAGTTGCAATTATTTTTATTTATAAATTTTGCTTCCAGGCTCTCCAGCGTATGATTCGGTCCGTTCCCTCTCATATCCTGATGCGGATGTGTTTTTATTGTGCTACAAAATCACTGATCCAATATCCCTGCGGAATGTGAAAAGCAAATGGGTGCCGGAAATCCGACGACACGCTCGTCAATGCGTGCCCATCATTCTGTGTGGGTGTCAATCGGACATGCGAACCGATCCACGAACATTAGATCAACTTTCCAAGGTCGGCCGAGGTCCAGTGAGCCAGGATCAAGCTCTAGGTGTTTGTTGTGACATTGGAGCGGTCAATTTTATTGAAACCAGCTCCAAATCCCTTGAAGCCGGGAAGGATGTACACGAGGCCTTCGAGTTGTGCGTTCTTGGGGCCATTAAAAGCGGGAAATGTGAATTGCAGAGGAGCCCTTCCTCGGCTTCCTCCTCGACAACGAATACTAGCCATAAACAAGCCCTAAACAGTTCCTTTGGGTCTCAATCAGACTTGAGCTTACCCAAAAAGTCAGGGGGAGGAGGAGGGAGTGGCAGTTCATCGCTAAAGAAGAAGTTGGCCAACATTTCCTTTTCGGGATCGGAAAATGAGCCCGTCATAAATTCCGTGCCTCCCATTCTGGAGGATGATGTCTTTCCCTGTTTATCTACTAGTCAGGCTCGATCACCAAGACTTCGAAACGAGGATAAGAGGAGGATCAGAAGCAAATCCCAACATCGAGTCTCAATAGCCCCCACGAGGAACGAGTTGGCCTTTTTCGACGAGTCCCCATTATTCACGAGTACCACTCACAGAGCTGTCAGTGGATCTAGCAGCCCGGGTGAAATTAATCCCGCCTCTCAATCACCTGTAGGCTCAGCCCATGTACGTGCCAATGGTCTTAGTCGAAGAACCTCCTTCCGATCTCAAACGCAACACCAGGGCTCTATCCCTGTGGCGTCACCTAAATCTCCCTTGGGAAGTGTTGCTAGTTCCAGCTGTTATGATCTCAAATCTCCAGGAATGGCCAATCAACCTCATTCTGGGGTAGGCCAGGTCCATCTAGATATAAAGTCCTCGTCCCATGGGCCCAAGGTCCTGGGGTTTGAGTCCCTCAAGTCTCATGCGAGCACGGGAAGCCAGGGAAGCACCGGCAGTAAAACGTCCACTGGAAGCAGTTACGGATCGGCCTCCAACGGGAACCATCTTCGAAGGCCAATGGCCATGATCAAAGACCCCACCGTACCGGACACGGAGGATCCGGAATTGCTGCGGAACCTTCATTATGTGTCACCCAAGGCCGGCGTGTATCGTCCCGTCAATCCGAATGGCATGAGTTTGTTAAGTGCGACAGCAGGGTCTGCAGGTCACAACATTAGTGCTAATGGAACGAGCAAGGGCAAAAAGAACTGCTCGGTCATGTGAATCTATGAATCTGTTTGTTTGATCTGGTTGCGCCCTTCAATCCAGGATCAATAGCAACGTGGCAGAGACGAACATGATTGGGAGTTTCAATCTCATTAGTTCAACACTTCGCCCTGTTGTGAGAGTGCCAATTGCTTCTGAACACACACATGAAACCCACAACAACATACCAACAGGATAGATCGGAATTGGCTTTGACATTTCCAAGCTCCATGGTGGAGGAGGTGAAACCGACCAACGCCCATGAAATTGGTCTCTTCGTGTGTGCAGCGGCACTAGAACATAAATCCTCATTGTTCATGTCAGTGGCTCGATTCAAAGAGACTTCAAATGGAAGACCCTGCTACTCTATCTAAGCGATAAGTCCTCGCTATTGAAATGATCTTTTGAGGGTTTTTGCCTTTTGGCCGCGGTCCTTCATTGAAATCGGGACACGATGCCATGCTACAATGTGTCTTCTGTGATATTTAACCTGTTTTTTTTCTAAAGAAATCAACCATTCGAATTCGTTCAATAAAAGCATCAATCACCATTACTTTTCATTGGCTATTAATAACACTATTATTACGCCCTCAAGTGCGACGAATCATGTTACGTTTCTGAGACCAATTTACACGGCCATGCTGGAGGTTAAGCAAATCCTTGAGCAATGCCATATATGGATGACGTAAAAACCTTGAGGGAAATGAAAGTATATTTGAAAATATCCAATGCATATTCATTGAGCTCGTTAATTTGACTTCCTCTTGAGATCATGATGGACAAAAACACCCCGCTCTTGCCCAGAAGTAATTTGTCACTATAGACAGTACAGTCGAATCTCATTTTAAGAAACTTTTCTGTCGGCGGCAAAATGTCGCTTATATCGAGATTTTTCTTATATCGAGACTCAAGAAAATTGGCTCAAGAAACGATAAAAAACACAAGGAAACTACTAGAGGAGTTTACTTCACCTTTATATAACCTTATCAGCTTACTTTTATAACAAAAAAAAACCAACAATGACTCAAAAATTCAGCTTTTTAAAAATAGTTATTAAAACACACAAATTTACATTACAAGTGCATGCATTTACATCTCTATTACAAAGCTTCAGAACTTGTTTCAATCTCAATTTGACAGATAAAATGAAAGAAGAAAGTACAATGTTGTCATCATGATTGGTATATTATCTAACCAGGGACAAACAACTTTTTTAAAAATTTGAGCCTTCCACGCTTTCATACTGACGAAGTTTTTTTTGCTATTTTTGGAATATCTTAACGAAAAAATCTTCTTTTCCCAGTTTGATCTTCAAATCGAAGAGACTTTCTTGGGTTCACATGACACTTCCTTGAATTGCTTATTTTCCACTAGTATATGCTTTGACAGACACAATTTTTTCACTCTCAAGCATTGCAAGTTTGTTGGCAAAATGAGCTAATATTATTTTTTAAAATTGTCGAGAAATTATTTTTTTTTTAACTTAATATCATTGTTGAGTGGCATGTTGGACAATTTTTAGCGATTTTAGGATTCGAAATGCAATTTTTCGTTCTTTTGACTGAAACTTGAAAAGGGGAAGTTGGTTTTTTTCAAAAGAGGCGCAAGGCGCGAGAGCCAACAAAGTGCCCAAAAGGCACCCTAAAAGGCGCAAAATATCGAAGCACTGCATCGATCCTTTTAGAAATGCTTCGTTTTTGGTGTGTTTTTGTTTTGTGCTGTGACCAATTTAAGCAAGAGAAATAGCCCAAAACTTTGAAAATGTTTCTTATATCGAGATTAAGGAAAAATGGAAATTTTTTATATCGAGAATTCTTATCTAGTAAAATTTTGGTCAGCACGGAAAAGTTTCTTATATCGCGGAAACTTCTTAAACTGAGATTTCTTATATCGAGATTCGACTGTATTTTTTTTAATTGTCGACAAATTATTTTTTTAAACTTAATTTCATTAGAATAGTTATTGTTGAGTGGTATGTTGGACAATTTTTAGCGATTTAAGGGTTCAAAATGCAATTTTTCGTTCTTTTAGTTGAAACTTGACAAGGGCAAGTTGTTTTTTCAAAAGAGGCGCAAGGCACAAGAGCCCAAAAAAGTGCGCAAAAGGCACCCTAAAAGGCGAAAAGTTTGCGCAAAAGCGCAAAATATCGAAGCACTGCATCGATCCTCTAAGAAATGCTTCGTTTTGTTTTGTGCTGTGACCAATTTAAGCAAGAGAAATAGGCCAAAACTTTGAAAATGTTTCTTGTATCGAGATTGAGAAAAATGGAAAATTTCTTATATCGAGAATTCTTATGTAGTAAAATTTTGGTCAGCACGGAAAAGTTTCTTATATCGCGAAAATTTCTTAAACTGAGATTTCATATATCGAGATTCGACTGTATATCAATTCGTGTTCTTTCGCCAATCCTTCATTTCCGTTTTTTTTTAATTTTAACTTATCAAATTCGCTGTATATTCATTAGTAACTGATTTTTTACCCAAAATGTTACCCCCATTAAAAAACTACACTTTCGAAATAATGTAAGGTTGAGTGATTATTCTGAGCTTCCGTTCTTTAAATTTCCTTTCATATGAAAAAAAAAAAATGCTTCACAAAAACTTTCTGAGACACCAAAACGAGATTTTCCATAACAAGTAAAATAAAAAGCCAATCACAAGACTCAAGGTGAGCCAAATATCCAAGTGGAAGAATTGTAGACTGCCCACGTGTTTCCCTGGAAAATTCAGATGCATGGCACCCTGATGACGGATTAGGTACTCGCTCCAAAAGACCGCCTTTTCCAAGGGCGTGGAAATATCATCAATGAGCAAAGAGCGAATCTGTTGAGTTTGGTCTCGATACGAGCCATTTTGGAGGATTTCCATGATATTCCTCCTCAAGGATTCGTGAGAAAACTCTGGAAAAGACAAAGGAACAGGAAGTACTATTAATGTGAAGATGCTCGTGGCAGTATCTGATTAAAGGAACCACGTCGTAGCCCTAGGGCTTTCTTTGGCCTTGGCCATCATGGAGAATACATGGGGTTTCTAATTCTCGTATTCATTTACTATGATCGTGAGGCTTTTGACGTCATGCAAAAGTACAATTATGCACGAATTAGAGCTTCCGGTCATCACTGACGTAAAGAGTTGACTTTTTAGCCTTTCATTGACTGTAAAATGGAATGAATCTATTTGGGTTCTTTGCTTGATGTGACAAGAGGAAATTTTAGGAAATATTTATTACAGTTTTAAAACTAAAATGGAGTTGGGACATTGGTGTATTCTATGAGAAAAACATAAATACTTGATAAGTTAGGTGTATTCTTTTCATAACCTCTACCAATATTGATTGAAGTTATCAAAGGTATACAAACAGCTTGCGTGCTATTGTTCTTCTGTTTTCTTTGTGCAGCAAAAAAACGTGAGAGTTTCAAGCTTGAAAAATGCTTGGTGTCCGATTTTTGAGTCGATATAATAGAGGAATACAAATACCTGTTGAAAAAAGTATTTCAGACTCCTAAAAGCTTCGAACGTTTAATATCACGTTAAAAACATTAAAAATCTAGATATAAAAAAAGACATAGTTTTGGAATTATTCCCCTCACCCAATTGAAATTTTGACCCATTTTTAACGGGAAATTGATTCGTCTCCAGGCTTTTTACTTTGTAAAGGTCATCCTTTGTTGCTTCCTTGTTTCATTTCTTGCCCTTTTCAATGCATCGAAAGTCTCAGAGACAAGCAAGGAAATAAATTTCATCGAGATGTATGAACATTACCATGAACGAAAGAATGAATGGATTTTCTATCATACCTTTGAGCTCTAATTTTCTCCCATAACCTTGACGTGCTGCCCTTTGTGCATTGGCAAATTGGTCTCCAAAGAATGGGATGATTAAGATTGGAACACCGTGGAACACACTCTCCTGAAGGCTCATCATTCCACCTTGAGAGAGAAACAGGCGGCACCGAGGATGACCCAAGAGATCTTGTTGAGGAAACCTATCAAGGTTGAACATTTTGTGGGTTGATTGTTCCGTAAGATCGTAGGTTACTGTGGTCTTAAGTAGGGTCCATACAGCACTCTAGTATTAAGGGTCTTACCAAGGACCAGTGTATATCTTGTCACTGATACGGTGAAATTTAGAGTTTTGTCCCACTTTGAGAATCACTTTTACAGGCAGAGTTTGGAGTGTTTCCAAGAGAACATTTTGCGCCTCGAGATCCAAGTGATCGGTGGAGATCCATGAACCAAACGAGACAAAGATGAAGTCTTCATCATCTAACCAATCACTTAATTCAGTGGATAGATTCCTGCAACGTAACGGATCTAAAATTATCCACCGTTTTGAAGCATTTGTATTGCATCTAGCAAATTAAATTTGTGAATCAAATAATGTTTTGATACCAACCAATGTCAGCAATACCAACTAAAAAGTGGATTTTCCTTCTCTTTTTTCATTTTCTACGAGCATGAAGCTCTACCAGGATCAATGACGTTAATAACAATGATAGTAAGCACACGTATGAATGAACTAATAATAAATGAATAACTTCATTCAAAAATAGACTTACTTGGATTCCACACAATGGATCAGTCCAATATCAATTGTGTTTGGTAACGTTGGTCGGATTGAGTCAAAAGCAAAGTGACTGAAGTACATGCCAAAACTAGCCTCAGTTTCCAATTGGAGAAGGTTTGTACCAAAAGAGATATTGAGGTCTTTCAGCAGATTTTCTTGGGCGTTGACAAAGGCCCATTGCTTCATGTGATGATAACCGAGGTGAATCATCATGGCCACAAGTCTGTTGATCAAACCCGGTGTTTCGGATTGAGCCATTTCATATGTGGAGGTCGTGGCAAATGAGGGATTATCAAAATAACCCAAAGATGTGGTCAAAAGGCTGTTGGCCACAGCCGGCATGTACAACACTAGTGGAGATTGAAACCTTTTGGCCAGAAAATAGCCGACTTCGTTGAATAGAGGGAACACAAAGGTGAGATCAAATTTCGTGTTTGGGTCCCGTAGAAGAGTTTGGATGTCGGGATGCTGGAGAGCCTCAAAATGGGCCTCATATATGTAATCGCGGATATTCATCAGCACTGATAACATTCTGGAGGCATCGTTTTAGAAAGCGTTTTAACATAGTGGTTTATAGGTCAGAGGTTAAAAAAAAAGGGCGAGAGAACGAGGGAGGGCCTCTAAGGGCCTCAAGGAGTGAATGCTTTGACATGAAAAGGCGGAAAAGTTAGGTATTCAAAGAGAAAGAAGGCCCTTGACTGAAATAACTTGATAGAGCTTAGGAGGGAAACCAAGTTGTTTGAAAGGAAAAAAACTCTCCAAGGCTTCATATTAGGAATGGGTGTATTCTGTTGTACCCTGTAACTAAGCACAGAGACCTTTTGTGTGATATTAGGTGTCTCGCAAAAAATAATCAAGCCCTAAGTAACTTGACTTTGTGTTTGCGGTTGATTGTACCCTCAAATATGTGCAAAATAGTGTGTGTAAACTTTTGATAAACTCACTGAGATAATGAGCTTTCATCACCAGGGAAAAACACTTTTTTTTAAACTGCAGTGCCACTCTAATGCTCATTTAGACATTAAATTTCAAAACAACCGCTTTGAAAGAGATGAAATATTCATGATAATTTATCATGGAATTCCAACTTTTAACACACTTCCTAGGAATATATCTTTTCTCGGAACGGTAAAAAAAAAAACCAGGCGCCTTGGGTGCCTAAGGTTTATAGGTGGTAAAGAGTACTATTCAATAATATTCAAAAACATTTACTAAGATGGATCTTCCAAGATTGTTCAGATTTCAACAAATGGAAGGCAACTTGTGCAAAAGTTGACGAGTTTTCTCAGAAAAGTGGGAATATCATTTGAAACTTTCCAGTTTTATTTCTGGCCGTAATGACACGTACGTTTAGTACCGTTTAATACTTTTGCACATAAACGTGGTTTCGATAAGAAAAAAAATTAGACGAAACGAAACGGATCCAAATTGTGAAAGAAGGAGCCCAAAAATATTTTTTCATAATAACGAGCCAAATATTTTTCAATCGTTGTAAATGAAATTGTCTACAAGATAAAGAGGAGATATTTTACGATCAACTCATAAGCAAAGCTTTCTCACAAAACGTCTTAACAACAGTTTCTCAAGTAGACAACATGTACAAGGGCCTTATCAATAATATGTTTTCGTGTTTTTTTATATAATATCATTTTCACGGATAATAAGACGTTCATGATTTCAACTTATCGGCATCAAATCACCGACAACATTAAATATTTGCCATCTAACCTATTCAAGGTCACCAAAAGTGCAGTGAACCCAATTTTCAAATTTAAGTTTCTAACATACACTGATAAATCTAGTTAATTATTGAAAGATTTCTTGACAAAAACTGTTGAAAACGGTTTCACGTAATTTTAGAGGCCCTAGGTTCGGTACCAGATAACGAAATTAGTAACTAAATAACTAATTATAACAGAGAAATTTCACTGAATACAATCTGGGGTAAATATTAGATTATTTATCCTTGAACTTTTCTTTCTTATCTTATCTTATCCTTGATCCTTGAACTTAACTGAACCTTGGGCTCCAATTGCTATTAAGAAAAAAAATCACAACTTTCCGTTGTAACTTTTTCCCTTGCTTCAACATATCAGATCATTAAGGGATTTGAACCGGCAATTTTTTTTATTGCTTTTAATTAGACTGAATTACTTATTATGAAGTTCAAATTACGTAATAAAATAAATCAGCCAAAAATAAACTCACCGTTTGCTTTGATAACCTTAGTGGTTTCCGACAATTACAAGGAAAATATTCAAATATTCCTACAGTGGGTGTAATCTGCCAAAGTTCACTCAGATGGGTGCTGACAATATTCGATTTAAGAAACGAACAAAATTAAAACACTTTCTTGAAACCCGCCTAAGTGATGGGTTTTCTCCATTTTGTGATGTGGCCACTTGTCCCATCTCATTGAGAAGATCTCGAGTCAGTTTCACTTGGATCTCAGTAATATTGTCCTTCACTTGAAGATCTGGAATACTTGTGACAATTGTCACTTGATGGCCTTTGGCCGCCAAGGCCTCAGCCAAAGGCCGAAACACGTTCTTATGACTGGGAGTTGAGATGGGAAAATACATTAATATCGAGGCACTTTCCACACAAGAATAAGACCAAATACACAAGGTCCAAAAGGCCCAAAAGCCAATGTTAGTGCAGCACACCCTTCTTGTTTTCAGCATGTTCAAAAGGCATGAGAACAATGTCTCGCCTTCTTCAATCGCTTGTGGATCAACGGGAACTGACGAATTGTTGTGGGATCGGGTTGTTCCACCGTCTGTCTCACTAGGCCTCTCTTTGTATTCTCTACAAGCGACAGATGCGCTTGCTCACTCTCTAAAGAACTCGAGTTCCTTGTTGCTCTTCATTAATGTACATTAATAACTAAGAAACACTTCGTTAGAACTCTTTTGGGGCTTCTGGATGAGTTATGGGGAAACTTATCTCTTCACACGAATTTTACATGTGCTTGACGTCCGTACTTTACTGCTCAATGACTTACTCAACTTTAGCCTCTGTCACAACAATCTACATCATTTATAGTGGCAAGAAATAACTGATTGGGTGTAAATTGAGAGGCATGCAAGTTATCACTTTTGAGCGCCTTGAGGTTATAGATTAAGATAATAGGCGAAATTCTGACTGCTATAAAGAAGAAAAGAGAAGCAAATTAGACTTTTTTTGTTTTATTTTTCTCTCAGTCATAAAGCAATGAAGAGAGGTGTCCGTTTTTGTCCAATGTTTATAGCGTTGTTGGTAAAACCAATGCAATGCTCGGTTTCATAGGTTCAATCCCAGGTCTTTTCCCCTTTAATTCCATCATTGGAGGATGCTTGCTTAAATTGGCTCTACGTGAAAAAGTGGCCCAAAGTGGCCCCATAATTCGACATATAACAATGTATATGTAATGTGCAAACACCATTGCAAAATTTGGCCAATGAGACTGAAATTTTGCCATGAAGATCTTTTTGTCAATAGTTAATGTGTCTCCCCTTTAAATTTCAATGGTCAGGAAGTCCACAGCAAGCAATATAAAGGAGAGGCTTTACTACTTCTTTTGCTTATCTTGGACTTTTTGTTCATCCAATGCTTAAATTTTAAATGAAAACAAGAAGCTGTATTGATTTATTTAGTGTGTCAAGAGAACACTTTCTGCCTTCACTTCAATACCGAGAAAAACATAAAAGAAAGAAGTCTCCTTTTCTTTGCTTTTACGCCAGAATACCACCTCTTGTATCTAATCGGTGTAAGAGCACAAACTATTGCTTAGCTGCAAAAAAGGCCGTAAAATTGCCTTAGGCTTTGTTTTCTCTCAAATATCTCGTTTGATACTTTTGATACAACCTATTTTAACGCTTTTTGAGAGCACATTATACCCGTGTGCTTGAAAGTGTTTCATCTGACTGAAAGATTAATCTTAGTTGACCTTTGATGTTTTTGATGTCTTTTCAGAATCATTTGGACATTTGTCTTAACTTTTTATTTTTCTAAGATTCAGTCAGCACTTTTAGCTGCAGAGCACAGCGATAGTAGTATTCATCGGAATTGATTGTCATGTTTGCGACTGTTTTTGAGCGTTGTATCCCAATACCATATCGTTATTATTTGTTTTGGGTCAGGTTGAAACTGAGTTTGTCCTAAACCCCCTGCTGCCATAGAACGGGAATTATTCTGTAGGTCATGCAGAAGCAAAGTGAATCTAGACAAAAATTGAGGATTCCCTCATGGAAAGCTGTGGTTCTGTGGATCTGTCGACACATTTTTCCGGTGATATACGAGGACCAAAGAAGATGTGAGCATTCCACAGATATGTATAGATGCGAGATACTCAGTTTATTGCCGGACAGTAGCTTAAAATTGGTTGCGTGAATCAGTCCAAATTTTCCGAGAAAAAGTGATGTACTATGCAGGATAGAGAGGTGGACTGCTCCCTCAATCGGCACTAGGACGCCATCTGCTTTAGTGTTTCCAGTTTTTGAGGTGTTGACTACCCCAGGAACCACTGTACTTCAGGACGAATTTCAAAAATACACACTAGGTCCGATCCCTGTACTAAAATGTGAGGTTTTTGCAACAAATATATTGTTCCGTTGAATTTCCATTATACTAATCGGACCTCGTGTGTATTTTGTAAGTAATCCTGGCTTTAGCCATCCTTGACTACCCCTAAGCGCAATTAAAAATAATGCAATGTTCAGCTTCTTTCGCATGTCAGTCATTCAATCATGCTGACACAAAATTAGCATTGAATGCGAAACGTAGAAGCCAAAATCTTGGATTAATTTCTGTTCATAACAATTAATTTTGCGTTCCAAGTTTTGGAGAGACTGGAAGAGCTTTGATCATGGCAGTTTTTGCAACGATTGTGGCGCAGCCTGATTAGCCTACAAAGCTCAAAAATTGTGCCTCTACTTTACACGTACCCATTGGCTCAAACGCCACCCTGTCGTGTCTTCTGGCCAAACAATAAGATAAGGTTTGTTGCATCTGAAACTGTTTTTTTTAATTTGTTGCCATCCATTTGTTATACAGAATACATAAGAGATGATAATCCACTGATGTGATTTGAGGCAGAGCTAAACAAATTGCCATTGATTTTCATGATCAACCCTTTTTTCAAAGACTGGAGTGAATCAACCTTGAGAGTGTGTCCAATTTGACCATGACTAGAAACAAGTTTACTCCCAGTGACAAGGTTTGAGTTAAGAGAGTTTGTTGATGGTTGATTGCAACAAAGCAATCCAGGTCAACTTCAAAAGTGGCCTACAAAATGTTAGGCGGGACTGGCCCAGTGTGTCGTATCTGTCAATATCTGTGGAGTATTCTGGACCACAAACCATGAAACTATTTGAATTGAAGTCATTCTTATATCAATGAGATTAATAGTAATAGACCTTATGAATTGAAACACATATTTTTTTCAGGATTTTATTGCAAGAGATTCCTAGTGGATGACTGAAAGTTACTTTCTCATCAATTTTCTTCACGTCTCAATTTTGGTTACGACAATGCCACCATAAAATACATTTTTGGACCATTTTTAGACTGAATTTAACAAAATGACAAAAAAGTAAAGAATGACATAAAATGACAAAACCAAGAAATAATTTGTTCCGTGTCTCAACTTATCATTAAATTTTAAGACATACCAAAGTCTCTTTGGATGTAATTTGGTCCAGAAAAATAATTCAAAAGACAAAATGTTAATTTTTTTTAATGGTATTGTATATTTGTAATCCAGAAAGAAATGATTAAGCGAAATCTTCCTGGGTATGTTTTTTACAAGCCACGCTAAACCTAAAATCGATACCAAGTTAGTTTTTGGAATGAATGCTTGATTTTGGATGTCAATTCACTTCAATGGAATTGGCCGGTCACAAAAGATAAAAATACCAACTGATGCATTTTCTCGAATGAGCCAAATGGGTTTCCCAAGAATATGTGAGAGGCTTCTAGTTTCTCAATGAGGATAACAAGTAATGTTGAGACCAGGCGTTTCCGCTTTAGTAGTTTCCTATTGTTCGTCCATATGACACAGACTCATTTACAAGCGCCAGAAATGATGAACATTGAGTCAAAATCTTAGTTTATGCACAATCAGTGATGCAAACTAGTGCTTGAATAAGACTTAATATCTGGTAAGCCCATTCACGTTCAGAACATCATACAAAAGGTTTTCATCCTGGTTTTCTTTCCTGTTTCTGGTTCGAGTGTGTTAAATGAAATTACGTTGTATTCTTGTTGCATTCTTTGTATAACTCAGGTTTGAAATAACCTTAAAAGTTAAAGATGAGCAAATTGAACATTGGGTTAAATAAAGGTTAAAAGAGGCCTATGTTCATTTTATTGAAACTCAGAGTTTTACCCATACCAATGGGCAGAACGCACTTTCAAGACTGGCAGGCCAAAGCTGTATGTTATAGACCAGGGGTCGGCAACCATTTTTGGGTCAAGGCCCACGAAATTTGATTCGTGTTGTCAGGGGCCCACCGGACAGTCATTGGTAGGTTCAGGGGCCCACAAATTAGCGATCAAAGAGCTTTGGACCCACAAGTACAGTATTGTGGATGGCTCTCGGGCCCACTATTTTGGACTTTCGCCATAGCTCCTGGGCCCACCAACGACCACCCTTGGGCCCACATTTGGGCCGCGGCCCACCGGTTGCCGACCCCTGTTATTGACCATGGTAATGGAAAAGGATAGTTTTTTTTCTCAAGGAAAGTCAATAGTAAAAAATCTCGGTTGCCTATCCCTGCTCTATGTAATCCCTTCCAGAGGGTGCCTTTGCGCGACGTCAAAACTGAGAGATCTGTGATTCTGCTCTTTGGCAAAACGTGAATTATTTTTATTCATGGGAGGCAAATAATAGTAGCAGTTTGTGCTTACCTAGAACTGAATAGCCTGGAGGTTGATCTGTGATGACCCCCTACTTAAGGAAATAATGTTGTCATGAAAATTAGTTCACATTTTGTCAAATAGGGGCAATAACAATTACCATCTAGCAATTATGTCCAAACCTGACCACGCGGGGTACTAAGATCTAAAGATGCTCATGATCTGTACTAAGATCCATCAGTTACCGCTGACATTCTACAGGGTTGGGCACATCCATTGTCAAAATTTTTAACAGCAGTTTAGAGAGCGAAAACGAGGTTGTATAGTATTTTAAAGCATAACACGTGTAAATTCAGACTAATTTACATAGTACTATTCAATTGAAACGCCATTTGCAGCAACAACACGTTCAACACAACCACGTAAAGATTGGCATGCCCTGGCAACTTCCGCGGGATCCAGTTCGGCGGTGGCCTTGATGATGGAGCGCTTTGGGGACTTCAGGCTTTTGTGGTGGGTCTTGCAAGCCATGGTCTCCATCCTTCCCTATAAGTAGAAGTCACATGGGTTGAAGTCAGGGGAGTTTGGAGGCCATGTGTTGGGATTCCAGAAGTGGCAGAGATTCTCAGTCATCCAGACAATGGTCCCCAATTCTTCAGAGTCGGCCTGAAAGTGGGCCAGGAGGTCCACCACGAGGTTCTTGAAGATGTTGTGGTGCCGTGGATGGTGCCCAGCACTGGTGGAAAGCCTTATACCTTCCAGCAAGCACGAGGATTGCCCATAAGGCCAAGAAGACCATTGCCTGGATGACTGAGAATCTCCACCACTTCTGGGATCCCAATACAGGCTCCCAAACTCCCCTGACCTGAACCCATTCGACTTCTAACTGAAGGGGAGACTAGAGGCCATGGCTTGCAAGACCCACCACAACAACCTAAAGTCCCTAATGCCTAATATCCTCCATAACCAATGTAACTGCCGACATGGATCCCGCGGAGGTTGCCAGGGCATGCCAATCTTTCCATGGTCGTGTTGAACGTGCTGTTGCCGCCAATGGTGGTTCAATTGAAAATTCCTATGTAAAATTGTCTGAATTTTCACGTAAAATGCTCTAAAATATTGTACAACCTCGTTTTGACTCTCAAAACTGCTGTTGAAATTTTTGACAATAGAAGTGCCTCGCCCTGTACACGACTCCTTTCACCAAAACTTGACGTTAGAATCAAACTCAATTGTCATGAACATTCAGCAAAAAAAAATGACAAAAAGCAAAAGCAATGCAATTCAAGGTGGTCAAAGTATCAAATGTAATAAGGTTTGTTTGTTTCTTCATCCGAAATACAAAGAGTTCGCTTTGAAAGGATTTAAAACCCGCAAAGACTTATGCGTTACCTTGTCCCTTCATTTTATGACCTTGAAAATGTCCAGAACTTGTAACATGAGTACAAGTTCAGATTGAGATGAAGACAGGCTCTCGTTAAAACGGAAACAATGCTCAATTAAAATTATGACCTCTGGCATTTGTCAGATTTTGTTTCACAACCTCGCCTCTCATGTCAAGACCGACTCCACAGAATGAAGCTTATCCGCCTCATTTCCATCCTGACTTTGGTTCTTGCCTTCATTGAGCCATTTGCCAACACTGCAGATTTCGGAGACCGGCAAGAGCTACGAACTTTGATCCTTCGGGAAATTCAAGCCATGGCCTCCGATCTGATTAGTGAGCGAGCTCGAGAAATGAAGACACCTCCGAATAATCCGTCCTATGGCGAGAAAGACTACCTTCATTACACTTTGGCACGTCAGAAGCGATCGACTGAATCTCAAGCGTATTCTCCTTCCGACAAATTGGTCCTTTTGGACGAGATCTTGTCAGTGGCAGGCCAGAACAGAGCACATCCACACAATGACGAATATCTGTTCCAAAACTTGCTATTAAAGGCTTTTGACCATGGTCACGAAAGGTTTACGGACACAGAGTTGAAAGAGGTGTTTCGGGAGTATTTCTCGGAGCCTGTTCTTCGTCGGAAACGCAGTATTTTGGACCATCCAAATGATCCACTTCTAGCCGAGAATGTGGAAATCACTTTTCCAGTGTCCGATCGTTCCCAAGGGGCTAAACCCAAGGTTAATTTAATTGGTGAAAACGGAGAAATCCTTGATGATCCCGATGCTGTTATCCTCACCCAAGCTGACATTCAAGAGATCACCAAAAAATCTAGTCTTGCTCAAATTCTGGAGTGGCTTGAAGACCTTTCCAAAGGCCGAGACAGCAACGTGACAGTCTTGGCCAATAAAGATAAACGAGCCAAAGAAACGAAGGCCAAAGACAACGGAAAGGAGATTAAAATTGAAACCGACACAGTTCGTCCCAAAGCATTGAGATCATCGATAGAACGAGAGAAGATAGAAAACGAGGAGATCGTCAAACCCAAGAATCATGAAGAACCAGTTGTGAAGGAAAGTGTTCAGAAGCATGTTCATCGATCCCATCAACACAAGCATAAACATCATGCTAAGCATCATCACAAGCACCACGAACAACATAAGGAGGTCCTCAAAGGAGATGAAAGTTCCAAGGACCCGCTTAATTAGTGAGGAAATTGAACTTTCCTAAGTACATGTGCTCGCATTGACAAGCCTGGAAAACTGAACGAATTACACAGTACAAATGCCGTACAAAAAGAAACATTCAAGGAAGAAGCATTTAGTAGCAAGATTGTTTTTGATTCTGTCATGCTCAGATCTCGTAGGTTTTTGACGGCTTCCATGTTGCTACAATGGTTTCCGTTTCAGATCACATTGAATGGGAATTTGACAAAATTTGGCTTTCAAAATTTTCGTTGATCTTTTTTTTATGGTTAACCTTTGTACTAAGCATTAGAAGTAAACCCCGGTTGTGGGGAAAAAGCATTTGTACGGACTTTGATGAAAAATCTGGCCTTTGAAATAACACTCTGAAGGTTGTTGGACTTAGGGAAAAGAAATAGAAAGGCCTTGAACAAGAGCTTGAATGGAAAATAACACACAATATTATTTTTCTCAATATCAAAGTCATCGTTCAAACGTACCAATTGCAACGACAGATTAAGAATTATTTTAAAAGATAACTGTTTGCTCTAAAATTTATTTGTTCAAGTGCTTGTCTGTTTTCAGTACAGTAGAATGAAACCCTCAACGAAAACATTTGAAAATTCTTGCCCGACTCATCCCTCAAAAACAGTAAGTCAGCTTATCATTGAAAATTGTTTCGAGGAAGATTCCACTCCTATTATATTTTCACTTTGGCCAGCATAAAGAGGATATTTGACATCAATTTACATAATGGTTAAAGGAACCTTGGAAGATATATCTGGATTAAGTTGAACCCCTTGAGACAGCTTGTAGTTGAATGACTCCACGATCTTTCAAGAGCTCTGCAAGACAATCAATTAATATTGTTCATTGCTAACCGAACACTGAGTGGTAGTGCCTTTGGGTGTAAACATCTGACGATTTGTGTAAAGCAATTTATGTTTTTTTACAATTATGTGAAGCTTAGAGAATCATTTCGAAACTTATAGGATGATTATTATTTTATAGATGCACATCTGACCGAAAGATTGATGAAATGGGTGCCAAAAATAGAGTTTTTTTTTCTTTTTCAATTACATTATTTTGTAGCATTTTTTTATCGTGTCAAATCTTCATTTGATCTGATAAAGAGGGCACCGCAAAAAATTCAATGGAACGTTTTAAAAATGAAATTACAAAAATCGCAGATTTTTGTCCAAAATTGCAAATGTGGGAACATTTAAAAAAAACCTGGGGAAATTGCTTGTTCCCCTCAGAATGATGTGGAAACAGGATGACTACATCAAAATAAAAAAGGACACAGAAGATTTATAGCACTTGTAACAATGTAGTTTTTCAGCTATTCCAGGCTATGAAGTAAAATTTACACATAATGGGAGTATAGAGTCTCACGATTCAAAACGTGGAGTGTGCACAGTATTAAGAGACCCGGTCTATGTAGTAACTTCTTTCGCTTTTTATGCAAGTTTTATCAGTGTTTGGTGATTCTTTTTCATTTCATTCTAGAGCCATTTATTCTAACTTCAAAAGTTGTGTTCTTGTAATGCACCAAAATTGCATCGGTTTGTCACAATGGTGTTCAACAGTCCACAAGTCTGAAAGCTTCCACAACTCCTTTTTAAGGTCTGAAATTGGTCGCTGTGATTTGGTTGACTGGGCTCTTGCCTTCTCCTTGTCCCTTTTTTCTCCCTCCTCATGCGTAGAGGGTGACTAATTTTGAAACCGAAGTTGACATTTTAAACCTGTAGTAACTTCAAAATGAGGGAAAAATCTTATTGTCCTTGAAATTTGAGACTGTTTTTTGATACAATAATTAACAACTTGGTGTTAACTGCTGCCAATTTCAAATCACTGGGGATGTACGAGAGGCATTCAAACTTAGCAAAATGAAGGGCGTATTTTCGGAATTTCTCTACTTTCCATTACAGGAAATGCTACAAATGCCGCTTGAGGTCGCTTTTTTCGACACTCTATAGGAAAAGGTCAGTTTCTGCTGCAATTATTGAGAAAAAAAATACCAAAATATCCGATTTCGTTACATTATTTATCAATATGATTATAAAAGATTACAAAAATAATACACTTTTTGGCAATATTTTTTTTACCAAAATTTGGTTGCCCTTCAGGTAACTTATCTCATTCATTTGTGTGGGATAGTCCTAGATCGTTTATTAATCACTAGATAGCGAACCAAACATGTGAATCAAGACCAACTTTTTTAAAACTCGTTCTATATATGTACTATACTGAATCATCCCAGCATAACTCAATTTAAGGAAGCCAGAGTAGAAATTAAGAAACACCGTGCTGTGAGAGAGAATAACTTTTGACTTCAGAGCGCGGTAAATAGGTCACACTGTGAAAAGGTCACGGTAAATAGGTCACAGTAAAAAAATGTCACAAGATAAAAGGTAACGATGTAAAAAGGTCACAGTAAAAATGTCACAGTAAAAAGGTCACGGTAAAATGTCACAGTAAAAAGGTCACGGTAAAAATGTCACAGTAAAAATATCACAGACCCGGTCAGCCCTAGAGCTAGTCAAGTGGGTGACCCAAAGGCCTTTGGTATGTTCCATGGTTGAATATTGTCTCATGGGACCCAATATTTACCGAGTGGAACACAATTATACTAAGGCCTCATAAGGTCTCTATGCATAGTCAACAAGTATGTAACTCCCAACAGATTTTAGATGCGTGACCTTTTTACCTTGTGACCTATTTACGGCCCGCCGGAGGACCTGAGGATTAATCAAATGTAAGAAAGTTAAGGTTTCTCTCCTGTTAAAAGGTATATAAAACACTAAAAATATCCAAATTTTAACAAAAAAAGCTTGATCTTTTGTGGTTACATTTCTCCTTTCTTAGTACTACTTTGAAATTAATCATTTTTTGTTTATTGTTCACACGTTAACCAAATTGTGCATGCCATGTTTTATTTTCTAGAAAACTTCAAAAGTACGTTAGATGAACCAAATTTTTGCATTTATGTCATGAAATTTAATGATTGTGTGGCGGATCTATGACATCTAAACGAGTGTAAGATGGTAGAACAACTGATTCATTGGCGGGCAATGTCCAATCCCATCGCACACACAATGTAAGCTTGTTGAATCACGAATAATTTGGGAGTAACATTTCTGTGTACATAGAACTGTAGTTCCAAGCAGGAAAATAAAGTATTTTGCAGTAAAAATCGGACATATTTATGTTTTATATACTTTTTGAGAGGAGAGAAACTTTAAACTTTACACAGCATTAATCTCTAGGCCTTTCCGAGCTCAAAACTGTATTGCATTAAGCTCTCCCGTTTTTGGCAAAATCTTTGCTTTCAATGGCAAGAATTACCTGCGATGTCATCTTTTTTGGCGGGGAAAAAAAGTTCAGAAGACATGTGTTCCTAATGAGGGTGAACGGTAGCTTAAACGACGATTTAGGCCTAGTAATTTCAACAATTCCTTTCTCATCGGCACAATTTGAAGTTAGAATAGCAACTCTTGACATTTTTTTGCAAAACAATATGTTTTGTTGCTTTTATCTATAATTTCGCTACATAAGTTGAGAGGGTTCTTCCGAACTTTTGAATCAGAAGTGCCAAACATTGAATAACAAGATGGCCAGTGGAGATCAGTTCCTGGGGCAACTTAACGTAAAAACAAATAATTTGTTTAATCAAAGGCTTCTACTGTATTTTCTCCCTTCTTTTTGAATTATTTTGCAATACTCCTCAACATACTTTAACCATGCCAGTGCTCTTAAATGCACCATTTTTCGAAAACCTGACCCTTGCAAACTGAGACACAAACTGGGTCTGTAACTCTGTAATAACATACGGTAATCACTCGCATGGCGTGCAACATAAGCAAGGTCACTTTTGCATAAGAGAGAAATTGATTTTTATCCCAAGAGAAATTACAATTCTTATCGTTAGCCTCCCATTCTAAAGAAAGTTGGTTTAATCTCCAATGCCAATTTCTCGAATGACAGTTACGAACAATGGTTGTAGATGGTATTTCTTCGACTCTGGAAGAGATCTCAAAGCATGTTGTAAGGTGAGTAAAGTGAGGGTGATTAAAACAAATTTACCCCATTCAATTCATCACAAACTAAGTAACTACCGAAATTTTCGAGGTCGTTTTCTCAAAAAAATCACCTACAATCGCGGCCGGAGTGTTCTTTTCGTGAAAAGCACAATGAATCAAAGGAATCTTTCCAAACTGCTGCACAAAAGTGAATGACCGTCTCTCAGTTTGAGTTTCAGTTTGTACTGCAAACGTTGAAAGTACACTCCTAAAATAAGATTCAAAGTCAGATCCGGGGACAAAATGAATGCATGAGTAAGACGTCCGAAAAGTGAGGAAATAAATCAATATGACGTCGTATGCATTTTGACGCATTGGCATTTGAATTGAATGGAGTACTATAAGTGTACTCCATTCAATTTCCATTATTTGTTAAATAAGGAGACGAGCATTGTATTTACCAAGCAAGGAACCGTTGCTGTTAGCATTCTGATACTATGCATTCAAAATAAATACTTGAATAATTTATCAGACGGAGATGAGCCTTCTATGTTGTGCAAGCATTTGAAATATTATTAATTTAGTCACCTGATTAGGAAATAAATAACTTTCAATGATGAAGTTTCATGTTTAATGCTATATGTAGGCACGTTCTTCAGGTCATTTTAAAACGTTATAACGGAAAATGCTTGATTAGATAAAATTGCGGTAAAATTAAGGTTCAGTTCGTAGATATTTGATTTTGTCTTTATTTTACTTCCCAAAAGCCTCAACATTTCCTTGTAGAGGTTTTTGTAGTTGGCTCTAAAATCAAATCATATCATCAGAATTTATTTCCTCACATTAAGCGGCTAGATAATTAAGGTTATTGGTTAAATGATTTCTTACTCTTGTACATTTAAAAAAGCTGATCTCAATGTTTTTGAATTTCGGTTGTTGAAACTTCAAACGTTTTTGTTTAAGTGTGAAAATGAGCAATGTTTATAACTATTATGTCAATTGGTGATTTGGTGAGGACAATAAGAAAAGAAAACCGTAATGTGTTCAGGGTTGTCTTGATGCATAAGCTGCATTTTGGAAACTCTTAAGTCTTAGCTTATGTTCCAAATTATGCTCTAATACGTTGAACTTCCTAGTGTCTTCAATATTTCACCTAACAGGTCATATGTTGAGGGATCAAGGAGTATAGTTCAAGCAAACAAGGCTGTTAAACAGGATGCCTTGAAGTTGTCTTATAGCATAAATAATGTTTGTGTTCAACATACGCAGTTTTGTACCGTGACTTTACTTGAGAAATGTTATTCCAAAAAAAAGGCGTGCACTTTGTAAACTAGAGCTCGTTGAATTGATGCAATTAACATCCTATCTATACTCCTTTTACTGTACTTCTTGGTGCCCTCATCAATTCACCATTTTGTGCACCGTAATAGGGCGAGTTTTTGTGGGCACCAGGGACAGTATTTTGAGAAATTTGAAAAGGCAGGTAATGTTGCAGAGCGATGCTCAAATTCCATGTGTTTCACTATGCGCCACTGCACTCCGTATTGAACATCTCACCTTTAATGGACCGAAGAACATTTTGGTCTCGCCACCGACTCAAGACTGTGTTGGCCATGGGAACAACGAGAAAAAGGGGATGATGTAATTCCAGATTCGGCATTAGTTTCATATCATTGAGCGATTCTGATCCAGATCTCTAGAAAGAATATTTTCAATGTAGTCAGCCTTGCATACGCAGAGCAATAGAGCATGGATAGGAGAGGATGTCAAACTAAAAGTAACTAAGATCTGAGTTGTTCCAAATGTCGACGTTTGGACTTTCAGCAACTCCCTATATAAAGTTAGATACTAAGCAAACCTTTTTTAGTAATTTGTGGTCTTATGAATGTGTAACAAGCGAGTTGGGATGAAAAATAATATATTCAAGGAGCAAATTCGATTACTCTCTCGACCATTCATTCGGTGCCAGTGTCGGTGTCACACAACTATAAGCCTAGCTTGTCCAACGGACTTTCAACCATATTCAAGATCCTAACAATATAACTTGAACATTTTGACGTTACTTAAAACTTCGAATTAAGAGTATTTGCAGAAAAGTGAAAAAAGATTAGAAATATCTACTGAAAAGTGAAAAAATGTTAAAACATTTTTTTTAATTAATGAATAAACAAGGTCAATCAACATCACCGACTCAACAACATGGGGAAATCTTCATCCCCATACCTTCAAGTAACTGGTAATTTTCCAAATATCTCAGTTTGTACTGCAAACGTTGAAAGTACGCTCCTAAAATAAGATTCATTGTCATAAGATTAGTCGTGCCTGTCCCATTGGGACAAGCGCAAATGTTGCTCAAATTTGCGGAAATGATCTTGATTTTACATTTAGCTATCTCTGCCTACACCTGATTGATAATATGCTCACTTTATGAGGTAAACAAAGAGAAACAACAATAAAATCAGACATTTCTAGAAAGAAACAGTAAAACTATAACATGTTCTTTTCATGGGAAACATTTTCAAAAAATGATAAGATTTTATGTAATAAACTAACGAATTATGAATCGTTAATTTATTTTTTGGATCATTGTTACGTCCTATTTTTGAAGTGACAGAAGGCCTGCTTATTTGCTTTTTATTCAGTCACCCTGAAAGTGAATTTGTCGAATAGAAAATGAAAGAAAAGAAAAGTCCAACGGCCTTGTTTTATCGCTAGCATAGCGGTATGATTTAAAACGCTGACTTGAGCAACCTTTGTGCAGTACTATTAGTCATTATTGCAAATCATAAGTAGGCTTATTCGAGGAATTAAGACTTAAATGTCATTCCACGTATGCGTGGATATACTACTGATTTTTTGAAATAGAGTGCTTGGGTGAAGTAGTCTTCGGAAATTTTGTTTTGGCTCAGTCAATCTTTGGCGAACTATTGACGAAAATTGTACCCCAAAATACAAAGTATCTCGCGCCTGTCAAAACATGGGGAGCAAACAATGTAATTGCTGATTTTTTGCAACTTTTTGCGTAAAGTGTGTGTCCCTCTTAATCAACAAATCTAAAAACTGATTCAAAAATTTCGAACTTAAAGTTAACCACTTGGGTAGGCTGATTGCAGATAAAAAAACAATTCGAAGTTAAGTCAAATTTTGTCTAAGAGCTTTAGGTAATAGAAAATACAACTAAATCTAGCTTTAAATTGTGTCCCCATTCCTTAATTAGAACGATTTTTTTCTCATTTTCTTAAAAGTTGCTTAACAGTTTGACTTTCGAACACATTTTAGAGATTATTTTTTTAAGCAAAATTTTGACAAATACGATTGCACTCACCAAAAGTGGGGCTGAAAATATCGATGCCCTAGGAGAGCGTCCATAACGCATCATTGGGGGATTTGAGTCAGAATGGGCAAAGACAAGAACGAACTCGAGGATCCAAAAGACTTGGAGGAACGGACGCCAAAACATGACTCCTAGATACATTGCCAAAGCAAACAATTTTATACTGAAAGTTGAGGAAAGCTATGCATATTTTGCGAACAGGTGAATGATTTTTATTGGAATTCCAATCAAGTTTGTCATTATCTGTCGGGATGGTTTCCGATCTTTCCCATTTTCATTCAAGGTCGAAAGGCACTACGAAAATATTAGGTGTAACTCTTGCAAAGAATTTTGGCAAAGAAGACTCCTGTCGCTTTTACGTTGTCCTCGATCTGGAGTTAAAATGTATTACATTCTTAATATTAATTGTTTATTTAGAATGGTTCATAAAACCTTTGATAAGTAGTATGTGTGCAAAACTACTGTAATCGTTAACGGAAAGCTTAAGGACCTTTATCAGGTTATAATTACCGATAGAGAAAGCAATAAAGCTTTTTAAAGGATGCAATTATGGAAAGTGAAATATTTTTTGGGGTTAAAAACCAATTTAACAACATGGTACTTGTTTGATTGTTTCAAATTCGTTATTTGGTCTACATTTTTCCATTTCCAAGGGAATTTTTATCAGTCATGAATGTGTATGCTTTGTAGTGAGCTCCTTTTGGTTTCGGTTTCATTTAAGCGCTTTCTTGGCCTACCACTTGTCAAAGGAAAGAGTCGCTGACAGAAATGATTGTTTGGCTCAAGCGAAAGTTCTGACGGAACGAAAGCCGATGAAAACATTACTTTTTCTATTAACTATTTACTCCTTCAAGGTAAAACCGCAAATAGTGTTTGTAGTTCAACCATACAAAAAGAATTCCATACTTTTAACTTTATTCAAACACCTACCTTTCTTCCGGAGATGAACCTGGTCATAATATGTTCATAACCAGCAATGAATAATACTGAATAATACAAATTTATTCAATGATTCAAAATCGGGTATTTTCTTGGAAAACGAAATAAAAAACTGCCAATCCTCAATTTTTTTTAAAGGAGTTTGCCCTTTCAAGCGGATCACAATACAAACAAATCGATGAGCAAGACTTATAAACCTTGTGAACAGGTTTGCTGTCCCTCGCAATGGGTGCTCAGAGTAGACGTACACGTAGCTTACAGAAGCTCATGTGATCCCATGAGCTTCTTTAACATAGCTCAAGGCCAAGCCAGCACTGCGGATGCACCCAGAAGGGACATATTATATTAATTATTAAACTGTAAAAAATTGGCAATGTTGAACTAATATGCCAGTGCCATAATGCTTCAGATGCATCAAATTGTACATTTGGTAACATTGTTGTCCTACTTCCTTGAAATGTTACCTATATTGTCTCTTCCCGAGTACATGCACCATGCGACCTGGTCCTGAATGTTGTCTACACTTCAGCTCCATGTTTTGAGGTACACCCCCACCCCCCACCAATCCAACACGTTCCGATAGAAGGTCAAGATGTCCGATTTTGACTTTCTTCCCATACCCTATTGGGCAAGTTGCAACAAGCAGCTAGGGCTAAATTGCTCTTGAGTTTTCTTTTTGTTTTAGTTGCCGGCCTAGTCTAGTATTCGACCTTTCAAATGGTTCTTTGACAAAGTTGACCCTAGAAAGATTTGCATGGTTCATTCAATTACGTGGTGATTGCGACTCGATCACCATTCATTGGCAAATATTATAGGAACAAAGCTTCCTTTTGCAAAGAGATTCATGTTAATGAAAAGTCAAGGGTCAACTTTGTCGAAGAACCATTTGAAAGTGTCCATGGAGCTTTATGGAGGAATGATTTGTTTAGCTTATTGCGCTCATTAAAAAAAATAATGTAGGCCAATGCGATTGGAGAGCAATTCTCAAGTGTATTTTCAATTCGGAAAAGAATTTGACAAACAGGACATGACTCTAGTAAAGACGTTATTGAGACGGGCATTGGCAGTTATGATAATCAACTAGGTGATCTGGTGGTTACAGATTAAGATGCTTTTGAGGCCAGCAAGAGCTTAAAGCTCTCGGGTTCTCCTGGACTCGATGTTGGGACACCTCAGTTTCTGAAAAAATGCTCATAGGTTCTTGCCCCATCTTTTTGTTACCTGATGCATCGCATTTTGGATCAGTACGAGTTTCCCTGTTCTTTAAAATGAGTTCATATTCTTCCAATATATCAAGGCGGAGATAAATCGCTCCTTAGTAATTTTAGTCTCATTTCTCGGACTTCTAGTATGCAAATATTTTTGAGAAGATTATGAAGTCCAAGCTTGTAGATTACTTGGAAGTCCATGATATCATACCTCAAGGACAGCATGGGTTTCGAACGTACAGTCACTCAATTGGTTGATCATTGACGGGCTTGAAAGTCACGAGGCAGCTGATGTAGTCTATTTTGACTTTGCCAAGGCTTTTGATAAGGTCGATCATGGTCTTTTGCTTAATCAACTCAAAGAGTGTAGGTCCTGAATTGGATGAATAGTTTCATGAGTGATAGGAAGCAAACGGTTAAGATTAAAGGATAGTATATGATGTTGAATCGGGTGTTCCTTGAGGCCCCGTTTAAGGTCCACTCCTTTTCATTTTTACTTTATTGTTCCTCTGCAGAAGTTCAGTACACAATCCAGTATTTCTTCATATGCTGATGCCACAAAATTAGTTTGTGGAAGGAATGGGCAGGACTCAAAAAGTCTACTCTTGGGTTGCAAAGAGCAACATTGCTTTAAACGGAATGAAATTCCGCGTAATGACTAGAGAGGTAAATTTGATGCGAAAAGCAGCACGGACTCTAGATAGTTTACAATTCCCCGCGCACAGAAATGTTGCATCTTGACACCCTCTTAAGTTAGACTTGTAAAGTAAGTCTTTTTATGTACAATTATTTTGTTTTGTTTGTTTAACTTAACTTTATAAGAGGGTGTCCAAATGTAACTTTTCTGTGCGCGCGGAATTGCAAATTATATAGCGCCCGTGCTGCTTTCGCATCAAATTTACTGTACCTCTCTAATAATGACGCATGGGCCTTCAAAACAAGATGCTCCACTCAAAGACAATCAAGGTTGAGATATTGAGCAGGTATCATTTGTGAAGGATTTAGTGGTGTCCTATTACTTTAGAGTGGATCAAATGACCAACAATCAAAATAGAGCGGTTTTTTAATCCCCTTACTAAATTAACGCAGAAATCAAGATAGAAAATCAAACGAGAGCCAAGACGTTTGATCGAAGATCAAATTAGCGCCAATATTTATTAATGCAATCAGATTTAGAAACAATCAGGAAGTCACTCTCAAATTAGTTGGAATTACGCATTTGCCGTTGGACAAGAAGCAAGACATGTCCTGAATTTTCACTACAACCCAAAAGTAGTGCTTTGAAGGTTTTTTCTATGTTTTTGGGAGACGGTCAAAAAAGGTGTGGATTACTGGATTATAGGGAATGTTATCGCACTTGTACTGCCAGCTTTAAAGAGAAAAATCCAATTGCATCACATTTTCTTTTATGTCTATTGTCGATGAATCGTACTAGCGCCCTTTTGATTTTCTCTCATTTGATTACGCGTTATTTTGATTGTCGGTCTTTTGATCCGTTCTAATCTGATGTAGGGCTGGATGTAGGAGTTGCCAGTCAAGATTATGGAAAATTTGATAAGTATTTCCAATTTGAAAGAGTTGGGAGATATTTCAAACGTGTGGCTGTTTCTATAGCACTTTCAAGTCCAAAGATACTGTTACGATGTTACAAGTCGATTGTTCAGCCTCATCTTGAATATGCTTCCCCCATCTGGGCTCCAATGATTTGAACATGTTTGCAAAAGGACGAGCAGGTCTAAAGATGTTTCACCAGGAACATCACACACAGGCATGAAGGAGCTCTCATATTTGAAGAGACTCCAAAAGTTAGGACGGTACAGTATTCAGAGAAGGTTTGAGAGTTAACTGATTACTGTGTGTAGGAGCTAACATACTACAGCTTTAACACCTTTTGAAGAAGGGTAAGATAGAGTTTCAAATAATATTCCTGATCAACCCACTATTCAAGGATTGTCCAGAATTGCCAACAGTACGAATTAGGGCTGATTCTCGAAAATTCTCGCTCGAGAATTCTCGAGAATTTCTCGAAAAAATCGAGGATCGAAAATTCTCGAGAATTTTTGAGAATTTTTTATTAGATTACTCTAGGTCATATTTTGGAATTGATGGCAAAACTGTTTCATTCAAAACAAAAGTTTCAAGTAAAAGAACAATAGGAGCCATGAGCAATGTTTGAAACTTAATAAACATCTTTATGGTACATTCGAACAAAAAAATAACTCGTGAACCAGCCCAAACAAAATCTTCTCTGTCCAGATTCGAGGCAAGATTCTGTGTCTGATTTTTTCGAGATTCTAATGGCTGTGGTGGTGTGTACAAGAAACCCCGGTTTTGAAAATTACAGCTGACCAAAAATGCGAAAATGTCCGAAGTTTTAACAATATCAGGAGAACGTTTCAGAAGTACTAATGTACCAACAGGACTAATTCCATGGAAAGGCTAGTCAAAATGACTTCCTCCCCCCGAACAGAACAAGGAAAATAGATTTTTAAAGATACCGATTTATGTATCCAGTTTAATTGTCCTTTTTCCTTTGGCTAAGGAACTTGAACGTTTTTGGGTGCCAATTTTGGGTTAATGGATAAGTTTATTCGTCCGAATCTGCCATAAATGATAGGAAAGGCATGATCAGATCACATTCCAAAACGTGAGCAACTTTATTGTCATACTTTTATTCTTTTGTTTTATCATTATCATTATATACGTATAACTTTCGTTTGTCCAATGAAGCATTTTATTGGAATTTACCTACTCCCTCTAATAACCTCATCTAACATCAAGGTAGGTAGCTATTATCACATATAAAACATAAGCCTCAAGCATGGGCTCTTGGTCCTCTTGAGGCTGCCCTGTTTCATTTTCCAACGTTCTTTCACGTTAATCAATAATTATCATGTCTTTGAGATCAGGATTTACAATCCAACGACTGGTTCAAACGTCTCTTTGGCTACATCCAGGAAACACGCATCCAAGAAACTTTCCATGGCGAGGTAGAAATGTGGTCTCACACTTCGTAAGTTATGCGTTGCATCCGTATAAATCTGGAACAATATAAAAAAGCTCAAGTGGTAAGATAATATTTTGGTAATCACAAAACCTCGATTTGATCAATTTCATACCTGCTGTTTGAAATTGATACCTTCCCTGACGAGTGCTTTTGTCAGGACCATTGAGTTTTGCAAGTGAACATTGTCATCTCGCGTTCCATGAACTAGGAACAGTTTTCGTAGTGTTTTTGCCGTTGGCCGAAAATTGCGAGCTCGACTCATGACGTCACTCTCGTCATATCCTTTAAAGTTGCCCTCAATTCCTGGGGTGCCCATATACCGCTCAGAGTACACAGAATCTGAAATCAAAACAATCTATGATCAGGGGCAAACACGGAAGATCCATAGTCTTTTTCGTCTTTTTGTTACTATTTATCAAGGAAAACAGAATCAATGTTACAACTTATTTTAGTCGAAGTGATACCGTAATTGAGAGCATTAACAAGAGTTCTAGGATTAAAATTAAAAAAAAAAAAACGGTGCTGCAATGTTACTCATACTTGATGACAAACTTTGAAATAAAGTTAGTGCAAGCAACTTTCACATTTTTACCTAATTTTAGGCCCTGTACCAAGAAGTTCAAGGAACACTCTTATCGACGTTATGGTCAAAGGCGTGTGTTTTTGTGTATTCATCATATTTTGCTCACAATATGGATTTTTAAAATCCGTTTTTTTTTTATTTTGATTTTCTTCCATTGGCAATGGTCATATTTTTATTTGAGATGCTTCAATATTTTTTTGTGACTACTTCATGTTTGTTTCTTTATTTCCCTCGCAATTTTACTCTTTATCGTAAGTTTTATTGCATCATTTTGCCATACTGTTTTGTTTTTGATCAACGATTCTGTCTAGATTTTGGGTGCTTTTGGTCTACAATTCCTGTCTGTTTACTCATGATAATTTACAAGAAATTTGAAGAAAGCTTTACTGCCCGCTATCTATTTTTACCATAGAACCTCCAATTGGTGACTGGCGCCACAGCGATTCCACACTGAAAGAGCTCTTGTCTCTGGTCTGACAGGGCATGCAGGGTGACGAAACCTCCATAGGACCATCCCCAAATAGCGATGCGACGAGGGTCAATGATATGAAGGTTATCTACCAGATACTTGGTCACCTCAATCTGGTCATCCACTTCGACAGTGCCTAATCGTTCATGAACCGCGAAACGGCGCTCGTTGCCGTCACGCCCACTGCCCCTCCCATCTATCAAAGCCACAATCCATCCTCGCGAACTGGCCAAGTAACTAGCCCAACCATGCTTCCAATGGCTCGTCACGGCCTTGGATCCGGGACCAGCGTACCTAGAATTCATAGCAAGGTTGAAGGTCTTTTAGCAAATTGACAACTTAGTGAGAACATTGATTGATCAAAAGGCAAGATCTAAAGATTTTTTAATATGCAGTACTTAATAGCTTTTATAATAAAATTTGTGCTTCAGTTAGGCGACAGTTACGTCTGTTTTGGCACAAAATAAGAATTTTTGAAGTAGAAAAAGTCAAACGTGAAAGTATTTTATGTGCCAGAAATTGCAAATTTTGTTGGAAATCGTACATAAATTTGTATCATTTGAGCTCAATACTATAAAGAATTAAAACAAATACAATGCTCTATACCTATCAAATGATGATGTATATCTATATCTGAAACCATGAAATGGGATCTATTTTTTTTGCACGCAAAAGAACAATTCTTCTTTTCATCATCAATCTCAAAATCAAGAATATTTCGATGAAAGGGTCTTATCTTAATTGATTGCAGAAATTACGACGCTGAAACTACTTTCTGTTAGATTTAACTGTTCAAAGTTAGAAAATTTCAATGAGTTGCTAAAAGTAAAAAATATTGCAAAATTTGATCACAAATTTTTCCGTAACCGAAAAAATAAATCGAATTTGCGTTATTTCTGTCTACAATGATAACGTTTAACCATTATGAGAGATTTTTTTTAAGTTTGTCTTGCTGGGGTTTCTTGTGGTTAAGTATTGAATTACAAACATAGCTTTTCAAATACCACACCATTATGTGAAAGCATGGCTTACACTTCTACGATCAAAGGATAGGATGAGAATGTGAACACATTGATCTCCGGCGGCAGGAACATCTTCACACTGGCCTCGTAGCCACTGGATGTGGGAACAGTAAAAGTCCGTACTTTTGGCATCGTCATATTCACAGTTTTGGCTCGAAGCTCAGAGTTGTCGTTTAGAATGGCCAATTGCGACAGATCCTTGGTCCGATAGAGCAAAGTTTGTGGGATATCGGGCCCTCGGCAATCGAGCACAAAATATCTCATATTGTGGCTGAAACTTGCGTCGTTGTAAAGACACCCTGAGGGCGTGATAACCCGAGGGAGTGGCACATTTTGGTTGTTCTTGCCAATCACGTGTTTTCTTAAGAGCAAACTCAATTCCGTTTCCGTCTGGTTGATCATTTTCACCAACGGACAGGACACGCATTCAGGGTGACTTGATATGAAACTATCCGAGCTTTGGTTATAGATCCTGCGCAGTCGATAAAGATGTAGGTTTGAACTCTCACCATAAGGAGTAGCAGAGTAAAAGCTGAAACATTTCAAATATTATTTATTGTAGTTTCGTGTCTCCAGTAAGCAACACATTACGTCTTGCGCTTTTTGCCAGAGCCAATTTTTCAAAACTGTCGGAGGGAAAAAAGTTGGCCATTGTTCTGCGCTGTGGCCTAGTTTTGTTGTGAGCCATCGGCAACTTAATGGGTTAGACAATTCTCAACCAAAGGGTCGATGGTCGAGGTTGGTGGGTAAGATAGTTGGCAAGTAGAACTAGAACTGGCATTTTGAACTCACATATACTCCCTGGTGGGATCCCACCCAAATATCTTCACCACCTCGAACTTGCCATGCGTCAACGGCTGTTGAATGGAAGAATGCCCATATTGAACATTCAGAATGTGAAGGAATGGCCCATGGGATCCATCTAGCACCGGAGACCGAACCAAGAATTCTTTCTTCCCATCCGGATGATAAATGGGCATGGAGTAGAGATTTACCCACCCACGAGAACGGGCAGTTTCGGTGTACGTCTAAACATATTGAGCGAAATGGTAAAGAAAGCTATGAGCGTAAAGAAATTCTTATATAAATTCGATGATTACCTCAACACAAGCCCACAATTTGGATTGGTAGCAATGAGCCACCATCGATAAGTTTTGGTTCCGGTTCATCCAAATAGTGGAGAGCACCTCATCGTTGATCCATTTTACGTTCACGAGATAATGATCACTAAGGAGCAATGAATCTTCTTGAGGTTATTTAACTTCAGACTAACTATCTTGTTGAAAAGATCTAACTTAAACCTCCCTCCTTTTGGGCGCCATTGCGGTGGAATAATTTCCGTCTTTTACATGCAAATGAGCACTCCCATTTTCGAATGAAATTCTTTTTTTCTCTCTCGTCTCTTTCAATCTCACTTGTTCTCTTGTTGCCAGATCTTTTCCCCAGAAAAAGAAATCATTAAAGCGAAAAACTGAGTGGTGGGTACTGTTCCAGGGATATTCAAATCAACGGCTGAAAGTGACTTAATCTCATTGAATTTGTGCCCGTCACTTACCTTTTCCTAATTATCGTGGGCGGGCGCAGCTCATAAACTCGTTCGTTGTCGAGATCCTGCATGTCGACAACTTTCAGCGTGACCTCTGGGTTCCTGGTTCCGGCTTTTGGATAACGCAATGGACCATATCGCGGATAGGACGTGGTTGTGCTGGGTTCGTACAATGGAAGACTCACCTCTTCCACCCGAGTGTCATTGAAGCGAATATAAGCCAGTTTTTGGGCACTCGGAGCGAACCAAACAGCGTTGTTTTGGCTCAAGATCTCCTCTGAAAGACAGGTTTTTTTATGTTACCTCAAGTGGAACAGAAATTTAGAGGGGAAGAAACCATTTCGCCAAGCACGTTCCAACGAGATTCACAGGTTTCGTGGGGAAAGGGCTGAATGGCACCAAGGGTTCAGATTTCAGTTTGGTATGGACCTTCGAGGGCTCTTGGGGGTTCCTAAATATAACTGAGGAACGTGCTGAAGCACTTTGAAACTTGATCCGTCAGTGTCCATTTTGGATTGGTAGAAAGATTGAAAGGACGGAGGTATTTCAATTCCATTCACAGTAATCCCCAGAAAGTACTCGGGTTACCTACATTTGACAACGCCTGAATTGAAGTTGGATGCTTGTATTTTTTTGCGTAGGAAATAGAATTCCCGTAGAACAGAGGCAAAAAACTGATGTGCGATAGACCAACAAAAGGGCAACACCACTCAAGGTCTATTGACGCAAACAATACCATGTGACAAGATTAGTTGACAGGGATTTTCCTTTATTGAAATACCAAAAGTTACCTGAAAAGACAGCCTTTCATTTCCAATTAGGCGTTACTATCAATGTGTTTTGGAGGGCAAGAAATTGCCTTTGACAAGCTTCATGTTGAGTTATAAAGATAATAGGAAAAACAACCCTTAATAATCTTTATTCTGAATGAAAAGGGCAATGATGGCCCTGATTATTATTTGTCATATACCATTCATCTAAACCCCAGCATAATTGAGCCAACCAATATAAAGAAGAACCTAAAACTCCTCCAAAATGATAAGCTACAGTGCAACTGGCAGTTCGTATTGGGAGATGATTTTCAAGACTAGCATTCAAGAAGATCGTGATCATAAGTGAGCATTTGTATAGGGTGAAGTAATCGACATTCATATGTACAAGGTAGAAAAAAGGCTCTATTTATGGTTGCTCCAATCCACTAATTCATCCCCAACACAAACTCCCCATAATTTACGACGCTTGTCTGGCCTTTTCCAGAGTTCGAACCTCTTTCAGAGAAGCCCTCAAAACTCTCAAGTGGAAAGGTTCAATTTTGAAAACGTACATCGACATCGATTTGGTGCCGAAAACCCCTCAAAGTATTTCGAAGTAGTCATTTTAAGTACAAATAAGCCATTCTCTTTAGACACGTGTATTATTTTTCCTACCTTCGTAGACCCAATCTGGGACCCCATTGGAGATGACACTTGGAATGCCATCCGATGACAATGGAAACACTCTTGGACTGTGAACGGATGGTCGATAGTACAGGTTGTTTTTGTACACGAATACATAGGCATTTCCCTTGGGAGCCCAACCCAAGTATTGGAGATGAGGATGGGGACTGCCATCATCGGGAAGATTGTCTCCTTGCACCACTGGATTGGGGGTATCAGTGACACGAATCAGACTCCTAAAGAGGCAAAGTAGTGGAACATTATTACAGTACAGAAAAGGAAGCAGCATTTGTTTTGTAGTTTTAGGAATTCATGGTGTTAGATGGAATGTGTTTCTTTTTAGGAAGGCTCATAAAATTTTGTTCGTGGCAATGTCCAGAACTTAACGGGGAAATTTTTTTTCTCATTTTTTCTATTTGTTTCTCATGTTGACAAAGCCTTTCAAGTGGCCAAACTTTCTCAAAATCAAGCCTTCCTTTCGAATCAATTTTGCAGAGCCTAAAAAATTACGACCATGAACTTTCTTCCAAGTCTCCCTCCACGAGTGTGATTGACCGAAAAGACTCTTTACTGAGGCCAAAACCACGACATTTTGCCTTTCGAAATAAACTGAAAACTGGAATTAAAACTACACACGGTATTCCGAATGGCTTTTTAGGTTTGAATCAAAATACCCAAAGACATCGTGGCACTTTTTGGACCCACAATTCAATGGGAAACAACTTGACTTTTATTGTATTGTATAAGTTTAGGCCCAAGGAAAAAGTTATATACCTAAAAACCTATTGATTATAACGTTTTTAATAAACTATTTAACCCATACTTAGAGACCATTTAGTTATCTTATGAATTCAAATTAAATAAAAATTCATTAAGCCACAGCTCAGTTATTTGACCTTGAATGGTCCATTTTTGACGCCAAAAAGCCGAAAAACGCTACAGTCATTTGTAGTTTATTTAAAACGTTATAATAAATAGGTGTTTAGGTATATAACTTTTTCCTTGGGCCTAAACTTATCCAATACAATAAAAGTCAAGTTGTTTCCCATTGAATTGTGGGTCCAAAAAGTGCCATGATGTCTTTGGGTATTTTGATTCAAACCTAAAAAGCCATTCGGAACACAGTGATACAAATAGTTATAGAAGTTATTGAAGAAAAGTTGTCTAAAAGAGAAAAAAAGAAAGTACTCATTAATTTCGCCTTCGTTACTCATTCAAGAATTTTTTGGCCTCACAATAGTTTGCCTCCCCAGAAAAGTAATCCAGTTTCCACTTTCTCATTCAACAATAAATACCAGTTGGAAATATTGAAGTCTTAGGTCTTACACTTTTTTTAAGTTTTAATCTTATTTGTTCGACCATGAATCACTCACCCTGTGTCCACTTCAAAGATGGTGTATTTCGCCCAAAACGAGTGCCGAAAATGCTGCAATAGGAATTGATAAGAATTAAGTATTTTTTAGCTCTCTATCAATGTTTTTTTGGTGATGCTCAGGAGGTCTCACCTTGAAGTAATCATGCCCTAGAAAGACGTACTTCCTATCACCAGAGACCTGGAAAACGCTCACGTCCAAATTGACGTAGGTTGTGTTTGGCACCAGAATAGTTTTTCTCAAAGAAGGGATCTCTAGGGAGATGACACATTTGTACTCGTCCAAGAAAACAATCTCATTATCTGAAGAAGAAGAAAAACGATGAGTCTACCTTTTAATGAAGATCCACTAGATTCCATTGTTTAGACAGCAAGGCCATGTACAAACTTGAAGCTGGTCTACCCTTAATCTGATTTGAACGGCTTCTCAGGAAAAGTCTCTTCCCCGATAATAGTGATTTCCAACGCAATCCCTTTGCTTGTTTAACTTGGAACAATGAGAGCTACGAGGACCGACACGAACTCGGTATTTCTGTCTTCTTCACCAAAGGTATGATGGCTAAAAGGACGTGATCAGATTACTTTTGCAAAAAACTCTGCCAAAATAAAGGCTCCTGTCGAAAGGCAGATCCAGATCATTGCTCTTAAATTGTTGTTCCAGTCTTTGTTCCATTGCCAATGAGACACGACGTCGTCGGAAGGCTTTGAAAGAAAGCCAATAAATTGACCACGACCAAGGGAAATGCTGCAACCTCAATAATCTGGGCTAAGCTGGATTTAGGAGAAAGACACAATTCAGAATGAAAGGTCTGTAGCTCTGTGGAAAGAAGTGAAAATCCTGCAGGTATTTTCGGGGTAAATAATGGTCTCATTGGGCCTTTTGTCTATACTTATCATGACTAGTGAACAGTTTGAAGCTAATATTATGTGTACATGGTGTTCACTCGAATTTGATCTCATTCCTAGTTGAAGCTTGGCTTAACGAAAGCATATCTTAAATGCCGAACCGAGACCATAAACCAATGCAACGACTGAGTTTCTTCGACAATAACAAATCCTGATGTCATTAAATGTATTTGTAGTTGTACATTTATTGTTCTGGAGCCAACATTTCTTGATGTCTCATCATTTCTACCATAGCTTGATCGCTGCTTAAGAGCTACATTGGAAACCTTTAGTAAAATGACTCCCCAATTCTGAGAACATTCGATGAACGACGAAGATAAACTCAATCAATTAGCTAAGAAATTGCCATTGGGCAAAGAACAAGTCAAAGGATATGTAAAAGAACATGCTAATAGAAAGAAAGGTCAGGCCAAAGTAGCTTCATGTACTAATGCCTTGTCGTGTATGTGCGTAGCACTTAACGCCGTTTGTATCTTGAGAAGGTTGAGTTGTGTAAGTACTGTCTTCTAAAAAGCTTCCGTAATCTAGCACTTTGATATCATACGAAACATCATGAAATGGTATTGTTAATGATAAAACAAAGAAAAAATACTTGTAAAATATATCGTTGTCCGAATGCACAAAAGCATTGTGGGACCAAAATTGGTAACCTCGCGATTGCCAATAAGGGCACAATGACGCCAAAGTTGGATCACCTCCGTTCCACTTGCTTAGCGAACCGATCGCCTTTTATGAAAAGTTATGCCCAAGTTCTTTGATCGTCAAAGGTCCAATGAACCGCGAATGGGGCGAATTGAATTGGCCTTTCTAAAGGGGGCAAACCCCAAAGGCAAAATATATACCCATGCACCTGATATTCTCCGACCTTTTCCCCCCAAACAAAGTCATCGAAGCGTTTCTGGTCTTTTCACTCTTGGTATTTTGTAAGCGTGCCAAGGCTGGCAGCTCATCTTTCTCTTACTCGATTTAATGGCCTACATTGTAATGGTAATATCCCAAGGGCATCATCTGAACACTGCTTGAAGCAGGAAAAATGTTGAGGAAGAGATCCTCCTCTTCTTTGAGTGATGTATTGCGGGACCGTGAAAAGTGGATTTCAGGACCGTTTGTCTAGTTTATCGACAAGAAAGGCCTGGGCCGTCTGGAAAGGTGAAATACTGGCCTACCTCTTTTGGGTCAGTCAACCTACCATTAAACCCACACTGGTTGCGGTGCTTTCTTGTACTTACACACATTACCACATTAGCAGGTCCTTATGTTGTTTTTCCCCGTCAAGGAAACCAAAGAAAACAACCTACACTCTAATACAAGTTCCCATGTTTCTCGTGTCTAACGATCCCTTCAAGAATCCATCAAGGTGAGGTCTGTACATCGATCTGTTTGCCTGTCTAAGTGCGTGAATGGCAGGGTCAAATGCTCGAGGCTCAAAAAGGTTATTCGATCCTCTTACCTGATATCCAAGTTCCGTTAAAATGGTTCCCGGAAAGATTGCCCGAGAGAAAGTCGCCAAAGGAGATTTTTCGACCCGTTGGACTTTGATCTTGTGGGGGTGTGAGAAGGATGACAGACAGGACAATGAGGCCTAACACGGCCAAGATTACAATTGTGGCAATGAACATGCCCTTCCAATTTCGATCACTGGCGGATGTGGCCACCAATTCCTGGAAAAGAGCAAGCAAGCACATTTTCATTCTTTTTCTCCTCGTATACATAACAATTTGTACTGCAAACCCTGCCCCATCGTCTTTAGAATAGGGACATACCAACAGTACGTAGAGTTTATAACTCGGTGCCTATTGTAAACTCTCAACGCTAAACTCAAGGTTAGTTATTTATACCATTTTCGACTTGCTTACGTAGACTATTCTTCTTTCACTCATAACAACTCAAAGATAGAGAGGTCAATAGACATATTTTTATAATTGATTTCCTCGCCCACTTAAAACATTTGTACTGTGAAGAATGTTCGGGGAGTTCCCTCTGATCGAAGCACCTTCCCTATTAATACAACCTTTCTTTGTATAACGCCTTGAACATTGGTCTAATTACAACTGATTTTATGAGACCCGACAAGAAAGCCCGCGGTTTTGGGAGGTTTTTAGTGCTGCCCACGTAATGAGGTTGGAAATGAGAGGCGGGATCATTGCTAATGAGCCTTGGCCAACATAGGAACCCTGAATGTTTTTTCCCAGGAATATATTGGAACGCCATGCATAGGTACTCAAGAACGGATCTTAGCATAATGAGCAGTCTCATGGAAACCCTATTCTAGGATGGCCTTAGGAAAAGTAAGGTCATGTTCATTCAAGGTGTTAGAAAACACCTGGCACTTGAAAGGGGAGGAAACTGATTCTAGTTTGATATCCCTCCGCAACCTTTCCTAAGAAGGATTTTGAAAGATAATCCGCGCCCAAAGGCCAAGAAACAATCTAATAACGGACCTAAAATGATGAATAGAGTAATGATGAATGACAATTATTAAGTGACATGGGGTCCTTCTTGGATAGTTAGCCGAAAGCTTTAAAAAAAATTCGACCTTGGCATTTAACTATCGACCTGGTATTTTCCATGACTTTAATTGAAATTTCAAATCAGTTGAGCACAATTGTCATTTGAGAACCCAATTGAAAATCATTGGTATTCAATACGAATGAACTTGTTTGGCCAAATCTACGTTCAAACAACAACTTTATAATTTGGTTTAATACGGAAAGATTTTTTATCAAGTTTCACATGTTTTAAGACCTTTTTTTGAGGGGGGGGTGATTTTTTATTTTTTTTATTTGTTTTGATTTTGGAAAAAAAATCTAGTGATGGGTCCGGATCGGCCATGAGATGAGCCGGCTCAGTATCGGATTGGATTGGTTCTGAGGTCGGCTAGTCGTGAGTCGGATCCAAAACACAGGAACCGATGCAGAGTCCAAACCGACCTCAGTGGAGTCGTCTAATAAAATTTAGATAAATTTTATTTGGAAACTTCATAATTGTTCCCCATTTTTTGGTTTGTTTTTTCTTCCAAAAGATACTTATTGTCTTAATTCCGTCTTTAAAATTTTAATTGATATTAATAATTGTGATGTTAGAAAATATTTCTGTTAGAACAAGGGTAACAAGCCATCTTTAGCACTCCTTGAGAAGAGACAGAGAGAGATTTATTTCAATAAGTCCTATTTGACTTTTAAAAGGTAAAAGTTGTATGAGACGTGCACTATTTCTTTGGGAGCATCGAAGCCCAGGCTCACACAAATCAATAATTTATTATTAAATACGAAAACCTCCGTTGAGATTCCTCTTGCAAGGTGCCGCATCAACTAACGTGATTTTAAGCAATAAGCTAAAATTGAGTTGGTTAAATTTGAAAATTGAGGTACTTCCCTGCAAATCCATACTTAGACATAAAATCCAAATTTCATTAAGTTTGCTCCCGTAAGCCGTGTAAAGTTTCAGATAGTGTATTAGCCTTAGAATTTGAGTGCAGAAAAGCAAACTTTTTTAAAGAAAATTGTTGGTATAATTATGGGCTGCTAAAGGACCATTCGAACCCAGAAAGAAAGTCTAATATTTGAGAACATTAAACAACCGGTATTGCCAGGCCTAGGGTATTGACATCCTAAAAATTTACTCTTAAGACACTCGACACTTTCAGTGTAGATTTCTTGATTTAATAAAAATAAATTATTTTGGAGCATTTCAGGCAATGATTGGATCAACATCCAAATTCAATCATTGTGTAAACAATGTTTTGACAACTTCGCCCTTTTTAGCATTTTTCAAAAAAACCTTCTGGACCCCCCTAGGAGGATTGCCCCAAGTTTAAGAGCTGTTGTATTAGAGTCTGATCAGATCAGATCCAAATCCAAAATTTTCATTTCGGTTCCGAACCGAAGTAGTGCGATTCGATCTGCAAAGTCGCAGAAATGACCTTGTTCTGGAACCGAAAATTTTTGGCCCGACCCATCCCTACTATTTTTTCAAGGATATGGTGAGTCTCTTCAGATAACAGACAAGGGCTTAACCATGTCATGTACTCTATGCGAAGCTTTAATTTCTATATCCAGAGCCCCTTCCTTGCGTGCAAATAACGGGAGAGTTCAATATTAAGTGTTTTCTTCTTGCCTTTGGACCTTTCTTTCAAACTATGAATAATAGGCAAACGTTTGCAGTCTATCATCAGCCATGGCAAAGGAGAGTGAGCATGAATAATGTAATTTGTTAGAACACTCAGCTTCTTGAAAATAGCCTTTGAAGAAAATTCGCCTTCACAAAATGGGCATCAAGGTGAATGTAGTTATTGTATGAATTTATGGTATGCTTAAAGATAAGACATGATAAAAGTGCAAAAGTGTTCAAGGCGATGCCTTGGCCAGTCGAATTTGTTAGTCTCTATAAGCAGCCAACAAAAAGGGTTCGAAGTTTTTATCTTTCAGGTCTTTTTTTCTTCAATTATTGCGCTTGAAACCTGCTCACAGTGATTTCGGCAGACTTTAGAAATCACGAAATCATACTTTAGAAATAATGTGAGTGAGGCCCACATTCTAGTACAATATGAGCAGTCACCCTGATCAAAGAAATTGGATCGAGGAAGAAACCCGTTATGTAATTAGTTTGAACAATTGGTAGAGAAAGAGAGTTAAGGCTGGTCTACACGTCAAATAATTTGACAAATATCAGTCGAAATTTTTCATATGTGCCTCATATTTAGTGTTCAACGCTTTACATAGTACTAGGTTCATCAAACATTTTGAATATTTCGGCAAATATTTGTAATATTATTTGATGAATTATTTGACGTGTAGACCAGCCTTTAAATGAGCAAGTAGAAGTCTTCCGTAGTAAAGCAGCCCAAGCTTTAAAGGCTTATCCAGCCTTACATCTGAAAAACAGCCTCTGGTCTTTTAAAATTAGCATTATGTAAATCTTGTACTGTTTTTATAACGCATCCCTCTCTTACTTAGCTCAACGGAATCTCTTTTTTTGCCATGTAGAGGCTTTATCAACCTCTTGTTTCGCCAATTTATTTTGATTGCACCTCATTTGTCTCCGTCTTCTCGTTTGAAACCAACTTTGTCTCACCTCAATGACATCGTCCAAAGTCTTGCCATCTTTTCCATCAAAAGTGAACTTCTTATTTCCAATTCGGTAAACGGTCCCAGATTTGGACTTGTCATTGGAACCACTCCCACCCCTTCCATCACCTCCACTTGAAGATGAGCAGCCTTGTTGCTTAGAGCTTTTATTGCCATAATTGGTTCTTTTCCCGCCTCCAGAGCTCACCACGTGCATAATGAATGATTGTTTGACTCAAGGCTTCAGAAAAGGACCTTCAAGAATCTAAGCCCAGACCTCGAAGAAGCCACCGAGGAGCTTTGCGGTGGTGAGGGTGTGTGCGTCGCTTCGTCAGGGTAATCAACATTTTCAAACGAGTTGGCGGTAGCACTCTAGTTGTCTAATAAATGTGTGCCTTTCCTCTTAGTGTAATGATGGTTGATGATAGTTCCGGATGGGTTGTGAAGATTGGAGGCTCTGGGGAACACATTCCAAGTTCAAAGAAAAACTGGCTCTAATTCTCACTTGGAACTTGTAGACGTCCCTATGGACACGTGTGAGTGTTGGCTGATTTTCACTCAGGTTCTCACTCACATGTTTGGAATTCGAGAATTTGTTTTAAGCCCCCTTGATCACAGAGAAGCGCGTCTCTCTTTCTCTGCTCGTTTTTGTTTGGAGGGTGTGAGTGAAAGAAAAAGAGGAAAAACTTTGGTTCAACTTGAAATTGGGCATCCGCGCCATATTTGCATAGTGAAAGTTTTACATGCAAGCCAAGGTGGATTTCGATGTTCCACCTCACAACCCATAAATCATGGTGTTTCCTCTGTGATCCAAGAGGCTTCAATTCATCTTGACATTTCTTTGTTAAGGCTCTAAAAAGAGTTGACAAAGCGCTGGTCTCACAAATTAGACCCACCCAGCAAAGATCAAAACGGGGGCAGATCTAGTGATCCAAACGTCCATTGGTAAAGTCTCGCCAAAAGCTCTCGTGTTATCAGCCTACAATATCTCCCTTGGAACTCAAGGCCAATGCCGAAATTCTTTTAGCACTGTTGTCGGAGGAACCAAGAAACTTATAAAAGAACGCATCCAAAGAGTCTCACGATCAACACGGGAATAGTGCAAACAACGCGTGGAACCGTTCGCGTTGAAGGGATGATATTGGGCTAATATTGGAACACTCTTGCGTGGTCGCTTTTTTGTGCTTTATAAAAGCGGGAGCAATTTTGGCTTAAATTGAAACTGATTCTCAATTTAGATGTTGACGAATTGAGCTGCATCTGTGCACACCCAAAGGGTGATGAATCACATGCACGGATAATCTAGGAGCAATGCCTCAAAATTGAATTCTCACTCGAATTCGTGAACTGAGTGAAAATTAACCCGGCCTTTCTCACGCAATCTCACGTCGACTTTGATTTCTATTGGACGGCAACAACATCACGGAATTGAAAATTGGAGCACGTTTTCAGACTCAGTCCGAACTTGCAACTGAGCCCTTTGCCCAAAATTGGGAACTCAACCTCAAGACACAACAAGAAGAACAACTTCACCGACAAGATGCTCTGCGGTTCCCACAGCTTCTCCTCTGACCTTAATTGTCAGTTCCAGGTTGCACCACACCAATGTCACTGGGAATAACCTATAGATCACTCATACACGACTTGATTGTCGGCATGAAACAAGTTTTCTCCCAAGCATTTCATCTCGAGCCAGGGAACGAAAAGAAGCGTAAGAGTTTGAAGCCTCGTTGTTCCAGGTTCGCTGGCCACGATCCCTCCTTGAACCAATGGTTGAGACAGACTTACGCGCTAACCGGGGGAACTAGTATCTCCTTACGCTCGTCGTTGTTCCATGGAAGTTGGAACCAACAGGCAACACACGCGCGGAACATTGGTTCCACAAGCTGGTCATAAGCCCAGATGTTGCCCGAGGCTCCGATAGCAAACCAGTGGGAGAATGAAAAAAAAACCAGGGATGGAGGTAGACAAACCACTTCACTGGTTATAGAAGCCCTGGCTCATGGAAAGAGTGGTTTGCAAGAAAATGCCAACGTTTCAAAGATTGTCCAGCCTTTGGGGGTGATTGAAAAAAAGGGGATCGATTCTGGAAACGGGGTAATAACCCTACCTCTGACTGGAAAATGTCAAGGCTTTGCATGAGAGTGAAAAACAAAGTCTATGAGATATTTGACGAACTCGGTTTGAAGATGCATGTCTTTATCCATATAATCTCTTGAGGTCTCTTGAGAAAGAGGGATACTCAAATTTGCTACTTTTATTTTGCTTAGGCCCTTCATCTAACGATGACTGTTGCCGACAGATGGACGTTGCTAAATTTGTTTTTTGACATCCATTCTCTCTCATACTAATCCAAGTCCCAGTAAAACTTTTTGTCCTTCAGCACAATAATGAAAGCTGAAAAAGTTGAAGAATGCTCACTTTCATTCGCGGATGAAAAGTTTATTTGACAAGCCTCAGCACCCAGATTTCGAACAAAATATAAAGAAGAAGAAGAAGAAGCCTTTCAGAAAGCTGTTCCAAGTACGTATTACGAGAGTGGAACCACTTAATCTGGTTCATTTCTCACTTTTCTTCTCGCGTTCTTTCCGCCGGATGGTTCTTGTAATGGCAGACACAGCCAGAGAGAAAGCACATGTCGCCTTCCAATTTCGAGTTATGACGGATGTTGGGATTGAAGATCGAAAGAACCGACAAGTACGCACGAAATGTCGTGGCCAATGTGATGATGATAGTCAAAAACGTCGTGTTCATCTGGGTGCGGTCGGTGCCTTTCGAGTGATCATCAATCAGCCTTGGTTCGATGAATACAAGGCCTCTCACTCTTCTCACTCTCTTTCGAGGCAACTAATCAAGAAATGGTTTTCCGGTTTCTTTCTCTCTAGCTGCTCATTTCTCATCGTTTTCCAATCCCAAACGTATTCATTGTGGGCCTAGTTTATGCATGCCGACCATCCAAAGACAGACGCGCTAGAACGACCTTCAATGGAACTCATCAACATTAACCTAGATAGACGGGACCAAATATTGTCAATCATAATTGGGTTTCATAGGTCGTACTTGGAGCGTTTTTTTTCGTTTTTTGGGGACAAAAATGGACGACTTAAGCCTACATAACTCAGCTGATGATCAACATATTTTCAACTAATTTCAAGTCATGAAGTATCTAAGAAAGCCCCAACTAATCAGTTCCAAAAAATGATTGATTTTATAGGTTTTAAGATACACAGTTTCCATGATTATTCAATGTGGTTTCTTGGGTAGAGAACACACCTCTTTGGGTTTAGGAATTTTCATACAAATTTTAGGTACCGTGCCAAGTGCGAAAACATACTTTTTATCTGTTTCTTTATTTCCTTGACTCACATTCCTATTTTCGTAAGGATTAGGTCAAGGCGATAAATCAATCATTACATCTTTGGTATAACCACGAACTAGAAACAAAACCAAATCCCTGCTGAGAATTGGAGATAAGGCCAAATGAAGCCGTCTCACTCATCCAATTTCCTATGTTTGTATGGTTAAGTGCCCATAATTGGTTGGAAATGGTCAAATCATTGTACTTTCGTTCCACATAAGGTGGAGGAAACTGATTTGCTCCATGTGTGCTCTAGAACCCACATTTGTACTGTATCTGCCAGAGTTTGGGAATAGAAAAAAATACTTTCTTTACATTTCACGGAATTCCCATCAATTCTTTCACAAATGGTCATAACCCGATTCAGTTTCAAAAATTAGGTGCCACTTCACTAATTTTGCATGTTTATGAGTGTTGTTGGTAAACTAAAAAAAATATTGTCGATGATAAAAAATGGTAATGGTAAACCTCGTGTTTTTGTGTGGGATTGAGCAAATTAGTTTCAACAATTTTTATCTTTTTTGCCCTCGATCAAAAACTCCTTTTTAGGCATCGAAGAATACGTACCTAAATATGCCATTAGTGGATGAAATCTCAATAAAGATCAAATGAATCAGTAATGATATCAATATTAGCACAAACAAGACGTTTGATATCAAGACATATCTTTAAAAAACCTCTTAGTTACAATACATGCACTGTACATAGCTGGCTAGAATTGAGAGGTATTTTGCCACTTGGAGCAAATAATGTGATGAAATCAATTTTCAGCACGGAACATTTTCGATTCTATCAAAAACCGAATTGAATATTACCTATGCTTTCAAAATCTTATGTACTGAAGAGAGCGTGGAGTAAATGGCCCTTTTGTAATAAAACAAACATTATGTTTTCCGTAATACATTGATGAATCTGGATATTTTTTTACGTTTTTCATCTTTTATTGCAGACTTTAAAAGCAGGATTCGTGTAGGATTGGGTCTTGACATGTTGATCTTTCGTATTCACCGCTATCCCAAAAGGTTCAGTCCAGTAACCGTGGGCTGGAAGGTTTAGGCAATCGCGATATAATTTCATATTCTGTGATGAATATTCTGTGATGATCATATTTTGTGATCCAAAGTGATGTTTAAGTGCCCCTTTTTACGTGTCTCTTTCATTCAAAGAAATAGTAGTAGAAATTTGGACATGGAAATGTGGTGAATCCCGTGGGAGTGTTAGCTTTAGTAGCTCCAATTACGTCCCATAGTCTTTTTGTGGCGAGTTTGGTTTGTTCCACTGAGCCGTGTGAAATTGCAAAAGAGACCCACAAAACCACCTAAGAGAAAGAGCCTTTATAGCGGTTGAAATTCCAGACAATGCCCAGGAGAACTTATCTTCAGTGATCTGTACTTGTCCTTTAAGACTGACCTTTGTGATGAACCAAAAGGGTTCTTTCATTATCGTCATAGTTCTATCATAAATAATATTACCTGAGTTAAACCTTTAAAGATTAAAAATGACGTTTTCCAGGCTGATTGAATAAGAAACCCATTCGATCTGTACAGGAGAAAGAACTCGGAAACCCTTAGAAAGTACTAAAAAGGTTGCGTGATTATTCATTTTACGAAGACGACTATCCTTTCGTAAAATTGCTCATTTATTCAAATCCACTCGTGTAAGTTTTCTTTGTTCATTGCTCGTAAATAGCTCAAAAATGAAGAAAATTCGAACAACACCAATGCATTTTTTAACATATCATAACAGCATGATTTGAACGGAACTGATACAACTCGACATTAATTAGCACCTCAATTGTGCGTTCTGACAAACTCCCTCAGCCTAAACAAGGATGGCTCAAGCCAGGATTACTTTCAAAATACACACTGGGTCTGATTAGTACAATGAAAATTCAACGGAACAATGCATTTGTTGCAAAAACCTCACATTTTTGTTCAATGATCGGACCCAGTGTGTATTTTTGAAATTCGTCCTGAAGTACAGTGGTTCCTGGCCTAAATAACTTCCTGGAGTTCTAGTCACTTCTCTCACCAACGCTCATGACTAGAGTGCGTAGAAAAATTTACTGATTTTCACAAAAAAAATTAAATTTAATTTACTCCCAAAAGGCCAAATTTTTTTTTTTTTTAAATTCCCCAACTGTATCAAAAATGGTAATATTGAATTTAAAGTTACATTTAGTCATTCTGGTAATCGTTCTTTGTAATCTAGCTACAACTCAGCACATTTAGTTATTTCTGGCTAAATATTAAGGCTTTATTTCTGGCATAGAAGAAATTTCAACTGAAGACAGATGTTTTCAGCGTGTTGTTCAAGATCAAAAAAAGCTAAATACCTCGGTTTAGGGGTAAATTTTGGAGCTAAAAGAGCTAATTTTAATGGAAAAAGAGCTGAAAAAGAGCCATATTTAAAAATGCTAAAACACTAATATAATCAAATTTTTGGACCTTACGTAATTGGCAGTGTCTTTAAGACATGGAAAAATTGCTTTTTAGAGTTTTTTCTTACTGTCTTAAGAACGGCCAAGAAAAAAGGTCGTTCTGCGAAGTGATGTTGGCTTTTTGAATGTTACAAATAGAGCAACAATAATGAAAGACCTTTATGCCTCGGTTATTGGCAAAGGCCGTTTATCATTTCGGGGCCGACCAGAGAAAAATTTCATTTAACACATTGTTTGGCCCGAAATTCAAAGCTCATAAGCTAAATTTCAACCTCATCAAATGAACTTTTTGTCAGTTAGATAGTAGTTAGAATCAAAGGGTAAACTAAGTCAAGGTTTTAATCGGTACCAACACGTTAATGGAGACCAAGACTAGCCAAAAGTTGCTATTTTTTGCTTCAGCAAGAAGAGCCATAGTTTGGAGTCGATTGTCCAGAAAATCCTACGTATTTGTAAGAAGAATGACCATTTTTAAACAAGCCTCATTTTGTTGAGGTAGAAAATCTGGCAACTTCGAAAATTGTAAAAAGGAGCAAAAATTCCTAAAATTCTCAGAAAAAGAGCTAAAAATGGCCAAATATTTCAAAAGGAGCTGAAAGAGCCAAAAGAGCTAAGTGCTCAAATTTGGAGTCAAATTTCCAAAATATGAGGAAAAAGAGCTAAAATTGGACAGGCTGAATGTGTTAGTAGGTGTTTTTTGGCCACAATTATGACTTGACGTGACCAAATACGGCCCTCGAAGAGGGCCAAAAGATTTAAAATTGGACCAAAAAGGGGCGAAAAAATTAAAAAAAAATTAGGATTTAATTAAATTTTTCTACTCACTCTACTCATGACAAAGGTTGAGGGTAAGGATAAGTAGATAATCATCTTCTATTATTTCTATGTATTCTAGAATTCGTTCTCTATCAATAAATAGGTCCAAAACCCCGAAACCGCAGTTATTTTAGGTACAATCAAATATTTACTTATCAAACCCTCATAACACTTTATGGTTCTAAAATTACTTAAGCAACCCAAAATTCCTTCAATTCAAAAACATAGCACTAAGGCTAAAGTTAACTTTGGCTTTGAAGATGTGGAAAACGCAAGCTTTTGATGTTCCATTGACATGGTTTTTTGTTTCGTAAAATAAGAGGTTTGGCATTTTTCATTTTCTCAATTCCGATAACGAATCTTTTTCCCGAAGTTTTTTAGATATGTCTGTGGAAAAACATACAGCTTGATAACATCGGTTTTGTCCCGAAATCTTTAAATTGCAATATTTGCCGATTTTCGCCATTATTTCAAGCTCTCTAGAACATTAACACAACGGGCAGCTTGACGTTTCTGAGCTACTAATTGAGTTAATAAATTTTAATATTTTCGTGTGTTCTCCGCTTAACTGCTTGACCATTTAATCCGGTTGGGATTCTCATACTGCACTGGCTAGATAGAGAATGAGGAAAAACGGCCATGCGGCTAAGCAAAAATGCCAAGAAAGAAAATTATCAGCTTTTGTGATACCAATCCAATTATTCCTTTATCATATTTTTGGAAATTTGAAAATTGGCAAAAAGATGATGAATCAATTCACTTGACACCCTTGCTGCCAGATCAATGAAGTGTGTTCAAAACAAATCTCCAATGACTGTTCTGGAGTGACATTTCTCTTATAGCCCTCTAGTATAATCTATTATTTAATCAGAAAAATAGCCGAATAAGTGCGAAAAGCAGACTTAAAGTTTCCTGATATTGCAATGCATAACACTTGGTTGGACATTGCTAGGTCATATTTTATTTTTATTTTTTTTTGTAAATTATTCATTATTTACAGACCATTCAGATCATGTTAAAAGATACAAGTTGAAAGGAGTAAACGAGTCTACATATACGGCAGAATTTGTGAGAAAGTAAGTACACAAATAGAATCAGAAGCATTAGGAAGAACGTGTAAGCTTGTATCTGACTATTATTTCAATACTCTTTTTATTAGAGGTTCAAGGTTCGTTGGAACTTTTAATGATCTTCCCAGAATTTTCCAGAGCTGTAGAACTCTTTCGGCCCAAAAGACAATGAAAAAAAGGAACTTCTTTTACAATTACATTCAATGACACAATCGTAAAACCCTTGAAAGACATCACCATGGGGCAAGAACCATAGGGAAGAGCCCTACTAAAGAAATTAATTTTGGTTCCTAAAGGAACCAAAAGTCCTCCTGAACAGTTTCAGTTCCCTTTAAGTTTTTAAACTCTCTGACCAATAACAAGTTGGCATTATTTCAGTAATTACAAATACCAAGTTTCCATATATTTTTGCTATTTATCGTCTAATTTCCATCTATGAGCCTCAAAAATACATGTGCACCCTTTAAGAGAATGAAATCCTTTTTTTCACTGACGTTGAAGGACGAAACTGATTTTTTTGTAACACCAAGACAGAAAAAGTGTGCTTTTAAGCAGAAGGCCGACAATTTCAAGGTCAAAAGTACAAGTCGTTAACTTATGAGAAGAAAAAAACCGTACAACGATTTGCGTCTCCTTGCCATTATCAGTCGCAAAGCTTATTTTCCTTTGATACATTAAGTAACATTTTTTTACATCTTCAAACTTTACCTCATTTAAACGACTTCACAATTTGATAGGTTCCAGGCTCCGCTTTTCCGCCTTAAGCTTATTCTTATGTACGTACTTTCGAAATGCATAGTACATCTAGTTTCCTAGTTTCCGAGCCAGCCATTCAGTGGTTGTTCTTGTGTTGAACGAATGCGAGAATTTAATGAATGGATTACGAAAAAAGGCATCTTATGTCGACGAGAAAAGGCCAGCGCAAAGAATCTCAGCAGATGGGCCTACGTATACACGAGACTGTTTATCTGACTTGCTTTTGGTTTGCTCTAAAAAGAATATTATATATGTTAACATGCGACCCAATAGGTCGCACGTTAGCAACACAAATTCAAATTGCTCGAACATACTAAAACAAAAGGGCAGATGTTAAATGAACTAATTCAAATATCTGGAGTTTACCAAAGTAACGTCAAAAAGCTTTGATCAAGTGTGGTCTCAAATAATAAGTTGCATTCAGCTTATGCAAAGAGACCAACCATATTCTAGCATGCTAATGTGACTATGTTTTAATACACTCAAGGGCTTAATTGGACTCCAATCCTTCAACAATTGATTAATATTTTTCGGTTCAACATATACTTTTTTGTATGGTGTAATTGAATACGACCATTCAAGGGCCCTAAGTGAGTTTATAATACAAGAACCGAAGTGTTCTCTCTCTCTCTCTATATATATATATATATAGGGTTGTTTTTAATTGCAATCCCCCAAAACATATTTACTATTTTATAACGAGAAAATTAATTTCAAAAATACTTTGCCTGAGAATAACTAAAACCGTTTTTTTTCATCTATATTAGTACAATTTATTCACAAACTTAATGTTCCACGAATGATTCTTGATTTGGTTTGGGACTCTAAATAGTGACAACCCTACAGGGTGAGGCAGATTTATCAAAACATGAATATTCTGAAAGAACTCTTTACCCAAAACAAGTCAATGGAAAAGCATTTTTTTAAGAAGTTGTTCCTTAACCAACATACTACATATAACATTATCTATCATGTTCTCCTTTTTGGCCAAACCAACGCCCTGTACGTATTGATATCAATGTCACAACTTGTACACACTTATTTCTCCTCTTGGATATCATCCCTTGTTGCCTCAGCTACATCCAAAATTGGTCCTTGTTGGTCTTCTTTTGCGATCAAACAAGAAGCACTGAAATCATGGAGTGGGAGGCAACCAATGAGAATTATGATTTCCAGAAAGATTAATTCAATTGCGTTCTTCTGCAAATGAGACCTGGCTTGCATTGAGAAGAACACGTATTTCAAATTTCAGCCCAATCGAATGCCAGAGTGAAAAGCTATGCCTTCTCAAACTTATGTACTGAAGAGAGCAAAGAACGAATGAACTCGCCCTTTTGTGGTAAAACGATTACCACAAAAGGGCGAGTTCATTAATTCTCGGTAGGATTTGCACTGAACTTTGAGTGAGCCAAGAAGCACGGGAATCATGGAGTGGGAGGCTAGCAATGAGAATTATGATTTCCAGCATGAACAAACCATTTGCGTTCTTCTGCCAATGAGTCCTGGCTTGCATTGAGAAGAACACGTATTTCAAATTTCAGCCCAATCGAATGTCGGAGTGAAAAGTTATGCCTTCTCAAATTTATGTACTGAAGAGAGCATAGAATGAATGAACTCGCCCTTTTGTGGTAAAACAATTGCCACAAAAGGGCGAGTTCATTCATTCTCGGTCGGACTTGCACTGAACTTTGAGTGAGCATAACTTTTGTCTCCGACGTTCGATTGAGCTGAAAATTAAAAATACGTATTCTTGTCAACATATGCAAGGTCTCATTTGCAGAAGAACGTATTTGAATTGTTCTCACTGGAAATCATTATTCTCATTGCTAGCCTCCAACTCCATGATTCCAGTGCTTTTTGGATCAAACCAATAGTTATGAGGCAAACATTTAGTTAGCTTTTGGTCATCTTCTTCATGGAACAAGCCGGATTTCATTTGATTTTTAAAGTAATGGCCTTGACCAAAGTGGGAGTCCTCACCCCCTTTTTTTCCACCTTGGCCAGGACTATGACAATGTCTTTTATTCTATCATTTTTTACCTATTATTGGAAACTGTGGCTCACACAAAGGGTCTTAATCATTATCTTAAACCTAATGTTTCACTAATTCTGCCTGACCCTGTACGCTTCCTCAAAGATCTCTTTAATAAGCTTTTAGTCCTCTTTCGAAGTTTTTAATCGTCGTTTCTGAACTGAGCCCATATTTGCAATTCTAGTTTGAGACGAAAATTCCAAACGAAATTCGAAACGAAGAAGTTTTTAAGACACCACTGGACCGAGGAAATTTTTTACAAGAATAAGAATGGTTTACGAGATGTGAATAATGAAAAAATGCAAGATGCACGAAAGCACGGACTTCACTAAATTGGATGTAAGACAACGCATCTTAGGGACTGAGATGAGACTTTACTTTTACTTACACCTGCAGTGTAAAGGAAATTAAGTCAATTTAGCGGTCCTTGAATACACTATTACACTATCGAAAAAACAGCGGCGGTTCAAAGGTTTTTGATGCACAAAAAGTTTACTCAACATTAAAATTAAATTGTGATTTTGGTATACTCCAGTATTTGAATTAGTTGCATCAACCCATTGAAAAACAGTACGGCTAAAATTTGATATGTGTTCTGTGGACTTTGCCCAAAATACCATTCTTTGTTCGTTTTTATTAGAAACAATCTGACCTCCAATGGTTTAGAAATTTATGACTCAATTGCTAATTTACCCAAAAATTTGATCACCCAGGTCTTGTCCTCATGGAAACGCATTTCTCCAGCTTTATTTCTTCACATTTTTCGTTAGATATTAAAATTGACATGGATTAAGAGATTTCTGGGGATTATGCCAAGGTTCGAACGATGTTGTATGTTCAATTTTGGAAGTGGAACTTTAGTCGTGCAAAAATCATACCATTTCCGAAGAAGGATATTCGTTCTTTCAGAGCAAAGGAAGCAATTTGAGAGGGCTTGGTAAGCTGGGATTATGGGTCTAATGAAGTCGATTACTACCATTTCAGAGGAAAGGATTGTCATAAAGCTCTCATCCAAAAGGGATCAAATCCATTGTTCCCAAGCGATCGACTTGGTACGACCAAGGATCCTGGGTAACCCAACCAAGATTCCAATCTTCTGCTTTCCCTTTATGAAAAAAGACTTCCACCGATTTTATTCCATCAACTTGGAACATTGTCATTCGACGTATTGACAAGGACGAAAAGCATGTCAAAGAACCGGAAAATGATACAAAAGTGCTATCGAGTACTTGAAATTAAAAAGTTCGATTTCCGATCCATCAATACAATTCCGTTAGTACAATTAGTTTTAATGTGGCCTCTGAAAGACGCAAAAACAAATGCTCCGAGCAAAAGTTTGAATGTTTTAGGAACACGTTGGGGCTCAAATTGTCATTTTCTACTTTAATATTCGATATTTTATCAGGTTGAAGTGTCGAGATATTCTAAAGATATCAATAACGCGCGAGGAAAAGGGTGTCGCAAATTGAGACAAAAATACCATGCATATTTTATAGTGAAAAAGATCAACCATTTTCGGGGGGAGATTTTTAGGTTAAAAATTCAATTTGGGTGACCTTCAAAAATCTAAAATCAGAAGTACCTCTCGATTTGTGTCTTTACTCATGGAAGTGCTGAGATTTATTTTTATTTTTGACAGCCGTTTTCACAAGGACATTACTCCCTTCCAATACACAACTTGAACGTGTCAAATCTCCTAAGCTGATAATCAAGTTTTACTAGAAGAACTACAATCATTAAATTCTTCTTTCATTAGCAACAAACCGATGCGCAGAATGAAATTCCATGTTCAGAACTAATATCAAAAAATGTTCATAAACTATAAAGTATCAGCTATTTTAAAAAATAACATTGATCTACTCTAGATCGTAATAGATAATATAGATAGTGGGCCAAATACCGTTTTTCAACAATGGCTTGGCCATTCACAAAACTAATCTCTTAAGTTGGTTTTTTGAATGTCCTACTTCGGTGAAAACTATAGAGTCATTTAAGCGGAACCAGCAAAATAGAAATATCGTGCAACCTTTGAGCATTTTTACACAAGATTTCAGTTCTTATGTGTCCAATAAACTTTGAGAAGTTCAAAAATAGGTCAAACTTTTGTCTCAGAGTGCAATATCGGGAGCTGTATTACTAAGGTGATCTCCCAGTCTTATGTATTGTGACCTTCCAGTCAGCTGTTCGTTAAAGGACCTTATTGCAAAGGTGTTTCGAGCTGGCAGTGCTGCCATTTTTTTCTCTGAGTCAAATGCTTTCGATATTTTTCATTCTTTCAATATCTGCACACGCAAACACGCTTCGCTCATGAGTTTCATTGCTTTTATTAGCAAGTTTCTTCTCATAAAATCCGTTTTGTGTTGAGAGATACTTATGGAGTAACTTTTACAGAGTGACCATTAATTAATCAATGAACTAGGTAAATTGAACCCAATAACTTAACTATTCCTCAAAATTACTAAATACGATTGTTACTAATGATGTGTTTCGAATTCGATTTTTGCCAAAGTGCCTTGTTGAGGTTTTTTGGTTAGTAAGCCGGCACAGCCGGATTTTTGGAAAGGCAAGAGACCTAAACCCTGAGTCAACAATGGCAGCACTGCTAATCTTCTACTTAGGAAGTAAGTTACTGTTGATGGATTTTGAGTTCGTATTTTGCCATACATTTGCCATTTTGGCCCTTAAGGGTCAAAAAGCTTTTCACTACTAAACTTCTCAAAGGGCAAGATTTCGAGTTATGCCATATTAGCCCTTGTTTAGGTCTGTGATCAAAAAGTTTATTACAATCCGCCTTTATTAATAGCAATTAAACTACGCGTAAAAAGTGGCAACACTGCCAACTCGAAACCCATTACTATAAGTTACCTCCAAAGTGGGACTTTAAAAAACTAACCTCAGGATATGTAATACTATTAAGATTTTCAGCTTAGTGTTGCCCTATTGGTTGTTTTTTTTTTGAGTCACAAAAAGCTTTTTTTTAGCCAAAAATGGGTACAGACCCCGTCATTCAAAACAAGGAAGCGACTAGCCTTATTAGTAGATTAAGGATAAAGGATAATCTACGTACATAAAAGTATTACCTACAGCCCAAAGGGGTCATTGACTAGTCTTGCTGAAGAAGAGGGCAAGTTATATAAATAATTGACATTTTCAACAATCCTTTAAGTTATTTCTAACACAACACTTAGTTAATAACTCATTCATAAATTCAGCCCTTTCATAGAGGGATTGTTATTGACTCACAAAAGGCACTTTTTCACTTACATACTCCTGAACTTGGTAGCGTGAGGTTTGCTCTGTAATGCTGGCGGCCTCGTCCATCTCGTACGTGTTGCCAGGATCGGCCTTTTCTCAACTCGGTCTTCTGAGAAATGAAGAATGATGTTCACCAAAGCCTTCAAATATCTCACTCGACAATCTTTCTGGCTCACTCAATCTGATCTAGTGGAAAGGGGGATCAAACCTATTTCACGAAGTTAAGAGCAAACGAGAACTCAGAAAGGAGCGTCAAAATGGAACAAAGCGGGAACCAAAGCAAGGGAGGAACGAAGGAACAACGAAGACGAGGAATAAGAAGAAGAAGAAGAAAGAGAGGGCGAAATCTAGATGTGGAACTTGAACCTAATGGTTGGCTAGGATAATGGAAAAACTTGTACTGGCAAGATGAACTGGATGAGGCTGAGGCAGGTGAATCTGTGTTGCTTGAAAATGGATAGATCAAAACAAACAATAACTTTTAGGTCTAGCCCTTCATCTAATTGGAGCGACTTAGACTGTTTGCTTGAAGTTTGTTTTCCAGAGTGTTTTATTTATCAAGAAGATTGAATAACCTTCGTGTGTTTTAGGTCTGTGCGAACCAAGCTCTTACAGAATTTAGATTTTGGGGACTACGCAACAAGTGCTTCCACTGATATGCGAAATTCTGATTGAAAGTAGAAAACCTACTGGAAGGAAAATCGTTTTGGAAATCAGAAGGAAGATGGTAGAATTTGGTTTGAATGATCATTTTTAAGAGAAGTCTCAGAACATCTGTTATAACTTATAAAGCAAAGCTCGAGGGTGGGAATTCATATCGTATTTTGCTCTGCTCATACCACAAGGGTGATTGAGACTGATAATTCTTTTGTTTATTCAGTTATTTTAAACCTCAACACATGAACTTATCAACTAGTATTCAAATCCAACTTTGGAATGATTACCAAGAGTCGCACTTTGTCATTGGTCTTAAAGATTCCCAATTGCAAAGGAGAGGAAAGGCTGATCAACCACTGAAATTAGCCTTAATTTTTCCCTAGCGGTGAAGGTTGTTACGATTATGTCCCACGGCCTTGTCTCAGATTAATTGCTTACGGAGTGGAAGGTGATGGTCCTCACTAGGTTTTGTATAATAATTTAATGAGATTAAACTCTACACTCAAGAATGGATCAGACTAATATCTTTAATGGTTTGCCCAACAGACTTTTTGGCAAATGGAACCATAGGTTTTGAAATTTAGAATAGCTATAAAAGAACAATGGGCAGATGTCATCTTCCACGTATGAAAGCTTGAAAATTCTGGCGTCTGAGGGAAAGAAAAAAATCCCCTCTACGATTGGAAAGGGTTTGTCGAGATGCATTATTTGCGAGTTTCCATTTGCTTGTCTTTGGTGCAACAGCATGAATTTTCAAGATCTCAAAAACCGTCAAATCTCAACAATCTATCTCAAGACAACCAGCCGAGAAACAGTGCTTCGTTGCTCTCTTTGAAGTTTCCTGTATCTTTCTTCAGATTATGAGGAACGACCACAAAGGCTTTCATCTTCACTGGCTCTTCTCAAACTCTCTCTGTAGTAATTGTACATTGGAACACCGAGAACCATCTCTTCATTCCATCGCAAACCCATCTAAAATCTAAGTCAAAGAACCGAATCCCCATCTCAATTTTCTATTGAAATAAATGCACAAGAGATCTTGGAACAAGTTTGTAAAGGACCCTTCTCTTTGCAACCTTGAGCATAGTCAAAGTGGATCACCGTTTTCTTAGAAGATATGATTTAATTATAGCAAGCGGAAATCTAATTTTGTTGCTTTGATCATAATGAAAAAAAAAACATTTCAGATAATTGATGGCAGTTTTTAGATGAAACAACGTAATCCTTTCAACTTTCATCCTGTCTATAATTGTTGTTCCAATTTCTTGAACTTTCTTGTAGCTTTCACAAGATGGCGTTGGAATCCAATCGAACGTGCTTCTCCCTAGATTTATTTTCTTTGGTACCCAGCGCTCTCTGTGACCTTTCCAGGAAAACTTTTCTCTCTACTCAGTTCCAGATTTTAATTAGATACTTACCCTCAAGAACTTGACGGTCTTTTCATCCACATCTGAGTCCCGATAGGTGACAAATTTGGGTTGGCCTCGGCTATTAAATTTGCCTCCACGACGTTCTCCAGCAGCACCTCCCATTACCACTTTATCACTTAAAATCCTTGCACTTCAAAGGTTTCAATTGTTCCCAATGGAACGTGCAAATTGGGATGCATTCTTAAATCATCAGAGTTTCGTAGGAACGTCTTGTTTTGCCCATGACATATTTGTGTTTGACAGATTGAAGCATCTATTTTCTGATTGGAAAGGATACCGGATAGATGCTCTTTAGCCTTGAGGGATACACCTCCATCAACATTTCAGCCTTTATCAATATTTCATGGAAAGCTACTTTGAAGAGAATATTTGGGTCGTCAAGCTCGAGAAAATATTTTCTGATATTAGGATTTTTTAGATTCGTTGCAAGCTCAGTTTGTTATTCCATTTCTAAGGAATTTGCCTGCAGATATGTGCAAATAAATCATCAACCGATAAGGTATTACCAATATCGTGGCTCTCTTTTTCATGAGTTCAATTTAAATATCAAAATTTCGGTCATGAATCTCAGACCGAAAGGGTTCTTCACTGAAACCGAAAGTTTCGGTTAAAGAGGCTGAAAGAGATAGCACCTGATTTCATGAATATTAGACCTTAAAACTTTAAATATCAATGAAATGGAGAAGACATTTCTTCCATTCAGGGATATTATTAAGACCTATATATTTCATGGATCCACAAATTACATATTAATGAGACGTACTATTTCAGGGGATTTTGGCCCAAAGTATACTTCGATTTTTTGGTAATGAAAAGGATGCGAGATCTGAAAAATGCAGCGAACCAGTGTTGCCATACGATTTCAAGCCAAAACAGTTTGCCAAAAACTGTCTGACAGCATATATCACTCACTCTCACTGCTGTTGAACAGACAGTCAGAGAGGCCAAACTTACATTGTTTTATTATTGTTTATTGATTTACCAACCAGAACATTGTAAAAATATACAGAAGGAAAATAGTGAGAGAGAGAAGAAAAGAATAAAGAACAACGAAATTGATGGAACACTTTAGGTTAAAACAATATCAGGTGGGAGCAAAAGTCTCCAGTCTTGATACCTGATTTGAAAGACGCACTAGAAGGGGTTGAGCGGAGATTTAAGGGCAATGAGTTCCAATAATGAATTATTCTATTGCTGAAGAAGTGACGTAAACTTCTTAGCAGCCTCTGCCTTAGGAAGGTCTTGAAATTTGTCGTTTTGTGTGGGCTTCTAAAAGGTTCGTTTCCGTCAGGTACTTACGAAAATTCTACGATTGCATCTCATTCTCGACCGTTTGTTGCGAAGCAACTGACAGTTCAAAATATTTAATCGAACGCAGAATAGAAAAGAACAGACGGAACTCGGGAAGGAGATTCCTTTCCTCGACCAATCCGGAGAAACGGGCAGCTGAGAGGGTGGACATCATCTTCAAGAAGGGGTTTTCCAAGGCGATGGAAAACCCCTTCTTGAAGATGATGTCTTGTAAGAGATACTCTTACAAGAGACGACTTCCATCCGGATCGAAATGTTCCGTTTTGAGTTGGAATCAATCCGATTCGATTCAAAAAGTCGTCAATCCGATCGTGATCCATTGAGCCGGTTTCCAAATAAATTCAAATCAATCAACCTTATATTTGTAACCTATAACGCTAACTGCCGCAGAGAATGATGAAAATAAGGTATGCAACACTTGAAGTTTGGCGAAAAAAGCATGCATGCAAGCAGCATGCCTGGCGCGCGGTAAATAGGTCACGGTAAATAGGTCACAAGGTAAATAGGTCACGGTAAATAGGTCACAGTAAAAAGGTCACCGTAAAAAGGTCACGGGGTAAATAGGTCACAGTAAAAAGGTCACAAGGTAAATAGGTCACGGTAAAAAGGTCACACGGTAAATAGGTCACGGTGAAAAGGTCACAGTAAATAGGTCACAAGGTAAGGAATTCAAAAGCAGAAAAAGGCACAATAAAACTTCAAATTGAAACGATATTCATAATTTATTGTTGAGCACATGGACTGTATGCCATACAATCTATGTACAGATGTCAGTACAGTTTTGATTTTTTAAATCTTCTCGTGTTTTGAAAATTTTTTCGACAAATCTTGTACTTGAAAGGGTCCTTAGTTAGAAGTTGGAAGGAAATTGTACCGATACTTATTGAAAATTTAATGAATCATAAATACAACAAACCAAAAAAGTTATATTGTATCTAATTATGACATGGAATACCTTGCCCTTGTGTCATCAATGTGTTTTTTTAGCTGGAGAAGTATTTTTTTTATTCCAGAATCTTTTGAGGCCAGTTTTGAGATATAAAGGCAATGCAAAGCACTTAATTTTGTACTTTTATAAGAGCCACTCAGAAACACAATGTGTGTGAAAGAGTATTGAGGTATGAGGTAAATAATTGAAAGATACTTTTTCAATTATTTTATTACTTAACGGAACTTTATTAGTTAAAGGATTTGTCATGAATTTTTTTTGAAGTGTAAGTTGTATGAAATACCCCAAAGATATCATGACTCGATTATTATAATCCAAAGAAAGGGTGAACAATGCCGCCATTTGGGCTGCCAATCAAGCAAGCCTCGTGATATTGCAAGAAAATGACTTATCATAAATTCAAGCAATAAATTAAAGATGTTGGTTTGTTCAGTGGATTCGCAAGAATAAAATCTTATCTTGGCAATGACAATCACGCCATGGTCAGGAAGGTGAGAATGGGTTTTAAATGAATCCTCAAGAACTTCAGTAATATTCAGAACCCTTTGAATTTGACCCCCACATTTGCTTTTGTAGTATTCTATGAAGAATGTTAATTGAATGTTACAAAAATCGCCTCTAGATGGAGCTAAAAACAGGGGCAGAGTCCCTTGATTTCAGATCTATTCTCAACTTCGATTTTTGGTATTAACTTTTGAACAGTAATAACTTCAAATTAACTATAACCTATATTTTTGTTAGAGACACTCCTTGTTATTTGATTTGCTGAATTATTTGTTGCTGTTTAGTGTCATACTGACGTTTCCTTAACGTCCAGTAAAGCCCATGATTGATAAATTGTCTCAACCTCAGTTAAAGTACAATGTTCAGCCCAACAACAGTATGTGTTCGTAATTATTGCAATAACTTTCCTCGTGCGACCTTTTTACCTTGTGACATTTTAATGTGACCTATTTACCTTGTGACCTTTTTATTGTGACCTTTTTACCTTGTGACCTTTTTACTGTGACCTATTTACCTTGTGACCTTTTTACCGTGACCTATTTGCCTGTGACCGTTTTGCTTGTGACCTTTTTACCTACAAACGCATGCCTATTCTTTGAAGCTCATAAAATTTATTGCGTCTAGTCGGACCTCAATTCATCATAACAAAGGCCCGAGGTTCTTGGAAATAATTGATATTTTACTTTTATCTCCTTTCTCATTCGAAAGTATTCCAACGAATGCCTTTGCTACAATTGAGTCAATCATAAGCAAAACTAATTTTCAGGGCGATTGAATAAAAAGTACTTTAACCAGCGTTGCCCTGTTGCAAAAACAGGACTGAACACCGATCCAAACAATAATTTGACGATGCATATTTGTTCGGTTGATTCCAAAGAATTATATCTGTGTTACAAAATGTGTCCCATAGAGAGAAATGAAATAGTTTTGCGGCTTCTTTCTAGGAATGTATGATTTTGTTTATCTCATTTTCTACTGAAAAACTCAGCATATTTTCAACCAGATGAAAAAGAGGTCTCTAATGTAAAATAGCGATCATTTCCAGGGACAGGACTAGAGTCATTGAATACGCGCTAAAATTGAAGTAATTTAATTTGCCAAAATGGGCAGAGTAGCTCAACACGGCCAACAGCCCTGTTTTACCGCTGGCGGTATGATTTAAAACGCTCACTGGAGCAACCTTTATGCATGTCCCATTGCTTTTCAAAAGATAGACGCTAAAGATGAAAAATGGACGTATTAAGAAATGTGTTCCGTTCCATTTTCAAATGTTTTCCAAGGGCTCAAAATGACTTCACTTATCCTCGTCTATTTGTGTTTTACTTATCATGTGTGAAAGATAAAAAAGTAAAGAACATTCATTGTGCTGTATGTTGAGTAAACGTTCACTCATATGGCTCCAACTTGAATGATTGGTGTTGGAACAAAAGGAGCTGAAGTCTGAGAGGCATTTCCATGGTTATTGGACTTTTTTATGGCCCTCACGTTTTCGTACATCAGTGTGCATTTCACTGGAACGTGACCGAATAAACGACGTGCGAGTTCGTATCAAGAATGTATTCTAACGAAAAGGGTCTTATCGTCCCGAATTACCTCCACAATTCGTTTCAAAAGCTAAAACCAAAAGTTCCAACTTTCTCACGCCAACTTGGAGAAGAAATGATCCCAGGAAATGGCTACTCTGAACATGGCAGTTCCCGATTGACTCAGAGATATCGTGATCCAACCTACTTGTGTACATAGGTATATAGAGGACCCGGTAAACTTGTTTCTATGTGAAGCAAACAGGCACCGAAGATTGCGAATCTCATTTTTGCAAAACAACAGCTCCTTTTACAAGCGTAGAACACTTCAGAGCGATAAGAGGGAAAAAGTTTGTCAGGTCATTTATCTCGTCGTCGCAAACATCTCTCGTGAGATGAAACTGGCACACATGCTTGGTGTCTTGGGATGTCTAATGTTGAACGTATAGAGCATTATTCTCTTATTGTTCTTGACATCGGAGTGGGAATTAAACCTGGCAATGGGCTCGGATCTGGATGTAATCCCATTAGGGTAATCTGGGATTGATTAGCTTAAGAGTGAAGGTCCCCTTCAGGCAAGAGTGATCTCTAGACGTAAGAATGCCGCCTATTTTGGAAGCAATCTTAGTTCTATCTTACTGTACTAAGCTGTACTCGATCTATTGCTTTGCTCTTTTCGGAAATTCGATATCTTATCATCGATCAAGATTGGATTGACGATGCTCAATCTAGGACGTAAGCAAAGGGTCACGATTTCAGAGTTTCGTTGACTTTGTACAAAAACGAATGAAGGTGGCCTTTGTATTCTGAGCATTGGCAGGAGCGTCACAATTTCACGGAAAATCAAGGCAAAAGTTGGAAAGTTGCAAGTCGGACAGGCAAAAAATTGGAACGTTTTAGCCAGATTCGATTGGAACCGGAACAAATTCTGGCATTCTGGAGTGTTTCGATCCACGATTACGCTTTCATATGTCGTTTACTAACGCCAGACCTGTATTGAAGCTGCAAATGTATTTTCAAGGTTTTAATAACTGGAACTAAAATTAAAATCAATTCCATTTCAGTTGATTTAACTGAGATGATCCGATATCCTGACACATTACGGTTTTGATTGTGATGTCCAAATACAAATAAAAGAGATTCTTATCCAAAAATGATTCTCCCATTTGGAATGCACACTCTCTTTTCTAAAATTAAATTCCTCTGTTTAAGCGCCCTTTCGAAAGCTTAAAACAGTTTATTGTCAGAAGTCTTTGGTTGACGAATACAAAATAGAGGGTGAATACGAAGTACTTTAAAAACTATTCAAACCACAAATTGACTTCATCGTCTCGTTTTGACACGAGTTATTGTTAATGTGTTGAAAACTTCTAACAAACCCGTTGATCTGCCCAACTTACGCTCAAAAAGCCTTTTTTTGTGAAATTTGCTTTGAACATATCAATTAGTAAAATCATTAGTTAAATGAAAGTCTTGGAAGAACTTGGCCTTGAAAGAGCCCGAGTAAAAATCGATTCATTGTTCAAGACTTTGGACATTGAGTCGATGACATTATATAGCATATGATTACGAGAGCTGGATTGTATCAACGGAATTCTTTCTAATCAAATGAATAATTGAAAGCTCTGCAATAGTTCCTTTCTCTTCACAAAAATGGCATGATTCATACTGCTCGTTTCACGCATCCAACGAAACTTACATTTTTCACGTTTACAACGAAACAAATAAACTGCAGACACAAATATCCCGTGGGCAAACCACCTTCAACACTTCAGGAGAAGCCAAAATGAACTACCAAACTGGCTAGAATTGATCTGGCTCACTCACAAAGGAATACACTTCGTTTTCTTGCTTCACCAAAGCTCAAGAATGGAACCAATGAAAAGCGATCACTTTTTGCTCAATTTCAAGTCGTTAGCCAGTCTCCGTGAGATTCACAATGGTCCAATAATTCCCTGGAACACGGTAAAAAACGACAAAGGGTGGAGCCAAGGTAAACACCAAGCGAACCCATAGTCGTTAACCCATTCCATTCCGGTAATGGTTGAACATTGGAACATGTTCCTCAAACCTTCAGTGACACCGCGGGAGTCGACTTCAAAACGACCACGAAAGAGGAACAAACGAAGCGCGCACTGTACCAAACGGATCCATACAGTACGCCCATGGCTCTGAAACTACCTCACTACACTTTGCAATAGACAGTACTGTATCTTTAAAACTAGAGAAGGTACGGCAACAGCGAGGATCAAGTAGAATGCGAAGGAGCTCGTTTCTCCTGATGTGGGTTGGGATGACTGGAAGGACGGAAGGAACAACAATGGCGTTCGTTCCTCGTTTTGGAAGGTGTTCCGCCGGTTCCATTTCTCTCCTTGTCTTTCCTAATGGAATGAGCACGAAGAAACATACACAAGTGGTGCCGTAGGAAACGGAATTGGGCCCCTTGGGTTTTCTTGTGCATCCCAAGGGACTCGCTTTCGCAGGAATGGGTGAAAAGGCGTGTTCATTCCTGGGACGAGGTTGGCTTTTCAAAAAAGGACAAGGCGATTTTGAATGATGCTTGTATGTTGCTTGCATGTGATGCGAGTCCTTGTTCAATGCACTTTGTGTTACCTCAATACTTATGAAACGCTGGCATTGTGCTTCTGGGCGTATGTAGACTCTATTGCAAGGACAAGTACTTATCCAATGCATAGACTTCAGGGCACGGCACATGGCTTAATTGATGATCGTATGACAAATCTGAGCGCAGCATTAGAGACGAGCCATTAGGGTGATTTAATTTTATGGACTTTCAAAAACCGGAAACACAGTTTCTTGAAAGGCTTGTGAACTTTATTTTGGAAGCAAATTACTAACAAAGAGAAATACAATTTCTAATTCCACGAAGAAGAAAATAATTTTTTATACAATAGTTTGTTCCTCTTACTATATTAATGTTAATTCTTCCAAGGAATATCAAAAATCAAAAATTCATCGTGTAAGTTGTATTGGCCCCATTGATAATTATGTATGATTTGTTATTATCTAAGTTTCCAAACGTAAGTTCTTTTACATTATTTGGAAGAGGAAAATTTCAGAACATTTAGGAGAGCTTAACTTGCAGTTTGTTCAAGAGTCACGTTATTCTTGCATTGCTTCTATTATGCATTTTTGGGGGCATTCTTTTTTCACTTCCTCAAAGTGTTCTCAGATTTAATGGTCGAAATAGAGTTTTTCCAGCCTCTACTTTAAAAGACACCAGTTTCGACTACCTCGTGAATAAAAATTAAATAATTGACCCTTGAACACCGTCAATGTTCTGAGAAAATAATACTTCGTTTGAAGGTAAAAGTTTTGCCCCAACTTTTGAACCTTTTAACTGTTGCAGGCAGAATAATTAAGAAAAAAGAATTTTTATGTTAAGCTAATTGAGTACATGTTGAAAAATGGAAAATTGCTTGTGGATTGAGCACATTTTTATACCATCGTTACAAGGAATGGGATTCCCTGTAAAGAATATAAACCATTAACGTTATTGCATTGAATTAACATTGATATAATATTTGGTCTACCAATGAGTTACTGCTGGCAGATCTGAGTTAATCAAGTAAGTAAGTATTAGTTGACTGAGTGCAGATTAATGAACTTACGTGGGACTCGTGTGGCTATCGGTTATGATGTTTTGAACTGTTTTTCGTGGTCGTCAGCAATAAAATATTTTTGTATCTTAAGATATCAAATCTACAAATAAATAAGGATGAATTTATGATACTTACCATTTTTATTTTCTACCAGGCTCAATTCAACTTGACCTTTCTTCTTCACTCGTATTAATAAGATCGATATTTTTCAGAGTAAACCTGAAGCCTACACAAAATCAGAGCCACTTGATACCATCAATTAAATCACATTTTCCATGGTATCCTTAGTATTTTTTAATTGATAAACAAAGTAAACTTTTTCCTGCATGGTTAAACAAATTACCTTGCTTTCCTTACTCCAAACATATTTCCTTAGGTACACACACCTGATCTAGAAATGTGCATTAACTACATATAAAAACAATAGAATAAATGATTGATCAGTTGTCAGCTCATCTCAAAAGAGCAACGAACACTGCCATTTTAAGTCATGTTGAAGTACGCTGCCACTTTCGCTTTTGTGGCCTTTTTGGCCTCGACCACCGACGCCTTGGTTAAACAATGCCGTAAGTCTTCAAACTCTAAAATCTCAATACGCCTCTGGACACAACCTTGATCTACTTGATCTCGCTCTTTTGATCCCTTTTAGCCGGTTACGAAGACTCTCAAATGGTCTTCATCAACGGAACTACTCCTGATGAGATTGCCATTCCTGGATCCTTTGATCTGTCCATGTTCGTAGTGGTGAAGGAAGATGCACCGGAAGACCTTTTCATGGGACTACAAATCACCCGACTGGATCCTGAACTCGAAGTGCCTTGCGTCGACGGAATCGGATCTTGGTGTGTATTTTGAGTGTATTTGTTATAGCGGTTTTGTTGGCTTGTAATATGACCTATTTGCCCTCGGCAGTCCCTATGATTTGTGTCAGATCATCGACAACTTCCCTGAGGAATCTTGCGCTCTCTTGCCTCAAGATTGCTCTTGCCCCTTGTTGGCCAACAACTTTGACTTGAAAGGCCTGACTGTGAATGTACCTGACTTTGGACCTTTGACCCCGCTCATGATTGGGTCTTATGTCGCCAAGGCCGTGCTTTATCCGTTGTCCGATCCTTCCAACGAGTTGGGATGCATCGAATTTGACTTCTCGTTTGTGCAGGGTTGAAATACAATCGAGGTTTGGTACTCGAGTGCCTATTTATTCCGACGATTATCTTACATTATTTAAGACAGTTCATTCTGGAACTTTCTATTTCTCGTTCATTTTCTAAGTGCTCTTGAGAACCCTATCTAAAAAGTGCGAAATTAAAAGGAACGGAACTACAATTAATAACATAAATATTTCTTACTACCTCCAATTATCAATCCAAATCATTTTTCATACCAAGAATACGATGTCTCAACCCAAAACAGTACTTTGAAACTTGAATGTCGTCAAAATAAATCCATGTGCGGTTTGGTGATTTTGTACAAAACTTTGCGCGGTTGATTCTGCTTTGTTTGAGCTAAAGGCTTTATATGTATGCAAAGCCTTTAGTTTGAGCTTCTTTTGAGGAACTTATAAGAAATAGCAAATGACAATATATCTTACCTCGTCGGACTCCTTCCCACAAACCACAACGGTTGGATCGTCAGGAGCTTTCCATGAGGATCCTCCTCCTCCAACATCACCTCCTCCCCCACCATACATTATGACTGGGGTTTCTGATGTCTTAAAGATATTTGAATTTCATCTGTAACATAAAAACCGGGGCAAATTAGATTCCCTTTCTGTTGTATTCCTGAATTATCAAAATGCAGGAACACTCATTTCATTTTCTAATGCTGCACAAGACCCGAATTATAAGGCCTGATCTTAAGGTGATCCAAGCAAACAAAACCACTGTTCAAGTTGGCTTTACGAACCATTTTTTCCGAGAATTTCATTGTAATATCTTCCTAAAACTAAAAATAAAATAACTTCTCCCATCTTTAATGTTTATGCGCTGGCGACTTTTTTCGCGGAGGGCCAATTTCCCGAATTTGGCTCATATAAACTTCCATCGGTCATTTCTTAAAGATTTGAATATATTTTGTGAATCCAATGTCATCAAAGTAATAAACATAACTGTGTGGGCACACCATTTAGGACTTTTCCAAAAGTTTCGGGGCCATCCAACAATCACTTGTCATTGAAGTGGGCCACGGGCCAACAGCCTACAGAAGTTAGTGCTATGCAATACAAGAGATGATATATGATTGAACAAGTTCGAATGTCTTCAAGGGCTCCGCCCTAACTCAGGTTGGTGTTGGCTAGACAAATCATTTGTGTTAATAAAATTTAAGTTTGATTTACCTTTTATCTCCTGAATTTTTCTCCTGAAATTTGTCCTCTCTTTGAGATAAAATTTGGTTTGAATCCAATAAATTTCTTATATAAATGTTATAAGAACTCAAAAAAAATATTTCCAATTTCCAGGTCAGTTGTTGAGGGCATTTGAAAACATAAGGTCAGTTGTTGAGGGCATTTTGAAGCATAAGGTCTAGTGATGGACCGAAAGGGCTCATAACCGAAACCGAAAGTTTCGGCCGAAAGAGGGCTTAACCGAAACCGAAACCGAAAGCAGCTGACCACAAAATTGTTTAAATGCAAAATCCTCCTTAAAAATTAAATTGCTCATGTGTTCGATGTTGAGTAGTCGCAAATTTTGAAAGATCGGGAAACTTGAATTTCAGAGGTTCTTGGACGAATTTTTTTCGATTTTATTGTCAAAGTCCATCCTTAATAGTGCATGTCTGCTTTCAAAACCGAAACCGAAATTTCGGCCGAAAGCGCTTTCGGTCCATCACTAATAAGGTCAGTTGTTGAGGGCATTTTGAAGCAAAAGGTCAGTTGTTGAGGGCATTTTGAAGCATAAGGTCAGTTGTTGAGGGCATTTTGAAGCATAAGGTCAGTTGTTGAGGGCATTTTGAAGCATAAGGTCAGTTGTTGAGGGCATTTTGAAGCATAAGGTCAGTTGTTGAGGGCATTTTGAAGCATTAGGTCAGTTGGCTGTAAAAAGTTCAAGAATCATTGTTTTAACCTGATGCAGAGCTGAAATTGGAAATGGATTTCAAAAAGCAAGAAAGATTGCAAACTTAGAGACAGGTTTTTGAAACCTGTTTAGTTATTACGAATATTAATATGACATGGCCACTTTAAATAATATGGAGTCTTGATCACGGTGCGCGGCAAATCGGCCACAAGATAAAAAGGCCAAAAAGTCACAATAAAAAGGTCACAGTAAAATGGTCACACACCTGCATAGCTTTGCAGGTAGCCAAGGGTTAACCTACGGACCCTGGTACCTTCCTTGGTTGAAGATTGTCCCATGGGACCCCAAAATTAACCGGGTGGAACACAATTATGCCAAGGGAAAGGTCCCATAAACAGAGCAAATAAGAAGTCATTCCCAACATTTTTTAGGATACTGGTCCCAACCCACCCCGGATCTGGCGACTATGGAGCAGGGTGTTCTCTCACCCCTCTGCAGTCAAAATACCCTTCTGTTGAGATCTGCCGATGGACCTCTGAGATATTCCGGGTGAACATAACCATATCCGTGGAACATTTATTTCTCCACGGTGACCTTTTCACTGTGACCGTTTTACCTGATGACCTTTTTACCTTGTGACCTTTTTTACTCATGACTTTTTGCTCTGAGGTATTTACATGTCCTTGCTACCTGTTACAGCTTTTTTTACCTCTTTACCGACAATCTTGATCATAGTCCACACCATTGCAAATGTTAGAATAAATAGATTAAAGATTCTATCAACCTAGGCATTGGGGATCCTCAGTGCCCAAATTTGACTCAGAATCAAGAGATATACCGTACCTCAAAATGAGTTGAATACGTCAAATGTGACCCCTGTTACATATTTAAAAAAGTTTCAATCGCACAACGTCTTGATTTATGAAATTAGCATCTTTGAAAGTTGCTTAATATGATCGACACTCTTATTTTTCTGAACGGACTATGTTTCCCAAATGTTGAAATACTTTTCTTAATCAACCCACTATTCAAGGGTTGTCCATATCTGCCAACAGTAACTCGTTTCTAGATCAAACGTCATAAAAATGTTAATTGTATAGATCAAATTTATTTACCAGGAATCGCAGTCCTTGTAACGTTAACAAAAGAATCCCAATAACAGAAAGGTTATTGGGACAACACCGACTATCATATTCCAGACCCTCTACACAATACAACACATTGGACACCCAATGATGAAACATCTCGCAATAAACATTATATCTGATTTTTGACAACAACAATCCAATTACGTACTTGATATCAAAGGTTGAGTTAAGTCAAGTGCATGAATGAAATGCAATTGATTTGTTTGGAGATTGAAACTCGACAAATTTCTCAAAACATGCCTTTGCTTGTCATGGAGGAATAAACATTTCAAAAGTGCACTAATAATACACATTTGTTCACTGATGATTATGATGATCTAAACTGGTCCTGGGAATCACAAATTCCATACATCCAGCAAGTAAGTTGTTCTTCTTTCTTGGTTTAATTAAAAACGGCTTAATTTGAATGAATTGAGAGACCTTTCTTTTGCATGCGACTATGTACTGTTCAATGTTCATTGTTTGTTATCCTCCAGATTATTTATTAACTACCCTCATTCTATTATTCACTCTCTGGATCATTCATTGTAAGTCTTCAATTTTCCATTTCACTTGCACAAAGAAAACAAGAACATTTTAAATTAGCGCACCCTTAAACTTTAGCGGTGAATGATGACGAAGCGAGACCATAAACTTAATTTGAAGTGAAAATGACTTAAAAAAATACTGGTTTGTTCCCGAAATTTTGCTTACTTCATGTGAAATACCTTACATCTTAAATCAGGCCTTACAATGTGCGTAAAAGAGTGGATGTGATTTCAGTGTCAATTTCTCAAACCGAAAATGGCAAAGTTCTACTTTTTGGAAGAAATTAAATTAAAGTATTTCTCTCTTAGACAGAAACTTCAAGCTTTTCTTTGTTGGACAAAGAAGATCAAGTTCTATTTTCTCAGCAAAACCAAAAGTAAATTCACAGTATTACTTTCCATTTTTACGAAAAAACTCGGAGTTTCGCGAGTTCATAAATTTCTGGCATAGCTTTCCTGACTCTGCCTATGACCTTTTTTCAGGAATTGACATTCCTGTATAATAGTTAAAAACCTAATGTGCCAACAGTAATTCAAATTCTTGTACAATAAGTGACACCCCTGAACACAATTGCGTTTGAGTGGTTTCATGATAACCGTTGCATGATAAGGTAGTTTCTAAGGGCTTGAAAACTCGACACCTTAATTTCATCTTGTCTTTGTCGGTATTGAGCCTTCAGTTTTAGTTGTTTGGAGAGAAGAATATAAGACGTGATTGGATCGCGAGCATTGAATAACGAAAATCTTCTTTCTGATGTTCACTAGCTTCGTCAGCATTAATCATGTGTGAGCCTATCTGTAAGTTATGGTTCCTCCAAGGCTTCTATCAAAGAACCAATTTACTAGATAATGTGATCTCAACCGATTTATTCAGATTGGGATGGGATCAACTCACGAACGTGGCTTTCTAACATTTTAGAATGCTAAGAGTAGAAAATAATGTCAGGCGGGAAAGGGCCCTGAATTAGTTCGGCATGTTATGTGTTGGGTGGAGTCTGTCTGTTCACAATGCCTTTGTGGAAATTCATGTTGGTTCAGAAACACCTAGCTTGTGAGAATGAACGCTGTTTTATGGTTGTTGTTTTATGTCTGGAACGAGGGTTGTTCCAGTTCCTCGACGACAATAAAGTAGGACTAGTTTAACTACGTGATGAGAACAAAAATGATGAATGCATTGCAAATAAATGCGTGCATTTTCATTTTGTAGATTTGGATCTTCTTGTAAACTCAGGTTTGATGGTGGAAAATCAAGAGTTTAGGACTAAGCGACTCTTAGTAAAATATAAAAGGGGGCCTAAACGAAATTTCAAATGCCACTGAGCAGTTCTCATCTTGTAATGACGTTTTGCTCATTCCGTTAACTCATTTTTCTAGTCGTTCACATCTGATCAGTCTCAAATCTTGAGATGTGAATGTTGTGAATATGACTCTCTGAGGTCACATCGTACATTTCTTTACATTAGATGGCCTTGCTTTTACATCATTTCTTGTAAAACAAGTAATCCTCTCCTGAATGGATGACAGTTTTGTTTTCGATGGACTTTCGATCGTACATGATGCAGTTCAAAACATTTGACAGAAAAAAATTCTATGGACATAATAGTTTTACACACTATAAAAGTTCGTATATTGCTTGTTTATTTTGTGTAAGATTGGAGACGAAATCGAGATTTTAAAGGATATTTAAGAATATTAGTTTAAAAATATGAGCCACGTCTAGAGCTTGCAAATTATAACTTTTTCTGGAATGTTATAAAAGTGTAAAAACCAGCTTAGGTTGAAATTTTGCATTAAATTTTGCTCTAATGCAAAACACTAACAAGGTGCAAAAACAAGATATATGTGTTATTTAAAGGTTCATACAACAGGTAGTTGGTCTGTATTAGGAATTAGGGATGGGTCCGGATCGGCCACGAGCCGACTCCGCATCGGATCGGATCGGTTTCTGAGGTCGGTTCGCCGCGATCCGGATCGGAACCGACCTCTGAGGATTCGGCTCTCCATGAATCAATTACCATACGAAATCGAATACTTTTGAACCTGCACTGTAATTCATTTTGCAAGTTTTGGCATTGCATGATTGCAGGTCCACTTGTAGTTTTTAAGTGCTGGTTTTAATATTGACTACACCTTAGTAAGTAACTAATGAGAGCAAATCAAGTAACGAGTTTTGTTTATTTGCAACTTCCTTGCGTCTTAAGATTTCCAAATCTCACGGATGCCTAACTATAATGGAAAGAATATTTTCCGTCGTTGAGTAAACGAAAAGTTGCCGAACCGACCATGATCCGGAACCGAAAATCCTGGCCATTCTTATTACAAATGCTCCAAAATGCATTCATATCAAACTTCCCCTTTTGTGCTCAAGAGCCAATTTTGAGTTAGCATTAAGGCTCGAATAAGGTTGTTGTTTTCAACCTTCTAGCAAACCAATTTTGGCTAAAGCTTCATGAATTTGACAGAAATTGCCGAAAGTTGTTTTTTGCTTAAATGTGTGAGAATTGCTGGCTAAAATTGTCAGATGTGGCCAAAAGTTCGTCCAAAAATTTGACATTGGAATTTGAACTCCAGAGTCAATTTTCTAGTTATTCTTACGTTTCTGCCAATGAAAGAGAAACTACCGTTTAAAGGATAACAATGACAAGAATGAGCTTACTTATTCAAATTCAGATCATGCAGAATTGGGTCGAAATGCAAATTTCGGTGTCAAACAAGACAGATTATGCGTAAATGAGGCAACCTGACTTGCAAATCAACTTGCAATCATTGCAAACTGACATTTATTTCGACGAAAAGAAGGACATCATAAAAATTATAGATAATTAGTGGCAGTATTGGCAACGAAATCCGTTGTTAATGAGGTATTGTAGTTTTTTTTGAGACGCTGTATTCACAGCACCTTTCTTCATTTTTGCGCCCAAGGTTACGATGTGAAAAAACTCTAGTTATTCCAATTTTGCCGGTAAAATCCGCTAAAATCTCCGGGATATTCAGTTATTCCTCCAGAATTGTAAGTTTCGTCGTTATTAGACCAGGGACTACTGGGAATGATTGTACCGCACTCACTATTTGGGCAAGATCCGAACCCTGGACCTTGTTCCAGAAATTGATTACATTCGTTGCAAAGTGGCGACTCCGAGCACGATTCTTGACAGACTTGTCGAGGAACAATTTTGCATTTTGCTTTGGTACCACGACGACAATTCATCTTCGGGACATTTTGGCAAACGGGTTGCGATTTTTGTCCGTCACAAACGTTCTTGGTAATCTTGTAGCTTTTCTTAATGGAATTGTCAACACAAGTGGATTCGCCATCTTCAATGGTGTGACAGACTTTTTCCTGAATGGTTTGAAAATTGCATTTTGGACTTTGAGCCGTGATGTTGAAGACCTTCTCCTCGGAAACCACTTTGTATTCGGGAATCTTGATATTGATGCATTTTTTAACAACTTTAGGTGGACATTCGGTCTTGGTCCGATTGACCATTTGTTGTTCGGGCGCCATGTAAGTTTCCGTCCTGGAAAAATTGATGGTTTCACATTTACGTTGGTAAGAAACACGACCAGGAACCACTCGTGTAACTTGTTGCACATTTCTTTCGGGAACTTGACGGCAGACCCGCTGAGTTTGTTGTCCACAACATTGCTGGACTCCAACATTACATTGGACACCCTGACCGTAACACACAGGACTTTGGATCTGTTGGCAGTTTTGATTGGGATTGTTTAGTCCAGTGGGGCAAATTGTTTGGGTACTATAATCATTCATTGAGCAAACGCTCTGCCCTTGTTCGCAGGATCCGGTTCCGCACATTGAAGTGGAACATCTTGGAGCAGGGATGTCGTAGCAAGCGGTTCGATAGGTAATACTCACGACTGGAACTGTCACCGTGGATGATTCGCCCACAACCGGGACATTGGTGCATTGTTGTCGCGAATCTGGAATAACTCGGGTCTTTTCAACTTGGGTGGTTATCATTTCTGAGTAGACTCTCTCCGAGCAATCGAATTCGGTTTGATCGAAGCAGTGCTCCTTGACCGTCTCGCCTAAGGGTTGGAGCATCTCATTCTTCCAAATGATGTCTTCGGAGACTGTCTCCGTGCTCAGAGTACAGACCTTCTTCTCAATGTTCCAACATTTTTTCACCGGTTGGGCCTTGCAAGATGAGCCCGGAAATTGTCTCTCGACAACCTCAGTGACCAATCGGCAAGTCGGGATGTTTTGAGAAGAGCAAACTTGCTCCGTTGTCATTTGGCATTGGGGATCGTCCTCGATTTCGCATTTCCGTTCATAAGCTGTGTAACATTTTTGTCCGCCAACACAACAATTGGCATTGGCCATACCACAGCATTGGTTGGTCATTTCACAAGGGCTCATAGGGTAACTCGGATTCATAGGAGGCCTCACTGGATAAGTAGGCCTCATTGGAGGCATCATAAGAAATTGTGGGTCTGGATCCGGGATAGCCTCAGCTTGGGGATCGGCCTCTGCATCTGCCTCAGGCGCAGATTGAACAAGATTGAGGCTCAGTCCAAATAGGAATGTCAAAAGAAGAGCCTTATGGAAAAGGAGGAAATCACCTAATAACTATTGAATTGTCAAGATAACCTATCAAAAAGTGGTGCTTACGTTTCTGGGCCATCTCTTTGAAATTGGTGACATGATGTTATTGGGACTGAATGATCCTCCAATGAGTGAGCACTGACAGTAGTAAGAGCTTTAAGGATGTGGCAACGGGAAAAGACGCAAGTAAATAGCAACAATTAGCTCAAATCTCATCGCCTTTTATGAAACTCTCTTGGCGGGAGGGGAGCAATGAGAAACCGGCCAGTCTTTGCCGGCCTTCGTACATTTTTTCATGTTGCGTAATATGTCCAATTCATAGGTGGTTTTAAGGTCATTTAGTGCAAAGGGAGTGGGGAAGGAAGAAAAAGAGAATACGATGGTGTCACAAAATTTCTCTTGTATCTACGTACTATTAGCTAGGCAAGATCTAAAGACACATGAACTTAAACGAATGATAGAAACGGTAATCTCCTGAACTATTGATTCGTCGCAAAAACAACTAAAAAGTCGTAGAGTCAAAACCGGATATCGAAACACTAGAAAGAAGTCTAAAGCAAATTATTGTTCTTTAGCATATTTTGATCAGTTCTTTTAAAGCATATTTTAGGTTTTGGTTCATATATTTAAGCAAATTTTGAGCCTTTTCTCCCATATTTTAGGGCCTAAAGCGAAATTTCCCAAGCATATTTTAGCCATCTTTCCTCATGATGAGGCCCCCGGGTTTACTGGGGTCCCAATTGGCATTTAATTTTCCCTTATCGACAACATTCTGAGCCTTCAATCCTACATTTTTTCCCTTTGATGTTCTCCAGCTTTTGAAAATCGATTTTGACAAGAAATTGTAACTCGAATCACTTTTTTAGAAAGAATCCCACTGTTACTTTTAAATAGAGTCCGGGGATTTTTTATAATTATAAAATCGTAGTTCGTAAAGATAAACCTGTATTTCGGATAAGAATATGTCAGTGAGAATCAAGAATGCGATTTAATTACACTGACCCTTGGATAATCTCATCTTGGCTCCCGAAAGTCGATTGACCATAGTAGTGATGGAAACGATCCAATCACCAATCATTTTCACGATAGGTTGCCAAAGTAGGTCTGCCAATTAGCCTTCTGAGTCGATCATTTTTCTGTTTAATGCTATCAGGAAAAAAGCTTTCCTCTTGAGACGAACGCAAATTATTGATTTATTTGACTTTGGATCAGGGGCGCTATGTAAAGAGAACTTGCTTCTTGATTTTGCAAGATGGTGTACTATGTAAGGGGTGATGGCAAACCTAAAGCTAGCAATCTCATGTGAGGAAGATTGACAGATTGGATTTTTCCATCAGTAGACCATAGTACGCCACAACCCATCAGACATGTCAGTTTTGCATTCGTTGCATTACCGAGCCTTCACTCATAGATATGGGCGCCAAGCGCCTAGATTCCCAACCTTGAATGTCCATCTATTGACGGATATTTGAAATTCGGTACCGAGATGGACTTAGTCGTTTTTTTCAAACTCAGTGAACCAGAACTCTAGCACAGACATACACAGATATGACAAACTGAGCTAAATGGGTGCTTTGTTTTGAAGGAAAAGTCACAATTTGTTGTTGTACTGCATTCAGTTACTGCTGAAAAACAAGTATGTCCAAACTAATTACTCAGAGCCATCTGCTTTTACAGCCACGAAACTTATTTCCACCTTCAAAATGATTTGATAAGATATTTCAAGACATTATCTTATTTCCAAACGAGGGGTTTGGCAGAAGGACTATTATCATTTACATGTCAAATAATTGCATGCTAAGAGCAATTGTGTTTATTGCATAAATAAGCAATTAAAACCCCTAAGAAATATCAGAACTCAAATTTGGAATTTGTTTATATGTCTGCAACATGTAATTTATCCCAATACAAAGATTTTCATGTGTGAAGCAAGTAAATTTGGACATACTAAGCTGAAAACTGGAAAAGTGAAAATTCAACAAGTTTCCCCACATTATGTGTCTTCAGCAAAAAGTAGTCTTTTAAGACCTGGTAGTATATCGCATCTGGGGATATCTATGAACTTGAGATGTTGTGATCTTGCATGCATTGTGACTGAAGTGTAAAGTAAGAAAAGCGATTTGAAAAAATACACATATCATATCATCATGTTGAACTAGCTGTATCTTTTCAAAAGCAAAAGAACATTGTCCTGTGTGTTTTAAAGCAATATATCATTTGAAGTCTTTAATTAATGGCTGGGCTGTTTGTTTCCATCCACGATGTTCAATCCCGGAAATTTGTTCAACATTCTTATCAAGTGGCCACACTGAAGGCTATCCCTTTATTCCTCGGTTGCTCCATGGACAGGGTTGCCGTTTAAAAAACAGTTTAGCAACTTGGACAAATTAATCACCCAAAAAATTGTGATGTTGACGCACCATTTATAGATTCAATGCCAAGTTAAGTTCTCCGATATCTAAGATTCTATTTGAAAATGTAACTTTGAACCTGTCTCTCATGGCACCAATACGGCAACTTCAATGATTCATTAGGAAACTCCGATTCTCATGTTAGTTGACATTTATCCCGGTAGAGATGCAAATTCCAACCAGAAGTGTCTTTGATGGTCAACACCGTCATCTATTGATGATTACTTTCAAATTTGGAACCGAGATGAACTTAGTCGATTTGAGCCCAGTGGGCTTGGTTGAGCATGCGCGCAATACCTGTTTTTCGGTTTCAACTTCAGAGTTGCGCCGCAAGGGTCCCTCGTAGGGTTGGCAGTCTCCCTCACTGGAAGTGTGGCCAAGCCGTCTTTGCTTCACTTTTCGACCGTAGAATCATTCAATTGGTTCTTCGACAAAGTTGACCCTGAACGATTTTGTTGTTAACAAAAATATTTCGTTTGCGCTGTCTTGGGAGTAGGACTCGATTCGATCACCATTCAATTACAAATATTACAGGAATGAGACCTCCTATCAGGACGTGACTTAAATTTTTGAAAAGCTAAAAGACCATGCTATTCGATGATGTGTATTTCATTGATATCAAATGAATGATTGAGGCGCTATATCCAACCAAGTGCAAGAGTTCCTCGGAGCGATTGAAAGTAATCACCTAATTTTCAATGATGATAAGGTTTATAGACTTGATACCTTCAGTGCATCCAGAACAGATGGGGGAGGGTCCATTTACTGTAGATTTGGTTCAATTTTGTTTTGTTTTCTCAAGAGGGCCAATTTGAATACATTTTTAGCCCTGCTCGACCTTTTGCAGACCTCCCGAACTCATTGGAGCCCAAATGGGGGAAGCATATTCAAGATGTGGTTGAACAATCGACTTGTACAGAGTTAGCATCGTAATACTATATCTGGACTTGAAAGTCCGATGGATCCAACCACACGTTTGAAATGCCTTCCCCACTTTTAGTTTTAACTGGATATGCTTAACGACCTTTCTATCCTCTTGGATGACAACTCCTAAATCCTTCATGGACGATACCTGCTCAATATCACAACCTCCAAAACCTCCATTGTTTTTGAATGGAACATCTAATTTTGACGCCTCATGCCTCATTGTGCGGAATTCATCCCGTTCAAAGCCATGTTACGAGGCGCCCGCCAAATCAAATGCGAAAGTCAATGCTGAAGACAAACTACAGGGAATTTACTAAACTTTATTACATATTATATTTCAACATATTCTTCCTCTTTTTTAATACATTCCTCCCATCGCTTTACCCGCTTATTGAAAGCCGCTACGTTCATTTCCTTGGTGACGGTCTTACAAACCCCCGACCACTCCTTCTAGGCTGTATTGCTTGAAATGGAGGGGCCAGCCAATTATTTTTTAGCCGTGGAGAAATAGAAGAAGTCTACCGGGACCAAATTAGGTGAATAGGGTGGATGGTAGATCAATTTTATCGATCTGATAGCAATGAGTTTCTTCGTGATGTGTGCTGTGTGGAAGCTCCAATTGTCTATGTGCAAAAGCATTCGTTTTTGGGCATGGTTGGCCTTTTGGACATGAAGTTTTTCAAGAAAGTGGCCATGATATTGCATAAGAAGACTGCATTGATCTTGGTTCCGGCCAGGACATAATGCTGGTTGATAAGTCTCATGTTGTAGAACCAGGTAATAGCCATTTGTTTTTACCGACTCTCCTGAACCTTAACCTACTCGGGCCTCTTGGACCTCTTGGAATCCATTGTTTGTTGGATTTTTTTGTTTAGTCCATGGCCACAATGGAAAAAAAGGCCTGACCTTTGCGGAATTTGGCATTAAAGAACACCTATGCACATCTCGGGCACTCCTTGTTGTGATCATCTGTGAGTTGTTGTGGGACCCACCTTGTAGCCTATTTTACGAGGCCAAGGTCATCACCAAGCACCCTTCGAAGAGTTGGCGGGCGCCTCGTACTCTTGCCGACCCAAGAGTAGACTTTCTTCAAATCATCAACCACATTGTTCGAGTCCCGAACATTCCTTCCACAAACTAATTTTGTGTTATCAGCATATGAAAAAATACTGGATTTTGTACTAAACCACTGGAGAAAAGCAATAAAGAGAATAAACAAGAGCGGACCTAAAAGTGAACCTTGTGGAACACCTGACTTGACATCTTACATGCCACTAAATGATGCTTCAACCTTAACCTTTTGCTTCCTTTCGCTCATAAATCTACCAATCCAATTCAGGACCTTACCCTGGATCCTAAACTCTGAGTTGATTGAACAAAAGACCATGATCGACCTTATAAAAGGCCTTGGTAAATTCAAGATAGATTACCTCTACTGAATCATGCTTTTCAACTGACTCGTGACTTTCAAGCCCGTCAATAATTTGGTCAATATGGTCAACCAGTTACTGTACTAAAATGAGCTCGAACTCATGCTGTCCAGAAGGAATAACTGCATATCATGGACTTCCAAATAATGTACAAGCTTGGACTTCATGATATTATTGTGTTCAAAAATCAAAAAGCCATGCTGAGTAATCAAAATTAAGACCAAAGACTAAACGGAAGCACCCACAACCGTTTCTACCTCAAGATGGCGCTGATTGTCATTTTTTCTCTTTCATTGAAGCTCAACTTTGCTTCCCACGGTATGTATGTAATATGTATGTATTCGTCCTTAACTGCCTTTAGGCTCGTTTTACAGTAAGTGGTCAACAAAATAAAATAAAAATAAAAAGAGGGCAACACTCGTCTGGAACAGAGGAAAGAATTGATGCAAATTCAATAAAACGTGATAAATCTTAAGCTCAATCGGTTTTTTGTTTGGGCAAAATTGCTATGTTTATTCACCCTACATTTATAGAAGTATCTAGATTGGACATGGCCCAATGACATGCGAGTGATTGTTTTCATAACAAAAACGAAAAATTCATGATAACCAGTACGGTACTCATGAGTTTTAGGAAAAAGAGCACTCTGGTCTTTTGGCACATATGATCAACTTGATTGTGGTAACCAGGTGTTCCTCAGGACTTCTGAATGTTCTTGGATAGATTGAATCCTCCATCCATTCAATTAAAGGCTTCGCCGTCATCCAAAGCAATCCTTATATGAAGGACATATAAATGGCAATTAATCAATTTGGGACGACGAAAAAGGGTAAATTGTCAACACCACCGGAGAAGCCTTGCTTCTTCCTCTGGAGCATTTCAAATTGTCATTTCTTGATAATTGTTCTTCACCCAGATGTGTGAAAAAATGCAATGCATTACAAGTTGAAAAAAAACGAAAAATACAAATTTTGGCACGTCAGACAAAAAATGCAAATGAAAACAAACAAATGGTGACCGTGCTGAGAGAAAGGGACATCACCCAAAACCGGTCTTCTCAAAACTAAAGCCAAACAAGCATGAATGTGAACTATCATTTTTGTTAGAAGTGAGCAATTGCATTTCATTTCCAAGATTTAAACATTTTTTTGTAAAATATTTCAATGAAATAGACGTATTAAAACAAATTAGGTATCGGATGAAGTCACCTGGTCAACAAACGCTTAAATGAACGCAACCTTTCCCCCTCAAAGTTCCGGGAAATTTTGAAATTTGGACCAAAATATTAAAGTTGTAATATCTTTTAATCTAGAGCATAACCTATTTGAAATTTTGCAGTTTTAGAAGCTTCTCTCTTTGAAGTAATGGCTAGTATGGTTTTCATGTTTTGGCATTTTGATACCATCTTTTTTTACCGATCTGAACACCGTGTTCCTTAAGAAGGCTTGCTCTGATGACAAGTTGTTCATTTTGAGAACAAGAGAGGGCACCCAAGTAGGATGTGTTGAGGGCAGGCTAAATCATGTAAGAGCCATCTAGGTGAAGAGAAGGTTGGTTTTCTTCAAAATCGTTCATTGTCAAGCTTTCGAGACGATGGGGAATGCACGTGACAAATATCCGTAACAAAACATCACTCTTTGGGGGGTATTTTTTTGCCGCTACAAGGAATGGGATTCCCTGAAAAAAATTGCGGAAACTGCACTTGGTTCGCTTTTGAGGTTGCATGTTGTTGATGTTCAAATCATCTTCTATCATATTATTTGCATTTGATAGCCATTTTGGCAGAAATGGTATTCGAAAGAATGGTGCCAAAGAGAACAATTTCCCAGAACCAATATAAAGCAATTTTTCTTGTTTACACTAGAAATACTAAAAGGCAGAGATTGGCATTCGTAGGCTAACACACGGTGCCGATGATTCACGCTGGTGATTGGTCAAGAGCATTCAGTTGAACATTCAGCTTATTCTCACAAAGTTCAATAATAAACAAGAGTAGTTCTTTTTTGTTGATTTTGTAGTGCTTTTACTTGGTGATGGGGTTGCCAATTTACCTATGTGAAATCAAATTCCCCTCTGTCTACCAGTATTTATAAACCCGTTTTTTCTTTAAAGAGCACCAAAAGGCATGGCATCCCTGACTGTAGTGACTTCTGAGCAGGGTTGCAAATCAAACTCCCATTCGTGTTCGCTCATATACAAGAGCAAAGCACCCATTCTCCAAGCAGTAACCCTACCTTGCAACCTCCCGTAAAAAAACTTGCGCAAGCCGAGATTTCACATCACTGAGATTTTGTTGTCAATCACCCGATCATGTGACATTAAATGGCCCTTGTTTCAACTCCAGACTAATTCAAATTCACTTTTTTCATATCAGGTAAATACCTTAGACACATTTCCAGCAGACTTGAGGATTTTCAATAACCAAACTGCCCTATCAAATGAGTGAAATAGTTTAGATGTGTTTCTTAGAAGTAAAGGTTCCTTTAATCATGAACGTCGGCTTCCCGCATGATGAATGACGTCACAGACAGTCCGTGCCGGGTCGGGCAATCATAGATTTGAATGCCAATCTCTGAGAGGGTCCCTAGTTTACACTATGCATGATATACTAGGTATGCCATTTCAACCTCATTTAGTCAAAATGGCTGGTCGATTTATTCCCGGAAACATTGAATCCAGTCAAAGATGAAAAGGCTAAATTTGTGTGCAACACAAGAGCGGTTGGTTAGCAGCCATTCAGCTATAAATCATGACTTGTTGACCAGGCGTGGTGTCATTTTGATCACTTGAGTATGGTGGCTTAGAAATTGTTCATGCATGCAACGTTCTTGAAATAAAATATTTCCTCTATTAGACGAATTGAAGTATTGGAAAACAGGGTTCCTTTCGAAGTGAATTATTTTTTATTTTTTTACTAGCATTTCAGGTTTTCTCCCTCTGAGAAGTGCATTTTGCTCACTCTCAATCGAAGCGAGCAGCTCCCCCTGTAATTACAACAGAACCTCGAACTATTTCAGATGGATTGAAGTATTGCTTACAGCAGGAGTCGACAACAACTTTTGGATCAAGGCCATCAAAATTATTGTTGTGTAGTCAGGGGCCCTCCAAACAGATGTTGGTACTTTTTTGGGCCACATATCAACTATCAAAGAGCTCTGGCCCCACAAGTGCAGGTCCATGGATGCTTTCGGCCCACTAATTTGGACTTTCCCCATAACTCCTGCATCCACCAACGATCACTCTTGGCTGAAGGGTTGTTCAAGGGAATATCCCTCTGACAGTTCTCGAAAGGCAAAATATGGACATGACTACAATACATCCCGAAAATATTAGAAAGACTAGAAAAGTATCCTAATGCTATAAGGATGTACACTATTAAGCAATTTTATTTACCAATGTAACCATCCTTGAGCTTGATACAAACTGATAATCTTTGGAGCATTCCTGCTCTGAGGTTCTCCAAAATCTTAGGTTCAATCTCTGACCAGGCTTGCTTCACTTGTAATTTGAGTTGTTTAAGGTTGGTGGCACCAAGCATCCTTGCCAGCCTTTGCTTCAAGGTTGACCAAAGAATTTCAATTGGAGAACGGCAGACCTGTGTCAACTACTTCTAATATGTAATAGTACAATTACAATAACATTGGCCTCAAAAGTGATTAAATGCAATTATAATTACTTTATTTTTCCAATATAATTTATTGCAATTAGATTTACTTTCCAAAAGTAATTGAAAAACATTCAATTACATTTCAATTACATTATTTTTAAAACCAAGCTTGAACTCCTTTCTTTTCAAATGCAAAATGTGCAAAAAGCATCACAAACCTCTGAGCTTTTTGTGAATCAATCAACACACTGAAAAATATTGGAAGGAGGCGGGTAAATCTTTAAGATTTCTAATCCCATAACTTCTTATGTAGGTTGGTTTTTTGTTTGTTTTTTCTGGAGTCAGAAGGCAGCTTCGCAAGTGCAATCTGAGAGAGGCTGTCCGCCTTGTGGGGATATTGCCGCTCCACTGATCAAGCATTAATATTCACCTCACCCTCGGGAATGACCCCAAGTTTGGCCATTTAGGCCAACAAAGGCCTTGAATACTGAATGGAACTTATTACCACAGGCCACTAGGACTAGGCAAGCCCGGGACTCGAACCAGGGATGTTGTGGATAGCTGGCGAATTCTCAACCGTTACGCTACGATCATTTCCTACAGTATTTCAGTACATATGAAATAAAATTCTTTGGGTTTTACAATTACATTCCTTCTTTTTTTGGAGCCTGCCGTTTTTATGTATATATTTATCAAATTGTGTACAAAAGAAGGAGATCAACCCACAGAGGTAATTGAAACGAGGTAATAACTTTTGAAGGCTAAAAAGGACTCAACTTACAAGGTATCAACTTCATGTAACAACGATACATCAGTATCACTATAAGATTTCCTCTTCAATGATCAAGTTCTTGATCGTTTGAAGTGAAAGACGTAGGCTCAGCCGCTGTTTGGTCCGCCGTATAACCTTCGTAGCCTCCATAGCTTCCACCACCCCCGATACCAGAGCCTGGGTAAGAGCCACCACCGCCAATTTGGCCTGGATAAGAACCTCCCATGCTGTCCCCTGGATAATAACCACCCCCTCCGATCCCATCTCCAGGGAAAGAACCACCACCACCAATCTCATTTCCAGGGAAAGAACCACCACCACCAATCTCGTTTCCAGGGAAAGAACCACCACCACCAATCTCATTGCCGGGATAAGATCCTCCTCCACCGATTCCGGTTCCAGGGTAGTAAGTCCCTCCGCCGACCTCATCGCCGGGATAAGATCCTCCTCCACCGATCTCATTTCCAGGATAGGAAGCCCCTCCGCCAATCCCATCCCCAGGGAAGTAGCCACCCCCGCCGATTTCACCTCCGGGAAAATATTCCCCGCCACCAATTTCTCCGCCTGGATAATAACCGCCACCACCAACTCCAGGATAAAACCCAGAAGAGTCTCCTGGGTATTCGGTTACACCACTAGATCCAAAGAATCCGTCATCTGGCAACATGGGATTAGTTGGAATAAGTGTTCCACAACCACTGCTTGGGCAGGACCCAAATCCAGGACCTTGTTGCATGAATTGATTACATTGGTTGCAAAGTGGCGAATCGGAGCACGATTCTTGACAGACCCTTCGAGGAACCATTTCACATTTGTTCCTCGTTCCAAGGCGACAATTCATTTTGGGGATATTTTGGCAAATGGGTTCACGAGTTTGTCCGTCGCATTTGAGCTTGGTGATCCTAAACCTCTTTTTGATGGGGGTGGGACGACAAACTATTTCTCCAGTTGGAAATGTGTGGCAGAAACGGTCCTGAACAGTTTCATGTTTGCATTCTGGAAGCTGAACTGTGACTCCTTGTGTTTTCTTCTCTGGAACGACCCTGTATTCAGGAACTGTTATGTTAAGACATTTTGAGACAATTCTTGATGGGCATTCTTTCTTGGTCCGATTGACAAATTGTTGTTCAGGTTCAAAATACGTTTCGGTCTTGTTAAAAGCGATGATTTCACATTTCCTCTCGTATGTGACTCTACCAGGAACGACTCGTGTAACTTGTTGCACGTTCCTTTCGGGAACTTGACGGCAAACTTTCTGAGTTTGTTGACCACAACATTGCTGGGTGCCAGCATTACATTGGAGACCCTGACCGTAACAAACTGGTCTTTGGATTTGTTGGCAGTTTTGATTGGGATTGTTTAATCCAGCTGGGCAAATTGTTTGGGTATTGTAATCATTCCTTGAGCAAACGCTTTGCCCTTGTCCGCAAGATCCAGTTCCGCACATTGAAGTGGAACATCTTGGAGCAGGAATGTCGTAGCAAGCGGTTCGATAGGTAATACTCACGACTGGAACTGTTACCGTGGATGATTCGCCCACAACCGGGACATTGGTGCATTGTTGTCGCGAATCTGGAATAACTCGGGTCTTTTCAACTTGAGTGGTTACCATATCTGAGTAGACTTTTTCCGAGCAATTGAACGCGGTCTGATCGTAGCAATGTTCCCTAATACGCTCACTATGGGCTTGAAGGACCTCATTCTCCCATGTGATGTCTTGAAAAGCGGGTTTTGTAGCAGGGACACACACCTTCTTTTCGTAGCTCCAACATTTGGTCAATGGTTTGGGAGTACAGACAGAACCCGAGAACTCTCTCTCAACAATCTCAGTAACCTGTCGGCAAGTTGGTCGGGTCTCTTCGGAGCACACTCTTTCCATTAACATTTGGCATTGGGGATCATCCTCCATTTCGCATTTTCGATCGTAAGTAGTGTAACATTTTTGTCCACCCACACAGCAATTGGCATTGGCCATCCCACAACATTGGTTGGTCATTTCACAAGGGCTCATGGGTGGCCTTTGAGCCGGATAGGAAGGCATAATAGGCGGGCTCATCATGTACTGTGGGTCTGGATCCGGAATGGCCTCAGCTTGGGGATCAGCCTCTGCTTCTGCTTCAGCCTCGGCAGAGACATGGTTGAAGCTCAGTCCAATCAACAACATCAATATCACGGCCTTGGAATTAATTAAACCAGTCACATTAGTTACTTGGCAACGCTAAACTATATCCTTAATCTAAGTTATCTTGCTTGACGTTAAACACGCTTACCTTTCTTGGCCATTTCTTTGGAAGCGGTAACATTTTGTTCAAGATTGGAGGATCTCCCAATGCTTGAACAATGGCAGTGGCGAGCTTACTAAGAAATGACGGGAGGAAAAGACTGCGAAATTGAGATCCGTTTTGTCTTTCAAGATGCTCCCTTGGGAGATAGTGCGTCACCGGCCTGCCTTCTCTGATCCATTCTGCACAGAGAACATGATTGCCAGATGCAAGTTCACGATTCAAACATCATCACGGGCATGCATGTCAATCAACGAAAGAAAAAAATCCTGCTCACTCTCGAAAATTGATGTTCGAGCGACAACTGGATCGGATGGAGCCATTGCCAATAATGGAGCTCTCAGATACATTAATCAGGGATGCCAGGCGGTAAAAGCAAAGCGATACAAAATTTTAAGGACGTGAGAACATATAGAATGATGATGGAAAAGCCCCCAAAACAATTGCATAGGAAAGATTCATATGTGAATATTAGCGGGAAAATTGACTGTGGCAAACTTGAAGACTTCCTTGAGAGTGGGACGCATCGTTTTCAACACGTGACTTTGTGATTGTAGCCTCTTTTGAGCAGGCCTGGAGACGCCAAATCGACAAAATCATTGGGGTACTTCAAAGTACGGCCATGTCAACTCTAATGATCACAACATATGACAATACAAGTATATCTTTCAATAATGACGAGGAGGATTAGAAGTGGTTAGTGATTTACATTTGCAAACTGGTCTACTATGTTAGTGACAAGTTGCACTTTGATTCTTCAAAGACGCCAAGATTCTTTTTATGAAGGACACATTCAAATCAATGATCCAAACTCCTCTTGATGCACATATTACGTCATTTTGTGAATGACGAGACTTGTATTGTAGACATTTTAGGCCGCAGGTTAACGCATCTAATTCAAAAGCGAGAGCACACCAAAATCAAGTCAGATTAACCGGCCTTGAGAATATAATTGTGAAAACTCCTGTGTTTGAAACGCAGCAGCTAAGGAGAGTATATACTCAACGAATGCTAATTCAACTTGATTTTGGTATACTCTCGCTTTTGAATTAAATGCGTTAACATGCGGCCTTAAATCATGAAAGCGATAGAAGAAGAAGAAAAAGAGCACTTTGCGTTTAAGCAATAGGTTGACATCGCTAGAAAATTTTCTCTCACTCTATCAAATTTATATATTTTTTCTATATAAAAGAAAGACCATTCTCACTTGGTGATGCTTTTTGTAGCAACTATTCTGATTAATAATGGTTGGGAAGCGCTTTTATACGTATACGATTTTCAAGTGTCTCCCAAATACCAACATTGATGACAGAGATTCTTTGAGACATTTGACGATTTTTGAAAATCATGCCAACTAAAAAGTTGGTTCTGCTTTGTAGAAAATGAAACTAAGAAACAAAAATGTATTTTTTTTGCTTCTTCCTTAGTAGCTGATGAAGTTGCTCAATTGGTTTGGGTATAAAATGAACAGACTGTGGGAAAACACAAAGAAATTGGCTTATAGAATATTTACCTTTAAACTTTGCTTTTGATATGGAAAAACCTTGATTGAGTTCCCTCTTCGACCTTATGCATACGTTTTATTTAGTGACGAACGGACCAAGTTCAGCAACCTCGTATCATATCTTAATTGTCAGATCAGCCGAAACTCCTTGGCCACCAAAATTCATCTCGTTTCTGTTTCCTAGAGAACTTTGCCCCTGTCCAGATTTCTTACAGAATGTTGCTTCAGGGCAATAATGGATGGGATTTCGCCATCTCACGTTATGGTACGTACAATGGACACCAACTTTGGAGGAAGCATTTTAACCAAGCGAGGAAGAATGAATGTCCGAGTAAGTCTTTTGACGCAGAATGCAGAATATTTCAGATTCCTAGCTCTCCAGAAAAGTCCCTCTTGCAGTCTCGAGGATCGTCACAAACGGGAAGTCGCGGGAGATTCTCTCAGAAAGAGGAATTATCTCAAGAATTTGTAGGCGGCACAAATTTCTGAACACATCGGGAAATCTTTTTTTCTTTTCTTAAATTCGTTTGTAAAATATTTGACAACTAGTTTTGTTAGTTGAACGAGTAATCTTACTTTTAAACAGAGATGATGTGGAGACTGTCTCAAAGCAATTTGGTAACTCCGTCCAATTTGACCATAGAGATGGAGCTCTTTTTGCGACAAAACGGATGTTTGCGACTACCCGGAGCATACAGTTTAATGAAAATACATCAGGTCTCCTATTTGTGTGCATTTATTTCGATCTGTCAGAAAACTCATGAATTAGGTTCTGTCTGGGCTCGACATTAATCTCTTTTGTCTTTTGGCCGCCACACAAAAGCCATTGTAACCATCAACAGAAAGGAATAAGGGGGGTTTCTTCCCCTTTTTCCCTCTCCCCCTCCAACAAACTGGTTTCTTTGTGGCTCTTAAAGTTTGTCTCCATGGTCTTTGGTCTTTGTTACAATCGGGAATGAAGGCCAGCTTTTAAGCATTAGCCGGATTCTCAGTATTACAGATGCTTTCAATGCTAACTCTCCATGAACCAATAAATGGTGTTCCAAATTTGTAAAATACATTACACATATTTCTCTAACTCTAGAGTTATAATAAACCTCTGTGACAGTTCTTCTAACTCTGAGCATTTCTCGCCAAAAACACCAACAACCAAAGCTTTTTCCTAAAGAATGTCAATGAGTCCCCTTTTTTTTAATTTTATCTCTTGGATAATCTTTATCGGCCTTCCACTCGGAAAGCTTTGGGGGACATATTTCTTGGTAAGAAAAGCTCCAGGGAGCATATTCAAGAAATATGTTGTCACAAGGGCGAGGGAATTTGGATGCGAGGATGCGAGTGACCTCCACACATGGGTTGGACGTGTTGTCGAAAGTTTTTGAGAGTTGATGTAGAGTGGGTCGGGAATCCCGTCGTTGAGAAAAATGTTGGTGAGGGAAGGAAGGAAAGAGAGAGAGAGAAAGAAACTTGCATGTTGCGATCATCGTACCCTGACCTAATTCCTCACGTTTCAACAAAATGTTCACCAAGACTCCTCAAAAGCTGGCTGAACTGAGGGAGAACTTGACAAATGACAAGTTGAGCCTGTCAATTTCTGATTCCTCTGTTCTCATTCACACCAAAAGTTCATGCTGATCCTTGCATTTTCTGCTAAACTCGAAGGTCGTGGTGTTGAAATACCTTCACTAGACTTGGGGAGATCTTCATAATGAATCTTTGTATTTTGTTATGTGGTGTATTTCATTATGTGGTGAGGAGGATGGTGTTGTGGTTGGTGGAATTGCATGATCAAGAGAAATGTTCGGGTTTCGTGGCCGAAACAAATTTCACGAATTGAAATCTTGAAAACAAAGGGATGAAAGTTTACCCGCAATGAAAACTTTTCATTACTTACACACATATACATTTAACCAAACCGTGCAAAAATTGCACTCATTTAAAGATTGGAATCGCACGCCTTTTGAATGGAACTTGAAAGACTGATTTCAATTTTGTCTCGCTAGACTCCAAATGAAAGGCTGTTTATGAATTGTGATTAAAATTGTTGATTCAAATAAGAAAAAATAGCGGACTAAAAATTATAAAATATACATATATTACACACTTACATTTTGATGACTTTTTCCGGAACAAAAAAATAAGCATGAGAATGTCAAGATGAAATATTATATTCATAAGATTTAAAACATGTAAAGATATTATTTTTAGGTCTGGTTGTTTCATGTTCCAGACATTCGTGCAAAAAGGTTGTAATAATATGTAACTAAGCTTGTCGCAATATCTTGACGAGTTGGCCTGGTTTTATTGGAACATTAAAAAGAGTAAGTTCGTTCATGCATCTATTTACAAGAAACCTTTTTCAGAAATTTGCAAGATTTGATTACAGTTCGCTGTTATGAAGTCGTAAATGTGCGTGTGCCATTCTAAAACAATATGTACCGGCTTACGATGGTTTCAGAAGCCGTATTATATGACCTTCCGGACCTACGATTATTTGAAGTTGTGAACCCTAAATACGACAATGATTTCCCTAAAGTGTCACTCATTATTCAGGAAAAAAAGATGCGAAATACGATATCCTCAATCATCAATAACTTGTCAACATTCACGAAGTGTTCGTTCTTTTTTTGCCACTTTTGATGTTGTCAAGGAGTCTTCAAGTCACTAATGAATGGTTCTTCAAGATCCAATTTGCACACACTTCCAACATTTTTGGTCAATGGCATTTTTGGTATGCAATAAAAGTAGTGATGGACCGAAAGATTCCTTCGCCGAAACAGAACCCGAAACCGACGGTCACAACACCAAAACATTTATTTTCAAGTTCATAGTTACTAAAGTCTACGGAAATACAAGTCATTCAAGTTACGTATGTACAAAAGTGATTGTAGCTATTGTGAGGATGTCTGGGTCAAAAAACATAATAAATTTTTTAATCTCTCAAACTTCATTTTTGATGAGTATTTTCTTTCGGGTTTTCCTTGTGGTGTCTGGGACGGAATTAAGACCATAATCCAGTGCTAAACCCAAACTTTGACTTTCCATAAATCAGTAATAAAAAGAGAATCAAAATTTGAGGAATTTGAACTCCCAAGTAAGTTCCTCATATCAAGCCGAGGTTCTCGAAACCACGCCTTCTTTGCATTTTTTGAGATCTAAGAAGCAACAGCAATCGTCAAAAATTGCCTTCGCTAATGATTCCTTGCTTTTTGAGGACCATTAAAGCTCTTGCTTGGGTCCAAATCATTGGGAATGAACCAACATGTAATAGAAATACACCTTATTCAAACTGGGAAGGGTTTGAAAGAGAGAAGTGCCCGGAGAAAAATCAATTCATTGAATGAATTTTTAGCGACTAATGGTGTTGTTTTCTTTGCGTCTTTTTTCGAACACTGCGAAATTTTATATGAAGAGAAGTTTTTATATTGGTGCATGCGCATTGAAATAACATGCTGTTTTTGTCTGGTAGAAAATACACGTATACTCGGAAAAGATTGCATTACAAAAAGATGGTAAACTGTCAAGAAGTACTTGAACTTGTCATGAACGTGAATGTGTGAACTTGACTTGAAGAATCTAGAATAAAGAAGTTCAAATATGGTTTTATATGGACTTACCTCTTAATGAATTTCAATGCTAACAGTACACGATTATCCGGTGAGTAACAAGAACAGATTTACGGCTCATAAAAAAAGCTTTGCAAGTTGACAGTAAATTGAAATTTTGCCGTTTTCGCGTTTGTTTTAAATCTTACTGATTGGTACCAGGCCCAGATGAGATTTTTTAACATGATCTTTCAAAATCATGTCTTCAAATTCACCACATTTCGTCTGGTTTGGCGTAAAACTGTGCTCGTACAAAACTAAAAATAAATTCAAAGAATGTCGAGATATGTTTGGACCTCCCTGTATTAAAATAGTAGCTGACAATAATCTCCACAAGATCTTTAATGTCAAGAAGCAATCCTATTTTCAAGGCCTTCCACGATCCCTTTTTCCCCTTCTAGTTCCTTTTTCTTCGCCTATTTCATTCACTCGATAGACGAAGAAACCTCTTCTTCTGTCCACCAATGACCCCGCAAGATAGCAAACTCGCAAATTTTCCTGTCAGATCTGATTTTGGCAAGTCTATCTAGGCCAAAATTGATGGGAAGCAGCCGATTCCAAGATGCCAAGGAATAGAACCGTGGAACTGACAGAGGGCTTCAATCTCTTTTCTGCAAACGAAGCTAAAGAGCGGACACCTCTGGCAATGGGTATTTTACCCATCATCAATTTCTACCATCATAAACAAACGGTGAAGGCTAGATGAAAACACAATTTCGACACGTCTTCAAATCTTAATGAGTCCACATATCAAACATATCAACAAATACTCAAAGGCATCATAGGAAACGGTAAAATACTCGTTGAAAACGAAAACGCATCCATTTTAATCACTAATGTCTATTGTTTAGTCCACTAACACAAAAGGCGATCGGGGAGAATTGGAAAAATAAAGAAATAATAAATAATATAAGGTATAATTCGTGTTCAGGAACCAAAATAATAAGAAATAATATTAAATGACATGAAATTATTATTACATCATAAGTAAATGAGATAAGAGCGAAAAAGAGTATGGATCAAATCAGAAGAAACGGAAAATGTCCATTAAAAAAAACTAAATGCACGAGAATACGTTTTTCGATACATCACACAGGATTTGGTCCGATCGCGTTCTTGAAATTCATCAATGTTGTCAACACTCTAATATCAAGTGGCAATTGAAAAATATCCTTTTCTGAACGTCTCGCACTAGTTATTGAAACAGACTCATCGGACCATTTAAGCATAACTTACCTGAGAAGAATGACACTCAAAAAGAGAAATTTAGATGCTTTCAGTCCAATTGAAATGTTTTTGCTCATACACGCTCATTATTCATCCTTAAATGCACATGTCACGACGAGTGTCCAGATTTTTTGCTTTGATTTTAACTTCACGTCGAGGGTGCGTTTTTTGTGTTTGTCAAGTTGGGCTATATTTGTTTTCCTCTTTCGCAATTTCGCCGAGAAAAGGATTAACCCGAGCTATATTTGTCACTTTCAGTGGGCACCTCTCATTCACAAGAGCACATTCACACAACATTCACCAATGATAGACTCCCCCAAAACGGTCCGTTGTTCCCTACGTGAAGGAATTGTGAGCAATGTGGAAGTTGACATGTGCGTTTGACGGCCTTCTTCCATTTATGGAGTAAGGCTACTATGGGCCCTTTTGGAACGCGCCAGCCTCGTGATTCGTGCTTCCCCAGAAACCACCGAAAACAACGAGCTTTAGTTGCTACTTCGTGGGATTCGTGATTCGTGGCCTCTTGGACCTCGTTATGCGCTGGATGTCCTCGTCAGCCCCCTTTTTTGGCGCACATTTTTGGTGAACATTGGAGTTTGGGAAAAGTCCCTCGTTGGACGAGAGCAAGAGAGTCTGTTCATAAGAATTATGACGCCGCTTTTGGCTTGGGGAGGGGTTGGAAAATCACTTCTTCTTTATGTGGGTCTGACGATCATAGTGTGGCTTGGAATCAACGAGAGGATCCGAAGTCTCGAAGCTGTCCTTTTCTGAAATATACAGAACTGAAGGCCGTCCATAACTAACGGCTTTGAAGGCAGTGATGACGACGGCTTCGAGGATGGAGGTGAAACTAAATGTCTGTGGAAGATGGAGGGCCCCCACGAGGAGGACCTTTATTTCTTGGTAAGGGCCATAAAGAGAGGGGATTATGCAAAAGCAATTGGATCAAACGGAACCTCGCTAATAGAGCACTGGAGAGGCAGCCACCTAATTGTGCAGAACAGTAGAAGGCTACGTACAATCATGATTTGGACGTCTGGGGTATTAATGAGAGTTCATTGGAACACGGTTGTGGGCTTTGTTTCTTCTAGGTGGGAACCAGACAAACGAGGGACTTGATTGAGCGTTCGTTTAGTGTTAGAATCAAAGAGGAGTTAAAATAGAAAGAAACTGAATTGACATTATGGTTTCCTGCACTGAGTATTCGTATGAGGAAGTATTGACATATTTTCTGTAAACAAGTATGAGCACTAGGACTCTAAGTAGGACAAGCTTTGAGACATTCAGGCATACAAAATCCGCTTTGCGATATCAAAGCGCAATGCAAAGAATACAAGCAAGTAGAAATGCGAAAAAACTCATTAAGCAAAGCAATTGCTTATAAATGTATTCAATGTCTTTTGAAAGAACCCTCGAAAGCACCGTTTGTGTTCATTTCTGGACATATCTAATTAATCAATTGAAAAAATTGGGAATCTATTATTCAAATTCAAGACCTGGTTACCAAGTAAAACATTTCCACTGATCCAGAAAGAGACCTTTAAAATTGGTTCACTTGAGATTCGGATTGAGTAAAAAATTTTTGGATTCGGATTCGTACGGATTGATTTAAAGCTTTCGGATTCGGATGTGTATTGTGAAAATGCGATTCCAAAGGGGTTTTTAGGACCTGTTGGATCCAACGCACTGCCCTTGTCCATAGAAAAGACTGATCATAGTTACTTATCATTAGGCCCCAGGAAATTTATTTTGCTGTGGAGCAGAAACCCCAGACGTTTTACAACGTAGGGTCAGCTAATGGTTATCTTCAGCTGACCTTACTCCTCGAAACGTCTAGGATTTTTGCTCCACAGCAAAATAAAATTATTTCCCTTGGCCTACTTATCAGAAACAAGTTTTATTTCAGTTTCACATTTCTAGAAATATAAATAAGTAAAAAAAAAAACGAAAAATTTTTTGTAACAAGAGCCTCAGTAGCCTTAAATTAGTCTGCCAACGTTGCATATGTTAACTTTCAAAAAATATCCAGCAACATTTACTTGTCTTTAATAATTCACTACAATGGCAGGAATGTCATCATTTTTGGCGGGAAAAAAAGTTCAGCAAACAGGTGTTTCTGATGAGCGTGAAAGGTAGCTAAAACATAGATTTAGTCCTGGTCTTTGCTACAATTCCTTTCTCATCTGCACAACTTGAAATTGCAATAGCAATTCTTGACATTTTTTGCAAAAAAAGTAAGTTTTGTTGTTTTTTTGCTACATAAATTGAGAGGGTTCTTCCGAACTTTTGAATCAGGAATGCCCGACATTGACTAACAAGATGGCCAGAGGAGATTGGTTCCTGGGGCAACTAAACCTAAAAACAAATAATTTGTTCAATTGAAGGCTTCCAATTTCTCCATTTGCTTTTAAATTACTTTGTGAGACTTTTAAATATACATTGACCATGCCATTGTTCTTTAAGGCAACGGTTTTCAAAAATCTGACCCTTGAAAACTGAGACATTTTTTGGCAAGCCTAGACTTCTAACGGCAGCAGGTCTGTAATGGGAGCGATTACCGTATCATATTACAAATTTTTAATTAAACAAATTATTTGCTTTTAGGTTTGGTTGCCCCAGAAACCGATCTCCTCTGGCCATCTTGTTATTCAATGTCGGGCATTCCTGATTCAAAAGTTTGGAAGAACCATCTCTTTTTAGGTAGGAAAATTTTAGATAAAAACAACAAAACTTACATTTTTTGCAAAAAATGTCAAGAATTGATATTGCAATTTTAAGTTGTGCAGATGAGAAAGATGAGAAAAGAATTGTTCCAAAGACCAGGGCTAAATCTTCGTTTTAGCTACCTTTCACGCTCATCAGAAACCAATTTCTCAGGACGAATTACAGAAATACAGCTTAAGGCCTGTCATTGTACTAAAATAAGAGGTTATTTCAAAGCAGCAAATGTTCCGCTGAATTTTCATTGTAGTAACTATGCCTTAAGTGGTATTCTGTAATATATCCTTCGTTGAGTCATCCTTGTCAGAAACACATGTCTTCCGAACTTTTTTCCCGCCAAAAATGATGAAATCACTAGTAATTCCTGCCATGGAAATAAAAGAATTGTTCTAAGATGAATGTAATGATAATCATGGAAACTTTCAAATCTTATCATTTATTTTATCAAAAACTGATCGTAATAATTTCCGATTCATGGACATAAGAACCTTTTCTGGAAACGTTTTCATTCATTTTAAATTCGCGGAAAGTGACCTTTGCAGAAGAGACCTTATCTCCCAACCTTTTAATTTGGATTTTCAGGAGGAAAGACTACGTACGTACTTACTAGAGCTCTGCATTGGATCCGTCTAGCTTACAAAACCACCCCGCAATGCGAAGCGCAACCTCGCGTGAGCGAGGAATGAAAAGGGTTTAAGAACCAACTTTCCCCCGGAAACTCGCGTTATGGTAAGTTCATTACGAAGACAGTTTCCCCCAGATCTAAATGGGGAGTTTTATTTCACCTATCCATTACACAACTTGAACAACTTAAGAATGTCTTAGCTGTCCTTGGATGTTCCCAAACAAAAAGACATGAAATAAATTCGAAGATGGACCGTAATTTCCAGAACATGAATTTATGCCAATGTGACACAACCTATAACAACCTCGATTTCTTACAAAGGTTGGCATTTCTTAATTAAGTTCAGGATAATATAAGGATGGGTTTCATAGTAAGTTCGAAGATATTTATAAGTTGTCCAAGTTTGGTTATAGATGAGCTCGGGAAAAACGCCATTTTGTTGTTGATAATTCAAGGAATGGTAAGATATTGTTAAGTTGTTAAGTTGTAATTGTGCAATCGACGAGTGCGATAAAACTGCCTCTTTTTGGGACAGGGGAGAGTTTCTGGATGAAATTTGGTTCTAAATCCCTTTTCAAGAGGAATTTGCGTTCAAGTAGGCTATTCTTAGGTTGTTCAAGTTGGTTAAATGGTAAAGGCTTTATAAGTCTTTACGTAAATGGATGAGTGCAATAAAACTCCCCATTTAGATCTGGGGGAGTTTCCGGGGGAAAGTTGGTCCTTAAACCCTTTTCATTCCTCGCTCACATGAGGTTGCGCTTCGCATTGCGGGGTGGTTTTGTAAGCTAGATTGGATCCGAATCCCATCAGATTCGAATTCGTTTGGATTGACACAAGATTTTTCGGATTCGGATTCGTTCGGGTAATATTCCGAATTTTCGGATTCGGATTCGTTCGGATATTATTCCGAATTTTCGGATTCGTTCGGATATTATTCCGAATTTTCGGATTCGTTCGGATATTATTCCGAATTTTTGGATTCGTTCGGATATTATTCCGAATTTTCGGATTCGTTCGGATATTATTCCGTATTTTCGGATTCGTTCGGATATTATTTCGAATTTTCGGATTCGTTCGGATATTATTCCGAATTTTCGGATTCGGATTCGTTCGGATATTATTCCGAATTTTCGGATTCAGATTCGTTCGGATATTATTCCGAATTTTCGGATTCGGATTCGTTCGGATATTATTCCGAATTTTCGGATTCGGATTCGTTTGGATTCGCCTAAACCTGTCGGATTCGGATTTTGATTCTAATTTGCGAAATCTTTGTTCGGATCCGACATAATTCAAAACCAATCTGAACTTTTTAGTTCACTTTTTTATTTCAATTCACAATATTTCCATTTTGAAACCTTTTTTTATTTGATAATTAAAATGCAATCTCCTGCTTGCAACTTTGAATTTTTAATGAGTCTACAGGGTATTTAAATGCTTCATATTTTACCAATTTATAATAGTATTTGCGAATCAAATATTTATTTATCAAGAAAATCAAATGAAAGGTTGCGTAGTAAAAAAGCATTAAAAAGTTACAAAGAAGTTTTTAAAGACAAATCATCCTATTTCGACAAAATTGAAAGATTTTGCCAACTTTTTACTCCCAGATCACAATTAAGTACGTAGATTTCACAGACATTTTTAGATTTTTTAGCAAATCTTACTATTTAGACCAGCATTCCCACGTGGCAACTTACGTACAAAAGTGGCAACTTTTGAAACCTGATGGTCAAGGCAAAAAATTAGTGGCCACCGAGGGGGAAATTGGCCCCCATATGGCAACTTTTGAAGTTATTGGCAATGGGAAAATAGCGATCGGCTGCTGATTATTAAAGTAACTGCCGACTAACAACTTCAGCTAATAGATTTTAGGACGTCTAGGCGCACAATACCTTTCACTCGTAGAGACGAAAGTGGCAACTTTTGAAAGACGATGTCCATGAAAAAAAAAAATGGCCGCCAGGTTAAAATTGGCCGCCAAATGGCATCTTTTGAAGCGAGCGGAATTTTTGCAAGAGAAATGTTATGGCTTTTTGACCAAAATTGGGCAACCTCAATGGGAACTATTGAAATTTGATGGAGGAGGAATTTACAAAGTGATTGCAAAATTGCAACAAGGTACACTATTTGGCTGCCATTCAAAGTTCCATTTCCAATGTGCCCCTCAAACAAAGTTTGCCGTGAAACAAACGGTAATGCCTTTTCAGACCGCGGTAAATTGTGGTATCTAAATTTAGTGATGGGCAAAATGGCTTTTTGGGCTGAAATTTTAATTTTAGCCTTGGTTGACGTTCCGAAACCACTAGTATGCATGAACCAAAAAGAATGGAGTTTTTTTTTTTTGGGGGGGGGGGCGGATTTTTCAATACCGCTACAAGGAATGGGATTCCCTGTAAAGAGAGTTAATCATTATTATAGTTTCAATAATTAATGTTTATATGAAATTTGATCTACCAATGAGTTACTGTTGGCAGATCTATACAACCCTTGTATAGTGGGTTGGTCAGGAATAGTATTCAAAAATTTGTCCAATCCTGCCTTAAATGCTGTTAGAGGATCAGCTCCTACATATTCCCGACGAAGGCAAATAGGCAACAAATTGAACAATGAAGGAGCCCGATAAAGAAGAGAGGAGGACTTCATTGTTCGAATTAGCCTTGATTCCTTAGGATTTGGAGGTGCTCTCAGAGCGCACGTAAAACCTCTACGATCGCTACAACTGATCTCAAATCCTGGGTTAGGACAGAGCCCATGAATGCTCTTGAAAACATACAGTATCAGATACCTTTCATACCTTCTCTGAGTACTGTACAACCCTAACTTCTGGAGCCTCTCCCAATATGAGAGCTCTCTCATTCCTGTGATGTTCCTAGTAAAACATCTTTGGACCTGCTCGACCTTTTGCAAACCTGCTGAACTCATTGGAGCCCAAATGGGTGAGGCATATTCAAGATGCGGCTGGACAATCGACTTGTACAGAGTTAGCATCGTAATACTATCTCTGGACTTGAAAGTGCGATAGATCCAGCCGCACGTTTGAAATGCCTTCCCCACTTTCAACTGGATATGCTCATCAAACTTTCCATCATCTTGGACGACAACTCCCAAATCTCTCATGGACGATACCTGCTCAATATCACAACCTCCATTGTCTTTGAGTGGAACATCTAATTTTGACGCCCCATACGTAATTGTGCGGAATTTCATCCCGTTCAATGCCATATTACTCTGACCAACCCAAGAGTAGACCTTCTCCAAGTCCTCAACTAAACATTTCGAGTCCTGCCCATTCCTTCCACAAACTAATTTTGTGTCATCAGCATATGAAGAAATACTTGCTTTTGTTCTAAACTTCTGGAGAGGAGGAATAAAGAGAATAAACAAGAGCGGACCTAAAAGTGAACCTTGCGGAACACCTGACTTGACATCATACATGTCGCTAAAAGATCCTTCGACTTGAACTATTTGCTTCCTTTCGCTTATAAAACTATCAATCCAAGTCAGGACCTTACCCTGGACCCCTAACTCTTTGAGTTGATCGAGCAAAAGACCATGATCTACCTTATCGAAGGCCTTGGCAAGGTCAAGATAGACTACATCAACGGACTCATGGCTTTCGAGCCCTTCAATGATTTGCTCAATATGATCAACCAATTGGGTTACTGTACTTAAATGAGCTCGAAACCCATGCTGTCCAGAAGGAATTAAATCATGGACTTCCAAATAATCTACAAGCTTGGACTTCATAATCTTCTCAAAAATCTTTGCAATGCTGGAGGTCAGAGAAATGGGCCTATAATTACTAGGGAGTGACTTATCTCCGCCCTTAAAAATTGGAACGACATGATCTACTTTTAGAGAGGAGGGAAACTTGCCCTGATCTAAAATGCAACGCATCAAATAGGAGAAAACAGGGGCAAGAATCTGTGAACATTTCATCAGAAACTGAGATGTCACACCATCAGGTCCAGGAGAACTCGAGAGCTTTAAGCTCTTGATGGCCTCAAAAGCATCTTGATCTGTGACTACCAGATCCTCCAGTCGATTATCCTGACTATCAATGCCAGTCTCATCAAAAACATTGCTACAGTCATGGCCTGCTCTGACTACCCTTTTTGGAATTGAAAATACACTTGAGAACTGATCTCCAAGCATATTGGCCATAACCTCACTATCATTGACGGTTTTACGGTTTTTTTTCATTGACCTCAAAAGGTCCTACAGGATGCTTCATTTTTCTCTTTGTATTTGCAAACGAGAAAAACGCCTTTGGATTAGTCTTAACCTCCTGGATCACTCTACTTTCCCTCTCTATCTGATCGGAATCAATGGAGGCCCTAATTTTTGATTGAACCACATCCAATTTGCTTTGGAGGCTGGCTACAACAAATGGATTTGAAGTACGTCGAAGTCTATTCGAAAGCTGACAACTCCGTTTGAACAACTTCTTTCTAACCTTTGGAATTCTAGACAATGGCCTACCTTTTGCCACTATTTCTGGAATACCAATGGACAAACAAACCTCGTCAAAAAGTGAAATTAGCTTATTGATAGCTTTATCTATTGATGGTTCCTGCTTTAGAATGGAAATCAAGTCCAACTCGCCTAATCTTTCAACTATAAGGGGCCAGTGTTTATCTTTGAACTTAAACTTGGCCACGCCCACCTTTTGAGCACGTTTAACTCTAGAGCTCGCCGGCTTTTGAGTAATGGTCGACCCTATCTCAAGAATGTGATGATCTGAAAGACTACATGGGGCAACATGGACATACTGGATCAGATCAGGGTCGTTGGAAAAAACTAAGTCTAAAACACTCTCTGCTCTGGTTGCAACACCAACGTGTTGAGAGAAATTACGCAAGATCGCAAACTCTTCTAATTTTTCGAAAGACAGCGATGCTGTTTTCGAAATGGGAATGTACCCATCCGGACTAACCTCCCACTCAACAATGCCAGCCGGAAAATTGAAGTCGCCAACAACAAAGAGTCGAGAACAAACCTCTCGATCTAACTCCTTTCCAATGAATTGGAGAGCTGACAGAAATGAAGAAGAGCTACAAGAAGGTGGCCGATACATTGTTACAACCGTAAGATCAAGGGCCTTGAAATGACAAATCAAAACTTCTACTTCTCCATTCGACATTTGTACATGACTAAGAAGTAAGTCTTTCCTGACATATAGACATACGCCCCCATGTGGGAAAATGGGATTATCAGGGCGTACTCTATCACATCGAACTAGCCTAAAACCAGCTATTGCTACTTCTTCGTCTAAAACTCCTGGACGAAGCCAAGTCTCTGTGATAGAAATGAAGGAGACCTCTCTATCAATGGCTAGCTCCTCCAGCACTCTGACCTTTGTGCTGTCTTTTTTGGAGTTTGAAAGGTTAAGAATTTTGTAGGGAAAAGCCGAAAGGTATACACTTAATAATTTCAAATTTTGGAATTTACAATTACCCAACTTCAACCACAAATTCGCTCTTCTAAAGAAATTTGCAAAAAGAAAGACAAAATGCTTTTATTTAAAACAAAGTTAACGTAGTTTCAGAGCTTTCTGCCGAAAAAATGACCAAACTAAAATTTCACCCAAGAGCACTTTTGGTCAGTCGTATTGTTGTATCTTCTATTTTCATATTTCTTATCACATGCAGATGAGCAATGTCTTAATATGGAAGAAGTTCTTGGTTTAATTCTCCTCCCGAACCTTTTTCAGGAAAGCTTTTGTATGGTAATTCACACCCACCCACAGTGGGCCATTTTGAAACGGCACATAATGTTGTCTATCGACAAATCCATTACTTTTTTAAATATTTTTTATCAAGAGAATCAAATGGAAGGTTTTGTAGTAAAAAAAGCATCAAGTACTTACAATCATTAAAGTTCAATCATCCTAATTGGACTTCATTGAAAGATTTTGCCAATTATTCTTCCCTGGAATACAATTAGGTATGTATAAAGAACCTCATGTACATGAGGTTCTTTAGATATGTAGATATCACTGAAATTATTAGATTTTTAAGCAAATCCTACTATTAAGACACCCTTGTCTTGTCCTTGCATTTTGGTAAGTGTATACAAGGAGTGAAAAATATTTGCTCATTTCAAAAAGTATTTTTTAAGGATGGAGAGATTTCTTCTTGCAATTTTGAGACCAGAGGAATATGACAATACCCATTAAAACTTCGACCCACACATGTCTAGCAAAATTCGTTAAATTTGATTATTTTTGACGCCAAGACAAACACAAACAGCTCCATAAAACTTTGAGTGTACATTATGGTGTTATGATCTTTAATTTGTTTTAATGGAAGCCTCGCTCAAACTAGACTTAAATCATCATGTTTTGAACTTATTGTTCCATGGTTCATCAAAATTTATAATAGGTAGTAAATACAATTGAAAAGTTCAAACCCTAAAAAAATTGTAAAATGAGCCAGATATAATTTGACAATACTATCCATTACTTGGACCTACCTGTTTTCACCAATTTATCCAAAGTGCTTTTGGTAAATTTAATCTAATGGGTCGTTTTTGGCAGCCCACTTGACACTGAACTTATTTAAGGAAAGAATTTTTGTTTTGACCTTTTTGATGGCATAGTTTTTTGTGTACATGTATATGACTGTTGTTTTGTTAGTGATTGTTTAATTTTTAGTACAAATGCCCTTTTGTTGACATTTCAACATATGTGGTTCATTTTGTGCTTAGACCATTCATTCATTTTCGGGGGAATCGAATTCAGAGAAAATATTTATTTTTCTTAGAAAATGCCAAAATATTAAAAGATGGAGGAAATGGGGAGGTATTATTAAAATATCATTTAAAAGAATATAGTTCCAGGCTCTACTAGTCATCCACGTAAGTTGAAATAGTGACGGTATTTCCAATCTAGGCCAAAATAGAAAAATATTCAGATTTAAATCAGATTGAACGAAATTTTTCGGATTAATGTCGGATTGCTACAGTTACAAAAATTTCTCGTTTTTTCGGATTAGACGCCAAATTTTCAGATTCGGATTCATTTGGATTGGGCCGCAAGTTTTTTGATTCGTTTGGATTGGGCAGCAAGTTTTCGGATTGGTTTGGATTGAGCAACAAGTTTTCGGATTGGTTTGGATTGGGCAGCAAGTTTTCGGATTTGTTTGGATTGGGCAGCAAGTTTTCGGATTCGTTTGGATTGGGCAACAAGTTTTCGGATTGGTTTGGATTAGGCTGCAAGTTTTCGGATTGGTTTGGATTGAGCAACAAGTTTTCGGATTGGTTTGGATTGGGCAGCAAGTTTTTGGATTATTTAGGATTGGGCAGCAAGCTTTCGGATTGTTTTGGATTGGGCAGCAAGTTTTCAAATTTGTTTGGATTGTGCACCGAATTTTCGGATTCGTTCGGATCGAACCCCAAATTTTTGGATTCGGATTTGTTGGATTTGTTGGGTGCTATCGGATTCGGATTTGGATTGTGAAAACCAAGTTCGGATTGGATTTTGGGGACCTGTCGGATCCGATGCACAGCTCTAGTATTTTATTTATCTCAATGAACTGTTCATGTAACAAAGGACAAAGTGTGCTGCCAAAGTGTCGCCTATTCCTTTTGAGCATGACACGCATCTAGCGAGAGGCTAGTGCGACATTTACATGTCCCCCCAAGCTGAGGTTTCACCATCGTAGGTTTTTTTCTTTTCTCATGTTGAAGCCACCATCCCAACTCATCCGCCTGTGTCTTTGTTTGGAGGAAGTGAGAGTGCTTCAGTTAAAACATGGTTCACTCTCAAAATTAGTTGACGAAATGCTGAGCAGTTTGCGATTACAAACGATATTCTTCTTTTCACGTTTCCTTGCAAGCCAGCCCGCTTTGCCCCTTTGCAAAGTTCACGCCGCTATCCTATAGACTTAGTATATTAAAGCTTTAATCTATCCTAGTGGCAATCTTCAAAGGAAAAGTGATAGTGGTTCAGAATGGACATCACATTTCTTAAAACAAATCTTAAAAAACGAAAAATTGTATTGTGACGGATATTTTCGCAAGATGATTGCATAAATCTTTTCCACTGACAGACTACTTCCCCTTTTTGAATGGACTATTTTGTCTTAATACACTGTCTCTAAATTATTTTAATTTTTACATTACCAAGTGATGATTATTTTGTCTTAAAGAACTGTCTCAAAATTAATTTAGTTATCGATTGCCAAAAGATGATTGCATATTCTTTGCAATAAAACAAATTCTAAAGAATAGCACATTTCATTCTATTTTATTGGGCAAACAGGTGTACAACAAGGGTATACCGCTCTAAGAAGTCGTGCGCGTAAAAGTCGTGGCTCTAAAAAGACGTGGCAATAAAAATTCAGCGACAAGAGTTCGCGGTCTAAGCAAAACCGTGCTTTATGTTTTGGTCCATTTTGGAAGTGGTCCTTCGAGAAACACTAAATCAGGGGTTCTTAAACTTTTTTAACCCAGGACCCCCTCAGATCTTCTTGAAAAGCCCGGGGCCCCCTTATACTCGGCATGAATATAAAAATTTCAGTTTTAAGCAATAAACTGAAAACTTTGAACATTTTGGTGCTTTTTCAAAAAACCTTCAGGGTCCTCTTGGAAGATGTCAGGGTCCCTTTTGGGGGCCCCAGGCTCGAATTTAAGAACCACTGCACTAAATCCACACAAATACAAGCACATCTCTGTTCATTTGATTTTCTTCAGGTTTCATTGAAACGCTCAAATTAATGCGATCCCATTTTTAGACGATTTTCTTTTCAAAAACGTCTTTGAAGTGGGTGACAAAAATCTATATGTAGGTATCATTATGTACAAACAATGACAAAGAATAAAAAATATCTAAAGAAATTTTCGTTTTTGAGATTAAAAACAATATCAATTTTGTGTTCAACAGAACATCACTGACTTTGAAATTACCGCCATCTACTGATTAAAGGGCTCGTTTCTGCCAGAAGTTGATGAAAATATAAAAAGAATGTTGCGGGTTCGCGTACAATGATATTTTGATGTATGATGATACAGAAAATATCGTTTTTTTTCGATATACGTAGGTTTGCTAACTTTGGCAAATGTAGCATCTTTTTAAATTTTCCGTCACTAAATTTTGAAATTGAATGGGATGTTTCCCAGGTTTCTGCATGTTTTCTGTATTAAATATGGAAATGAAAACATGGAAAACTAAACGTTTTAAGAGAATGATATTGCCTCCTGAATGTTCATAATTGGATAAATATTGCAATTGAGATCCTGTCCATGATCAAAAAGAGATTTGTGATAATACAATCCTCAAGTATGGACAATGGAAAGTAAATTTCGTTGTTCAAAATACACTTATTTCTTACTTTTTATCACATAAGACGCTTTTTTATCACATAAAATTTACACTTTTGCCCTTCAAAATAACAATCTTTCTCACCCTTTATAAAACGGCAATTCTCCGTTGTCGTGGAATGAATCGTCTAAAATACATTACAATAAAATCAGATCAGAATAACCGGATTGTATATTATTAAAAAAAACACAAGAAAAATAAATCTTGTAGACAGTCGATAGAAAAAACCGGACTGGAACCTCAATGCTCCAAACATGGTCAATCTTGGTGGCAATACGTCCCTCCTGACTAACTTTCAATCCCTACATGAATGTTGGGATTATTCATGGGCTCCAGCATTGGGTCTTCATTTCCAGCTCTTCGAGACAAATAAGACATCAGGGCCAGGAAGGTGACAAAGACAAAGAACAGAAGAACCATGATCATAAGATATCGCTGCATCTTGCTCGTCCGACGTCGAGCAGCCGGACCCAACAAAGTCCGCCACCACCTGGTAAACATTTCCAGGGCCGATTTCCGCTTATATTTGTTGTCGTCAATATCAGGATCTCGAAGCAAAGGAGATGCGCTTAAGGCATCAAAATCAATTCCACCTCGGGATCCATCCAAGTCTATCACTTGATCTTTTTTGCTACTAGACGTATGATGAACCCCCACACGTTCGGAAACGCCCGAGGACGATGATACCGAAGGATGTCCGTCTGATTGACCCGATGTTTGACCCTCCGGAGTGGGTCGGGGTCCATCGGGGACGTGAAAAGCGGGTCGTTTCTCGACATGAGCCTCTAACAACGGCAAACCGAGTCCGGCACGAGCCCAATTGACGTCTTTTAGCACTTCGCGCAAGGTTTCGGCCACCGGGGAGACCAAATTTTCGGGCGGAAAGATGCAATCTTGACAAGCAGGGCAGGTGTAACCGGCGGGTGCCGTGTCCTCGGGCAGACTTCGGGCGTATTTGTCCAGACACACCCAGTGGAATACGTCTGAAAAGATCAAGATCAAATTTAAGGCGAGGTAACAAAAACGTAACGATATATGAATGCAAAGATTTGTCCGCTAAGATGTCTTATTTGCTTTGCTTTGAAGAAGACGGAATCAGATAATGGAATTGGAGATGATTGATTTGTTCATTGAGCCCGTGATAAACTATTGTATTGTAAAGGCCACTCAAATCATATTTGCAGTATAAGCGTGAATAGTTCATGGTCAGTGTTTAAGAGTATGGGCAAGCTAAAAGTGGAAGGTCCACACTTCTCACGGAAATTTACAAACATCAGGGAGCTCAGAGTCGGCTCACAGCCTCCGTCAGTGCATCTTTGAACTTGTTAAGCCCTTTAATGTCTGTCGCTTCTCTTGGAAGCCGATTCCATGCACGGATGGTCCTACCCGTAAAAGAATTCAGTCTCTCATTTCGTATGGATTGTACTACTTTATATGGGGCACCTTGGCTGCTGCATCACTTTTCAAGTCGTAACCGCGATCATGATTTCTTTCGGGGGCGTTATATCGTGAACAACACATTTTTGTGAACTGCAGCCTTTTTTGAACACGTCAGCTTCTGATCGTGGTTGTTCATCTCAAGGCAGAGTTTAACACTTGGGCGGGCCTGCAAGAGGTCATTTTTAATCTTGTATATCACTAATATGTCCACTCTGATGCTCCTTTCTGCGAGAGTAGGGATACCCAACTTTTTCAGCCTTCGTAGTCAAATTTTTAGTGGTTTCCCCACCATGGTGTAAATTTCTGTTGAACTTTCTCGATTTTGTCTCGGTCAGTCACGAGTTGTGGGTAAAAAACACTCGAGTAATACTCCAGTGTTGATATTATTAAAAATATTGATCTTTAAGCATCTTTAAATGCCAAGCAAATCATTTCAATTTGAAACATATCTGGAGTAAGAAGATGACAACATAAGATGGAAAAACTCATGCAAATTTTAACAATTTGGTTCCATTCCAGACTGGAACATAAAATCTGATGCCATCAAGCAAGAAAAAGGTGTACTTGAAAGACTTACGATAGCAAATCAATCTGACACAGGGTTCATCGGCCAGATCCTGCGAGCAAAACTGGCAACGGGGATTGTAGTCGCTGTCCTCGAGCCATTGGAGATAGCTTTGCACCACACACTGCAATCAAAAGCATAGGAACATCGTATTAAACTTATTCTTTTGTCGAGCTACATATTCATACAAATTACCTTAGGGTGTTTCTGGATCATGCAGTGTTCGCACACATTAACCCGATGCTCGAAGCAAAACTGATTGGTCACTTTTCGTTTGGGACATTTACAGAGACCCATGATGTCGTCGTCAATCGACCCACAAGGGATGGGTCCGGATCAGAAACTGTCAAACAGACAGAGTATCAATCCGCTTATTTGGTTTGTCGCTGACGTGTTCAAAGGCGATCATTCACTCCATCCATCCAAGTTCTGCAGAGAAGTAGGAGACTGCTCTTCTGCTGCTTTTAGAGTAAGTGAGTGAGCGGAGGGACCCAAGGTGACCAGTGTAGAAACCTCATCAGAAATGAAGTTATCCTTTCTATAATTTATCTAAATCTTTGCTCATTCTGGCATTTGGAATTGTTTAAGGGGATATCAGATTTAGTATGACACATAATGTCTGTCTATTAACTTCAAATGGACCATATAACTTTATAAGATTACTATAGCAACCTATCTTTGATTAAAGATCACGTGTTTTATTAAAAATCATTGCTGTTTGCATTGTTCTTCCATTTTCTTGTTCTCCTCCTCGGCGTTGATAACTACATTCGGAACCCGTTTCCGACCCGGAGGTTTGCTCATCCGACTCTTGGACTCGTCAGTGTTCAGATTTTCGTGGATGGAATCTTTCTTCTTACAATGTCCTTCTTCAAAACACTCCACTGAAGTGGAAATACTCACAGTTTTCTTCTTATTCGTCCCGATTTGGATGGTCTTTTTGATCAAAGAGTCCGAGGGATCAATGTCCTTTGGCTTGTTTCCAAACACGGGAATATCATTCTCCTTGTCTTCTTGTTTGCCTTTGGCACAATCCTGATTAATATCGTTGAAAATGACTCTCTCAACGATCTTCTTGACGGGTTTGGGTTTCTTGGGCGATTGACTTCCGGATCTTTGTTGGCTTTTAGCCTCCTCCAATTTGATCTTGAGCTGATAAGATTCGGATCGGAAGCGACTCACCATGGTCTCCAGATTCGAAATCTTACGAGACATTTCCATCATTTGGTCGCCGTCCTCGAGATTTTGACGCAAATGTTGGGACAACTGCTTTTGAAGCTCTTCATTTCGGGCTCTAGCCTCGTTCAACATCGTCGTGAGGTAGTTGTATTCGGCACTGAGAGTGTGATTGGGAATCACGGACAGATCCGGATCCTCGGATTTGACCTTGATTTCCACCACGGGTTGCTCCGACGGTTGAGTTTTGACGTTTTCCAAGCGTTCAGCGAGTAATTTGACTTTGCGTCTTTCAGCGACCAACATATCCTCGAGTCTTTGGACGCGTTCGCCATGATCTTGTCCTTGACCCGCCATATTGAGCAAGGCAATATTATGCATCTTGACTTTGTTGAGTTGTTGGTTCTTCATGTCCAATTGGAGCTTCATATCCTCGTATTTACTCTTCATGGAGGCCAACTGGTGTTCCACCAAATGTCGACGATCCTCAACCTCCGAAAACAAGGAATTGCCTTTCAAATTGGGATCGGCTTCAGTCACGGTCAAGGCTTCCATTTCCACTTGGAGTTCTTGGATCTCTTTTCGAGCTTGCTCCAAATGTCGCGTATAATTGCTGATTTCGCATTCCTTCTCTTCTAAAGTGGCCTCTAATTGGGTTACTTTCTCTTGAAGAAGAGTTTGAATCCGGACAACCTCATCTTTTTGACGATTCGTTTCCAACAATTCTTGTTGAAAGGCTTGTTTCTCCTGAAGCCATTGAACGGATTCCAGCCTTAATCGGGATAATTCCTCTTCTAAAACGGTTTCCAAAGGTCCTTGGCCTTCGATGGCTCCCAAACTAGCGTTTAAAGAAGCATCCAAGGCCGCCTGATTAGATTGAGCCAATTGATCTTCCATCATCTTGAGTTTCTCTTCATCATGGCGCATTTTGGCCTCTTTTCGGTCCAATCGTTGTCTCAAGACCTCGATTTCGCTCTCCATCTTCTCACAAGACTCTAATTTGGTCTCCAAAGTCTTGATATACTCTCGATTGTCTTCCAATTCCTCCAAAACGGTGCGTTCGAATCCAATTTTGGCCTCAAGTTTGAGCCATAATTCGTGCTTCTCTTGATGACTGGCCTCAAGATTGGCCTCTAATTCGGAGACACGAACCAAAAGACCTCGACCGTACTCGGCAGCTTGAGCCATATTGGCTTCGGCTTCACGGGCACGATTCTCCCAGGCTTTGATCTCCGAATCCGACATTTTCGAGGCCTTTTTTGAGAGCTGCTTTAACTGGAGGTGTTTCTTTACTACAAAAACAGTCAAATTCCCCCGCTTTAAGAATCAGGGCTGCCAGAATAATGAAGAATCAAACAGAGCCATTTGAGGATGGAAGCTTTGCTGTTGGTCGTATTGGTTAGAATAGAAACAAGAGGAAAGTTCGGTACTGTTTTTAATATGATGAGGATTGTTATTTGGCTGTCCAAAGATTTCAACATCAAATTTGTGCTCGAAATTAAGTGAATCTGACTGAACTGTTGTGTTTGTGGCAAACCTGACTGTCACTTGCTATTTAATAAATATCTCGGTTCTTCAGTTTTTATTTGATGACTTTTTTGTCCCGACAAAACACCGTTTGATTCATGGAGAACTTATGAAAGTGCAAAAATTGTTATAAAAAAGTCTCGTTACATCTGGCAGTTTTTTAATACTTAAAATTGCCTTCCTTCAAAAATCACCCAACCTCATTTGTCGTTTTATTATGATTTTGCCCCGGGCAATTATGGAGGTGACGAGAATCTACTCGCTCCTTTCAAATTGCACTTTCCATTTATCGCGCAATATCAAATCCAAATCCAAACAAATAGTAATTTCTTAAAAATCAACAAACGAAACTCCTTATAAAACAGATCACATTAATTTTTTTACTCTAAGTTACAAAACCAATCAATCTTATTAATTAACTTTTGTCAACCTTTCCTCAAATCCAATTCCCAACAACTAGTCACCCCGAATCCACCCTGAAACATGAGTCATATTTCTGCAGTTGGAGGAGTCCGAAGTGGAAGAAGAAGCAGAGGAGGAGGATGAGAAGGAGGAGATTGCCATTGGACACTGGAGGAGAGATAGAAGAAAGAGGGAGCGAACGAGCATACGTTCAAACAAGCCAACTAGTAAGGGTCGAGTACAGGCAAGTCAGAAAGAAGATCATCATCCATTCGTGCTCAAGATCCACGGCCAAAGCAAAAAAAGAGAATTTGAAGGAAGCCTTAATTCCTCGCTCTCGTTCGTTCTGTTTCTACCTTACTTATGTCTTGTGTGTCTCTTCATCTCTCTATCTTTGGTGTTCGTCGTTGTCTTTTTGGGTTTTGCCCTTGGGATCTCATGAGTTTGGTCATTGAAAGAGGTCAATTGTTGTTAGTTGGCTCTTGATAGGCATCATTACCGGTGATTTTAGTGGGTTTGTGCGACTTTGACCTTGTCTGACCAAAAGAAGCGGGTAAGAAAGAGTCCAACGCTCGTCTTTGTATTCAATGTATCATGTAATCTAGAGTCATTATGGGTTTAAATTTTATGATGATCATCGTTTGTCACGACAAAGCTCGTTCAAGGCTTTGTTTAACGCACGTCATTTTATATGAGGCCTAACCGCATAGTAAGCCTCTTTAAGAGTGGAATTCACCGTGCACAAATACCTCCATTGAAGAGTTGGCTTGTCGCTCTTTAAAACCTCGTAACAGTCACATCTTGGCCGGTTGTTTTTCTCGCTTTTGCTTCAATCGAGGCCGTTTGTCTCCCCCCTTTACCCTTTGAGTCTGGAAATACGTATTCCATGCACCCTTTTTCCCCCTGAAAGTTCAGTCATTCCCCCCTACAGGCGTGATCACCGGTGTCTGTCGAAATGAGCCTCGAGATCTGTGTCTTGGCCTCAAAAAGGGGCAGTCATTGGGCTCGGCTCATTTGCCGGTGGATCCATTCCCGGCATTCTTGCCTCTTGTTGCCGAATTCTCGCCTCATCCCCCTTTTTCCACCTCCCAAGAGCGGCATGTTGCCAACAAAAGCAAATCCCTCGTGATTCTTCAATCACTTTTCGAGATTCCCATATGTCCACACCGAGGCTCTCCAGAGCTTTTTCTCGATCTCTCGTGCCTCATGTTTAGATTGGTGGGCGTCATTGTTTGGAATTTTATTGGTGGAAGGTGTCTCCTGGGTCTCCACCCCAAAAAGGCGAGACACGGGAGGCCGTTTTCTAATCTAAACTTAGTCAGTGGCGTTTTTTGCCGTCGTGCTGAGAGACGAGTGAGCATCTTTTTTTCCGAGGGTTGTCGACTTCCAATCCCAGGCAAAGAGATCTGTTCAGACTCTGTCTTTTCTTCCCTGATGCAAAAAAAACTATCTGTCATCGGATGATCACCCGGGACTTGTTTCAGATTCTTTGAACTCTTTACTCGTTGTTTGTTAGTTTCTTCCGAAGTGGCGAAAACTCGTTTCTAGATTTATTTATGAACTCGAAAACTAACGACAACGACTACGTTAGAACTAACCCTTCCATCACTTTTCGCTCGATCAGTCACTCGTAGCCCACTAATTTATGAGAGAACTCGGAGCCCGGATTGAGATGAATCCGGAGCCTCTCCTGACTTCTTTAATGGCTTTTGTCATGTGACAAAAAACGAGAGGACTCTAATCGTTGATTTGATCGCGGTCCAATTATTACCATCCCGTTGAGGCATGAAGCTACCAAATATATAATCTGACGGCATTCCTATTCCCCTTTTTTGTCGCGTAACATTGATGAGCTATGCAATCGCGATTCATTTTCAATTATGTCCATTTAATGGAATGAAGAGTCATCGTCAAATTTGGATTTTGGTTCGGAAACAGTCACATGCGGTGGTGTCCGGGTGTTCTAATAGAAAATTGCATAATCCTTCCACATTTCACGACTTGCACCTTTTTACGGGCCTTTTTAGTTCGCTTGAAATATTGACTTGTGGTCATTCGGATTTTGTGTCCAATTCCGGACCACCAGATTCGACACAGTGATTTTTCATGCGTTTCATGTATGATCATGAGATCTGTTGTAATCGGTGAGTTGATTGAAGTATTTTCGAAAATCAACCGCTACATGTCGACAAGTCATTCACCACCGTTGTTCACCTCCATCTCGAATGGCGTCCTCGGGCTTTTATGAATTGGACCGATGGTATGTCCAATACCAATCAAAGTGAAATTAAAGGTAGTGAATGGGCCTTAGATCCAAGGACTGAGCGAATGAGAGAGAAAGAGGGAGAGAAAGACACACACTCACTCAAACGCCATGCTTGGCTACCTGACTGCCAATATCTTGATTATCCATAAGACACGGAGTGCTTGGTCGATCTATCTCCCTCCCTCGTCCTCAAAAAAAATCATATTAGCTCTTCGTTGCACAGGTTTCAGGACTCTGGCTCCGATCGATCTGACGTTTTTCTATACACCTCAGATATCGGACCGGTGAGTAATAACTTTGTCTTGTACCTCACGGTAGTTCTAGTCAAACTCTCATTTCATGTTTCGTATGCTTGATTTTCTCATCGATTCTGGGCTGTCTTTCTTTAACTGGCTTCGTGTTCACAACGAACGATAGATTGGATTTTTTTAGGAAGATTCTTTTTTGTGCTCCAAACCCAACCCACTGTCCATCCCAAATAGGCGAGTTTGAGTGCTTTGAATTTTCGTGTTCATTTGATTGATGTTGTTAGTGGAGGGAGTCATTGGGCTCCTTCTTCTACTCGTTCTCCATCCGTTGAACATTGGGGATGGAAAATGTCAGTTCTCGTGAGGCATGGCATTTGTGAACTCGTATGTGTGTGAGCTCCTCCATCCATTGACGTATGAACAAGACAGTTTGAAGGGAATATGTGAGTGGCTTCCATTTCTTTTAATCTCAGGCAAGTGTCAAATTTCCGTCAGGCATTCTTGGGCAAAGTGACTGACTGCCTGAGAAGGGCTACCCTTAAAGGTTGTTGAATGGGTGAAAGGAAAATCCTTTTAAGATCGTCTTGATCCGTGAGCACCAGGATTGTGAGGAGTAGTTGGGTTCAACCCATTCACCATTAGGGTCGACGTCTTTATGGTAAAACACGGTGTGAGGAGTGGAGATTGTGACAAATAGGTTGGTTGTCTGGCAAGTGAAGTCGAGTCACGAAATGAAGGCGGCGTGTCGAATGCAGAATGTTTTCCAAGGCGTGAAAGAACATAATTTTGCAACGATTTTTTTTCGACCTCTCTCTCCCCAATTCACTTGGCTGGACTCAAGAAAGAGAGAGATTTCCTAAAGCCTTCAATCTATTCGTCAGTGATTCAGCTCAGATGAGAGTCAATATCCGCTTGTATGCGCAGATGACGACGGTTCAATCCTGCATGCAGTCAAGAGACTTTGAACTTTTTTTGCAAATCGTGTTTTCGCCAAATTTGATTTGACACTTCAAGGCTGGCTCCATTGGGGTGCCAGTAGTTTACAATTAAATTCCTTCATGTAGACTGGGATGTTAGAGAAGGGGAAGGACTGGAAACCCGACCCCATGATTTATGAGCCCAGTCTAAAGTGCGCTTCACTAACTCACCCAGAAAGTGCAATTAATCCCCTCTGTTTCCTGCTATTTCATTACAGATTGTAATTCCAACTGGCGGGCGGTGATCTCCATAGATGACTCATCATCATCGGCCACCCAATCCTCATCATCGCCATGAGCACCAAAGGAAAATCCAGCCTCGGACTCTTCGAGTTCTTGGAGGAAGCCGAACTTCAGCAATACTACAATAGCTTCAAGAACATTTTGCAAGTGCAAAATGTTCAGCAGCTCAAATACGTGGTCGAAGATGATCTGTTCAACATCGGCATGTCCAAGCCCGAGGCTCGAAGACTTCGAACCTACTTCTATAAAGCTTGTCCACAGAACTATGCGTCGAAACTCAAGAAATTCCTTCGTCCCCGGAAAGATGATGGCAAACACGAGCTCCTCTTGGGTGAAGAAGACCACCAATTTGCCTTCAAAGATCGGAGACATTCCATCGCTCTCGGTGGAACCAATCGTCAAGGATCATCCACGGTGCGAGTTCCTAGTCAACATGTGATTCCAGCCGAAGCGATTGCCCTTCATAAGGAATTGGGGGCGGGAGAATTTGGGGTGGTACAACAAGGCGTTTGGACCGATGAAGATCAGATGCGACATCAAGTGGCGGTAAAATGTCTAAGTAAGGAGAAGATGCAAAACAACACTTTGGCCTTTATGAAGGAATACGAGATTATGCAAGCCATCGACCACCCACACGTGGTTCGACTCTACGGGGTGGTGTTAGATGCTGCCCAGATCATGCTCATCACGGAATTGGCATCCCTGCGATCGTTGTTGGAGTGCCTGAAGGAACCTGCTTTGCGCAGCACTTTCACCGTCCCCTGCCTGACTTCGTTTGCCCAACAAATTTGCGAAGGGATGCAATATCTTGAAGCCAAGCGACTCATTCATCGCGACTTGGCCGCCAGAAACATCTTAGTTTTTTCCAAGAATGTCGTGAAGGTCTCCGACTTTGGCTTGTCGAGAGCCTTGGGCGTGGGCAAGGACTACTATCAGACCAATTTCAATGTGAATCTCAAGCTTCCGATTGCTTGGTGTGCCCCTGAGTGCATTAATTTCCTCAAATTCACTTCTGCCTCTGACGTTTGGGCGTTTGGTGTGACCATGTGGGAAATGTTCAGCTACGGTTTTCAGCCTTGGGCTGCTCTAACCGGTCAGCAAATCCTCGAGGCCATCGATGAACCCAATTGCCACCGACTCGAACCACCCGTACATTGTCCCCGGGAGCATTACTTGATCATGCTTCAATGCTGGAAGCATGAGGTGCATGAAAGGCCTACTTTTGAGAAGTTGTGCTCGATTCTGGAGGAGGCCAAACCCGAGCAAGTTCAAGCCGTAACCAGTTCCGGACAAGAAGCCGGCAAACGCGATATTCTCGATTTCGAGGTGGGTGATGTCATCACTGTTCTGGATAAGAATGAATCCAATGGGAGTAACTCATTTTGGACGGGGGCTTTAAACAACGGGAAAGTGGGCTATTTTAGTCCAGCTCACACCGTAACTTATATTGGGACATTGCCTTCACAAGGAAACCATTCCAAGTGGCAGCACGAGGATATCTATCAAAGTACGAGTGGTACTTTTCAAAGGAACTCTCTGCGTGGTTCTCGAGGATCCAAGAAGAAAATCAGTCGAGAAATGATCAGTGGTCCAAGAGGAGAGGTCCAACACACTGGCCATATCGGCTTGGATGGCGCCTTCTTCGGGGATGTAGGAGCCTTCGCCACCGCCACATCCACCGCTACTGAGAGTTCTAGTCGGGGAGGGACCATGACCAAGTCTTGGCATCCCTCCATGGGCAAGAGCATGACCAGTGGATTCCCCGTGCTAAGTCGTGCCGATTCGGACGCTTCGGAACGGGCGCCTTTGATTGCTGGCAGAGGGGGTAGTACGAGCAGTGCGGGCGGAAACAGCACCAATGGCCAGAGTGAGGGACAGCCCCATTGTGTGACCTCATACTCGACTGCATCGGAGGCCGTGGGCACGAATAAGAATCCGAGAATGGGCTATGCAATCGGCTATCTCAGAAAGTCCAGCAACGCTAGTCAGAACAATGACGTGCCAGATAATGGAGGTCAGCCCTATAAACCGCATGAATATCACACCATCAGCGACGACGAGCTTGGTGGCCCACTCGATCTGGGACCGAGTCTTATGGACGAGGTCTTCAGTGAATTAGACTCGTCCAAAGACTCCAAGGAAGAGCCTGCCAAACAAACCAAGGAGTCATCTGAATCTCGGTCCACGTCCAAGGAGAGGAAGAGTCACCTCACCAAGCATAACATGAAAGAGATGAAGGAATTGGTCTCGTCCACCCTCACTTTGCACAAGAAACACAAGAAGAAACAGCAAGCGACGGTCAAGCCCATCAAAGCGTCGGATGAAAAGACTCTTGAGAATGCCATCGCCATGGCGAATGCCTTGGCTAGTAAATCAATGCACGATCTAGACAAGCGATGTATTGACAGTTTCTATGATAACTCTCCCATTCGATCTCCGTTGACGCCTAATTCACCCTCAAAAAAGTTCCAGTTCTGGTTCCCTGGCAAATCTAGTCCTAAAGGAGAGCGACGCCATTTTTCCGAAGAGCTTCAGTCGTCGGCTGACGTGGAAAGTATGATCACACCGTCTGCCAAGGATGCCTACAGGGCCTTGATCGAAGGGGGGTCAAGTCGTACTAGTCTCGATGATGAACCCCATTCCCCTCGATCTCCTCCTTCACCCGTTCATCAAGCTCAACATGCTGCCAATTCCTTTACGTTTGGAACCAAGGGTCGCTCCTTGAGTGACACCAATGGAAATACTAGCAATGCAACACCATCAACAACCAAGAACTCATGCAATAATAACCCGTTGCCTTTGCCACCCAAAACAACGACACTGGATCTCAGTGCGCCTCCCAAAAGACATGTCAGAAAGAACCCTTTGATCATTCCATCAGGAATGGCAGCCAATATCCTTCGGCGGGAATCGACAGCAAATGAGAACATTGATTTGCAGGTAAGGGCACTCCCTCCTCATTGATTGCCATTCATTTCTTGGATTTGGGTGTGTTTGTGTTCGTGTGTTCATTATCCCCCAAACACTTCGTTTGTTCCAGATGAACAACCACAATCAGCCCTCTACCAGTGACATGGATCCTAATTCCAATTACTCCGGACATTCCCTAACTCATCTAACAAGTGTGCCTTTGAGACAACATACTACCACTATTAGCACCGCTAACTCCAGTGCCAAAACCACGCGAGCTTCCTCCACCTATTTTCATAGAAAGGCTTCCCTCCCTGCCTATTCGGCATTCTCCCACGCATCTTCCTCTCAAGTGTCTTCCGTACCTGACGATAATCACTCACTTTCCAGACGAGCAAACACTCAATATCCGACTCTTCCGTCGACCAATCCGACCTCGCTTCGATCGAGTAGGAACTTTGAGGAGTACGAGGATCAGATTTCATCGGATGCCTTTGAAAACGCGATCGCTTGTAGCATGGATGCCTTGGATAACATCCCGGATACCATCATCGATAGCAGTCACAGTCCAAGACCAGGGGCCAGTAGTCAGGTTCATTACTACAATCAAGACCACGTCTCGTGCGAAGATCTTCTAGATTTCCGTCCAAATATCCGACGCACCCGAGGAAAAGCCAGGGGTTTGCATTCTGATGAGGTGAGAATCATGAAGAAGGTCTTGGGAACGGATATCTCGGACGAAGAGTGCGTCCAATCATTGGATAGCACAGATTGGGATGTTCATCATGCGATCAAGTTGGTCAAATTGAAAAATCTGATCAAGTTCCCAGAAGTTTCCGATGAGGACATGAAGATTGCCCTGCAAACTCGCGATTGGGATGTGGCCAAAGCTGCCAATGTTCTAATGAAGAAATTGAAAGAGTAGCCTCTTTTTCCAATATATTTTCGCTTTGGTGCCATGCAGGCTCTGTTATATCTGTAATTAAATCAGAATGAGAACAAAAGCATCTGATCAAGGTTGATCTTGATAGTTTCTTTCTTCTATTTTAGCAGAGTATAGTAGGACTTTCTACAAGTAGAAAACTGGATGTATAAAATATTCAGAATAGCGCAAGATAAAAAATCAGACAGGAAGTACGACGGCACTGTTTCATAACAATCAGTTGCTGTAGGCTTCACTAGTTGGGCTCAATTTTCCGCCATTTTTCTTCCTCTTCTCGCCGAATATCCGGAGCCACTTGACTTTGGACGCCTTCAAGGACATTGGAAGTGGCTGCAGTGGCCATAATCACTGGACGCATAATTGTTGAGGGCATTTGACGCAAAACCCCGCCAACAGCACCGCCCAAACCCCGTCGTCGATGTTCATTAATGGCAGCTTCACTCAAGGCTCGAGCAGTTTCATCGAATCCTTCTCGAACAACGGTTAGGGCGTTGATCATACCTTCTCGAAAATCGGCCGGTCTCGACAAATGAGCTACATTTCGTCGAGGGAATCCTGGGTGTGAAATTTTGCCTTGAATCACGGATCCTTCTGGAGACATGATATCAAAAGCCATTTCGGCAGCGAATTTGATCAGTCCCAAGAGCTTGTTGGTCATGTCAAGAACGGACATGGCCGTGAGGGAGGTGAAGCTGTTGGCTCCTTTTTGAAGGCCCCGTAGAATCCGTCCATCTTTCTGGTATTGCTCGATGGGCATGAAAATCAGGTCGAGAATGCCTTGTCCCAATTGGATGATGGAGTGCATCGGGCCTACTCCACCAAGAAGTCTAGGGATCTGATTTTGTTTGATATCGGCCAACCAATCCGAGATTAGCAACGTGAGGAGTTTCTCAAAGCCAGAGATTCCACTTTGATAGGATACCCCTTTCAAATTCAATTCGGAGTTGTTTAGACTCGCCAATCCACTCAGTAATCCAGTAAGGGCACCTTGGGTGAGATCCAAGTATTTAGCCGAATAGTCCACACGAATAGGCAGATCCGGGGCAAAAACGAAAGATCGTATGAAGATGTCTTTCTGCTCGATGCGATTACGTGCCGGTCGAGGTGGAGCTTCCAAGGGCGTTTCCGCGGGAATTTGATCTTCACAATCGGATAGCTGGCGATCCGGGGTTGATTCAGTCGTACTCTTGGCATCTTCAAACACCTCTTGAGCCACTTCTCGAACCTCAAACGCTTCAACGCCAGCATCATATTGGACGACGGTACTTTCATTCGGAACAGGCGACACCTTTTGCTCTTTCGCGAGGGTAGTGAAAAAATCGATGAGAAAGAAGAGAGTATCCTGGTCGATATTGAGCCTGATGGGTTGGACGAACAAGTTGATATTGGACTCAATAGTTGGATCATCCATGTAAGGGCGAATGTGAACGCATCGAATACTTATCATATTTGAGCTCGTTTGTCTTGGTCGGGATCGTGATGAGTAGAGATGGAGCAGCTTATTGATGTCCGAGTCTGCCATGCGATCACGAATTTCTAGAATTGGGATCACCAACACTTGCCGAGAGACTTCTCGACAATGTTCCGGATACATCTCGTGTAGAAACTGGACCTTTAGAATGGCTAATTCGAGGCACTTGTCTGAATCTCGACCAGGACCTCCTTTCAGTTTGAGATGTTCTTCGTGTTGACGAGCGGGATTAGCAGAACTAGATGCTTTACTACTTCTCCTCGAACTCGATTTGGTTTCAGAGTTGGTTGCTTCGGGATCTTTGACTACTTTGCTTTTGGTGTCTACGAGCAAACCCTTGTCGGCACTGAAGTCGTGCCCACCAAAGATCTGCCAAATCAAAGAGAGCTTTTTCACGGTGAACCGAGATTTGAACTTTGGAAAGCCTCTGGGAGTCTTCAGATAATCCACAGCCTTTTGGGGGATGGCAAAGAAATTCTCTCGAACAACCACCCCTTCGTCGTCTAAATTTCGAGGAACAGGTTCACCGTTCTTGGGCATGATTCCAATGCCGACTTCGTGGTCGAGGACGCAAAACTCTTCGGTGGATTCGTCAAAGCTCAAGTTATGGGCTTCAGACGGTGATTGGTAAAAAGATTCACTTATCCCCAAACTCTCTGGCAAGGTCACCTGGTCACTCTTGTTGTATTTGACCTGAAACTTGGGCGTGGATTGAGTGGATGACGATGAAGCTTTAGACGCTTGGCCTTCATTGGGGAAAAAGAACACCTGTGCTCCACCCAATTCTTGCGCCTTCCAACGGTCTTCTTCTTCCTTTTCCCTGGCCATCATTTCTCTTTCTGTGGCTTGAAGCTCCTGCATGGCTTCCTCGATATCAGGCACCACATTTTCAGCCACTTCAAACTTGATCAATGTTTCACTTCCTTCCCTTGCGTTTCTATCCTCCTGATCATCGGATTTCTTTGGACCCTCCTCCAAAAGACGACTGAACATTTCGGTGAGAATCAAAATGGTATCCGAGCAGGTTCGGATTCGAATCAAATTGCAAGCTGCAGATACATCCAGATAGGGCGTAAGAACCACTCCACCGGATTCATTGATGCTTTCCTCTTCACGGAGATGGATTTCCAAGTCTAAGTAGTCCAGATCAGTGATGCAAACAGAATTGGTAATGGGATCCACGGAATCTCTGGCCAAGAAAAGGCACACATCCTCCAGATTGATGCCAATATTCACGTCATGTCCCGTATCCAAAAGATTACAAGCCACACGAGCCTTGCCCAAAGTGAAAGCCAATCTGGCGGGATGGACCTTCGGAATGAGTTCGACCGAGGATTTGCGGACATCGAATTGCATTTCGGTTAGAATCGCTGGTGGAAGATATCCGTCAACGGGGAATTCAACCACTGTGAAGAAATCCCCCAACCAATTCACCCAAACAGGTGAGTCTACAAGGGATCGGATGATTGCGTTCAGTTCCATGAAATCAAAGGCCAGATTGATAGTCTTGAGATTGGCCTTGGCATCAAAAAGGATCTTGGCGGTCAGTTTCATGATCCTCGAAGAGTTCAAACTCTCTGACCAAGCTCTTTCCGAGAAACCAGTTCGTTTCAAGAGGACATCTAAATTCGCAGATGGGTTGGAGTTGAAGTGAATCTTCTCCAGATCCATGTTTTTGGGGATCAATCCGAATTTGATGCACCCATCGCCTAACGAAAGACCGAGAAGAACTGTCTCAGGTTCTCGTTCAAGTCCTGTGATTGCCGTTAACTGGAATCGTTCTACATTGGCGACAAGGGTCATGTTCGAGTGTTCTTGATCTGATTCATCATCGGATTTGGGGGCAATTATCACAGCCTGAGCTTTACTTATGGACAAGAGGACACACACGTCCATATGAATCTCCAAAGTGGCAGAGTTGTCACGGGGAAAACTCACATAAGGCCTTTGTTCATCGTCTTTGGACTGCCAATCGAGGGATGGTTTGGTGCCGGAAAAGCACGTAGAAAACCCATGGTCTGGATTCTGCAAGGGATCAAACAGTGGTTGGTGATAGAGGAATTCAAGCACTTTAAAGATCTCGGGTTGCCAGAGAATCATTTCGTTGCCCAATCGATTGTAGATGAGCTCATAGATTCTCTTTGAAGGTAGGATGACACTGATGTCGTCGAGTTTCAGATCCACGAGGATGTTGTGACGAGATTGTCCGAGGAGCAAGGCCTCTTCGATGTACTCTTTTTGCTTTTGAAAGATATTGCTCGTTGTATCGTTGTCCCCGGTTACTTTGCCCGTGTCTGAGACCTTAAAACTACCCGCAGATTCGAATCCTTCGGGTCCCGTGGGCTTTCGTCTTCCCTCGGATGAATATTTACCCCACAATTTCCTCTTGTCGTCAAGATTAACGGATACATGAATGTAACAGGCATGCACCGGGAGTGCGTTAGCATTCCTCTTTTGTTTTGCACTTTGTGACGGTTTAATCTGGATCAAGGAAATGGGGATATCCTCGGGATGAGGTTGACATCGAATATCGACTTTCGAACTACTCATTACGATATCCAGAGGCTGGAGAACAGGCGGAACTGTGGTGGCTATCACTAGACTCAAGTCAGCCAATTCTATTTGGTACAATTCCGGATGAACTTTTCGGGACCAAAAGGTCTCCACATAGTTCGGGATCTCGTCCGGTTTCCGACAATCCACTTTGGGCACATGGAAATCCAAGATGACGTTTTCGAGCTTGAAATTGAGCTCCAGGTAACTCGCCGAGGATTTGGTTGGGTTGGTGGGGGCTTTCAAGCAATTCTCATCGAATTCGGCGTAACTAAACAGAATGTAGATTCTATCCGAGAAGCCGGGCTCGAAATCTACTCGACACGGGTTTAGGGTCAAATCGATAATGCTATGTTGCACAGGGACATTGCCCTCGATCACTTTCTTTTCCTTGAGATCCTTCATCACGAATCGCACATCCGAATTGGGAATGTCATACGCACTCGTTGCATTTGTGGGCTTCTGCATGAATTTGATGATTGGAAATGACTCGACTTGGTTGGATCCTTCTCGATAGAGGTTCTCATGAATCGCCAATCGGTTGATGTCCAACGAGAGAAACATATTGTACCTGTTTCGAGAAGCACTCGTCATGACCTCGCCTTCTTCATAACGAACCACCAAAGGATATCCAACCAGTCCCACATGGGACTGGGTGCAAGCCTTGGTGAGTTCCAAACCCAGGATACCCAATCGATCTTGATCCAGAGTGCTCGTGGAGAAACTAGCACTAAAGAAGCTCGAAGCTTCGTTTCTCATCTTCCGCAAAGCCAAAGTTTTCGTTGATTCACCACCTAATCTAAAGAGGAACTCGTCTTTTTCCAACAAGGCTCCGATCACATTGGACACTTTGATGACGATTCGAGGCACGGGGACTTGATTTGGTCCACTTCGATGGTGAGTCCGTTTCATTTCACTGTTTGAGCCTGTCATGGAATGGAATTCACTACTACTAGCCATACTATTGGATCCGCTTTCGGACAAGAAATGAGCACCTCCAAGAGCTTGTGGTCCTTTGGATTCCATCATGTTCTCCTGGAGGAGGTTCTCAAGATCGGTCGTAAATCGGACTTCTCGTCGAGAAGTCAATGGAGTTTTGTCCTCGTCCTCCAGATTTGAGACTGTGATCGCAGAGAGGATCTCGATCAACGTATGGAACTGATGAGGGTACAAGTGGATCAATAACGATCCTAAGTGAACATCAATGGCCTCAACGGAACGAGGAAGGCCCAAAATGGTGGTCTGAGCAAAGCGGATGACTATCTCATTTCGACCGAGGATCTCGGCAAATTTCAAAGGCGGATCATGGTCGATGCTCTGCGAGGCCTGACGGGATCGAGGCTTTTCAGTCTCATCTCCAGATTGGGAATGGACTTCAGTTTCACTGTCATCTACATCCTCTTTCTTGGGGCTAGATTTCTTGTCGAACGAGAACTCATCCGAATAGAAAGCGATCTTCTCCAGGAAGAGTCGTTTAAGCGTGCTTTCAAACGAGTCACTTTGGCCCGATTCGGATGGGTTGGGATTGCCCGAATACATCAGCAATCCGATATGGACCTCCAAGGCCAATCCACGGGCTTCCACCGTGGGTACATATTCTAATCGAACCGTGGTATTGGTCAGTTTCAATTGGACCCGATTGATAATGGAGTCAATGGCTTGAGCCAACATCTGAATTCCGGGCACGGCATCCTTATCCGCCAAACACTCTACCACTTCCGGATCGGGTTCGGCATTCTTGAGGCAATCTTCGGCCAGGTCCAAACTCGAAAAGCTCTCACACATGGAATGGAAGATGGAGGCCGAGATCTGCGAGGGATGTTCCCGTTGTCGGACTTGCAATGTGATGGTCAATCCATCGATGGAGAAGAAACAGTTCTCGCTCAACATGCGCGAGTAAGGCACGTGAACCGAGAGCTCTTCGATGTAGCCATCCACGAACTCCACGGGCAATTCCGAGCTTTCTAAGGCCGCGTTCAAGTTCCGGGTATTCAAGGCCACGTGGTGTAGAGAGATGGATGAGCCCGAACTCCCTCCATCGGAGGCCGACATTTGGTCCAGGAAGATCTCATGGTTCTCGAGGAAAGTGCCCAAATAGCGATTAATCAGATACTTGCCGAATCGCTTCTGGAAGAGTTGCGAAATGGACGAATACCAAGGAGAGGAAGACATCCTGAACGAGGGTGGATTCGACCGAGTCTCTGAAACCACAGACACACGTTATTTCATGATTAATGTCTATCTTAAGGTAAGTATTTCTTGCGGTTGTGAAAACGAGGAGGATCTATGAATAAATAAAGGATGACACAAGAATATTTCCCTTGACGATAAAGACAGTGTGTACTGTAACTATTTCTAGTTGACGTTGTAAAAAATGGTGTAATTGCAACGAATGGAGAGAAAGCTGAAAGCCTTTTCACGGAAATCGAAACACTTTTCAACCACCGAAGCTCGCATTCAGACGAAGTTGAATGTTAAAATACACGATTTTAGAATGACTCTATCTTGAAAGAAAAAAGACCTTCTGTTGCAGGACAAAATATACTTTCAGAACATCTCTTGAAATAAGAATATCTACCCATAAAAGAAACACGCAACTGCTATCGGACAACATTCCCATTAAAAAGCAAAAAGACTTTGACTGCACTGTACATATTTTTTTCAAAATAGACCCAAAACCAACTGTAAGCCATTTTATATTTTACTATTCCTCCACCATCTCCTGCGTCATAAGAACTCACACATTCCTTCATAATTAAAATTAACCAACTTCAAACAATTCATTTTCGAGTTTAGACCGAATCTGGTCCTAAACAAATACAAAGCCAAAGCCATAACAAATCCATAATACCTGATTTGTTTAATCCTTCAATGGTATTTCCACGGTAGTTACGGGTTGTTCCACGGGCCCGTTAAAGACGAGATTTAGGCCGTTGTGGATCATGACGAAAAATACAATGCCCGTGATGAGAGTGAGAAAACGGTCAATGGAATCCGATTAGGGAGAATGATTGATACTACGCAACAACACGATTTTGTTTTTTCATTCGGGACAACTCCAACATCCATGAAATCAGGGTTACTGTATAAAGTCAGATGAAAAAGGGCTGCTTAAGACGAGAGTTACTGCAAGACATATTATATGAAGCTTTTTGGGCAAATGTTTGGAGATGATTGGATGGATTATGCTCAATTAGGCTTGTTTTGTGTGTTTTCTTGGGAATGAAAAATAGTGTGAGTGAAGTAAGATAAGGGTGAATGTAGGTTGATTGAGCTGGTATTAGTCACCATGGTTCGTCCTTTGTGTCAAACTCATCGTAAAAAATAGGATTGCGGGGCCCTTAGAAACAACTCAGCTGGGGTTGGGCCCCAGAAGCAAAAGACACGTCAAGTTGACAGGTGGATTTATTTAATTGGTACAATAACTTGAATTTCGATCCCATCGATACATATTTCTCTATCAATGAGGACTCATTCCAGTTCATCATAATGAATCGAGTCAAACCAGAAAAAACATCCCATCAAACCCGATCTGAAACCCGCCCTCTAGCGCCAGTTAGCATCAATATGATCTAGCTGAATGAAAATGACCAGAATGTACCAGGTCGTCGTCCTCATGGGCAGGCTTACAGAGAAGATGTGAGGTTGGCCGTTTGCCTTTGTTTTTGAGAGACCAAAAAGGCTCCACAAAAGCTGACTCTGTCTTGAAAAGCCTCTTCTAGATTTTCACATATTATGGACCAAAGCAACGTATTGTTATAAAGATGGAGGTCGTGAAGAATCATGTCATGAAAGCGACATACACTGCTACTTGAGATTTAATAATAAAGTTAGTAAATCTAACACACAAATTTTTCAAACATCTAATAAATGACAGCGATTTCACGCGTCATTTAACATCGACAAAAGGTCTGCCTTTTGATGGGCTAGACATAGAGCAAAGGTCGGCAACAGATTCTGGGCCCAAGACCCATGTTTAGTTAGAAGCTTTGTTGCTGTCTCGAAACAAAACAATTGTTAAGAGTGTAAATGCCAATCGTTCTTGAACGTGTTTCAGTGATTATTTCAATTAGCAAGTTTTGAAGCTCAACCAAGTTTGTAATTATCAGCAGAGCTCTTTATTGCGTTCTATGAAATTGTCAGTTCATTCCGCCACCTCGAACCGATTGCATTGGTATGTCTCTCATGTTTCATATTTGTTCTGTTGTCTTATGTTCTTTTATATCAATAGAAACCGTGTTCAATGACCATCTTTACTACACGCGTCTGAAAGCGATCGGAGGTTTTCTATAAAGAGTAAATCGGCAAGCACACATTATCACTGTTGCATTACAGACGTGCAGCCAAAGAATTTCCACCAATCCTCGCGTTCATTCTTTCCACTTACTAAGAGTCGAGGATATCATACATGTAGAATACAGAAAAGGTATGCATATTATTCACACCAACAATTTTTCTTCACAATTTTGAATCCAGTTTTAGAATTCTTTTAACAAGATGAGCTAGTAAGTAGCAAACTTTTAGGACCATTTTGGGCCGCTGGTCACCTCAAGTTCAAACCACACGTGAGAAGTGTTTAGCCGTCATTAGGCCACGTTCCCTAAAGACTCGCCGACGCCACTGATCTCAGTTCAAGTCAGTTTCAGCTGGTTGTCGTTTTTTTTGTGGCCCAACCTCGTCTATTCCCGCATCCCTGCTGTTGCACGGACTTCCCAACCTACCTGAAGCTGTTCCCGTCGTTCTGACTGTTCCTTTTGGGTAGCAATCTGGCCAATCTCACGTGTACACGGGCTTAGGGATCGGGGGTTCGAATCCGATGGCAGGCAAAAATGATCGCAATAAGGTCATCCAGGATCGATTACAAGTGCTGCTCACGCAGATGCTCAAGGATGATGATAACAAATACTGCGTGGATTGTGACAGCAAAGGTGAGGACTGCCATAAATCATGATTAAAACGGATTATCTCAAGGTTTATCCCTTTTTGAACAGGCCCGAGATGGGCCTCATGGAATTTGGGCATGTTCCTGTGCATCCGATGCGCCGGAATCCATCGCAATCTAGGCGTGCACATCTCCAAGGTCAAATCCGTCAATTTGGACTCTTGGACCACGGTCCAAGTCGCCGTAAGTTCCATCCCATCCCATCTTAAAGAGACCAAGAGTTAAACTAATCTACGTTTTTTTTATTTATTTAGAGCATGCAACTCATGGGTAACAGTCGAGGTCGAGCCGTGTATGAGGCCAATTTGCCCGATGGGTTTCTCCGACCCCAAAATGATCAAGCTTTGGAGCAATTTATTCGGGCCAAGTATGAGAAGAAGAAGTACATTGCTCAGGAGTATGTGCCTGAGAATCCTCCGGAATATCCCGAGGGTTGGTCTCAATTGATTGAGGCTGAGAAGCAGAAGAAGGATATTCGGAAATTGGTGTTGCCTTCACATACGCGCAAAGACGCCAATGGCGTGGTCACTTCCGGTTCCAGCCCGTCCAATCCGACGAAAGAGACGGCCAGACCCAAAGGCGACAAGACTACGCCCAATTCGGGGCAGAAAAATGGGGCGGTGAAATTGCCCGCTGCGGCCAATGCGCCCGTCAGTCCGAAACCTCAATCGACTTCGGCCCAACATGACCTTTTGGGTTTGGGCTTGGGCACGCCGGCCAACACCGGGTTCTCTAGTCTGAATAACACGAGTGAAGCCGATTTCTTGGGCTTAGGTAAGATTGAACGAATTAGTGTTTTACAGCGCAAGATACCCGTGAATTGAACTGTCAAAACAATTCAGTCAAAGTATTGAAGGATTTTTGGAATTTGCTAAAATGACATGAAGAAGAAATGAAAAATTTGAGCGTTGTGTGATTTATTTGATAACACAAAAACCCCCTTTCATACAAAATCTGAGGCTGGAATTTATCGTGCCTGGCCTTGAAGAAGTAGTTTATAACAATCAGCCTCGTTTCAAGTCTAGAGGCCCTATGATAAGAAGAGTACGCGCATGAGATTGACCGTCTCCACTCGTTTGGAGAAAAAAAGGAAAGGACAATGGAATGTACGGAACGATTTATCCACAACCTGGTGTCAAAAATATCACTACTTTTGAAAGTTTGCTTTAGTCTGAAATTTACAGAGAAATTCTAGAGATTACATTCCAAGCTTTGCGCTATCACAAACTTTTGGCATTTTTCTATCCTTGCCAACAGGAGAGATTGGGACCAAAAATCTCATGCACGTACTCTCTAACCATAGGAATAAAAGCCCAAATTAAAAGCATAAACGAGACAATTTCTTCTGGTATTTCAGACAGTTCTTCAGGGAATGGTTTCTCCGACTTTGTTTCCGCTACGTCGCCCAATGTTGCCCAATCCCCGGCTCAGCCCAAAAAGAGCGAAGAGGAGGAGTTCTTCGCTCCAAGCATTCCCAGTCAGACGACCTCAGGCCAAGCCAATGATGGAAAGATGTCCAAAGACTCGATTTTGGCCTTGTTCGGACAAAAGGCCAACAACAGTCCTTCGCCTATGATGCAAAACCCCGGAGTTGGGGGTCATTTTGGGGGATTTGGAGCCGCGCCACAGGCTCAACAGCCCATGTTTCATCAAGGAGGTGAGAACGCGTTGTTATCTTTTATAAAATCAAAATCCTGTTATTCGTGATGTAAAATGGCATCGATAAGAGACTAAACTTACGGACTATTCCATATGTTGTGAAACAAACGTGCTTTTTCATGAGTGATTCCTTTCAAGGAATAGAATTTGATCACTTATTCAGAAGCATGTTCAAACATTTAAAATGGAATGTCTTGCTCTGATTCTTTTGATATTGAATGTGGCCTTCAAATCGTAAAGAGACCGGAAGTTGATCCATTTCTTTTGACACAAATATCTTTGACAGAGACTTTTACGAGTTGCTTTGCGATTTCCTCCAGTAAAATTGAACAAATCCTTCCAAAGTAAATGTGTCTTAAAAAGGGCTCGGATAAAGTTGCTAAATGCAATTTTTGGCGATTGTAATCAACATTAACAACTGTTCGTTATATATATATATATATATATATATATATATATGAAAAATTGTGATATATAGTGTACACGTACTTTTTCAAGATCTTTTCAAAGGTCTTGAATAACTGGTTTTTTAACTTTCAGAATAATTTGTGCAAAGCAAAACTGCGTTCTTAAGACAGACAAAGGTTAAAGAAAAGACTAACTGAAGACTACAAACTGTCGCTCAGAATTGAGACCTAGTATTGGCCAAATTTTGACATTTTTATGCCAGAAATAGCAACTTTAGTAGAATTGAGTGCCCCTCTAAACAAAAAATATTGCAACTTTAGGGCTAAAAAACACCAACTTTATGTGAGCGCTAGTCATATTAGAATGATGCTAAAGAGCCTAAACCTGGGTTGTGTTCTTAGGATCCTCGTTTGGTGGAGGTCCAAGGCCGGGACAACACCCACAGGTGATGTTTGGCACAAATCCGCAGTCAAATCCATTCCTAAACCCGACGACACCCAATGCCAATCAGTTTGCCAGGCCTAACACGGGATTTGGGGCCAATTCGTTAGCAAGCGGACCTCAGAATAATCAAGCATCCATGTTTGGCAATCAGATGAATCAAGTATGGAAGCCCACTGAAGGATGATTCAGGAAACAAACCGTATTGAATTCAATATTTTATCTCCCTCTTTCTAGACCCAGAATCAGATGAGTGGTTTGAATCTTGGAAAGGGCTTTAACGGAATTCCATTAGACCCTGCCACCAACAATGTGCCCGTCAGTTCCAACTCCAATTCATCGGGCACTGCTGACATTTTGGGGTTGTGGTAAACCAACCTCCTAGCTGACCATCCCACCTTGACATCTAATCGGAGGGAGGCCTCTCATGAACATCCGAGAATAGAAGGAAGGCCCTTCAAGACCTTTCTCACCTCCTCCTATTCAGAAACACACATACACAACACTCCATGTCGTTCCTTTTCACGTTCATCCACGTTTTATAATTTACTTTCTCCCTACATTCCACGCCTTCTTATGAGAGGCGTTGGTTCGTGGATGAGGAATACATTATCCGGTATTTTTTACACTTTCCAGAGCCAATCCTTGGTTAATCGAAGCAACACGTGGCTAACGAGTCGACGATTGCCTACAATTCATAAGATTACTTCCCGATATTGTCCCAACAGAGATCCTATTTATACAGAAATGATGACAAATCTGGGCAACGTGTAACGCATTTGGAAACAATACAATTGAATGTGAAAAACATTAATAATTCATATTTCATTCCGGTGTAACTTGAATTTGGATATCATTCCTCAATCATTAACAAAATAGTAGAAACAAATACCTAAGTTCCTCTTCTTGGTTGGTAATAGGTTATCATACTTTTTGAGAGGCTTTGTCAAAGGCGGATTTGGGCTGATACCCATAGAGAAAGATCGAGCTGATCACCAATGCTCCGCCCAAGCAAAACTGAACGGAGAGTTGGAATCCGAAGAAAAATACTGAGAAAACGCACGTCAAGATGATGGCCAATGAGCAGGCAAAGCCTTTAAGAATGTTATCCGCATATTTCACCACCACGGCCACCAATAATCCACCCGTGGCATTCAAGCCCACCAGATACCACACGAATAAATCGTAGCCGTGAAAGAAGCCTTTGGTCGAGATGCCTTCATAGCTCTTGAGCATGCACACTATAAAGCCCAACGGAATGGACAGCAAGCTCAATTGGACGTTTCTCATCCACACCGAGATATCCGAGCCTTTCAAGATCTTCTCAAAGTAGATCCCGGCCAATCCCGACAAGACACACGCGCTAATGGCCGCCGCAAAACCTTTGAGCCGAGATTGCTCGTGAATGGAAGCCTTACTCTCCTTGGCATCCGAAGTCTGGACCAAGGCCACACCCACGATCAACACCACCAATGAGAACCACTGGATCTTGATCAGTTTCTTGTTCAACATGATCACGGCGAACACGGCCGTGGTCAGAATCTTGAGCTGATACGTGATCTGATAAGTAGCCACGTCCAAATTCCCGGCCGCCACGTACAATAGATTGTTCTGCACCAAATAAATGGCCGATGGGATGCAGACCTTCATGGTATCGACCCGATTCACCACCACGGTCTCGTACAAAGTTCGTCGCCATCGCATCACATCGTGGCCTTCATCGCGAAACACCAAATACAAACAGGTCAGTAATTTGATGACCTCGGCCATAAACACGGCCGTGGTTTCGAAGAATAATTCCCCCGGACGAGTCCGTGAATACCGCATACTCAATCCCAGGATGGCATTCTGAGCCGTTAACGTGATCAAACTCAAATACTTGAGATTGACATTGGTGGTGGAACCGGCTCGAATCGAACCTTGGGTATTGGAACCCGCCATGGGAGCGGCCGTCGAATGCAACGAAGCCAAGGAATGGCGATGCTCTTTAGTCGCCATGCCCCCCAAACTAGAACAAATCAAACATAGAGATATGATTTTTGAGCCGGATTGTCGAGTAATAAAGCATCATATCCTGGAAGAGAAGGAGTGTAAGAGTACCTGACCACGGTCAAGAAGACAAGACGACCTCATCATCCTACCCGATTGACGTATAATTAAGAGACACAAGTGACACACAACACACTCGATGGACGTACCAAGGTGCCGTGACTGGCTTCAAATCGCCCAAGGACGCGTCCCAATTGCCGCCGTGAGCAGAAGCAGCCACTTTGTACCGATCAAAGGCCGTCAGTCGGCCGATTGAAGGATGGCAAAAGGAGAGCCACTAACGACGGGTGAGGCTTCCTTGAGAACAAGGACAGACACGAGACGGAAGGATCGATCGAGGAAAGGATTAAGAGGTCCTTCGGCACAAGTGCGACCGACCCACGACCTGCTTTGTGAATGGTGTTGATTTTTATCCACGATCTTGGTGACGTCGGCAATCGCCGACAAAATTAGAGATAGACGTAGAGTTTGGGAGGGAGAGTTTGTCGGGACAAATTTATTGTCGGGACAATTATTAAGAATTGATTGATGTCAGACAGGATGGCTTCATCACTTACGACTAGGGGACAGGGAATTTCCGTAGAGATTGTACCCTTCACTTGGTGCAATCTATCCCAATAAATCGAATGTTACAACAAAGGATCTAGAGTATGCATCTAAACTTTTCAGTTCTTAATTTTACAAATATTGTGATAAGATCACTTATTCTTGTTCAAGTTTTGATTGCCAGAGGCATCACTTATCTTGAGGAAGGTGACAGGACAACTCGACCCAGCGGACAACTCGACCCAGGACAACTCGACCCAACGGACAACTCGACCCAGCGGACAAGTCGACCCAGCGGACAAGTCGACCCAGTGGAAAACTCGACCCAGCGGACAACTCGACCCAGTGGACAACTCGACCCAGGGGACAACTCAACCCAGGGGACAACTCGACCCAGCGGACAACTCGACCCAGCGGACAACTCGACCCAGTGGACAACTCGACCCAGCGGACAACTTGACCCAGCAGACAACTTAACCTAATGAACAACTCGACTCAGCAGAAATTCGACTTAGTGGACAACTTCAAAAAGGCACAAAACAGAACTAACCAATCAATTGAACTTCTAGTAATCAAAATTGCATGGCAGATCCCCATTTTTCAGAAAATCTATAAAATATGTATAACTTCATATTTTCAAAAGGCATTTTTGCTATTGACTATTATTTTACTGATTTTTCCTACTGCCAAAGGCAGATTGTTTCTTCCTCAAATTTGATTTTTTGAATTAAAGTGAATATTTTGAACCACTAGTTTGAGTTTTGTGCATTTTCAGATTTCCACAAGCTCGACTTTTGTAGTGGGTTTAGTTGTTTTCAGACTCGAGTTGTTCATTAGGTTAAGTTGTCCTCTGGGTCGAGTTATCCACTGGGTTGAGTTATTTGCTGGGTCGAGTAGTCTGCTGGGTCGAGTTGTCTGCTGGGTCGAGTTGTCTGCTGGGTCGAGTTGTCCGCTGGGTCGAGTTGTCTGCTGGGTCGAGTTGTCCGCTCACGGGTAGTTATTTCCAGAATATTTCAAGTTCAATGGCATTCCACTTTCAGTGGTACCACACCATTGGCTGAAGTCTTTGGAAGAAGAAAATGCAAAAAATAAAATCTTCCCCCATGGAATATGACAGAAATTGACATTTTAGTTATGACGTGTTATGAATCTTTTTCCCCTTGATTAAAATCATGAGAAGGGCATTTCCTCAATGTAGGGCCTTACATTATTACATATTAGTGTAACTGTACTGATGTTCATAATTAACTGATCCTTGGCCAACTTCTTGACTTGAGTTTAATTTGATGTATGAGTATCAACACCTCAACACAAGAAGGGACAAGGATATTCAAGGCATATCATGTTTGTTTAGTTTGTGAAAGTGACTTTTACATCCTGTATCTATTGGTGATTAATTTGGATCAGTTTGGTACATCTGAGATGATGTTACTGTGGTAGATTGGTCATTTTCTCGTTGATCATGTGCTTATCATGTGTCATTGTGTGAAATCCTGAATATCATTCTGCAAATTGCTTTTTTCTTGCAAGAAATCCTTCACATGAAGATTGCAATCACCAAATGAACAATATTGTGTTGGCCTTCCACTTTGGGCAAAGTATTTCATGCCAACAAAAAATTGCATGAGGTGAAGTGCACTAATGACCTAGTGAAGAACATATAACAAAGGATTTTGAAGAATCCAAGTTATTAAAGCCTGAACAATGTGATCATTGATCAGTTCTTGTGCTGATTGTGTGCTTTAAAAGTGACAAAATCACAGGCCTGTGGACAAAATGTCACTTATGCATCAAAGAGAGCATGAGCATCAAACTCATCTAGTGTGCCATATGTACAAACAATTTCCATGCATAAACAATCTTCACAGTGCACTCAGTATCCAACGCAGCAATGAAAATCATCTGAAAGGTTGTCCTAAAAGTTATGTTACAAAAAAACTATGTGAATATGAGTCATGTTGTTCAGTTGTGATTTTGAGTTCATTGCTCAACGTTTTCCATTCCAAGTCTTGTTTCTTGACCACCATGACTTTCTTATCTCCTTTTTTTGCCTTGTAGTGTTCGCCATTGTGAATCCATTTCGATGATAAATAAACTGCCTTACTTTATAGTTGTTCAGTTTTTGTAATTTTAACTCAAAAAGGCTCACATTATAATTATCAAAACATCAACTAAGCAAATTAATGCACTTGAAGCACTATCCACAAGGGACATTTTGCTCCTCTTCATCATTGTTATCGTAGCAGATTGAATCCTTTATTTCTCAACTTTTCTTGATTGCAATAAACAAAGCCTTCTAAATCAATAAATTGTCTATGATGTGCAAAATCGAAATTGAGCTTTGCTCCATATCAAGGACACATTGGGGCCCAAAAATGTGTTACAAAGGAGACACCCGTCTCATGATTGGATGGGGAGGAAAATGGATACAAACCATGCCATAACTAAAAAGGCCATTTCTCTCATTTTCCATGGGGGAAGATTTTAATTTATGCATTTCCTTCTTTCCAAGGCTTATGCCAATGGTGTGGTACCACCGAAAATGGAATGCCATTGAAATAAAAAATTTCATTAAATAACTACCCGTGCGCTGGGTCGAGTTGTCCGCTGGGTCGAGTTGTCCGCTGGGTCGAGTTGTCCGCTGGGTCGAGTTGTCCTGGGTCGGGTTGTCCGTTGGGTCGAGTTGTCCGTTGGGTCGAGTTGTCCTGGAACCCTTGAGGAAATGAAATAATTCCTCCTCTAGAATGTCTGTGGCAGGTCACAAGCGGGGAGTAAGGCATACGTACATTACCTAGATTTTTGGGAAAGTTGAGTTAAAACTTAAATATTATTGTAACTAAAAGTTGTAACAAATCCTAAGTGATAACCGGAAGGAAAGAACGGGTTACTAAGAAAGCTATGAACGAGTATGGAAGAAACATTGGATCCAGTTTAAAGAGATATTTAGCCGGGTTATTCCGATCCTGACACTACATGGACTTCAGCCGGAGAACCGACGTCGTTTCCTCTCATCAAACATATGATTCGGAGGCTTAAATGGTGCACATGGTTGAACCGACTCTAATCCAGTTTATCCCCTAAATCCCTCCCCCTCCCCCCATTTACTAAAAATCTGGTATCATTTGTGTGACTATTTTGTTTTTTCTGCCTACCATATGTTTTGAAAATAGAAATATGAAATCTCATTTTCATATTATGTTCCCGCGAATACCTTCCTACATCAAGGTAGTGATGGACCAAATCTGAAGATAACGGCCTCTTTCAGTTCAGCACAAAATTGTCTTTAGCTTATATGTCTAACCTATGTGTGTAACCTAAAGTCAAGCTCCAACACTATCATTATATTTGTGTTCCTTGCTATATTTTGAAAAGTCAGCATTTCTCACAAAGACAGCTATAGATATAATTTCGCACTCTAACAATTTATATGTTCACACATTTAACTAGTGGAAAAAAATATAACCCTTAATCTAAACTCACTTGGGCAGAATTTTGAATGTTTCAAGATGAGTTTAGTAGAGAAATTCCTAAATACGTTCTGAATTCAATTTTCAAAGATTAAGCCAACATTGACTAGCAAAAAACGCTTGAGAATGTTCTCTCAGATTTTGAGAATAAATGCAAAACTTGAGAAGGAAAGGAAATCCTTGCTTTCGTATAATTTGTAAGTCAATTAGTAAGAACAATTATGTGGAGCTAAAATGTTTTGTAGCATTGGTCTTAAAAAGTGTCTCATTTTGTTTAGAAAAAATTGCAATCACCAGATATAGTACAACCAAAACCTTAAGGTCACAATTTTTCTTTCTTCAACAAATAAATGTGAAGATGAATCACCTCCCGCACAATTATCGAGCTTTTCCTTATCCAAGCTTTTTCATCAGCCCATCACTAGTCCTACAATCTTTTTCTTCATGACTGAAGAATTTGGACCGTCTGTGGGTGCCCTTCCCGGTTTTAAAACGCCATGAGTGCCTCCATCCCCAAGTATGGTTGGTCCCGTGATGCCTCGGATGTCTTTCCGGATCCCCGCAATCAGAATCTGCGACCTTCTTTCTCGCAAATCATCCATTTGATTCCTTTGGCCTTGCGTTACGCTCTCCATTTCTTATCTAAACTTTGGCAGGGTCGAAAACCGCCCATTGATCAAATCCGAATGTTGACGGGCAAAGCCATTTATGGCGTGCCTTGCGGAGGCATTGGGGCGGGTACCATTGGGCGGGGCTTTCGCGGCGAGTTTTGTCGATTTCAACTTAATCCCGGCATGTATTCTTATGACACGGTTTGGGCTAATGCCTTCCATATCCGGATTCGACAAAACGGAACAACGGTTTTTCAGAGCGTTTTAGGCAGCCGAACTTCAGATGAAGGGGGTAGAAAAGAGGGGAAACATTGGGACTACGCCATTCCTGATGAGCATATTCATTATCATGCTTTGTATCCGCAATCTTGGACCACCTTTGAGTTGCCGCAATTTCAGTTGAAAGTTATTGGACGTCAGATATCGCCGTTTATTCCCCATGATTATCGGGATAGTTGCTTACCCGTGACTCATTTTGAGTGGACTGTAGAAAATCTGGGTGAGAACGAGTATGAAGTGAGTGTGGCCATGACTTGGAAGAATGGTTGGGGGACCAAGGAAGATGCACAAATGGATGCTACCGTCAAGACCATTTCGGCCCAATCTGATTTTCTTGGATTAGAAATGCAGCAGACTTTCCGGGATTTACGATTGACCTATGGCATAGCGGTCAAAAAGGCTGAGCACGTGAAGGTTCAAGCCATGAATTCTTTTGATCCGATTCGTGACGATAAATCGTTCTGGCAGGAACTTCAAGGGGAACCTCTATCATCTCATTCAAAGACACTACCTTCCCGTGATAACCTTTGTATGGCCTTAAAAGGATCCATGGATTGCCTTCCAGATTCTAATCGATCCATGGAGTTTAGTCTTTGTTGGGATATGCCCGAGATCCAATTTGGAGCTCGAGCTCGAACCTGGACTCGGCGTTATGCCACCATGTTTTCAAGTACCCAAGACAATTCGGCTGCCTCGGCGCTTCTGGAGCACACTTTCAAGAAAGTTTCGAATTGGCGACAATCTATTCAACAATGGCAAAACGAGGCTCTGAAAGATCCCGGTCTACCAGATTGGTTCAAAAGTGCCATCTTCAATGAACTTTATTATATTGCTGATGGCGGAACTCAATGGCTTGATATGTCCAAAAGCGATTTGCCCGATGATGACATTCGTCGTGAATATGGTCGTTTCGGGTACCTGGAATCCCACGAATATCGTCTCTACAACACTTACGATGTGCACTTCTATGCTTCAACCGCTCTCTTAAGCTTATTTCCCGGACTTCAATTGTCTTTGCAAGCCGATTATTGTGATGCTACCCAAACTGAGGATCCCACACTTGTTTGGGAGTTATATGGAGGTAATTGGGTACCTTTGAACAAGGCCTTTTCAGTGCCTCATGATCTTGGTGATCCCGAAGATGATCCCTGGATCAAGGTCAATGCTTATCGTATTCATGATGTCTCAGAATGGCGAGATCTCAATCTCAAATTCGTCATCTCACTTTGGCGTGATATCTATTGGGCGACTCAAGTTCAAAAAGACGAGAAAATCCGAAAAGCGGCTGAACTCCTCGCTGAAAAAGCTTGGCCCATTTGTCAGAAAGTGATGGAAAAGTCCATTAAGTGGGATACAGATGGAGATGGCTTGATCGAGAATAGCGGCAAACCCGATCAAACTTACGATACGTGGGTAATGTCTGGACCAAGTGCTTATTGCGGTGGTCTTTGGGTCACGGCAGTCTCGGCTATGATTCAATTCTGCCAGAAATTTGGTCATCAACATGACTCATGGTCGAGCATTTTGGCCAAAGCTCAAGAGGCGTTCAATCAGAAGATTTGGTATTCCGGACCCAATGATCCCTTGTTCAAATTCGATGCTAACTCAGGTTCTAACTTAGTCATGAGTGATCAACTATGCGGATATTGGTATGCAATGTTCATGGGACCCAATGTCCAAGGTTCAAGTTTGAAGGATGAGCAAGTCCGAAAGGCCTTGGAGACGATCTTCAAGTATAATGTAGAAAAGTTTGGGGATGGCCAAAAGGGTGCGGTGAATGGCATGCTCATCAAAGAAGGACAACGTGATAGATCTACCGTTCAAAGTGAAGAATGTTGGACGGGATCAACTTATGCATTGGCATCAGTCATGCTAGCCAAAGGCAATATCGAACAAGGGTTCACCACCGCCGAAGGAATCTATAAAACCGTGTATGAAGCCATTGGTCAAGGGTTCGAAACACCGGAAGCTCTGTACATTGAGAAGCATTATCGAGCTATTGGCTACATGAGACCCTTGAGCATTTGGGCCATGTTTGAAGCATGGAAAATGAGGAACAACTCATGACTTGGCTATGGTGATCCTGTTTTCAAGATTGTGCCGCACCCTGCAGTATTGTGATTCAATAAATTTAACTCCGTCATTGCTAATTTTCACTCTAATAGCGATTGTTCCAGTGATCATTTATTCTTTTGAAGCATCCTATAATAGCGAATTATGGAAATGTGAATCCTTGAAAATACACAATATCCAATCACTACACTGACTAATGACACGAGGAACCCGATGGCCTCGAAAATAAATCTGGGCGCGAATATCTTCCAGACCATCAAATGCCGACGTAAGAGCGTGGCTGCCAACATTGTTCCAAAGAGTCTCAGGGCTTGAAGCCAACAATACTTGGCACACAGCCTCAGCAAATTAGATCGGGTTTCCTCTTGGAACTCCACCAAGACGAGCTCACCCTGGTCCAAATCTTGGCTTTCTAGGGTTTTGACCTCCACAGCCGCAGTTTGGAACTGTCTCCTGAGATCGGGAAACCTCAGCCACATCGTAAATGGCGAGATCAGAAGAAGTGGCAGACAGATACCATAAATGATCCTAGACGTGAAAGTGTTCCACCCAACCATGACTACCGGGATCAAGAATCCGGCAAGAGTTGTGTCCGTCCCATAATTGGAACCTGATATCCCGACAAAGGCGGCGTTCCATTGGATAGACGAAAATGTGGGTTGATGTCCTGTCGAATAGAACAGAAGAGATTCGATGAGCCAGTATACAACGACGGTAGACCAGGGCACATTGAAGATCTGTTCCAATGAGGAAATGGATCCCAATCGAAATGACGTGTCCACGTACAAAATCAGATGAGTGAGAACTAATGCCAAACCCAAACTGGGACACAGACCGTCACCCAAGAGAAGCATTGATCCAAGGCACAAAATGGTTTGAATGAAAAGGAATGGCGCACTCAAGGCTGTTCCCAAGCCAAACACGTTGATTTTTTGACGTCCACCAGCAGCCTCTAATGAGAAGTGATTCTTCCAATGAGAGCTCATGAACCTGAAGTAGCCGTGAATGCCGTTGCTTCGGTGAGGCATCATTTCAGAACTTGCGTTTTCCATTCGATAGACCAATTTGGGCTGGATAACGATGGCAACTAGAGCTATTAAGCATAAAACCATAGCTACTTGGGCCAAGATGTTTTGTTGCCACGGAAGAAGCTTTGTTCCGACTTCATGGCCTTGGATGGCCCAATAGAACACCATACTAATGCCACACGTGGGTGGAACATAGCTGGCTAGGCACACACTCAATGAAAACCCATTCAGGTTTCCGCAATTCTTCAGCCAAAAATGGGGTAAAAGGACAGTTACGAAGACCGAGAGCATGGTTGAGCAAAACCTTCGGTTCTTGTAATCCCGATAGGTGGGATCTTTGGGCAGGGTTCCGATTGGTTTATGGAATTCAGTAGGAAAGCAGTATCCTAATTGTTCTTCTCGACATCGGAAATAGATGTTACTTAACTTAATCAGACCCATGATCACGAGTACGAGAAAGACAATTACTTCAAATGAGTTTGATTTCCATCTTGATGCTTGTTCCGACTCTTGGGGAGAAGTTCTCAGTTCCAGAAGATAGGACATCACCACACTAAGAATCATGAAGCTCACGACTTGGGCCTCATATACCACATACGAGTTGGTCGACACCATGAACACTTGGAAAAGAACGATGCCCATGCAAAGCAGGGATCTTTTGCCACAAGAGTTGAACAATGAACTGAACAATTCTCCGGCTGAATCCAACAATTTCCACAATAAATTGAAGCCAAAGGCCATCACCGAGAAGGATGAAGAAGCAAAGAGCACAAATTCAATCCCTTTTTCCGGTCGGATGTACTGACTTAAAGGGAAGATCATACCCAAACCCGCTCCAATGATGCTAGATATCCACAAATGTGTCACGAAACCGCTGTTCAAAATGGACGCTATAAGATGAGTTTTTGGGGCGAGGATTAGCAATAAAATCAAGCAGAGTTGCATCAGAAAAAGAATCAGGCCCAAGCCCATCACGGTCAAATTGAACTCGGCCCAGACAGATTGGCACATCTTTTTGGCGTTGCGGAGAATATCAAGTCCACTTCGAATCGTGCCTGGAACATCGACGAAAGACGACGATATTTCCTCGTAGCTTTCGAATCGATTTCGGAGGTTGTCATGAAGGTTTCTTGGCAAGTTTCCCCCATGAGCTCGATATCCCTCCAAGAAGTTCATAACTTGTCTCACATTGGCCTCGAGATAAGGCAAGAGGAAGGATGTCGATTCACCATCTTCAAAGAGGCTCGGAATCAGTTTCCCCAAGTTGGAATATGGAATGGGAATCCCAAGGAGTAAAGAAAGCGTGGGAACAAAATCTACCTGCTCCACGACTTCACGAGTGGGTTTTGGGGAAGGCTTAAAATTGAACCTTGGACTATAGGCAAATAAGGCGGCACTAAGTTCGTCCGATGAATCGCCTCCGTGATCTCCGGAAGCAGTCATCCCATGGTCGCCCATCACAAATAAGATCGTATCATTGTTAATGAGCTTGATAACTCGCTCAATGACTTGGTTCATTTCGGTGAGCTTGCGCTTCATCTCCGGATGATAAGGTCCATGTTTATGGCCCACGTGATCCACTCCTAAATAATGGCTGATGAGAAGGCGCCAATCGGTTTGATTGAGCTCATTGAACAAATGCTCATTCACACCCTTGTCCACCGTGTCCAAATCCCACACATCAAAAGAAGGGTAAGGGAATGAGCGAAGAAATTGGTTCGGATACAAGCCCGTCCATGTGTCATCACCCGCAAAAACCACGGGTTGACCTTGACTGTTCAGTTGGAAAATAATGTTATCGTCCGGAATTTCATCCGTCCCAAAGTTTGATGAGGCATCGATGAAAGTGGGTAAACTGCCCGTGGTCAGGCCTTTCAATCTTTGCAAGGTGGTCGTGGGTGGATCGGCCATAAACTCGAATAATTTGCCATGACCTGAGCCTTCAAGTTGACTCAAGATGGGCAACTTATTCTGAAAATGCATTGGCTGAGCGAGTCCATCATCGTGAAGGGCGAATTCGTATTTGAAGGCGTCAATCAGAATAATCACAGCCTTGTCAAAGATGGGTGGGGCCCGTGGATTACACGGATCTCGGGATAGGCACTCGGATTTGTTGCTCAAGACTTGTCGACGAAGTAGAAACCCACCCGTGAACAGAAACAAGCAACACACAAACACATACGACATCCATAGCAGGAACAAGAGGTACTTGAAAGTCGACCACATGTTCCCGGCTCACTTTCACTTCCAGTTCATTCGGATTCCGAGGAGACTGCTCTTTGAGTTATTCGCCCACCGGTTTGATCAAGCACTGATTGACCACATTGAGCAGATGAGCGTTCTCGAGAGCGGCCGCCACCCGCTCTTTATCGGCCAATTGTTTGTTCACGGCCAATTCAGAGGCGTGACTTCCGGGAGTGATGGATACACGCACTTTGAACCGAGGAGGCAAGGAACGGAGCAGTTTCACGCGGATGGCCAAACCGATCAATGTGGCCATGGAACAATGCGGTATGGTGGGGGTGAACTTGACATCCACCTGTTTCGAGAGAAAAGACATGTTATTTCAGCTCAAAGGCACGCCATGTCCATCGACCTAAGGTTTGTATGTATGTGTGTGAGTATTTTTTTCAGGGATCTCATAAGGACTATGGGATAGGGTAAGATTATGAAATGAAGTGAAATGTCATTTGATATAAAAAGATGAGATCCCTAGGATTTCCCATAAACCGTTCGGTTTGTTTTCATGGGTATCCTTGATTAGATGAGACACGTAGATTTGCATCGGCCCGATTAAGGCTTCCAACCTCGAAATCCCCCACTTTCCTTATTGTAAAGTTCGGTTATGTCTCTTAAAGCCAGTATAATTTACCAAGTTTTTATCGTCGTCCACTTGGACTTTGTCCAATTCGACCACGTTGAGTTGTTCCAAGGTCAAAGGGTGTTCGGGGTCGTTGATATCCCGGATGAGATCAAAAATCTCTCGACTATCAAAAGGATCGGTGACGCTCAAGTCCCAATCTTCGTCCCGCCGAGCTCGATCACCCAAAGTGGCGAACAGCTGCGGATTGACGTTCTCCAATCGATCACTGCCCGACATCGTCCTCCAGCATTATCGCGCGGATCGATCGATCCAAAACCACAAATCGTACAGTGACAGAAGACGGTTTCAATACAGCAGTGGTCTTGGCCCTGGTAAATGATGAAAATCAAGATCATTAATGCATCTTCAAGAGGCTACTTTCCTAGTAAAAAAAAAAGACAGAAATTCCAGCCCGCTCTACGGTTCGCATCCTACAATTGTTACTATAATTTGTTATGTTCCACATTTCGACCCATGAATCCCGGACCCTTCTTTTCCTAAAACCGTATCAGCAATCAAGACTAGACAACCGATCAAATAAGAACAAGCGTCTCCTTGACTCGTTTTCTTTTTTCTTTTGTAGTTAATCAGAATTAGAAGAACCCTTTCTTGTCTAAAATTCCCCTTTTCGAAATTATTGGTTCGATTTCGGGCAACTACGTTATTCTGTGTCTGTTGTTACCGTTTTTTTAGAGGCTCTTATTGAAGGTATGTTTGTCACCAAATCAAGTCACGATTGCCAATTTCGGTGTGGGGGGGTCAGAAGGAGACAGAAATGGCTGCCAGACTTTTACTTGGATGAGGGTGTGGACCGCACAATTGCCGTAGATTCTGAAGCAGAAAGTAAGGAAGAGAGATATTCAATCGTGGAAGCAGCTGCTCAACACGGGATTCAGTGTTGCCAAACAAATGCATCTCTGCCATTTGATCTCATTCTCGTTTTGCAGCTGAATTGTTCGTTTGGGAGTGTCATAGCAAACGAGATTACTAAATGGGTATCTGATGTAAATAAAACGAGTCTAAGGCTGGGAAACGAACTATCAGAAGCACCATTCAGTTATGTCTTAAAGTGCTACCGAACTACCAAAAGTAAAAATGTTTAGGTTTCAACGGCCAAGTTGCAAAGTTCAGGAAAAATCTTTGAATCCAAGGAGTGATAGTCAAAGTTGAATAAAATTTGAACCAGAAACAAACCTCAGCTTTCCACGTGACCTAAAACATGCACATTGTGTTTCAAATTTAGCAACTGAGATTCACACTTATAAATGCAACAGTTTTGCGTTTGCAATTTCTTCCAAGAATCAACGAGTAGGCTTGATAAAATGTCATAACTAGGGACGGACAAAAAGTGTAAAAAGATTTTTGGTAACATAAACACATTTATTTGCCTTTTTACACTTTTCGCCTTTATTTGCCCGATTTTTTTACCAATTCGGCCTAAAATGAACAAATTGTTGAGAGTTGGCCATTTCTTCTTTGAAAATATTTACTTTTTGAAGATTTTTTTTCAAATTTGAAAACTAAATCTGATTGAACACTCATCACCAAAGTGCACACAATCTTAATTACTCAAACAAGACACAAGAATGGTGTAAATCTCACTGAATCTCGGCCTTCTTGGAATTTTAGAGCACAATTAATATAACTGAAAACAAAAATGTTTTGTCAACAGCAATACTTTTCCTATTTCAATTACTTTTAGTATAGTATTTTAATAAAAGTCAATACATGTTCTCTATTTGTTGAGTACTTTTATATTCAGCTTTGATTCCATCCCAACACGATCAGAAATTCCTTCTTTGCAGTTTGTTTACCTTTCTCATTAAGCATAATCGAAACAAAAAAGCCCATTATGAACAACAAAAGTTAAACATATTTTGAAAATCTTCAAGGCTCCCAGCATAGGCTAGCATAGTATTGATTAATACTACTTCAATATCTAAATTTTGCTCTTCAAGATTGAAAAATTACAAGCAGATGACAAGAGAGTATCTGAAGCTTTTTGTTTTAGAAATTTCAGTTTGTTCTGCTATTTTTTGAAATTTTATTTGCGCTTTTTTGGTTTTTATTTGCGCTTTGGACCTTTTTTTGCATTTTATTTTACGATTTTGGGCTGATTTTTTGCAACTTTTGGTAACCAAAAGGTTCTTTTGATTTGCACTTTTTGCCCGTCCCTAGTCATAACAGTGTTGGAGTTGAAAAAAAGAATAACAATTGTGGAGACAAATACCATATTCAAACACCAAGAAAGGCAAGGTTAAGATTGTAAAATACCCCAACCCTTTTGTCAATTTTTCTTTCTGACCAAATTTTCCAAATAAAAACTAAAATTATTTTGAGTTCTGATGGGAAACAACAGATTTGTCAAAAATGACACCTTATAAGGCGTTTAAAAACGTCAAATGTAAGTTAAGATCTTAAAAACTCTCTTAGGTCAAAAGTAATTTTTTCAGTTGTATGGCATGCATCGCTTGGACCAATAAATCCTTCAACAGATTTAATTATACTGGCAAAAACAGTTATTGTGTTAAGTATTCAACCAGCGAAAATGAGAATACATAAGTAAGTTTTATTCATGGTCATGGAGCCGATTTATAGAAGGAAGGACCGAGAAGAAGCGCAGTTGAAATACAAAACCAATCATCGATAGGAAGTAGCTAGAGGAGAAACATTGGTACTTCTCACTCACTTGTTCACATCATGATAGTAACACTGCTTTTATTTGGACCTGATACAAATTTATCCCAAAGATTTTAAAACTCAAATCAAGTACAGGAACATACAAAGAAACAGCCAATTAATTGTTGGCATCAGTAATTTTGATAAAAGAATCTGGCAGCACTGAGCAACCTAAACAGCGGTAAATTTAAAAAAAGCGAGCGGTGGGGCAAAAACAGTTTACATAAGTCAGGTGCGAATTAAAACAAGGTGACGTGAATGGCAATTGAATTGGCACATCAAACGTGTAATAGAAAATACATTTAGGATTTTTAACAGCCAATTTTAATAAGTCTTATCTTGTTGTGCTTTCTTCCCAGGTGTAAATTTCTGCCAACACACCCTTTGAAAGAGGAAGTAGAATCTACCATTTTTGACTTGGAGAGTCATGCGATGCAAATACAATGCCGAACACTGATTTGGCTAATAAGATCACGGACAAGAGCTCTAAAATATTAATTAATGCATACTTAAAAACAAATGTATGAACATTTACTTGAGTAAAGTCATAGATGTACAAAAAGCAGTGTCTGAAACATTTTGGAAATCTATATCGCTGAGCTATTTGCTCCACGGCCCTTTTTGTTCACCATTCTCAAAGGGCCAAAGGAGAGGGTCGTTACATCAATTGAGACAAACAGTATAATGGATTTCGATGACATTTTAGGTTACTGCACCCATAAGTCTACTTAAGGACTAAGCAGAAGAAAATGTTCAAAAATTTGTCATTAAACATGTTTTAGTGACCTTATATCGTGTTTTTTGCTCATGACCTGTTTAAAAGATTTCGAAAAGACACGCAGCATTGCACTCACACCTTAAAACTGGTTTCAAAAGCTTTTGGAATTTAGAAATGACTTCTCCAGCTCAAAAAGGGCATTTGAAGTGTGGCTTTGTTGTTCCTTTTCATGGAGCGAGAGCGTCGACAAGCTTCACGGCTAGCTCGCACCGTGCAGGCACTTGGAGGGAGACAAAACTCAGACTAACTCAAGCAAATATGTCAAATAGTTAACAGAATGTTTCATTTGATGTCGCTAAACCATTATTACATTATTACAACTAATCAATGCTACATAAATTGCACAAATTCTTGAATTACACCAAGATTTGAATCTTTGCAAGTGCATGCACGGTGCGAGCAAGCCGTGAACCTTGTCGACGCTCTCGCTCCGCATTGTCAAAACTTGCAGGGGCATTTACTTTGTTGAAAATGTATTGTAAGTCAAATGTTGCACCTTTCAAGTTCCCAGACCTGTGATGTAATTATTTGTAATTGAAGTTTCAATATCGTCATTGCAATTGCATTTCAATATTTAATTGTAGGATTGTAATTAATTTCATCTGCACTCAAAGTGGTTGTATTTTTATTTGATTACATATTGGGCAACCTTACTGAAATTTTCAAGTACAAATTACCATCACATTTTTGCCTAGATAGCAAGTTATGGGGTTAGGAGTTTCATCAAATAATCCACATATTTCCAATATTGTTCGGTGCTTAAACTGATGAACCCTAATAAGCAACATTAGCGCCTCTCTTGCATCTCGGCTAGAAGAACAAAATGAAAGCTAACTGGTCCTAACAAATGTAATGGAATTATCATCAAACTAATTATATTTACTTGCATTTGTAAGTTGCACTTGCAACTGCGATTGTATTTGGGATTTGGGATGAAAGTACAATAATTGTAATTTTAATCAAATACATTTTGAAAGTAATTGGTACAGGTTTGCTTTTTCCCTTCTTGAATCCTTTGGAAGGACTGATCCTTGGGGAAACCCACCAATCTTTTGATAGTAGTCTTCTAATTACAGCGCTCTAGCCTAAAGCACATTTGAATGGAATAGAAATCGACATGGAATAATTTGGCCAAATGGAGGAGCAGATTTAGCAAGCTCCAAGAAGTTTTTTGCATGGCTAGTAAAATTTCTCTGTGTTCCAGAAAATGACAGCAATAATTGCAGTTCAACTGAGATTTAAGGTTTGACAAGTGTTTAGTCGTTTCAAAGTCCTCGGGGTCTTCCCCAACAGAACTATTGACCAATCTTCTAGTCCAATGTCTTATCTCACTCTTATGACGTAAAAAGCAAAGATGTAACAATAACAAAATAACCAGGTCTTTGAGGAGGCAAACAGAATTAGTCGCTTTTTTTTCTTCGGCGAAGACTATGAAGAACGTCGCTTGGAGCATCTTTTTGGCATTGAATGTCGCATCTGTTGTGTATGGACAAACTGACCCAGTGGTCGTTGAACTTTACTATGAGTCTTTGTGCCCATATTGTCAAGAGTTCATCTTGAACCAGCTCAATGGAACTCAAAACATCTTGCAAGGTTCTGGTAAGTGGCCAATCCATTGGTAAACTGATATCTTTCGAACCAGCTCAGTCAGGTTCAGAGAGAAAAGATTAGGGGTACAGATCTTGGTACATGGTGAGTGCAAGACTTACGTAGGGTTGGCGCACAAACAATAACGAGCACACATGGCATTAATTATTCAAATTTTCTCGTTCCCACGATGCTCACCATACAGGGTTGTCCAAATTTCGACCACTTGAAAATTGAAGCTTTTTGTTGGAACAGTTAATGAAACAACTACTTTTCACAACAAATTTAAGAATATTTTTGTTGTTACGAGAGAATACAAGTTCATCAAGCATAACGGATACATTTTGATACCAGTTCTCCAAATTATCATGGGTGGATAAAAGAGCTTCATTTCAATACAAACTTTTGAAATGACTTGATACAAATGTTTGAATATTTACGAGAACACTTAATACTTGTTGTGATCATGATAGCATAACTTTCTCAACCACTTTATTTTTTACCTTTTTTGACCTTTTTTTCAAACTTTAACACACATTTTCTTTAGCATAGGGAGCTCATTAAATGAACTTTTTGTTGGCAACGTACATGAAGTCAACCCTGTTTTAACTTCCTGTTCGTTCAAGATGGTAAAATGAAAACTCGTTTCAACCGGCGAGTTCAGTTCGAGTTTCACGTTGGTTGTCTCTAGTTGACAAGAGACATTCTCCAACAAACTTTGGTGTTTCAAATCATCATGTCTTTCCCCGTTCTTGTCTTAATATTTACTCTGACATCAAGTGGTTTTGCCTCGACCATTGGAAAACCATCGGAGACTCTCTCTGCTCAAAAGCCAGTGATTTTTGAGCTGTATTATGAGAGCATGTGTCCCGACTGCCAGGACTTTATGGTTCATGACATGGGACTGAATCAGACATGGAGCACACTAAAAGATACTGGTCAGTAATTACATTTAGGCCATCTTGTTAACATGTATTCTTTGCACAAGATGCCTGGCTGTGAAGCTGCACTCAGCTATAAAAAGACCTTTGTTTCTACATCATCTTGCTTATGCAAACTCTTGGTAGTGAAGTGGCAAATATTTGTTCAAAATAATTAAGTCTGCCAACACAGAGCTTTAAAGAATCTCAAAACTTTTCGAAAATATCTAGAGTACACCCTAAACATCTTTGTCGCGATTGTTAAATACAGACCCGCTCTTCGCAAAGTTCAGTTCGGCAAAATCAATCTTAGTAAAAATGTCAAAGGATATTGTTTATTGTTTTTGCCACTCTAAAACACAATATGTGTATACTTTTACGTGACTTCAGGTAATAGGATACTTGGGGTATACTTGATCATATTTGATATTACCGAGTGGACAACAAAAACCGTTAAAGAAGGCACTGTACAAAATGAGAAGATTGACTTGATCCATTCTTATATTTCATCTACTTTACGCTTACCCAAGGATGGCTCAAGCCAGGATTACTTTCAAAATACACACTGGGTCCGATTAGTACAATGAAAATTAAACGGAACAATATATTTGTTGCAAAAACCTCACATTTTACTACAATGATCGGACCCAGTGTGTATTTTTGAAATTCGTCCTGACGTACAGTGGTCCCTGCTTACCCCGTCATAACGAAACACTTCTATCGAAATCGTTATTGTCAACTTTTTTTTGTCAAATTCTTCATAGTTTTTTTTCTTGTCGTAGCATAATGGAACAACATCAAATACTGAATAGATTTCCACTATTTTTAATTCAAGTTCTTGAGCGTATGAAAATGCTTACCTCTTTTTAAGGCTAAATCATTGCACCACACTCCAGTAAAACTGCTTCAAAAGGCAAATTCAGTTCTTCATTCTTCAGTCGAGATAATCTCTGACTATGCCAAAAACCTCTCATGTAATCGAGACGCAAAAACATGGGGACATCCATCCTATTTGCTTCATCTCTCGGACGACGACATTTTTTAGATGTTAACTCGTTCTGCATGCAAAATTTGTGTCCATCTCATTCTCTTGACTACATTGTAGGTATCATGGATGTTCGCATTTACCCTTATGGCAATGCTCATCAAGATCAATTGCCCGATGGTTCGTGGAACTTCACATGCCAACATGGACATCGAGAATGCCTTGGGAATATTGCCGAGGCCTGTATTTTAGACGAGGCCCAATACGATCCAGCTCTTTTCATGAATGTTATCGCTTGTATGGAAGCATCCAACGATCCCGTGGATGACACAGAGCCATGTGTGAAGAAATGGTCAAACTTGGACTATGACAAAATCCAAGCTTGTCTAGATGTAAGTCTTTTTGTTGAACAACCTACATAATTACGTTCCGATGCTGAATAACTTTGGGTTCATTTCAGGGACCCAAGGGCATTGAATTGCATCACCAGATGGGACTCAAGACGGAAAGCCTGGATCCTGAGCACAATTTTGTACCTTGGATTGTGGTAAATGGCCAACACAACAATGACATTCAAAACCAGGCTCAAGACAACCTTCTGAAGTTTATTTGCGAATCGTATGGAGGAGAGAAACCTTCCGAGTGTAATGAAGCCGCGAGTGTTTGGGATCGAATTCGCAATTTGTACCAAAGGATCAGGATTGATGTGCTTTAAATGTGTCAGTCTTTGGTTGGAAAAAAATACATCTCTTGTAAAAAGAATCACCGGAGAGCGTGCTTGACATATTTCAATCGTTTGGTATTTTGTTGTTTGTTCTCCATTAAAGTGGACAGACGGGAGATACAAGATTTTATGGCTTATCCTTCGTATCTATTACTTTATTTTTCTTCTTTGGAACATGTTGGGTGTCAGTCTTAAACATTTTAGCGTATTATTACTATTGCAAATCTACTCCTTTTAATAGTTCTAAAAAGTTCATCACCATGTTCATATACCATGAGTTGCAAAATTATTGCAACACACGTTGCAATTTTCAAAGGCTTCATCGTCAATTTATTCTGTTTTCTGCCAAACAAATACCTAATAGCAGCTATTTTCGTGCCTTTGTCCGCTTCTCCGTTCTGCCACTTGTCCCCGTCCGCTTTTTCCTTTGCTATTTTCGTGCCATCAATGTGGTAACGCGGTCAGGAAATGGTCCATTTTTCCACTTGCCAAAAGAATAAGCAAATGCTTGTTCTTATTTAATCTGATTGGTTGAGCCTTAATTCACTTTCCTTTCATGAATTGCGAAAACAAGTTTTGGCACCTCAACTCTCAAGTTAATAAAGACTAAAGAAGACCTTTCTGAGCAATTCCATTTGACAAAGAAACTCTCGGGAAAAACAAACTTGTTGAATAACTGTTTCCAATGATCTCTTAAGATCCAAGTGCCCTCATAAACCAATAATTATCATCCAACAAACTTGCCAACAACGCAAAAATAAAGTGACCTGATTGAAAAGAGATAATAATTATTGTTTATCAGGTAAATGATCGCGAAAACAAACAAAAATGGAGGATGTGATGCTTTGCTTGAAAAGCTTCCATTAATTCTTGCTCTTGTAGAATTTCTTGACACTGCAATTCAACCATGCTCACTTTAATTGTCCGATGAAGCTGACTCAAATGTCTGAAAGATCGAGATTATAGTACTGATTAAACAACGGTTCCTTTTTTAACGGTGATCCTCTTTTGTTGCTTTCGTGGCGGAATGCGGCCAGTCAGTCACTCCTCACAAATAGTCACTTCTTTTGCGGCAGCCTTAACAAAAGACCGTGATTTGTATGACCGTGATCTTGGGGCGTCAATAGAATCCAAAGCCTTGACCACGCCCTCCTTGTCGTTTATGAAGTCAAAATAATCACTTAAATTCCCCCATTCAACTGAGTTTCGTTGGATTTTATTGTCAAACTCAGCTTTGTTGTTTACAATTTGTTTAGATATCTTAGCTCGTAGGCAAAAATGAAACTAATTTCTGATCGCATATCCTTATTCCGGATTTCGAAAATTGTGGCACGAAGAAGCGGAGAAACGGAGAAGCGGTTATGATCGTTTGGTACGATCGATCGTTTATCGATATGATCGTTTATCAGCTAATTAGAAAGATATAATGGGTATACCGGCGACTGGAGTTTCTGAGACAAGAGCTCATATCCCCTGTATAATCCCCAACAGAGCCCAGACCTAAAACCCAATGATTACGCAATAAAGGGGCATGTTAAGGGTTGTTGAGACCTCCCGTTGTCGTTACAATAGTATCTATGTTATGAATTGCGAGGTCAATTAGGCGTGGACCGCAATCACTGCCGAGTATGATTGCAACGCCTGCAGGGGGTTTAGGTCCCGCCTCCTAAAAGTAATCACCCTTGAGAGAGGCTACACTAATTGAATTTGTTTAGAAATGTTAAATAAATATATTCTAGACAACGAAAAACCGGCCAAATGTTTTGTTAAAAACGTCCTTTCCTTACTTTTTTTGCCAAAGGTAGAGATAACTTTGCAACACAAGGTAAAAAGAGTTACGCAAGCTCAAAAACCTGACTGAGAAACGTCGCACTAAATTCAAACCAATTTTCCAATGATCGTTTGTAAGGAATCCAAACAGAAAAATGCGTGGTATAAAATATTTGACGTTGGTAATATTTTAGTTCTTAAGACAATTCTTTAAATGGAACTCAATTTGCCACCCTTGGCACTTTCAAATAACGTTGATCCATGGACGAATAAATATGGAAATGCAGGAGGACCCAAAAGCCAGAGCTGTGTCAATTACTTTCAAAATGCAAAATTTAATTATAATTACACTGGTCTCATAAGCAATTGAATACAATTATGTGCCATATACCGTAAATACGGAGTAAAGTATGTAAAAAAAATGAAGCAAAAAGGTCAATAATTTGTGAAAAGATCCAAATAAAAGGGCCAGAAATGCTAAAATTATGGAAAAATGCAATAAAATGCAAAACATGTTAATAAGGATAGGTTTTTGGCTCTGGATCAGTTCAGCAACTTTTCGGATCGGATCGGTTCAGCTTCGGCTCATATATGGTTTAAAAAAAGATTTTTTCAACATCAAAGAATTATTTTTTTGTAGTTTTCAAATATAACAGACAATTCTAGCACTGAAATCATCCTTTTGGAAGAAAGTGTGGAATACAAAACTTGAGGCAAAGTGATATTGTTGAGGTTCCAAGTAGTATTTATTCAAGTTTTATGAATGAACTCACCATAGGTCGATTCCGACTCCAGATAAGTTCCAGGGTTTTTGATCCAACTCACGACACGCCTACCTCAGAACAGACCCGATCTGAACCAGCTCATGGGTCCGTTCGGATTCATTTCTGCATGCTATGAATATGTAAAGGAAAAAAATGCAAGTAGAAGACGCATTTCAGGTTTGACAAAATGAACTTTTTTTCACGTAATATGTATTTTTTCGTCTTTATTATTAAAATTAGCGAGAAATGCAAATAAGACCAAAATGCAAATGAGACGTTTTACATTTTTTAGGGCTCAAGTAATAAATTTGCAATCACTCTGAGTTGAAATGTAAATTAATTACAATTTCTTTGAGTTCAAATGTAATTAATTACAATTTTTTTTTTTGGGGGGGGGGAGGCGGATTTTTTAATACCGCTACAAGGAATGGGATTCCCTGTAAAGAGAGTTAATGATTAATATAGTTAAAAATTACCGTTTATATGAAATTTGATCTGCCAATGAGTTACTGTTGGCAGATCTGTATAACCCTTGAATAGTGGGTTGGTCAGGAATAGTATTCAAAAATTTGTCCAATCCTGCCTTAAATGCTGTTAGAGGATCAGCTCCTACATATTCCCGACGAAGGCAAATAGGCAACAAATTGAACAATGAGGGAGCCCGATAAAGAAGAGAGGAGCACTTCATTGTTCGAACTAGCCTTGATTCCTTAGGATTTGGAGGTGCTCTCAGGGCGCACGTAAAACCTCTACGATCGCTACAACTGATCTCAAATCCTGGGTTAGGACAGAGCCCATGAATGCTCTTAAAAACATACAGTATCAGATACCTTTCATACCTTCTCTGAGTACTGTACAGCCCTAACTTCTGGAGCCTCTCCCAATACGAGAGCTCTCTCATTCCTGTGATGTTCATAGTAAAACATCTTTGGACCTGTTCGACTTTTTGCAAACCTGCTGAACTCATTGGAGCCCAAATGGGTGAGGCATATTCAAGATGCGGTTGAACAATCGACTTGTACAGAGTTAGCATCGTAATACTATCTCTGGACTTGAAAGTGCGATAGATCCAGCCACATGTTTGAAATGCCTTCCCCACTTTCAACTGGATATGCTCATTAAACTTTCCATCATCTTGGATGACAACTCCTAAATCCCTCATGGACGATACCTGCTCAATATCACAACCTCCATTGTCTTTGAGCGGAACATCTAATTTTGGCGCCCCATACGTCATTGTGGGGAATTTCATCCCGTTCAGTGCCATATTACTCTCGCCAACCCAAGAGTAGATTTTCTCTAAGTCCTCAACTAAACATTTTGAGTCCTGACCGTTCCTTCCACAAACTAATTTTGTGTCATCAGCATTTGAAGAAATACTGGCTTTTGTTCTAAACTTCTGGAGAGGAGCAATAAAGAGATTACATCTAAACTTTGAGTTTAGATGTAATTAAGAATATTTATATTGAAATGTAGTTGCAATTATGCAAATGTAATTACAATAACATCACACGTCTGCAAAAAGCAAATTAATCGTACAATCTTAAATGACACGAAACAGAGAAAAAATGCTACATTTGCTGACATACAGTATTATGGAGAGTTTTGGAAAAGATGTCTAAAATGGATATTATTACAAATTAAATGCATTTCAAGATACACTTTAAATGTTGAATACTTTATGGCGATAGTTTTGGGATGTAGAATACTATAAGCAAATTGTTAGTTGTTAGGTATTAGCTTTTGTCGGAAAAGAACGTAAAAAGATACATTTACAACAGTTGAGTCATTCTTGGTCAATGTAAAAGTTGCTGAAACACGAATTGAGTTTCTGGCTCAATGGTTTGGTGTCGGAGACATGTCTTGCCCAAATATTACTCCTCTAAATCTCCGTGCTTTGAAGTTTGAGCATGTCGCCACCAATCTCCACTTAATAGAATGTGACCTCTTTGTCCTTTTCCACCGTTTCTTTCACAAGGGCGACTGCTATCAGAGTGTTTGAAAAGGGACTTGCTGACAAGTCAAATTTGGAAAGGGACTGTTCATGTGATGTTCGTTGGTCGGCATTCTTCAAGTTTTCTTGACACCAATCGAAAAGTTAAGACAAAAACCGTGGCTACAGCCATAATGCCAAACGCAGCAGATTGGACGCGATATTGTTGACGAGACCGCTCACCAAATTTCTTCGCATCAACAGCTCCTTGTTTCGACATTTCTGAAATGAAATTATGATAGAACCAGAACATGCCAACTTTTTACGCGTATTTCTAGCTTCATGGAAGATGATTAGCCGTTCCAAATGTCTCAAGTAAGCGTATTTTCTTCTCATCAATTTTTTTACCGGTCCTTCTGCGAATCTACATTAAAGCAAATAGAACAATTGCCAAAAGCATGATGGTGGAGTGTTACTAAACTGTTGCTTTGGTAAGGTCAAAAGAAACTTGCATAAATGGATCTCTCGTTGCCTGGCAAAATTGTGAATTGCTGAGTAAAAGCTCCTAGATTAGCATTTGAAAGCTTCATTCGAAAACAGACGGCATTCATTCTCCGTAATGGATTGCTGAGTGCAACAACGACGATTTGCCAAACAATTTGAGGCTATTTGACGTGCAAATTTGTCTTTGTCATTGTCAAGTTTGATTCCACTCGAAAAGGGATTTTACAAAGAAGCAGGAGGACAAATGTTGGTGCATTTCTATCTTATGTGTTTGACACTGTGACAGGGTTTATAATACAGGGTTGAGAAGCAAATTTTGCACTGGGCTTTTTTATTCGAAACTACAATGATTGAGATCGGACCAAATCTCCGGGTATCTTTATTCTCACCATTATAAGCCGTGCATGAGCACAAACGAAATTGTCTGCTGTTTTTTTTTTGTTATTGCTTTGGAATTTCCTCTGAAAAGGCCACTGCAAAATTTGGAGCTATTCATACCTGGTCAAAATATTCAGAAACCAAAGGAACAAAACGAGCACAAAATAAATTTTAAAAAACTGGATGTGCTTTCTCCTGGATATAAGTCCTACCGTACCCTGATTTGTCTTCGCTGATCAGTCTAGGCCCCGGGAGATAATTTTATTTTGCTGTGGAACAGAAATCCCAGACGTTTTGAGGAGTAAGGTCAGCTGCAGAGAGTCATCAGCTGACCCTACGCTGTAAAACGTCTAGGATGTCTGCTCCACAACAAAATAAAATTATTTCCCGGGGCATCACCATGATATTACGGTGAGACAGGAAAAGCTAGTATTGTGCATGAAGCCTTGCAGCAATCCTTCTAGTTACTCTTGCGAATCATTGCAATGTCATGCTACATTATATGAATGACACCTTTTTCTCTGAAAGGTCCAGCAGCATTTGTCACCATACTCAGTCCGTCATTGCTAGAGAACGGATATAAAATTGATGACTTCCAATTCAAAACTTTTTTTTAAATTGATTAATATTCACCAAAAAATTGAAAAAAAAAAAATCTTAGGCATTGAATATCCCTACTTTGGGTCCATTGCCGAGTAGCTTTTCTCTTTTTGAACGCATAAATGATTTGGTACCTTTCCTACCCTTGTTTTCAAATCTTCCTTTTAGATTGGGCCCAAATTTCTAAGAAGTACAGAAATGGCCACTACGTAAATATTTGTGAGAAATTGAATGGAATAAGATAGCTTTAATCATGCAGTCAAATTGTGATTGCAAAGCTAGGCGTTTCAAGACTTGTTTTTTTGGCTGGGTTGCGGATTTTTTTATTACTGCTACAAGGAAAGAGATTCCCTGTAAAGGAAGTTAAATATTGACGTAACTACATAAAATCAACATTTATATGATATTTGGTCTACCAACAAATTAGTGTTGGCAGATCTGTACAAGCTTTGAATAATGGGTTGATCAAGGGGTGAGGCATGGCGTAGTGCGTACTGCGTCGGTTTGACGTGCAGATGGCTGGGGTTCGATCCCGGCTGACTGCTACCCTCAAAACTCAACTCTTCGGAGTCAAAATTTAGCATTTGAACCGTCTTTCAAATGCAACACACAACTTTCCAAACTCAACTCTTCGGAGTCAAAATTTAGCATTGAACTGTCTTTCAATGCCAAATACTAGGCAAGCCCCGGTTCGATCCCGGGCTTGCCGAGTCCTAGTGACCTGTGGTATTAAGTTACATGCAGAAGGCACGGCCCTTGACGGCTTAAATGGGCGAACCTGGGGTCATTCCCGAGGGTGAGGTAAAAATTAATGCTTGCTTGTTAGCTTGTCCAAGTGGAGCGGCAATATCCCCATATGGCGGACAGCCTCTATCAGATCGCAGCTGCGAAGCTGCGTTCTGACTCCTCAACAAACAAACAAACAGTGGGTTGATCAGGAATAGTATTTAAAAATTTGTCCAATCCTGCCTTAAATGCTGTTAGAGGATCAACTCCTACGTATTCCCGACGAAGACAAATGGGTAACAAATTGAACAATGAAGGAGCCCGATAAAGAAGAGAGGAGGACTTGATTGTTCGAACTTTCAATTGTTTATGTTTAAAAACGGATGGAAATCTCAGAACTTTTACTTAAGTTTCTAAAAACCCAAGAAATTACACCAATAATTTACTTTTTAATGCAAAATCATTCACAATACCTCCAAAAACCCTGAGAAATTTTTCCACCAAAAACTAAGGGAAATGTGAAAATAAATTTCAAATCCGGTCTCTAGTCAATAACACAAAAACTGATTATTACCATCAAGTGAAAGAGTGAAAGAAACTGAAATGCTCATGTAGACCCTCCATGCTCTCTCCTTTTTTTGGCTGAGCTACTGTAATCCATCAATTTGCGGTAAAATTTGCTTCCTAACCCTGCAATTCAAAGGTGCTAGTTTTTATGAGGTTGGAAAGATCCAAGATGTTTTCTTTTCATCAGATTAATCTCGATTTTCAAGGGAAATAAATTTAAGGCACCGTCCTTCAGAGTTTTTTTTTCAATAGCCATTAATTGTCCCCAAAATTGTTTTCACTGTTAGAAACCCTACCTCCTGGTTTTGAGGCCCTGAGAATCCAACACTTTCCCCGAGTTCTGTGGTCCCATTGAGCGACTTGAAATTGGGTTCTTTGACAGCAAAAGTTGGAATCACAAAGGCCTTGAATATCTAATGGTTCGCTTCCTTGAGCACAGGCCAATCTATCATTGAAATGGAAGAAGTGGTTAGGCAACTCCAAAGTTGAACCGGCTGAAATGATGGAACAGAAAATATTTTAATGTTTTGATTCGAGAACTTCCCACGGGAGTAGTACCTAATACATACAATAAGACACACAATGTTGTCAAAGGAAGATGCTGAGATCCTTACTCGGAGCACACTCTGGGAAAAATGTCCATTTTCGAGTTTTAAGATGCAAAAGGGGTCTGATTTCTATGCAGAATCAAAATGGGATGCTAAGAGTTTGTCGGTAAGCGGTATTATTATTCTATAATCAGGAGTATATAGAAACTTTTATCAATAACGTTCTGGTGCAGTTACGTGTAGCTTTTTAGTTTTGCAAACATATTGTTGAAGAAAAGGTTAGGAAAGCGAAATCGTAAGGCTAGCAAAAGTAAAAAGAAGTAATCAAGATAAAAATATCTTAAAATAGTCTTCAGCCTTTGCCCTTCCATTTGAGCTAATGAAGCCTGTAAAGTTCACAAAAGTCAAACTTTTTAAATCCGGAACGAGGATTACTTCAAGGAAGAAATACGTTGAAAAAAACGTTAAATTTGTGACAAAGGGTCTTGTCATCATTTAGATAAGAATTGCATTGTGTGAGTTGTGTCTCTGTCAAAATCGTCATGTGTTATGGAATCTATCTGGTCTTTGAGTTTCCAAAACTTTGAAATCCTGTCCCAGCTTATTTGAAATTTATCAAGCACCCAAAATGTTTGAATCATTTTAGGCAAAGTTTTTGTCTGAAGATAAAGTGATGAACTACGTAATTAAGGAAAATCTCTCACTTAATGTAATGTAACCAATTTCCAACCCATTCTTTAGTTCTAATTAAGGTAATCATAAATGAATTTCTTTTAAGGAAATCCGTTCCATTTTCCTCGTCAGAAAAGTATTTCATAATATGTACCAGTCCAGTCTGAACCTTTCAAAGAAGCACATCATGCAACAACCCAAGCCGTGACAAATCACCTTTTTTCCTTTGTAAACTGGAAAGTACCCGAACCTTTCCCAAAAGAGTGGAGCAACAAGACTGTTGCCAAAGCTGTCGACTCTCAAAGTTCGCTCGTTGAAGGTCACGTGGATCGACTTCGGGATTGAGTTGGCTAAAAATAGAACATCTTCAATCAGGGAAGCACCTCAGCAATTTCAAACGGGAAAATCCAATTAAAATTGGAACTTTCCGTGAGTGGTGATGGAATATTGGGCGAACACTTGCCTGTTCAATTTGCCTTGAAGTTCGGATGTTGAAATATTTGAGCACTGACAGCTCGCTACGATTGGTATTTGGTCTTGCCAATCATCGTCAATCGACAGAATCGAATTGAGAACCTCATCGTGTGTGCGAACCCCACCAATTTGAGCACGTTGAGTCAAACAAGATGTTGTTGAATCTATATAGATGAAACAAAAAACCAACATTGTTTATCGTATTTGCAGTCTCAAAGTACATGAAAATTATCTGCAGACCAGGGGTAGGCCAAAGATTTTAGGTCAAGACCCAGCAAAAACCACCCCACACCCTCAAGTGCGCCGTGTCCCACTGGTTGCTGATCCCCGTTGTGGACCATGCTTTGATATTTGGTCACAGCACTCGTTCAAATAGCTCGATTTAGATATCCAACACTTGTTTTTAGAATATACGGGGAGGGGCAGAAGTATCCAGACAAAACTTGGATGACGTATATCTCCTGAAGCAAGAGGAATATTTTTATTTCCCGCATTTTTCTGGTTTGACCAAAAACCGGTTTTGAATGTTTGTTATTTTTTTTTTGTTTAAATCCGGAAATATGAAGCCCCAGGAACAAAAGCGTAAAGTGATTGCTGAATTGCTCTCAGCCGGCAACGACGCCAGAGCCATCATCAAGTCAACCATGTACCCCAGGGCCACCGTCTACGAGGTCGTGAAGAGCCTGCAGTCTGGCCGGGGGACAGGCCACGCCCCCTGCGGCCCACACAGGGCAAAAAAGCGGACCCCCAGGTTCTTGGCGGGCCTGAGGAGGTCCATCGAGGCCAACCCAGCTGTGTCCATATCGGCCCACGCAGCCAGGCGGTCCGTGAGCAAGAGGACTGTGGCCAGGGCCGTCAAGGAGGACCTGAACTTGACCTCCTACGTCAGAGGCAGACGCCACCTTCTTACCGAGAAGATGAAGGCCACTAGGCTTAAGAGGGGCAAGAAGTTACGCAGAATCTGCAAGGTCAATCCGAGGACAGTCAGACTTTTCTCAGATGAGTCTATCTTCATGGTGGATGGCGCGTACAACCCCCAGAACAACCGATGGCTTGCCGAGAACAGAACCGTTGTGCCTCCCATCATGAAGACAAAGAATCCTGCCAAAGATTATGGTCTTTGGACTCATCAGCAGCGACGAGAAGGTGATGCCAGCCCATGTCTTCCCTCCCAAATTCAGGCTCAACGCCGCCGGGTACGTGGAGCTTCTAAGGAAGGTCGTGATGCCCTGGCTGGCAACCTCATACCCACCAGGAACCAAATTCATGTGGATCCAGGACTCTGCTCCGTGTCATGTGTCCAATGTTTCCATGAACTTTTTGAACAGCAAATTTGACGTGGCGGTCAAGAAAGACGAGTGGCCTTCAAACAGCCCTGACCTCAACCCATGCGACTTCTAGTTGTGGTCCGAGCTGAGGAGGAAGGTCAACAAGATGCCCCACAACAGCCTGGCGTCTCTGAAGTCGTTGGTGAAGCGGAACATGGCCTCCTTCTCCACGGCCGAGGTCGCCAAAGCCTGCTCGGTCTTTGTCGGCTGCTTGGACGCCGTCATTAAGGCCAACGGTGACCATATTGAATAAAAATGTTCTTAATTGTTGTCCAAACTTTTTTGTTAAATACACAATTGGTGACAAACTCTTGATGCTGTAAATTATGTTCAAAGTTTTGTCCGGATACTTCTGCCCCACTCTGTACTTGGGAACTGTAATGATTAGGGACGGGCAAAATGTGCAAATCAAAAGAACCTTTTGGTTGCCAAAAGTTGCAAACAAATCAGCCCAAAATCGTAAAATAAAAATGCAAAAAAGGTCAAAAGCGCCAATAAAATTTCAAAAAATCGCAGAAAAACTGAAATTTCTAAAAAAAAAGCTTCAGATACTCTCTTGTCATCTGCTAGTATTAATCAATACTATGCTAGCCTATGCTGGGAGCCTAAAAGATTTTCACAATATGTTTAACTTTTGTTGTTCAAAATGGTCTTTTTTGTTTTGATTATGCTTAATGAGAAAGGTAAACAAACTGCAAAGAAGGAATTTCTGATCGTGTTGGGATGGAATCAAAGCTGAATATAAAAGTACTCAACAAATAGAGAATATGTATTGACTTTTATTAAAATACTATACTAAAAGTAATTGAAATAGGAAAATCGTTGCTGTTGACAAAATATTTTTGTTTTCAGTTATATTAATTGTGCTCTAAAAATACAAGAAGACCAATATTCAGTGAGATTTACACCATTCTTGTGTCTTGTTTGAGTAATTCAGATTGTGTGAACTTTGGTGAGGAGTGTTCAATCAGATTTAGTTTTCAAATTTGAAAAAAAATCTTCCAAAGTAGGTATTTTCAAAGAAGAAATAGCAAACACTCAACAATTTGTTCATTTTAGGCCGAATTGGTAAAAAATCGTGCAAATAAAGGCGAAAAGTGCAAAAAGACAAATAAATGTGTTTAAGTTACCAAAAATCTTTTTACACTTTTTGCCCGTCCCTGGTTATGATAATAGGTCGAATGTTAACTGCATTGATTCAAATAGCTGCAGAACACCAAAGTAGAGTAAAATTAAAATAAAAAACTAAGTGTAGACTAGCACACAAGCTGCCTTTTAAACGAAACTGACGTCATGATACTGTACTCGAGTATGACTTTACTGACTCTAGTGTAGAATTCTCTGGCAATTTAAAGTAGTGCAGTTTTCATATGACCTTTCTTGAATCTACCTTGTTCTCGAGCAATTGAATTCGATCCATTGGTCAAAAAGCTCGGAGTCATGACGGACAAGAAGCCTGTGTCAGCCAAAATACCAGTTTCCCTCATTTCCAGGGTCTCATCCAACCATAAAGGGTTCAAGTACACGAGGACCATTTCCAAATTGGGCAGAACCGTGACTCGATTATGAGTTCGCCTGATGATAACCTTGAAGAAACCCGACCATTCTAGGACGGCCTCACGTCTTTTCGGATGAATCCTCAAATGAATGGAGCTGCAAATCAAAATTAAAGGATCTTGCATAGAATGATAATCTCAACCCGTTCAGTACCCATCATTGCTTTTGAGTTTGAAATCGATTGCACGGTCTCTCTCCCACGTGAACCGCTCAGTGATTCGTTGGTTAGGGAAGGCTGAAGATCCATTCATGGAACGAGGAGCTTGTCGACCTCGAGGCTCGTGGATCATTTCAATCAAATTGGGAGCGAAAGATAAATTGATCGGCGACACTCCTTTGATGTCAACTTGAATTCGATGGAAGAACACGCGTTGGGTCTTGAAGCTGGATCGGTAATGCACACAACTCAATGGAACAATGTAGAGATGTCGCGTTGGGCTTGAGCGCGATAACTTGCCAAATGGAACAAAGGATTGGGTGAGGTTGCCTGGAACGAGCGAGCGAGGACAAGGCAAACAGTTTCGTGTCATGATGAGCAAGATGAATTGTCATTTACTGTACGTACTATTGGGTGGAACCATCCGTTGTGCCCCACAACTTATTCGAAGTGTGTCTGGGAACATTTGACACCATGCGAGAACTTGGTTGGGGGAATTTTGCCACATTTTGACTTGAGCCTCTTGCCTCAATTTGGAAAGACAATGATAGGTGCTCTTTAAGCTGCCTCGCCACTTCACGATGGAAAAGTCGTGGTATGAAATACTATACAGAGCGTTATCTAACACTTTGATCTCGTCGATCTTAGGATCGTCCCAACCAAAAACTGCAAAAAGGGGGTATACCCAATTTCATAAAACGTTAATGTTTATTTATTCAAGAGACAACATAGCGCTAATTGTCGTGTTTTAGTAGCTTTCTATGAACAATTACACTTCTCTTTTCTACTCGAGAGAGAGAGAACAATAGATATTCTATTTAGAAACAAATTTTCTTTAGAAACCGAAAGGAACGTCATGTGTGTTGAGGTTTTCATTGAATTATTCTGCGTATGAATAAGTCAAGGTAATCTCATTTCCTTCTTTTGAGTAGACCATGTTCAAAGGTGCCTTCAATTTCAATTCACAAATGCACAAGATCGTTTTGGACATCTTTGGCATTGCTTTCTTGTATTCAGCCTTCTTCAATGCGTTCCAATTTGCATGGAACACAAAAGGAGAAGCCAGTGTCAACTCAGTGTCCTACCATGATTCACTTTGAAACGGTCGAACCTTTATCTAACATGTGAACAAAAAAATTACCACCATCGATACCAATTGGCGGTGAATCCACTTTTCAATGGTTTTTTTTAAATATTACTAATTTTTTACCGGGGCGTTTTTTCAGTATTGCTGAATTGACAGTCAACTCCTACCTTGACTCCATTTTGGCACCCATGGAAGACAGAAGTCGTTGAAAGGACAAATCGAGGGTACTTCCAGCAATTTCACGTAATAGGCCCCATTGCTGGCTGCTCCTCGTGCACCACCAAACGCGCAGCAAAGGCCAATCCAAAGCCAACCGTAAACTATCTTGGAGACAACAAGGCAACGTGGACGACAATCAACCGATGGAACACCCAAGGATGAAGAGTGGTTCTCAACCCAAGAAGACGAAATTATCTTTTTCCAGCCGATCATTCTCTTTGAGTTTGTGTCGACGACGCACAAGTTAGCTTGGCCGTCTGGATCCTCTCTGTCCCTCCAATCTCTTTGGAAAGCATCTTGGCCGATCTCACGCCAAACTTTTCTTGCCCTTGATTTGTTCCTCGTTTTTAGGATAAGAAACTTTGTTTATGCGATTGGAACGACGCCTCTGGCACATGCTGTTTGTAGTCTCTTTCAAGAACTTCAAACTCGTGCCAAGGCTGAATTTCTGCATTCCTACGGCACAGCCTTTTTTTAAACGAACGCTTTGGGAAAAGTAGAGGTTGACCCTTAACCTTGTCCAATTGGGTGCCAATGTCTTAGAGAATTACGTTGGGACCTAAAAGCACTTTAAATCCTAATCCAATTTACCCTTGGGACAACAAAGTGGGAACATAAGTTAGAAGCTAATCGTGTGTAGACAGCAATAGCAAAAGTAAACACTCGAGTGACGTTTGATTGTTAAAGATCCAAATGACAGCCTTCAAATCGTGATCTAACATGAAGGTTGGCAAAGTAAATGTAACAGCTGGATAAAACCAACAAAGACAGACAATTTCCTTCCTCCTGGATCCAAAGCCATACATCTTATCAATCCCTCCATCCCGCTCGAAAAGGTACGTAAGAGCAAGACGGATCCTTGCTCCATTGGTCCACCAACCTTGACGTGGAACGAGTGCTGAGGGTAGGCATACTGAACGGAGGCCTCCAGCCCAACTTCCTTCTCCCTCTTATTCATAAGTTTCCTTCAGTGCCAAAGCACCTCCAACTCGATTTCTAGTTTAGCTATAGCCATATAGACGGTAGTTTACAGAGAACCTTTCGTACGTAGACTTCCCGAATGTGAGAGGTGCGTCTTATGTAAGTAGAGAGAACGCTTCTCTTGGACGGATCAAGAAACGCGTTGAGGCCTCTTGTGCCACAAAGGAAAGGCAGGAACAAGGAAGAGGAAGGCAACAAGTTGGGATTTTGGGCGCCAAAATTTCGACGGATATACTAGAAGACGAGCTCCATGAAAAAAGGAACTGTTTTCTTTCGAGCTTCCCGTCTCTTTTCGTCATAACGAGTACGGCGAGTACATACAGGTCGCAAAGAAGGAAGAGGATTGTCCCTCTCTCTCTTCTTTCTTTAGCTTCCACGTTCATTGTTGGAGCTTCCAATGAGGAACGAATTGGAACCAGAGGAGATCTCAGTACTCACAACCTTGAAGTTCGCTGGCGAGTGTATGAACTGAAGGAGAGTGAAGACGAACTAGCAACTTCCAACCCAAAAGGACCAACGTTCGGCTAGAAATGGCTCAACATCCAACCTTGAGGATCTCGTCCACACTTTTCGATGAGGACGAGCGAAGGAAGGAAATATTACGAGTAACGAGAAGGAGGAGCGAGGCCAGAGATCTAATAGACTTTGAAACAAGGTGAGGGGAAAGTGTGGACACACACACATTATGGTGGTTGGTTGTTCACTCCAAGCTTTTCTGTTGTTCCTTAAAAGTAAAAGAAAAGAGAGCGAGTGAGTGAGTGAGTGAGTCTGAGAGAAAGAGAGGCCCAAAACCACCACAATGCAGCCGAGTTAGTTGGTTCAAAGACTTTGTGTACGACGACGAGGACCAAAGGGCGTTTTAGGCGCTAGAAAACAGACGAACCCGAGAGAAGTAACAAGTAGGACCCAACAGAAGCAGCCACGACCATTACGACAGGATAGATGGTGGTCGGCCTAATCGTTTCCACGTCTTCGAGCCTCGCTCACGCCGTTTCTCTCGCTCTCTCTCTCTCTCTTCACTTTGAGCATGAGAGGCCTGAATAAGAAAGAAAACCAAGGCAAACTTCAGAGGCTCTCTGATTGTGAGTGAGGCCGGACACCAACCAACACGAGGACCAGTAGAGGGAACACGCGCGAAGCAACAAGTTAATTGATCACGCCTTAGGGTTCAGTAGACTCCGGCCTTGAAACAATCGGAAATTCAAAGGCTCAACAGCCAATTTCGGTTGAAGTCAAAGTGGTCCATAGAGTTTGGAACAGAGTGTGATCCAAATCTGGTGCGAGAAAGAGTGACGTGAACAAATGGAGGTGCATGAGAAGAGTCATCAATGACAACAGAAAGTCTAAATTGCCAACTAGTGAATTAAGTGAGTATTTTTTCACGTCTAATTTTTTAATGCACGCGTGTGTGCCAAACTTGAGCGGGCTTCAAATGGCAATTTGCATTTCTTATGAATTCACATTTCTAACGGAACTTTGTTGGTTTAATGTTTGATACCCGAATTCCACATGCCGTTTGCTCTTCCAAACAGGTATTACATTTGTTGTTGTTTTTGTTGTTTTTCCTCTGCTCTTTTGGTACCAGACTCCTCCATAAAAGATCAAGAAAACATTGGAGGCTTTGTTCCATTGTTTGCCACATTAATGCAACAGGCCATTCACCAATTCCTGCTCCAACAATTGAATGTACGTACGTAATAGATGGCACACAGAACTGGAATAGTAGGCAGGCATCCTCTTGTTTTGGCTATCAATCATGTCCATAAATACCACAGAATGGTATTCCTGGAGATCGAGACGACAAAAGTAAAGTAAGTGCACCCATACTCGAAAGTTGGTTGGCCTCGAGAAATGATCATAGATGTCGTGCTCAAATCACACTATTGTAACATGCAATAATGCTACAGGAAGAAGAAGTGATTCTAGTTGAGCACTTTAGGTACACAAACATACTAATGCCACCCATGCACAATGAGATGGCGTGAACTTTGAAAGTGGGTCAACTGACCATCCATTTATGGGCAATATGGGCATTTGTCGGCGGAAAAGCTGCTCTGAAAGAAAGACGAATGGAACATCCCTGGAAGATAAATTATTGGCTTTGAACGTAATGCGCTTATTTTTGCCGCTTCGTTTAATGATACCTTCTCAGGCCATGCCAAGAGCACAATTATTGGAGGATTTGCATTCTGCACAAGAAACCAGGTCATTTTGGAGCAATTCCAAATGTAATTTAAACAATTTTCCTTATCTTAATGTCATCAGATCAAAGGGCATCAGCATCCGTTTTTGGTCAGTTTATTGTACTTTTAGGTCTCTTTTTCTTCATAAAGAGGTCGTACTTATTAGATTGTCCTTACTTCAGATGAATGTTGACCATTAATGAATTTACTAACCACGATGCTATTTGTTCCTCTTTCAGAGAAATCTGAGTTCCTAGCGTCTCTTCGCGTTCTTCCCGAGAATGAATCTCTAATTTTGGGTTGCTAGACACGAGTCTTTCCCCCACCATCAAATTCAGAGATAATTGACTCTAATCCGTGTTGAAAGTGATGAGCTAGTTATGATGATCTCGATCAAATGAGGTCTCTGATCCACCTTCGGAATTGAGCGATCCCATCATGGCGCTCTCACTAGCCAAAAGAAGCTCTTTCATCCAAGGTAAAGATCAAGGCTGGCGCATCTCTCGCCTCTTCAATGTCTGACTCTTGCGATTTGTTACAAAGCACCAATCTCTTCATTTTTTGGCCTTCTTCCTTCCTCGCGACATCAAGTACCAGGTGGAGTGGCACTCAGTCTGAAGTTGTTCCATAGCTCTTTTGGACCTTGAACAACCAACCAGCTGAAGCTCATTTCCTTCAGAAGTTCCTGTGCAGAATTGTTTAACATACGCAAACCAAACCACAGTCCCTCCTGCAACTATTACAATAGGAAAGTGAGCGAGTAAAAAAGTGAGTGAGTGAGTGAGTGGAAGAGGAGGGAAAACATGTTTTCCAAGGGAAAAAGCGGGTCCCGACTCTTGGAGAACAATCCTATCCTCCAACATTTCGAGGTGAATCGGTGCTACGCCAGTGGAGGACCAGAGGGGATTTGGAAAATATACGAGGCCAGAAGTAAATTGGATGGAAAGGTAAGACACAAATAGGTCAAGCAATGCGACTCTTGATGCTCAAATCATAACAGATTGAGAGGACACTAGTTTTGATTGACAAGATTTCAGAGACTGTTTTCATTCCTGCAACTTAGTTTCAATGCCTAATTTTTTTGTCCTTGAAAGTTCAAGTTTCGTGATGTACTTAGTCTTGGCTTTTTCCACATTGAAGCCTCATCGCTATGGGAACAAGAATTGCGGTGCTCCTTTGCATCGCTGATTTAATTTCATTCTCGAGGTTCTTTTCTTTCTCCTTCCCAGGAAGCCTCGGTGTTTGTTTTCGACAAGAAAAGTGTGGAACGCTTGCACAGACCCAAGAAGAAGGATCAAGTTACCGAGTTGTTAAAGGTTGGCCTTGGACATCTCCAATGTTACAGACACCCAAGGCTCTTGCAAGTGCTTCATGGCCCTGAAGAAAGTGCGGACGTCTTGGCCTTTGCATCCGAACCGGTTATTGGCTCATTGGCCAACATACTGAGGTGAGAAGAGAAAGTGCACCCCTTTCATTTCATTGGTTACACTTTCGCTCTTTATCTCTATCCTTTTACTTAAACGACCTTAGTTTGACCTTCGCTAATCCATAGAAAACTAGCAGCGACAACTACACTGTATATAAGACTAAAAACCATGAGGTCTATTTGCCATTGCTAACTCGAAAAGAAGACGTTTGTCCTTTTCGAAGCCTGCTCGTATCTCTAAACTCTCCCCGCTTTTTTGTAAACAATATGGCCAACCAAGTTCGGAGTCTGTCTTTTATCCTGTTATTATGCCTGAGTCGGCAAACAAAGAAGTTAATCTTTAATGAAACCCAACAACCCACCTACATGCCACAAAGATACATCGAGCTCTTGGATTGCCTTTGAGGATGTCTGGTGTTGTCAGCGATACCAACCGACCAACCAATAGACCACTTGGGGTGGTAATTACCGATTTTCCTTGTTCCAGTACTGCGGGCTCCTCAATAGATGACAGAGCCAATGGGTCGGGTTTAATGGGATCTGCTGGCCAATTGTCTTCTTTGGGCAGCTCTGGGAGCAAGGATGGTGGAACTGCCTCCAGTTCCTCGGCGATCCAACAGACCAATTCATTTCCCGGGGGATTGACCAAGGACTCGGGATCCTCTTCTTCATCATCAATCACCGGTAGTGGAACTGGTGGATCTGGGGGAGCCCTGCCATCTATCACCATGCTAAGGGTCAATTACAGCTTTATAGATGTTGAACACCGATATGGTTTGTCACAGGTATGTCAAATGTGAGGAATCTGGTAATCTTCCGCTAAACTGCTCTTTCATCTGTCAACGTGACGTCTTGTTGTCAGATGAATTGTTCGACAGGGTGACATTCTTGACGCATTCCTTTCCCCGAGGCGCTCATATTAAGGGGGCCAAGAAAACAACGAAGTTGGAAGGAATTTCCAGAATTTTTGATGAGCATCACAAAAAAGTTGAAAAGTGGAACGAAATGAAGTTGTCTCAGACCTGTCGAATTTCATTATGTTGAAGTGAGAATTTGGAATGCAGATGATTCCACTTGCTTTCCAGATTACGGATGCCTTGACGTTCCTTCACGTATCTTGTCGGTACGTTCATCGGAACATTTGTCCCAATTCCGTGTACGTTTCAAAGACGGGGACGTGGAAACTAGCAGGACTTGAATTCTTGGGTAAGCATGGGCTAAGCTGAATACATTCTATTTTATTTCTTCATCAACATTTCACACGTTAAAAGACCTCTTAACAAACGTATCTGGGGACAAACCCGTTCTTCCACCACCTCATAAAGTATTCAACCCGTCACCTACTTTCAACAACCATGACGGATTCGAAACACACCCAAGACATTTAAATGGAACATGAGGAGAGAGCTCTTGAAACAGAAGGCTGGTAGAATTAAAGGAATAGAGAAAGGCTGGAACAGTTCCAGTCCATTAACCGCTTGCGCTATTTTCTGTGGAACATGTAGAACATTCCACACTATGGCCTTGAGGCGAGGAATGCCGTCAAATCCAGTGCATTTCGTTGATGACAACATTTAGGACTCGAGCTCAATACCATCACCTCTTCCTTGACAGTCTTCACCTCGGTATTGTCACAAATGATGTCCCCAAGGGTTCGCTTGCTAATAGTTTCGAATTCTGCATCCGAAAGAGCATCTGCCACACCATTTCCAGCTCGATGCGAGAAAAAGAACCTATCCCCATCTTTTATGGCAGCAAACTGACGGCCCACAATGCAGTTGAATGTCCTGCCCAATACCCCACCTTCAAAGGGCTCCTCGGCCATCCCACCCACAAAGAAATCAATATCCGAGGGGCTCTTGTATATCCCACTCAAGATCTTCCAATCTTCAGAAGAGATCTCTCGGGGAGATTGAGACCAGGAACAAGCGGGGCTCAATCCACAAAATCTACGGTACTCATTGTAACTGGGAATCCCGTGGTCTCGTCCGCGTTGAATGTTAATCGAGACCAAATCAAGCTTGGCGCCGAATAGAGTTTCGGTGATTGTTTCCGAAAAAAAGCGATCCGAGTTCTGAACTCCTCGTTCCATGAGACCGTCAATGATGCGGTTCACTCCTCGACCTCCGTCCTCTTCAACGATTCGATCTTTGAAGAACTCGTCCTTGAGTCTAATGTCACTGAAACTTTGAGCCCGACTCGTGTCCATTTGCTTATATGAGTCCTGAACTTGGCTATGACCAAATCTGTAAGCAGCCGTGGAGAAATCGTTCCTTAAAGAGGGGTCTATTTTGGGATCATAGATCGTTCTTTGAGACACTCCTAGATCGAATTTACGAGCGCTTGAAGGCCCCAGGATCTGAGGCAAGTACTCAGAGTACACAATATTTTGCCATTGGGCGATGATGATCTTTCGAGCCAATTGAAAGGTCGTCTCGTCGTTTCGAGCCATATTTGGGTCCAGTTCCGCCAATTCGCGGACAATTCGATTGTGTTCCCGGATGAATAGAGTATGCATGGATATCAACATGGGATGAGAAGTACCTCTTGAATCGCCAAATCCAATCGTGGGATGAAGGCTAAAGCCGTCGTTACTAATTCGCATGGATCCGCGAGATCGTTGACGTAATGAGTTGGATTTGCTCACCGTGTCACCATAGATTTGCGATCCATCCACGAAAGCTGAGGCCGCATTGAGTTGCTCTCGCACTTTCCGAGGATCCTCACAATGAGCCAAAGATCTCATGAAGGAGAAACAGTTTCGAAACGTGGGATCTCCATTGGGAATAGAATAAGGGAAACAATTGGAATCTCTCGAACGGCAACAGTCCCCTCGAACTCTCGACAAAGGAGTCAGGGAAATGTCGTGATCCAAGAACTGTCCAACTTGCATTAACATATCCGAGTGAGTGCTACTTGATTGATTTCTACTTAGATGGAACTTTCGAGTGATTTCCCTTGGGCTAGGAAGGGCTCTGTCTCGACTTTCAATGCACGAGGAACTCACACTTGACGGAGTTCGACCGCCTTTTCCGGTGTCTTCGGTTCCACCACGTGGAATGCCTTTCTTATCGGCATAACCCGGTTCCAGATACCGAAGAAAAGCGATCCCAGTACTGCCCCAAGTAGGTTCGTCCATGTTGTTGCAAGTTCCATCTAAAGTCCGAATCGTCCTGGTAATGAAGGAACAACGAGGTCGATTGGGGCAAAGCTGTCTTCCTCCGTCGAATCGGAAAAGAGCCGCATCAAATACATCTAAGGCTTCCGTTTTGTTCCCAGAGAGCTCGACCACTTTCTTGAACACTTGATTGCGGCGATCCATTTCGTCAGATCTGAAATGACAAAGGAACTACTACATAAAGGCCTAATCTGTCGGGTTTGAGCCGAGCCAATTTGGTACTTACAATTCTGTGTGTCGGCTGTATCCTCCATAAGAGTTGCTTTGTTCCCCAATCACTTCATCTTCCTCATCTTCAGCTTCATTAGCACTTCTAGTGAAGGGATTAGGTTTGTGATCGAGCCCCAACATGGCTTGGGCAATGAAATCATCAATTTCGGCCGCCGGAACTATTGTGCCGTCAATCTGATGAAACAATAGGAATCCAAGAATGATCCATGCCGTGATGGATCCCATGGTTTACTTAAGGTTGACTGAAAACTGTCGATGGGGAGTCGTCAATTTTATACGCGACTATTGATTCCTTGTGGATGAGGGTAATGGCATTTTTATGGTGATAAATAGCGACAACTCAGTACTAGAAAAAACAGATTTATGAAGGCCCTGGTTCCATTTGCGTTCGTATGTTGGCGCTCAATCTACCACCAACATGAAGTTCGGGAACTCGTTAATCATAATAAATGAAACCTGTTCTTTTAGTAACTAATATGCAAATGTCATATTACTAAACGTTCAATTTCCATAAAGGGTTTCCACAGTATGGTAACAAATTCGCTGGTATTGTTGATCGATAGGGGGTCTTTCAGGTCCGGGAAAGAGAGATTTGTGGCAATTTGGTTGGCACAATTTCTAATACTAATGGCCGATAAGAGAGCTCTTCGTACATTCCCTACATTGTTGGAATCAAATTGCACGTTCTTGGAACTAGCGTATGTTAATGACTGAGAATGGAACGCCTTATTATTCTCAGGAGAGCTGTTGATCTTTCCAAAATGGAAAAGGGCCTTTAGGGTGGATGTGTGAAAACTCAGCTGAACTATGACACGTTCATTTCTGAATTGTGGCTAAGTACTACATACCACGAGAAAGAGAATTGATGAGCTTTAAAGTATTACAGTAGGGATGTTGCTTTTCACCTGAGAGAGAGACCAAGGTCAAATCGTCTCCTCGACCTTTCTCAAGGAAAGTATCAAATCTTGATATACTGTAGGTATGAGTACAGAGGATTGATTAATCAGTGTGTGATGGTGGTCTTCACTGGCATATACAAAGTTCACGTACACTCTAACACGAAAGTCTTGTCCCAATTAGACTTTGAATTTTTGAATTTTACTGATGCAAGGACATACTTGACTCGATCAAATAAATATCCAGTACGTCCCTAATAGCTTTTGGAATGTTTTGAGGCTGGCATTCTAGGAAATAACTTAAAACGAAAAAATGATACACTGTTGATTTGATATCAAGAGTTCTCTTTGCACAAGAAACTACCTGGCTTCAAACCACTGTAAAACAACACAGTGAATGGCGGGAAAGTGATCCTGGAGAAAGGAGGATGGTATGGACACACACCCAACCAAAAGGCAAGCAACCGTAGCGCAGGGGTTGAATATTCGCCAACTATCCACATCAAACTGGGTTGCGTTGGTTTGAATCCCTGACTGACCGAGTTCTAGTGACCTGTGGAATTGATTTACATGCAGTGGTCGCGGCTTTGACAGCTTAAATAGGCGAACCTGCGTTCATTCCTGAGGGTGAGGTAATAACTAATGCTTGTTGTTGGAGTGGCAAAATCCCCACGTTTTGCGGTCTTCATAGCTGCAAAGATACGTTCGGAATCTAAAAAACAAACAAACACACCCCAACCCAAGATAACATTTTACGGGCCATCATCTTTCAAAAAATCATTGATCTTGAAGCTACATCAATATTTTATGCAGGGAAATTCACCTAAAAATTGTGGGCAAACTTTGAGTCATCCACATCTTTCAATTCATTCGACAGTGTACAAAGTAAGTAGGATTTTTTGGGGTTAAAAACCTAGTTGGGTATAAATTGGATGCTTAATTGTATAAACTTATTCATTCTTGCATCACTGAAATATTTTGGTTCAAAATTACTACAAGACTTTTGTGTTAGAGTGTATGTCATTCAAATAGCTCACAAATTCTTCGACTAGTAATACATTAGACAACAAGCAAATTTTTAAATGACGCTGGAAACTGTGCTCTCAGTTTACTTTAGGCAAAATACCATATCTTTGACATTGAAACATCTGTTTGTCCTTTGATAGATTCAATTATGCTTATTACCAAAAGAACAGCTTATATATAAATTTGCACCCTTGTTTGTTTACTATGATCTTTGAGTTTCTTCGAGTTTTTTGATCAAAATGGACCATTTAAAATGCTTTATTTGTTCCGTTCCATTGCATAAAAGAGCTTTGACTTCAAAATTGAATTTTCGGTGAAAAAACTTAAAGTTTATCATTAAAGTGCAGAGACATATGAAATCCACATTATGTTGCCTTGGCAAGAACTAAATGATCAATATTGTATACACCTCTCATATCTCGACTTTCATCAAGTAATGGAACAAATACCGTTCCATTCGGAACCAATCGTTTTCTCCAATGGTTAGGCTTTCCAATTCAATTGACTAAATGTTGAATTTATTCAAGTTGAATCGCTTGAAGTGCAAGTAAAAAGATCAACCTTTAATGTTCCCTGATTAAAAAGGACAAGCGAGTATACTTAGTATGCACTTTTTCTTTTTTTTTTCTTTAAAAGTTGGAACACAACCAAAAGTGGGATCAAACTTGTGCTCATGCACCATGACAAGATAATTTACGGATTTATCCACGTTGCACTTAAGAATTTTCTTCGTTCACGACTCATGCAAAAAGGGTCTGTTCCTTCAATTTTAGAAAAACTCGGTGAAATTGACAGTAAAGAAGTGTCTTGCCAGGCGTGGACTACAAAAGCACCCAAAATAGTTCAACCAGACCTCAACTTTGTTGGTAAGCAATCCAATGTTGAATCATGAGTCCTTTCAGCTCCCAAAAAAGTAGACGCAGTACATAACTTCACACGTTTTGACGCTTCTTTTCAGCTCCCGAAACTCAACATAAATCGGTGTGCAGTATCTCAAGTGATATGTTCTCATTGGGAATGCTTATGATTGCGGTGTTCAACGGAGGTTTAAGTCTCATTCAAGCCAATCATAACACAAACACTTACTTCAAGCAAGCTGGAACGGTCAGTATTCTCATGGAAAATGATCTTTCAAATTTGTGATGGGGCACACTCACATCAAACTCTTTCACAGGAGGTTTCATTTTTAATTCCAAGTTTAATAATCAAGTCTAATATAAACAAAACAGGGCTTCATTATGATGAGGAAAAACATACCCTATGTGTTTGAAACCCTAGTTAATCGTCGTTTAAATCAGAGCTCTCACTTGATAAAAAATACCTTATGGAAATACGTGACAATTGAGGGAAAACGTTTGGAAAGTGGAATGGATTATCGTTCCACGAAATTGCATGATCCTATCACAACTTTACATCAATGTATTTTATCATTATCATGATTCCAGTACCCTACAAAAAGAGTTTGATCAATTGCTCATTCTTTGATTGTAACTCATAAAGATTCTAATCCAGTTACCGTTGAAGCATTATTGCTCATTTTCCACATAATTAAGCGGACTGTTTCCATTTACGCGCCCTTTCAAACGCAGTACAGTCTCCATAGCTGATATATTTTGATAATATTTTACTCTGTTAAGATATTGTCGCTCACTCAGTTAATTCAAAGTTCCGAACGTGCTCAACAACTGGCCTATAAACTCCAAGTCAAAAATGGCAAAACTGTCAACTTGAAACACACCAACAGTGCTAACCACTAATGGATGAACAAGCTAATCTTAATTACAAAACATGCTCAATATGATTGAAACCAGATGGGTTGTGATTGTAGGCTCTCGAAAGTTATAAGCTTTTGAAAGTTGTGCTCGTTTTGGGCGGTTGATAGGGTCTATTGAGGCATGGAAGAGAATCTGTCATTTAGAAAGAGTGAACATGAACAATACAATTTTAATAAAAGGGAACAATGAATGAGAAAACTGTAAGAAAGCACGTGGGGGTCTTTGCTTTTGTAATCAACTTGGAACCAAAGGGTAGGAACAAAAGAACAAGCCCATTCTCACCTTTGTTTCACCCTTTCAAAAGAAGTTCATTAGGCCACGTTAAAAATTCAAGATTTCATCCTTCATTTTTATTGATAAGCAACTATTTTGAATATCGTGTACTAGAGAGAATCGCTTTCATCGCTGTTTTATCCTGGAAAGTGCCTTTTCTTTTCCCTCAGATCAATGAACAAGTGAAGAACTTTCTTCCGAAAATCCCGGTGGGCCTCCAAGAATCAGTAATAAGACTTGTCAATGTCGATACCAGACAAAGGCCGAGCACTCAGCTTCTTTCACTCATGCAATACTTCAGGTAATTTGTGGCCATTGACTAAGATCTCAAGGATTGGGTTTTTGAGATATGTTGTTTTTTTCAAACGTCGGCGTCGGCTTCCTTCACTTTTGCAAAAATACATGCATGCTGAGGCATCCGACATTAGTTACAAAAATGCGTTTTGCCTCATTAACCATTGGAACAGGATAGAAGTATTTGCCCTATTCATCTAATTACTCTCAGATCCATGGATGCAGAAAGGATGTGTGATGTAACTTCCAGGTTAGAAAGGAATTGCAAAATAATTTGGAGCTTCATCTTAATTTGGCATAGATCCTCGTGTCTGTGTTGAAACAAAGAATACTATTGTCGAGAGCATGGGAGATTAACTCTCAAAGTATGAGCGTTCCGAGGTGTACTTTCAGCTTTGAACTGAAAACACAGCTTATGCTCTTTGATCAGGCGCAATAGCTTTATTTCTGGAATTTTGAGTGAAGTACACATCTGTACCCACAAATATACTTTATCAGACAGATGTCGTATATGCTCAATCAGAGCTTGTCTTTGACACTTCTTGATTGTCAGGAAGAATAGAATGGGTTCCAATGATCTCAATCTTTCTTTGTGTTCCAGTGATCCGGCCGTCCAAGCGCTCCAATTCTTGGATGTGATCAGCATGAAGGATCCCAGTCAGAAGGCCCAATTCTTCAGGACAACTCTTGCTGAAGTCTTCCCATTTATTCCCAGGGTAGGTCCGTTCAGCCTTGTTGCTTTGGGCATTTTTGTGCGCAGAAATGGACTCGTGTCTACGTCTGTTTTCGTTTCCATCATATCAAGATTAGTGCCCATTAGAGAACTATTGGGAGAGAAGGGTCAATGGACGGAATCGTTCCAAGCAGCTTGTCAATATCGCTAAACATGCGTGGAACATGGCATTCATGAACCAAATCCTAAAAGAGGGTTGAGCAACATTGTGTTTTGCTTTTTTCCATTTTTTTTATGATGGCAGCACTCTTGTAGTAGAAACTGAGGTGGAAAGCATTTAGGATCAAGTAATCTAATAAGTAAGACGGCCTTCTCGTTTTATCCGACTAATTCAGAGCCTTGTTAGTTGTTCGCATCAGAGCTTTGAAAGCCCCCTCAAAACCCCACGATCAGAAAGTTAGACCAACAACCTTCAAGCAGAACTCTCAGACTCGTTTAACCATCTTGTAACTAACATACGTACGTACGTAATGTATGGAATAAGCTTTCTCCGCTCATTTTGTACTCTTGAGCTCGAGGCCCTTGACAGTTGTAGGTTTCATTGAGTAGAAGAAAAACGTACTACATGTTTGTCTTTATCTGGATGTTTGGAAATAACACTCTCTTTGCTTATACCAACATTATGATTGATATTTTGAAAAAGTCAGGGTTAGTTTTGAAATGTATATTTGGCCAAAAATGCGATGAACTTGGTATGAACATGTCAAGTAATAAGTTCCAGACGTGTTTCTCTCGACTGATTAGAGTTTCTTTCCTTTTCCAAGAAACTTTGGTTCCAACACGTGTGGCCCATTCTGGAGCAAGAACTTCGAATCCAAGAGGTCTTGGCCGCTGTTTTGGAACCCGTCCTATTCATGGTTAAAGAATGCGAAGAGATTGAATACTCGGAAATCATTCTTCCAGCCCTCAGGTCAGGAGTCAATTTCAAAGTTTTTAAAATATCTATGAAGCTAATCTAATCTGACCAATATTTCGGCACCTAGGCCAGTTTTTTGTAATCCCAAAAGCATCCAAGCGTCCGTCACGCTCTTGGAAAAGTTGCCAATCATCTTGGAAAAATCCACAGAAGACGACCTTCACGAATTGATATTACCCTTACTCTTCCACGCCTTAGACACGAAAATGTCACAAATCCAGGTTGGCGAACTTTCTGTACAACTTGGATGATGAGGTTCTCGCGTAACTAATAACAAGCCTTTTCCTGTACTCCTGTACTAAGATGGCAGCTGTGAGCATCATTCCTATAATCCTGGATTTCTTCGAGGACGACATTGTTCGAGCCGAGATTCTTCCCAAAACGAGATTTGTCTACGAGCAAAACGGAGGCGATGTCAAGATCGTGCTTGCAGTTCTGGCTTGCATCTCCAAGATCCTCAATAAATTGGACAAACCTGCCATCATTGATGAGGTCTTACCTCTATTGTTCGAGGTCAAGCTTCACGATGTGAATGTGCTTGTTCGAGTGTTGGGTAATCAAGTGACGATATCTTCTTCAGAGTATAACAAGAACGGAAATAATGAACTTTGGAGGTCCTTTTTTCAGAGATCTATCGAATGATGTTGGCCGATAAGCGATATGGCTTATCAGTGAATCTCTTGGCCACTCGGGTGCTCCCATTGTTGATTCCTCAAATGGTCAACCCAACGCTTCATTACGATCACTTTGTAGTGGTTCATGAGGTCCTACAGGAGATGTTCGACATCATTGATAAGTACGTATGAGTGCTATTTTGGTCATTCATTGTTCTCAGTTAGGAACCCATCCATCCCTTTTTGCGATGTGTTCCCATAAGCTAAAAACTAAGTGGAACCCATCTGTGCCCATTACTCGCTCTTTCAATTTTCAATAAACGCTCCTAACTCTGCCGACAGACATCAACGGAACAAACTCAAATTGGATGATGCCCCTAAACTTCCCGAATGGCAACGCTTAAGACTCCTACACAGTTCCAATGACGTGTCTGTTCCCGACCTTTATGTGAGGCGAGCTTCAGTGGTCCAAGGGATCCCGGGTAGTTTTGCAGGCAGGAAGAACTCTGGAGGTGAGTTTGGGCGCCCATTTATACAATATTGTACATGAACGAACAAAAAGCTAGGATGACGTGGTTTCCCATTGTCGTCATTGATTTGGACTTTAGAAGGAGATTTTGAGGGAAATGGGTAAGCCATTATAAGTGCTCAGATAGGATTTGTTGGACACATTCGTGACGAATGATGTGGTTGAGGATCACTCGAAGAACTGTACGTTGACGATTCTATTTTCACGCAAAAGTATCCATTGATAAGCGCAATCTGGTGACAATAATGAATGAGAAAAGTTCAATATCGTCAGAGAAATTCCTTTATGAAAAAACTGATACCGACTCTGCCAATCAATGTGTTGTTTGTTTCATTGTTCGTGAAATGCAATATAAAAAGGAATGCTAAAAATACCTCCTGAAAGCTCACATTCAGAGGGTTTTTACCCGAGAAATTCAAAAAAAAGCAAATTATTTTCTTGAGAAGGTTGATTTAGCTCCTTGGAAAGTGTCGACCAAAGGTAGTTTTAGTCACCATTTCGCATTAAATCGGCAAAATGGATTCAAGGAGTTCTGGGAAAATTAGACATTTTCCCCTCAAGGTGCAAAACATGTTAATTTTTCAAATACTTCGTTTCCTTTATTATTTACAAGACCTTTAATTTAGATTACAAGAAACTGAAATAATTTTCTGCATGCAGATTATATTCTATGAAAAATATAGCACTTCGTATTTCAGCAGCCAGCGTGGTGTCTTCGAATTCGGGTGGATCTTCGCCGGAAAATAACAATTATTTGCGTGTTTCGGCCGCTTTCGGTCAACGTCGTTTATCTGACAACGTCCTAACGGCTCCAGGAGGCCGGCGATTGTCTGGAGTGCTCAATTCAGGAGCAAGTTCCCCCGGGAGCTCCCCTGGGACTCCGATTGGCTTTCCTATTCGTCGTCATTCTTCTGCGGCTTTTGCGGCAAATCGCCGATATTCCTCGAATGCTCTTCTCTCTCCTTCAACGGCAGCTCAGGTATGTTAAAGAATGATTCTGACATTTGTTTAGAAATCTGAGTTTGACTCAGGTTTCTAAAGTGTAAATAAATTGAACGTTTCGAACAAGGGCTTAATTCAGCTCGAGGGTTTCCATTTGCAGCAGCTGCTTCTTCACAATAAGGTCAGAGTCAAGAGCCAACTTCCCTGGTTTCCATTTTGATAACTTTCCATTTCGAGAATCAAGTTCCATTTCATTCGTTTTCTGTTCCCACCCCAACAAAATGAACCCTCTATTTGTTTACAAAGACTTCCTTGTGACAAGGGCTTGATCAGTGTTTGCCCTGATTATTCAATCCCTTGGCCATGTACTCCTAATACCACAATGAGTCTCAATTGGAGCAAATTATGAACAATCCTAATTCACCTGAAGCAAAGTCAACACGAAACTTGCACAACCCACACACAATTAGAGGGAAACCTAATTGGAACACAACTCATAAATCATGCCTAACATGAATCAATAAATGTGTGTATGTTATGCACAAGCCGAAATTGGAACGACTTCTGGACAATGACAGCAACAACATTTAATTTGCAAATTGAATGGGACAGTTGCCTAACAAAGTGTTCCACTTTGGTCACTAATTAATTAATCCCCCTAGTCTTGCTTTGAACAAACCAACCGTCAAGGAAAACCACAGCTGTTTGCTCATTCACTCTGTTGATGATCCAAATGGTCCCTGTTCCTCAACACGAGTACATAGTACATGATTTGTTTCGTGTCACAATTGTCACTTGGAAATCTACAGTGTGCCTGGGTTCCAAGTACATACGTTTGGCTCATGAATAATGGAGTGGTTGGTTGTCTTCAGTCAATTTTCTTGGTCCATGTGGTGTGCTATGAATTGAGCGGCTATTCTTGGAAAGATTTAGCTAATTTTCATAGCCCATACTTTTTCCCGCTAATGCATACAAAAATGCAATCCGGGAAGGTAACGTTCTCCCTCTCATCACATGTAAATACGACAACTCATTACGAATCATTGGAAATTACCGATTCACTTCCATAAATATCAAACGAGCCCCGTTTCCTTTTCCACTCCCCTTTGTATCATATCAAATATGCACAAAACGACATTACAAAGTGCTTGCTTCTTCTCATTGGTTTTTTGTCTCTCTGTGCTCGGACACCATTCCTTACTCTGTTACAGCTGAATCGTCAACTTGGCGGCAGCATGCCCAATTGTGCCTCCAACTCTGCGTGTTCCTCCCGACGATCCTCTCGAGGGTCTGCCGTGTCCGCGGGTAATTACGTGATCGGCGGCTACGCCAGCAGTTACGGTGGAAGTGCTCATGGCAGCACCCATGGGAGTGGCTATGCCAGTCGACGAAGCTCCGGAGGAGGCGTGGGCTCTAGACGAGAGTCCACGTCCTACTTTGTGAACCCTTGTGATCCTCACAACACGGGATCACCGACCATTTCGGAGAGCCCAGGAGCCACTGGAGGCGGAGCCGCGGCTGCAACCTCGAATCTCTTGCAGTCCCTGGGTTCAGGCGTGGTGGGTGCAGCTGCTCAGTCTCTTTCTAATATTAGCATAACCTCGCCTAGATATCGAAAACCTTTCTTAAGCCGATCCAATTTTCCCTTGTAGTTGAGAGGGGCGGCGGATGTGGTAGTCGGCCAATGCCAAATCCTTGCTTAGGCATGGTGAAACACTAGTAGATTTCGACCAAGTTATGCCTTAAAGTGGACCATGTTTACATATATACGTACATAAAGTCCAAAATTGTTAGCTCAGTCAAGCCTTGTTGATCCGTCAAGACAATTTAAAAGGGAGAAAACCACAACAAGGAACGACGACACCTTTGTTGCCTACCTTTTGGGTCGTCATCATAGTAGATTTCCCTTGTATCGTCCCCAGTAACAGCATTGATATTATATTTATTGCTATCATTATCGTCATCATCATGATACGTTTTCCTCTCTCTCGCGTTTTCGTCCTCCGTTAAATCACGGAATATTCCACCAATTCTGAGATGAAAAAGAAACCCGGTAATGAGCTTTTCCGATCTGTTCTGCCTTCCCTTGCTTTCCCTCGTACCCACTTTGTATTTGAGTGACTTTTAATTCCCAATAATGGGTTTTTAATGAGTGCTCATCGTTTCATTTTCCTTCGTCATTTTTGAATGTTCGTTTCATTTAGTGTCACGGATCCGCCGCTTTTGATCAATTTGTGCTCTTGGCAAAAAATGCAATCTCCAACAGGTTTGAATCAATGGATGGGATGTTAAGGCCAATAAAAAGTTTACCTTCAGTACAGAACCTTCAGTACACTTAGATGAATCTGCTTAATCAGGAACCCCTGAAAGGGGTGGACACGAACTCCGATTTTTGAAAAAATGGTATGAGGCCGAGGCCATATTTTGACACAATGTCATTTATTCCTTATTAACGATTAAAACTGTTGAACATGCATCTTGAAAGCATTCAGGTTAACTTTTTGTGTTAATATTTATTGACTAATTGTTCTTTACCTTGATTTTAGAGGTCCCAGCACTCCTTTTACTCGTCTCATGAACTTTTGACATTCAGCTCTCCAAAGGATTTTAGTCCTCTTAACAATCAGGAAAATACATAGATGGAATCTTGCTTCACCCAATAGTCCAACTTTTGTGAAACAATGCTAAATAGAAGTATCTGTGGTGATATCTGGAGGGTTACTCCTCTCCCATCCTCATCAGCACCTCCACGACGCAGGAACCATTTCTATAGGAAAATGAAGGAATGAGAATAGTCTCATTTTGAAACAAGATGGAGTCCAAGTCGGAGATGTTGTTGGCTATAACTATTGAATGGCACTTTTGACCGTTCTGGATCAGATCAGCCATCTGATCCTGATTGGAATTGGAACCAAGGCAATCACGACGTCCTTGAGACAAAATAAGTGAAAAACATGAGGATTAAATCCTGGATTGTGGATTTGATTGAAAATGTTTCAAGTCTTGGGGCTCAAGAAGGTCAGGACCACGCAGGACTGGGGCTAAGGGTCCTTCAGGACCAGAGGATCATGTCTTTTCATTGCAGGGATAGGCTCTACGTGCTTGATAGGGTTTGATTGATCTTCTTAGTTCTTAGATCCCTTTGTCTAGGAATAACCAATCAAATTGAGTCAAAAAATCCACACAATTCAATCTTGGTGGGAGCATTTCATTCTCAAGACTTTGAGAGGGTCCATGTAATCCGGGTTAGACTGTCAGATCACCAATTTGGGCTGACTGAGTCAGAAGGCAAATCAAAATATTGAGCCCATCCATTGCTAGTAGCCACACCTGATATGTTTCGAAGTCATCTTAATTTGTTCTTCATTTGATCGAATTCTTGACACTGAGGACTTCTTCTTTCTTTGTTCCATGTGGACCTTAATGCGAACGCAGATTCCTCTTGGAAAGGAACCAAATTTACCCCACAAACTCTCCTCCGGATCAAAACGGGGATTTTTATCACGCTCATCCATTAGACAACTTGAACAACCTAAGAATATCTTACCTGTCCTTGAATTATCCTGAACTAAAAGACACAACCATATAATAAAAGAAATTTGAGGATGGACCATCATTTATAGAACAATGCCAAGGTGACACAACCTAAAACAAACTTGATTTCATACAAAGTTTGGCATGTGTTAGTTAAGTTCAGGATAACACATGGATGGGTTCAACTGTAAGTTCAAAGATATTAATAAGACGTTCAAATCGGATAATAGATAAGCTCGGAAAACCCCGCTATTTTGTTGTTGATAATTCAAGGAATGGTAAGATATTCTTAAGTTGTTCAATGGATGAGCATAAAGAAACTCCCCGTTTTGGTCCGTGGGAAAGTTTCTTCTTAATCCTTTTACGCAAAAGAGGAATTTGGGCTCAGATTCTGGTCCATATTCGTTCTTTTTGCTGTAGTTAGGTCTATCACTTCCGAAGGTTGTAGCCGGTAACCTAGTCATCATCAGATTTAATTTGATCACTTTGATCGTCATCTTGTAGAAAAGACACCTAGTGGGGGGGTTCATTCGCACTCCATGATGTGGTCATTCATTCATTCACTATTTCATTCACTCGTTCATGGCTGAACTTGATGTCTTCGAAACACCCACATCAGACTAATTTTGGGGCGTGGGGTTGACCTTTACCAAGGCTAGGACTTGGCTGGACCCACTTGAAACACAGAAAAACCCGATTGGCGCACTATCTTTTGGACTCTTGGTCGATTTCCGTTTGATTTTCCACTCCCAACATGGCCGTTTGTCCTTCTTGTTTACTTACGAACTCTCGGCCTCATCCGTGTGAGGTTGCGAGCTAGGAAATTCCGCGAGTTCGTATCCAGTATTTATACTATTATATAGGTTATCCCTGGCTTAATGCATTTAAGAACCCTTTTAGAGTTTACCAAAATTAAGTCAGATGAGCAGTCGTGGAGAACACTTTGCCCAGCAATTGTACTTCAACCGCAACCGATGACTTGAATGCACACTTGAAGTCTAGGCCGCGTGTTAACGCATTTAATTCAAAAGCGAGAGTAATGAAAAACGCAAAACAGCTTACAAAATTTTGAGGTTTGTCAGCTGTAAGCTGTGAAAATCTTTTTCTTGTTTTGATTTCCATAGAGTGACCGCACATCATGCGTTGAAATCTGCCTCCTCTCTATCGTGGTTGATGAAACAAGTTTTTTCAAGAGCCGAAAACTCAAACCCTTATTTCTTGCAAGCTGTTTGAACAGTTTTTCTTTGTTTTGATACTGTCGCTTGATCAGCTAATGCAAATCGGAATAGCATTCGACTTTGCAAGCCTCGGATTCAAATAAGCAAATCAGAGTGTAATTAATAGTTGGTGAATGCTCTACCTTTGCGCTGAAGCTGCAAGCTTGAGCTGTAGAGCCATGTAGCTTATGTATTGAGATTTTCGTCATAGCGGTTATTGTTTCCTTACTTCAGTCATTTCCAGCTAAACTTCTCTTTGACATTAATATTCCACCTAAGATTTCTTCCACCCAATAAGATAGCTTTCTGGTGGATTCTTGACACATTCTACGTATTGAATGATCATTGTCGTAAACCTTATCCGACTTCCTTAAACTTAAATGGCATACAGTATTTTCTAACCTGGCTGAGCCTCAAAAATGAAAAAAAAAACATGATATTTCAAATATTTAAAGAGGTTTTCTTTGAACTTCATCACATTATTGCAAAATTGCAATTTTTACCAGTTTAAGGGTTGATGAATTTTACGTTACATTATTCATTCAAGGAAGAAGGGTTGAGATTTAACTTTTTTACGTCTTTTTCATGTTTAGTGTTATTTGCTTGCCCTTCGCAACCTCCTTCCTCTTGAATTCCTTCTGTCATATGGTTCCTATATCTCAATGGTCATTTTCCCCTTTTAAATTGCACATTGGATCTAGTCAGAGTACCCTTTACTCAAAAACCCCTAGTTAGATTAGTATTGGGCAATTACAAAATGAACTAATGAATGTTGAGTTGATCTTTTGACGATTGTCTATGTATAGCGAATTGTGATTGATGTTGTCCTTTTGGATATCCTAAGACCGGTACATTTTACAGAGCCCTATTTGACAAAAATCAAGGGATCACATTGCAAAAACACAACAAAATTTGGTTGTTTATACCTTTAAATTCAAACCGGAAATGGCAGAAACATTGACTTTGAAATATAAAATAATGACTTCCATTCAGAACTCAATGAGATCGAGTGCTTCAATCGATGCCACTCACTTTGATCTTGAAAATTTTCATCTATTCTCACTCTCAAGCAGACTTCAAAGCTTTTCTTTTTGAATATAAAGACGTTACTTATTCTCAATATTCACTTCACTTCACTCAATCTTAAGATATTGATGTAAATTATATGAAAACGATCGACATCGAAAATATGACCTTCATTTTGAACGAAAATTGGATTTTTTTGGACAAAAATAGAAAACTGATCACAATCCTGAACCAATGTTACATTCCAATAATAGTGTACACTTCATCCCAGACCTAAAAGAAAGTCAATATGTTGGTCGCCCTTGCAATTGTTCTCCGTATTTAGTGTGTACATTTTCTCTTTCAGTATCAGTTATTTGGGAGGAAATAATTGAAACCGGATTCCTCTCATGGAAGTTGTGGCACTCTCTCACATTCATGGCCTTCTGAGAAAGGCTCTCTGGCCTTCTCTCTTCCCTTCGAAAAAGCTGTCAAAAAGTTTGGCATCTGAATTTTCCCATCTGAGTCAACAACTTTATACATTCAACAAAGCCGATCTCATCAGAGTGAATCCGATATTGTTGTTTGTCAAGTTTCCAACGGATAATTCACTACCGACTATTTTGAGCCCCTTTGTGTTGACGCTGTTCAGAGACACTGAACAAAAATGAATGTCAGGATAGTCAGCTGGTTGATCTTGTTAAAAATAATGATTGTAGCACACTTGATTAGCAGAAATAAACGAACATCAACACACAATCATGAAGGATCAGACTCACTCGAAGTTTGAGATTGGAGTCGTCGAATTGGAGGTCGGAAAGATTTCACACGGCGAAGATCGTCCTTAAGTCTTTCGATCTCCTCGACAAGAAACGTGTTTTCCTTGACTTTTCGGGCATAAGCTTGCTCGTGATTAAGTTCAATCCTCTTGATCTGTTCTTTCAGAGAGATTATGCTTCGCTCTAAGAACTCTTTCTGCCTAAGGATTTCGCCAATGGCTGCTGGAGTGTTATCTCCAGTCTCTTCTTTATTTCGAGACATTTGGGAAGCCAGAAACCCGCCTGGAGAGGTCTCCTCAGAGACAGAGACTCGGTTATACTTTCGGCAGATCTTTCCCACCATGTCTTTGAGTTGTTTTCCATCTTGGATATTGTTACCCAACAAACTCAGGTCCTTGTTCATGCGCTCAATCGTGATGTTTTGTTTCACGGCCTTTTTCTTCTCGGCCGTGAGCTCGGCGCTGCAAGCCATGGCCTTGGCCTTGGCATCTTCGACTTGGAGCTCCAAGTCGGTGTGGATTTTACTCACAGTGTTCAGTTCACTTTCCATTTCTTGGATCTGCCCTTGAAGTAATCGTATTGACTCATCTTTGGGTTGGATTTGGCGCTTCAACTCCTCAATCTTGTGCTCGAGTACGTAACTATCACGGGAAAAAGTCAAACTTTTAACTCAGAAAACTTTTAAGTCGATCTTGGAAACTCGTTTTTAAAGAATCAGTAACCTCTTTTTCTTTCTCTCAAGTATTTCTATGAACTTGCTTCGTTACGTGACCAGATGTGATAAACCATTGTTGGTTGCGATAAAAACCGTGCCCGAGTATAAATTACACATTTCAAAGTAGTTGAACTTCTAAAGTCTGGATTTCTACAACTCCAATTTTTCGATATTTGAGCAATTTATCACAGCTAGATGAGCAGTCATATTCTCTAGCAACTCGAAAATGTTGACTGATAACGATAGTCTCACCGGTTTTTCTCCAATTCCATCGCGTATTTGCGCTGATCTGCGATTCGTTTTTCCCGTTCAGTGATGGTTTCATCTCGGGAACGCACCTCTTTCTTCAGATCCGCCATGTCTTTTTCCAAGGTTCGGATATTTTGTTGGAGCCTTTGATTGTCATGTGTCACTTTCTGAATATTGGCACGCTGATCTTCCACTTCGCTCAAGGAATTGTGATATTTCTTCTTCAACACTCCAGATTCTCCACGCAAGCGAACATTGGCTTCTTTCTCAAACCGGAGCTGCTTTTCATACTTTCGCTTCATTTCCATAATCTCTTTGTCTGCATCTTCTTCAGTTTGTCGAAGCATCTCTTCCACTGCTTTTACTTTGAGCTCTGCTTCATTTTCTTTCTTAGCTATCTCAGCATCCTTAAGTTCAATCTTGGTCAAATGCTCTTGGCCTTGTTTGACCAAGGCGTCATCCTTGGCCTTCATGGCCTCTTTGAGTTTTCTCTCGTAAGAGTTCTTCATGGCAGTGTGCTCTTCTTCAAGGGTCTCGAACTTTTGGTATTCGACGATCAGCTTGGATTTGTATTGATCAGCCAATTCAATGAGCGCCTTCTCGTTTGAAGCCTTCATTTTGGCCTTGACGCTATCATGATCCCGTTTTCCTCTATCCAGGTCGTTTTGAAGCTTATGAATGGTAGCCCTCATCTCCGCCAATTGACCGTTAGCTTTCTTCTTATTCGAATTGATCTCTTCTTCGTATTGGTTGTCTTTGAGACGCAATTGGTATTCGCTTTCAGTTTTCGTTTCCTCCACTTGATCTTGCAGATTAAAAATGAGCTTGTTTTTCTCCTCTAAGTCGACCTTTGTTATGAGGATCTCATGGGCATAATCGTATTGGGTCACTTCTCCCAAGTCGGTCTTGGCAATGTTCCAAATACAAAGGGATCCATCACGTCCAGCTGTGATCAATCGACGGTTATCGTGGGACAACCGGATTTGAGTGACGGCATCCCCGTGTAAATCGCATTCCTCCCAAGTTCCAGGTAAGGTTAAGGGAAATTTAAAGGCTTGAACACGGCCATCAGTGCTACCTGAGAAAAGCATTCGCCGATCAAACGATAAGGCCACTGAAGATAAGGTCAAAGTGTGAAGGTCAATCTCTCGAAGAAGTCCTGATTGACAGATTTCCTTGATGGTTTTATCCGATCCAACCGCATAAGTGACGAGTTTTTCTTCCTGAGCCGCATCAAGGGTGACATCATTGTAGGAGCACGTTTTGATCACCGATTCTTGGACCCGCTTCCCGTGATTGGAAATGTCCCATTCGTAAATGGATCCATCATTGGCACAAGAAACCAGGGTTCGATCATCGAAGGACCAACACATGGCTGTGATCTGATCACTGTGGCCTTTTAGTAGGGCCATTTGACCGAAATGAATGGTCGAATAGACCACAATGTCGCGATCAGAAGTCGCAGAAAGCAAGTGACCTCCTCGACTAAATTTGCACACATTGGCAGATTTGATATTGAACTCCATGTAGGGATCGATGTCGTCAATCAGAAGGTTCATAAGACGAAGACGATCTGCGAAACCGGCTAAAATCTGAAGACCAGTCGGATGAAGAGCTACAGATTCCACGGTCTCTTCGAATTCCCGACTCAGTTCCATTTCTAGGGTGAGGTAGTTCCAAATTCGAATGGTTTTGTCCACGCCACACGTCACCACTAAAAGTACCAAAAAAGTCAATTCGTTCTCTCAACTCTTCTCATTATGGTCTATTCAAAGGGTTGTTGAAGTAGCCTCACATATTGGAAGCGATGATTGAATAGCCCGACTTCATTTCAATCCTCCTATATGCATTCATATTTATAGTTAGTTGATATCTATTTTATCGAAAATGCACCTTCATGAATCAGGGAAAAGAAACCTCCGTCAACATGCAGAGTCCATCAATCAGCGGGCACTTTTTAGCTTACCTATGGGCTTCCTTTGACAAACATCCATTCCATTAATGGCTCCATTGTGGAACGGATAAGACAAGATCTGGAATTCATTGATTCCTTTCGGTTTGGATTGCGAGGGCAAAGCCCCTCCTCCGGATTTCGATGCTTGAAAATTAGGCGAAAGAGATCCCTCTGAAAATAGAACCCACTCACGTCATTCGGGAAAGCAGGAAAAGACACCGCCTCAAAAATCTGATCTCTAATCTGGGTTCGATCGAGTGTTATTTCTTTCCAGTTCGATTATAGCTTTCAGTATTTACATTTCGACCATTTGGTCTTGTTTTCTTACCCTTGAAATTGAAGGAGACTATTTGTAGAGTCTCGGTTAGAGCAATTACGTGGGACTCGTTGCTGTTGAGGGCTATTGAGATGACTTTTGTTCCCAAGTTCTTCATGTTTCCCTTGAAGCTCGTGGATGAGGCAGATTTGGGCAGACGAATCAAATGGCGAACTAATACGATTTAAAAAAAATAAAAAATAGATCAATTATCACGGACCAAAAATAACCTTACACGGAATTCGAGGTGATAAGTTCCTGGGAATTGGTGCTTCCACAAAAAAGAAAACAATTTTTCCCAGCCTTTCGTTGTTTTTTTAGTTGGTTTTTTTCGTGACAAGACAAAACACTATGACTTTTCCGTTTAATTTACGTCCAGTTTTTGCAGTTTTTTGTCCAGAATACTCAGGATGCTTAAAATCATAAGTTAATCATTAACCATTTATTCGACCACGGTACTGAAAAAATTATATCAAGTTTCTGTGGAAATTCCCAAACACTATGAAATGTGATTCAGACTCAAGCAAACCAAGAGGAACAACTATGATTTTCTGAGTTTCTCTATCAGGTCTAGATTAAAAGTTAGATACCTAAAAATCTATTAAATAAATTATTTTTTGAAAATTTACATTATTTTATGAATAATGAATTTACATTCCAATCACACTTTCATGATATATATGCCATTATTCATAAACCAAAGGTTCCCTATTTTTCCTGACTTTTGGATACAGATTTCTTTTTTTATTGGAAATTTTTGTTTTGAGTGATTGCTATATCATTCCATTTATCACTAATTCCAACTTATTCTCGTGTCTGAGGTCTCCAGAGCTTTTAACAAAATTACTGTGAATAGCTAGAAGCCACGAAATCTCCAAATTTAAAAGATCTAGCCTAAAGCTCTATTCCCAGATTAAGGGCGTTTTCATTTTTTTTTAATACCACTGGTAATGTCATTGAATTCATACCAGAAAACAAGGCCTCTAGCGTTTTAATGCTGAGAGTAGGTCTCAAGTGATCCTTGGTCTTTACCTTTAAACAAGATTTCATCGTCCGCTCTTAAGGTTTTCAAGGGCTTCACTAACTCAAATACAGCCACCTTTCCAATCCCAAGGGAACATAGAAAACCCGACTTGAAAGCCACGATGGCGTGAACAAATCTGTCCTCGGAAACAAAACTGCTGGAACTGCTTCCACATGCACTCAATGTGCTTCCACTTGAATGGTCTCGAACAGCTAGAAAAAATATTTGATAGTGCTTAAGTTGATCGTTCATCAGAGTGAATTTCGAATACAGGGAGACCTATAAGCCCTATAAGCCCTATAACATACAAGACCTATCCATTCAAAAACTTGATTTTTTTTGTAATTATTTCAGAAATTTCGCTTAATTGAGAATAAAACTTTCGACCAAACTTTTGTTTCTAGTTTCGTGCACACTCACCGAAAACGAAAGCAGATATGCACAATAGAAAAAACTGAAGTTTTGCGCAAAATCAAAGATTTCTGCTAGATCTCAATCTCACCCGGCTGAGGCTTAATTTTTCTGATTTGAAGTATGCGAATGCTCAACTTTAAGCATTTCAAATTTTTAGGTGAACCATGCCCGTGCATAGTGTTGAAGCCAACTACTTGGTAATGGTGACGATGTGAGGTCTGGTCGAAATAGCGAACCAGTGTTACCAGAACTTTCCGAACCAATTATGCCAAAATATATCCAAAAGAAGGTCAGACTCGGCTAGATGGAAACAAATTGTTACTGTCATGCATTGGCATTTCAGCAAACGAATTTGAAAACCAAAGTAGTAATGATTTAAAGCCAATCAGATGTTCTTCATGGAATACTTTACTTGCAAGAATGAATTTCAGATCAAAACAGTTGTTTGAACAATGAAAATTTTTCTTTGGGCAATAATTTAAGACGTTTTTCTTTCTGTTTTGAAAGTGGAACATATTTAAAATGTAAGGTTTGTGTTTTCCGTAAGTTGGCATTGGCCATTTTTTAACTTGAAACTACTGATTTTGAAATATCTGGCAACGCTGCTTTGTTGTTCTTTTAACCGGACCTCACATCGTCACCATTACCAACTACTTTTGGTTTCGGTTTCGACACGACATATAATTTCGAATGTGCTATTTTCATGGGCCACCCTGTACAATACTTACTGACGCTCATTAGAAGCTGATTTGACGATTCCGCCAATACTTCTTGAACCAAAGCATACACGTCGATAGTGGCACGTAGCTCGGCATCCTCCAAAAGTAAGACTTTCCCAGATTTGGAGCCAATAAGCACATGTTTGGGATTCATCCAATCATGACACAACATTTGATGATGTTCCCCTTTTTGGAACCCGAACTGTTTCAAAACGCCCTCGGTTAAACGACACATTCGAAAGAAGCCACTTCCAATGATGCAGATCACATTATGATTCTTGGGATGGAAGGACACCTCATGAATGGGAACTTTTGGTGAGCTCAAATTCTTTAAGGTGGTGATAACTTTGTTCTTTTCCCAAAAGAAGTAGACCAAAGAGTAATCAGGAGCTCCTCCTTGAGCCAAAAGATATTTGGAGTCATGTGAAAAAGCCAGAGAGATGACTTCTTCACTCGTAAATTCAGCACATCGCAAGACTTTTCTGCGTTTCCGAATTTCCAAATCATAAACTATTACATAAGGTCGATCTCCACGTTCCGCAAAGGCCAATAATTTGCGGTTTTTATTCACACAAATGGCCGTTAAATGACGATCCCGATCGGCTAATGGAACCAAACTCAAGGATCGACTCTAAAATTCAACGAACATGAATTCAATACGCATTTTCATGAAGACCATAAACTACATATACAAGTAAATACCTTGGAGTCAAATTGAGCGATTCCACATCCTGCGGGATAAAGTAATGTGACGTTGTCTGCGGCAAAATAAAGTCCGCCTCGAACATCAGGTTTGACACCGTACACGAAAAGAGGTTCAATGGCTGGAATTCTGCCTTCTCGAGCGATAGACAGAAAATCCGAATCGTCATTTTCGGGCGTCATTTTTATACGAGGTATGTTCCTTTTTCGTACTTGCCGAATGAACAAACACACGGGAAATGTTGGATCGAATTGAGGGTAGCCTGCCATACCTGGATATGCTTTTATGATTATACACATAGGACAAACATGTAGTTCAACTTTGTTTTAGAGCTTCCATTATGTTCATTTCAATATGTTTAGCACGCAATTTCTGTTTTTCTAACCAGATTATTTGTGCTAAAATATATTTAGAAAGATTACAAAGTCATATATGACGAAGCAACGGAACACGACTTTTGATACCTCTAAACCTAGGAATACCCACCGCAGCATAATCATTCTTCTAGAGTCGGAAGGAGTTTAGAAAAGCTACTGATCCTGATTTGACGTAAAGGGTCTCTAGTAATTACTAAGATTGCCATAACTGTGACTTTTCTTTCGTTCCTAGAAGAAATGGATCAGAGTTCTCAGTATTTTAATTTAATGAGGTTTTGGTTGTTTTCCTTAAATGAGGATTTAGTTGTTCTTCCTTTGACGATAATTTATCTTTTTATCTCCTTTCATGGAGATTTGCTTGCTCTTTTTTTATGAAGAGTTGTATGTTCCTTTCCTTTTTTGAGGATAATTCTGTTCTTTTTTTAAATATCTTAATTTTCCGGTTGATGAGAATTTGGTCGTTCTTTTTCATTTATGACGATTTGTTTGTTCTTTTTCCTAACATGATAATTTGTCTGTTCTTTTTTCCTTCAACTAGGATTTGACCTTTCTTTTTCCTTTAATGAGAATTTGTCCTTTCTTTTTCCTTAAATGAGGATTTGTCCTTTCTTTTTCCTTTGATAAGGATTTGTCTGTTCTTTTTTCTTTAATGAGGATTTGTTCTTTCTTTTTCCTTTAATGACAATTTGTCCTTTCTTTTTCCTTAAATGAGGATTTGTCCTTTCTTTTTCCTTTAATGAGGATTTGTCCATTCTTTTTCCTTTAATAAGGATTTGTCCTTTCTGTTTCCTTTAATGAGGATTTGTCCATTCTTTTTCCTTTAATAAGGATTTGTCCTTTCTTTTTCCTTTAATGAGGATTTGTCCTTTCTTTTTCCTTTAATGAGGATTTGTCCATTCTTTTTCCTTTAATAAGGATTTGTCCTTTCTTTTTCCTTTAATGAGGATTTGTCCTTTCTTTTTTCTTTAATAAGGATTTGTCCTTTCTTTTTCCTTTAATGAGGATTTGTCCTTTCTTTTTCCTCTAATGAGGATTTGTCCATTCTTTTTCCTTTAATGAAGATTTGTTTGGTCTTTCCTTTATCGAGGGTTGGGATGCCTTGTTATTTCTTTACGGAGGAGGAATGGTACAACAAATTGCAAATGTTGTTGTGAGATTAACTTTCGACATTGTAAGCGATTATATGTCATTTAAATGAAAAATAGGTTCTTGCAAGTCTCAAAAAACCTATCGGTAATGGTGACGATGTGAGGTCCGAATAAAAGAGCGAACCGGTGTTGCCAGAATTTTTCGGACCCGTCATGCCAAAAAAACATCAATATAAAGGCCAGATTTGGTCTGACAGAAAGAAATTGTATCATGGCATGAGTGGCACTTGAGTTAAGAAATTTGCAAATCAAAAGTAATAATTTAAAGCAATTCAGACGTTCTAGATTTTTTCCAAAGCATAAATGTGAGATTGAAAATACTCATTAATAATCTGAAATCTGTAAATTGAGAATCTGGTAATCAAGAATTTTCGTTAGGGCAATAATAAAAATGTTTTTGCTTCCTTTTTGAAAGTACAATATTTATATATGAAGTGTTCTCCATGGCATTTGCCATTTTGCAATTTGAAACTATTGATTTAGATACATCTGGCAATCCTCCTTTGTTGTTCTTTCGTTTGGACCTCACATCATCACCATTACCGACCTTTCTTTTAACAGTGGCAAAGATATGTCAAAGAACAAAATTTGTTTTGAACCAAATTCTTTAGATCATCGTTATGGGCTCCAGCGTATTTACAAAGAGACTAGATAATTTAAAAAAACATGCTTCTCAATGTTCACCATAGTGAAATTTTTCGTGAGTGAAATTCTTTATCATAAAGTTTCCATGAATTTTTAAAAGTAAAAATCCCATCAAGAAAAAGAAAGGGAAAAGGGCGTGAAAAACACCATTTGAACTTTGAGCATTCTATATTTTTGCCCAAGACAGGACAAACCGTAGTCTTTAAAAATCAAAGAATTAAAACATATTTAAATTTATATTAAAACAAGAACAAAACTATTGATTGCGAGGATCTCGCTGAAAAAGTTCGAGTTTTGAAAAACCTTCTTGCATACCCTGAATCAAACATAACATTTACTGTTGTCAAATGTCCCATAAAAGTTTGAATGAACTTGAGTTCTATCCACTTGATATCTCCAAGCAACCAGTTCCTCCTATCAACATGAGCAAGTACAGAAACCTCATCAAGACTTGACATTACTTCCACCATCAAGTGAAATCCGATTCCAAGGTGTGTTTCTTGCGCCAGATCCTGTCCTTGACAATCAACGCCATTTGTCATTAGAATGGTAGTTGTCAGCGTCTACGTATTTGGAACATCTCCCTTTAGTCTCTTGTTTTTGTCATTCAGTGCCTTCACCAAAATTGTCCTTTTCACCCTCTCCTAGAAACCTTTTTCCATCACTCTTGTTTGGTTCGAAAGGGTGAATTTCCTGCGTGCGCTCCCCCTCTTTTCTCGTATTGTCCCTACACACAGCCTTTGGTCCGGCCTTCTCAATAAGTTGACAACCTCGAAGGAACAACGACCGAGATCCTGTTCCTCTCTTGGCGTTTGCTTCCTTGTACGTCGTCTCCAGCATCCAAACCCACGATCGAGGGTTCATTTTGCGGCGTGTCAGCAGCAGCACTTGCTCTTGGAACGCGGTCCATTGAATCGACGACCACCAGCATACCTTCGTGCGAGCACTTGGATATTGTTGGAACAGAAAATCTTCGTCGAGGACACGCCAAGGAAGACAAACAACAGAACACGACGCCGTCGACAGAACTCCTAACCTGTCTGCTACTCATTGCGATCCAGGACCACTCGAAATGTTTGCAGACTGACATCACACGAGGTAGATTCTTGATCGGACTGTCTGACTGACTGAGTGAGTGAGTGAGTGAGTGAATGCTGGCTAGTGATGAGCCATCTGTTTCCATTGCGGTTTTGACATTCTCGAAACATATTCGGCATGCACAGTTGAAAGGTGTGCTCTGAAGTTTTTGGCATTGTCAATGAAGAGCATGCGTCCCATCGTATGAGGGTAAGCCACTGGAAAGATCTGTGACAATGTTGTGGAGCTTAAATAGGGGAATACTGATATCTTGTCAGCCAATGTAAACAGGGAGGGAGATAGTCCGAGTTTGGGGAACGAATGCGGACAAATCTGTTTTGAGGGGAACATTAGGACCGACTTAATGATGATTCTGTTCCACTCCATGCTTACATAAGTGTTTCATCTGCAAATTGGAGCAAGATGAAGTACGTCATGTTTCACTCGGCAACTTTTCATGTTCTCGCCAAAAGATGATCTTAATGAAAAGGTCCAATAACGAACCTTCAAGTTTGGGCGTAGGACTAAACGATTTTTACGGAAACACGACTTTTCAATTGACTATCACAGCAGGGTATCCACAGCAATGCGTTTTTGTTCCCAGTCATCTCATAAGGACCAAAGCAGAGAAAAAAGCTCGCTTAGTTATTGTTCTTTTGGGGCCATCGAACTGAATGAAATAGTACCGAGAAAGACACCTCTTCGAAGTGTTTTCTTTTCACTTTTATTAGACTGAAGGGCTCTCTTCATTGTCTTAATGTCAAAAAATCGGCTTCCAATTCAGAAGATTGCTCAAAGCATTCATTTTGAAGATGATCAAGCAATTGTTCCGTCCAAATGTGTGGGTGGATGATGGAAAACTCGGATGGGTTAATAACAACATGATTGGGCTTAGCTTTTACTCAAGATATTGCAATAAAAGTTGAATCGAAGGGGTTCCTAACAGAAAACAAAAGCTTCCAGCTTTGCGAAACTCCAAAACCTTTTAGAATGAGCTTGCAAAGATTTAGTTTTCTGACTCAGCAAATCCTTGAACAATTTTTACAGAATAAAATTGATGAATTATATTTGGGAAAGTGGGGTAATCGTTTATTAGATATACCTGAAATTGAAACTGAAAAGTATTTTGAACGAGTTTTCGATCCATCTGTATTGTAGATGTTGCTGATTAACGGCAATGAGAAACTCTCCAAATTGCAAGCAAAAAGGTTCTTTCCTTCAATTACCTTAACATTCTCACTTTTTTCGTCTAGTCGAAAAAACAACAACCTTGGATCTTGGAAAACATCACATGTTTTCTTGGTTGTTTTTCAAACCGAATAAAAGCTACTTTCACGTCGTAAGCGATATCGAACCTGTTGTTCTTTCAAAGAGATTGACAAGCCAAAAATCGAGAAATCCCCGAGAGAATCGTGTTCCATTTGTGAACAATCACAAGAGCGTAGATCACACACGCAATCTTGTACCTCATGCATAATGAGATGTGCTCGCCAATGGCAATTTGTTGATTCATTGTGACAAATATATGTCTTTCTTACGCTGATGTCTGTCTATCGAATGTACTTGAGAAACGATTTTCGATAATTGACCCAGACTAGAGCACAGAGTACGGGCATAAAGTGCGCCATCTAGTGGATTTCATGCGGCAACAGCTCGCAGTTCCCATGACACACATATTTTTGAAGATCGCAACGGTAAACCATCAGTTTTGGACAAACTAAAGTGCCTCAAATGTTTACTGAGTATTGTTAATGGACCTGTGGTGGTTTTTGGCAGAAATTATTAGTAAAATCCTTTTCAAATTGGCATGGAAATATGACTACTGAGAAGGTAATTCAGGCAAGATATATGCCAAAATTCATCAGAAAAACACTTCTATTTGGAGTTCCGCCATCAACATTTTGGGCATTTTCGTTTGTCCAAAACTGCTGAATGACCGTTGCCCTCTTCAAAAATATGAGTATCATGGGAACTGCGAGCTTTTGCCACATGAAATCCACTAGATGGCGCACTTTATTATGCTCTAACCCAGACCAGAGCACCATAATAACACTAACCTAGACAACCTCAAAGCTGCTCCAGTAGTTATAAGATCAGTTGTTGAGGGTTTCTGGAAGTTAGTAGAAGCATCGAAGAAGCGTATGAGACAAAGTAGAAATAACAATGCTCAAGCTTGACCCCGTCTCAATCAGTCAAGACGAGCTTGATGAAACGAGTTTTTTGAAAGCAAAAAACATGAAACCTTAGCTTTTGCAAGCTGTCTGTACACCATTTCTCCTTGTTATGATACTGTCACTCAATTAGCTGATGCAAAGTCAATCCACCCATACTTCAAAACGTGCTCAACAACTGACTGGATGTTAGATGCAGGAATCAAATGGCTCAAGTATACCAAAGTAATGTATAAATAACAATCGTCAAGTATAGTCTCTGTACATAAGTTGTCTTTCAAATGCAGCTTATGTACAAAGACTTAGCTCCAGCATTGTTATTTTTTACTTTACTTTGGTATGCTTGAACCATTTGAATTAGTGCACCTAACATCTGGGCGTACAGCCTATTTTGTATCCAATACTCGTATTTGCTTTTCTCGTTGCAACTTGTCTGTGGGCCTCATCTTTAATAGGGCAAATGGGTAAATCTTGACGAGCTTTCTATATAGAGTTTACATAACTCATTAACAACGCACAAATGAAGGAGTTTTGCTTTTGCTCATCCAGGGACCTCTGAAAGGTAGACTCAGACCCTCAAAATTAGATACATCGTTTTCCATATTAATTAACCGAACTGGCTTTCAGAATTAGCTTTCTTGGATGAAAAGAATCCATTTTTCCATTTTTGCCTAAATCGAACATCGGATTCAAAAGTAATGCTCTTTCCAGAAAAAAAACATTTTGGTCTGGTTAAACCAAAAAAAAGCTAGCTTTTTTGTCGTATGCTTCATTTTAGACAAAGTTTTGAGAAGGCGCATTTTTGATAAAGATGAAAATTGAAATGCAGTGTACTAACACAAAAAGCTGGTTGTTGAGGTAGTTTAGAAGTATAGCTAGGGTCAATTGTTCAGGGCATTTGGAAGTACAGTAAAAGCATAGTAATACGGAGTAGAAATAACCATGCTTGAGTAGGTTTTGCTACCTAAGCTGCACTTTTCAATCCATGCACTGATCCTATTCATGGATCGACTTTGCATTAGCTGATCAAGCGACAGGATCAAAACAAAGAGAAAAACTGTTCAAGCAGCTTGCAAGAAATAAGGATTCGACTTAGCGGCTCTTGAAATAAGTTGTTTCATTAAGCTCGTCTTGACCTACAATAGAGAGGAGGCAGATTTCAACCCATGATGTATGGTCACTCTATTGAAATCAAAACAAGAAAAAGATGTTCACAGCTTACAGCTGATCAACCTCAAAATTTTGAAAGCTGTTTTGCGTTTGCCAATACTCGAGCATGGTTAATTCTACTTTGCCTCATATGCGTCTCCAAGGATTCCGTAATCCGTGGTCTATGGCCTCTTCTATGCTTTTACTATACTTCCAAAAGCCCTCAACAACTGACCTACATGTACGTAGGTCACCTTTATTGTAAATAACCAAGGTCTCATTTTTGGACGAACGCATTTGATTTCTTCATAATGGAAATCGTAATTGTCCTAGTAGCCTCCAAGTCCAGATTTCAGGGGTTCTTGGTTCGACTCAAAATGTGCTCGTTTGAATCAGTGAGCTTTAGAGACCGTGTTTATTCCTTTCTACAATCTTAAGCTTTTGGCCAAATTCGCTCAATTCTGAGGTCCAATAAACGATATCGGATGATTACACATCTTTTCTCGTCTTGCTCTGTTTTGGTACCAAGACGTACCCACTAATGGACTTAGTTCGCCTTCTCCCTCCTCAATATACTGAATAACTGGGCTGCATTGTGTCTCAAGCCCGAACAACTCTAATCAAAAAAGGCGCTTCTATTTGGCGTACTGTGTTATGTAGAGTACGTTTATATCTTGGATTAGGAGTTTCACTACACAGCGTGGGTTCTAATTTTCCACCCGAAGAATTCCGCTCAAAAAATATCTTCTGGTGACAAAACTTACAACGGGATGACACTCAAATTAACATGGGCAAGCAAGGAAACGCAGAGACCGATCTGAAATTATTCAGCATTTGAGAGTGTATGCATACGATTGTGTTCAAGAAAAACAAAGCAATTAAGACTGAGTCAACTTTTGTTTTCAAAATCCCATCATTGACCTTGCAAAATGGAATTCAAAGGTGTTTTTTCCTACAATCGTATCAAGTAAAGGTAACTTCTAAAAATGCCGAGTGGCCTTTGAATGAATGGTTTCCATTAGAATGATTAAATTTGATGCAAAAAATGATTGTTGTAAACCAGAGTTTTAAGTAATGCATATTCCAAAGAGTTTTCTTCAAGCCCATTTTCACGCCCAAGCGAGTTAACTTTCCCAATTCGAGCTTTATACGAGATTATTTCGCTCGAAAAGGATAAATGATGCATTTTGTCAAGATGGTCGTCTATTGTTCAAATATCTCCAAAAATTATCAGACAAAACAATCTACTGATGCAGCTAAGAAGTCTAAGCGAAAATAGCTAAGAAGCTAAGAACTACCAGAAGAAAGTTCCTGCTAAAAATACATCAATCTTGTACACCATCATGCCCAACATTGATGAGTAACAATAATCATGATGAAAAATATCTTATCAGAAGTGGAAGTCTAATTTTAAACCATGTTGCCTTGCTGTTATGAACTCCAAGCCAAAAATGACTTCAAAAAATCAACAGCTCCAAAGAGTAGTAAATAACTCACTCTTGTTGCTTTTGACATTTTATCCGTCCCCAAACAAATTTTGCATCTAGTTTTAGATGCAAATCGAAGATTTCAAATTTTGCAACCTCGAGGTTGGCTTGCTCATTTTCAGTTCAACTTGGATATGCTCAAAACATTGTGCAAATGCAGAGACATTCCGAATGGAACAAACAAGTACCTCAATTTCAATGTTTCAGGTTTCCGAGTAGTACAAAGCTCTTTAGATTTAGTTTGTTCCTTTCATGGAACATGGAACATTCTCAATTTGTCAGTTACTCTTAGTTTGAGTTCCTCAGAGGTAAACCCAGATAAGATTCCGAGGAACTCGGGATTAGCATTGTTATTGACAAGAGAGCCTTGGTGTTTATAGAACTTGTTGACGACCACAAACATTCATGGTCCTCTTAAGAAGGCCTCTTATGTCTTGAGAGTTTTTAATTGTTCCAAATGCCTGTCATCAGACTGTTGGAACTAACATATTGATCCTCGTGTCGAGTTCGTGCTCGCTCTTGAGACTTTGAAGACAAATGCTTGAGGAAAGACTGCCAACAGAGAGGCGAACACCAACAACCCATATTCGCCCAAAAGACAACGAAATGAGCAATGAGTAGAAAGGGACCCCCCCTCTACTTCGTCTTTCTCCTCGCGTTCCACTTCTATTGCAACTACTACACCTACCACCACCTTCATAATAATAGCAGTATTGACACCTCAAAGGCTCAAGAAGAGATACGGGGTCGTCAGAAGTTTTGACGATATTTCCCACTAACAATAAACTTTGTCGCGTAGGCTTCTAGTAATAAGACAAAAGTTTTGATTGGTTGCTTACAAAGCCTCTAACGCGGTTCTTTTTCTCCCGACTTCCAAAACATAATTGCTTGAATCGTTTGGGCCTTGGCGAGGCTTTTATCCAATACACCCTGTCCAATATTCGGTTCATGTGAGGGATCTTTCTCGCAAATAACAATAACCCAGACCCTCCCGAGCCTTTTTGCCTTCTGAACAAGAGGGTCAGCCATTTGTTCCACTTTGGAGTGGTCCATGTGCGTAGTTTCGAAGGGGCCATGAATTGGCCGAGGGGTCCGCTTCAAAATCGATGACAAACAAGGCCAAAGTGAAGATGGATCCCTTTCCTTTCACCAATTTCTTCGTTCGGCCAGAACCTGCTTCATACAGGGTTACCTGGAAGTCAAATCAACCTTACCAAGGGCTGAAGAATGGAATACTCGGGTTGTCTGTCATGTCCCGTGGGACCATGAATATAAGTTGCCCTCTTGCTTGTCAAGGAACTCGTCTCCTCGTTGGTTTTTGTTGTCCATGTTCGCTCCCATCTAATTTGCCCAAGCCTTCCTATCTGAGTGAGCAAACAGTCGACAAACACCATGCTTTACAAACTGCGGATGAGACAGTCAGCCAAATATTTGGGTACTTCATAACCGCCGCATGAGTAGCCATTTTTCTAACGATGGCCTACATTGGGATCACAGTTGGTTGGATCCAAGAAGTCTTCTTTTTCACTTCCTCACTTCTCACTCATTTTCAATATAAGAACATCAAGTGGTGAGCTTGATTGAAAGATGGTGTTGATTGAGTTTGTCAAAGAAAAGTTATCGATTTTTGGCGAATTTTTTACGCTTGTGTAGCATGATTTAAAGAAGGCTGCAATCCCTTGGCAAGTAGCTTTATGCTCAAATTCGGCCCTGAAGGTTCGTCGCACAAATTTGGCCGTGTCTAAATAGAGAGAACACGCGATTTGTCACGTAATAAACGTGCTTTTTAACATAAACTGGGGGTAGCCTAAGAGCCACAAGACGCAGAAATTGAAAAAGAAACCCAATTTGGCTTTTCATAGGACAGGATAAATCGTTTCAGCCCATTTTTTAACTCCAATTGCTTGCAGTAAGGCCAAAGGTAGATTTAGTCTTGTGCAAAAAATGATCCCGAGCCAATCTGTTTCGATCTCTGAACGTCAGAAGGTTGGTTAGTTGGTTGGTTGGAGTGCAAAACAGTTCTTTCATATCGTGACCACGTGGTGTTTTTGTTCGTGGATCCAAGTCGAAGGTTGTTCCGTAAATCAAGACCAAGTTGAAGCGTGTTGGTTCCGTCTCATGGAAAGGTCCTTGTGAGAGTGACGAAATTTTAATGCTTAGTCATCAAAAGGTACATAATAGCCGAGGTTTGACATTATTGCCCTCAATTAGTACTCATTATCATTCAGGAGAGATTTTAATTTGAGGGCAAAGTCAGTTAACACCAAAAAAACAGTTTGCCTAAACGCTTGGCTTTTAAGAGCGCTTTTTCGTGAACCATGAAGAAGTTAAGCTTTTGGAATATAGTATAAATCTATTGAACTTCAATTCATAAATTTGTTTCGACACATCTCCTAAGAACATGATTTGGGTCGAGGCGCCAAGAACATATTTGAATATTTGATCGTTGTAAATTGCTCCACAACCGGTTCTAAAATATCACGTTCATCGCATAGGAGTTTGAATGATCCTATCTATATCCAATGGGAGTGCTATCAAAGCAATCTGATTTAAAGCGGTATCAGATTGCGCATTGATTACTTTACACTAGCATTTGTTCCCATAAAAAAATACACGGGTGTAATGTAAGTCATAACTATGTAACTATGTAAGTCGTAAGCACCCTGATTTTTTTTATTTTCCAAACTCGTGGACAAGCTCACTCTTCACTTCTTCAAACGAAGGTGCAGGAATCGTGTAATTTTAGCGACTTTTTCCATGCTCCCCAAGGTGTTTTTAGAGCTCGAATGATATCCAAATATAATGCTCAAAAAGTGCTTTTCCGCTTCTCGGAATTTTAGGTAAGCCAAGGCCAAAACCAAGCTCTCCAAGGTTCCTGGAACCCATACAAGAAGCTATGGGATGAATTAGAACCATCGGACCGATATTTCTTTCTGTAGCGCCACTAGAGTCACAAGTCAAAATGCCCGGACGAAAGGGCCTTTTGGCCCCACAGAACACATTTCTCGACACCATCGCCACTCGGTTTGATGGAACACGTAAGTACAATACCTCTCCAATATATGTATGCCCAACCGTACGAGAGGCTCATCTATCTATTCATGTTGTTCCTCATGTCCTCGCACAAAAGGAAAAGAAGGTCAATCCATAAATCACGTTGCCCCGTCACTTCTGTTTTGCAGACAGCAACTTTGTGCTTGGTAATGCCCAAGTTCCTCATGCTTATCCAATTGTATATTGCTCAGATGGATTCTGTGAACTCACGGGCTATTCACGGGCGCAAATTATGCAAAAGGGTTGTGCTTGCAAATTCCTCTATGGGGAAGACACCGAGGAGAACAAGAGGAAAGAGATTGAGAATGCTCTCCAAGATAAGGCCGAGCTCAAGACCGAAGTGAAATTCTACAAAAAATCAGGTAGGGCACATTCTTTCCAAGACCAGTTTTTGCCACAATTATAGGCACTCTCCAAATTCCACGAGCTAGTTTCGACATTTCTGCGCAAAGTTGATAGGAACATCGTGATTTAGAGGCCTGAGAAGTTCAACTTTGGCGATCTCGTCGCCGTTTTGGACTTCATTGTTCGCTCTTTTGTGAATACAGTATCAAAGTAAGGCCACAATAGCCTTTCAATAGAGCGAGAAACTGAATCATGGAGAGGAAGGAGTGCTAAACTCGAGTTTTAATGTGAGCTCAAAGTGAGCCAAAAGTTCTTATACATCCAACTCTCGCCTCTGGAAATCTACTCTCCATGTGGTGGGAAAAAAGATAGTTCTTTAGAGCAACCGAGACTCGGGCTTTAAAAAAGAAGGTTTTCTCGCCTCCATTTCAACCTGCGTTTTTATGCCGACCAACGAAAGGGTTGAATGAGTTCGTTCTAGGGACTCTTTCAAGCCAGATATTTAACCCTCGACTCTGGTTGGGTTCTAATTCTCATGGGGATCCAATCCTTAAAGTATCCTCTCGATGACAGAGGCGATGATTCTCTTTCATGTGGCTAATCTCAAGATTGAAACGGAACTCCTGCGTAAAACTCAAGAAAAGTTGTGAATAGTTAATGTGTTCGTCTTCTCGTGTTCCAGGGACTGCATTCTGGTGTCTGTTAGATATTGTTCCCATCAAGAATGAGAAGCGAGAAGTGGTTCTATTCTTGGCCAGCCACAAAGACATCACGAGCAGTAAACAGTTCTCGGGAATGAACCATCTTCCCATTCCGGGTGGAAATGCGCTAGGCTGTGGTGATCATCAGAATGACACAGATGATGAGCTCAATCCATGTGATCCCAATGGCAATTTGGACCCTGAAGCTCCAGCCAACTACAACTATGGACGTCGGCGAAGTCGAGCCGTTCTGTACCAGCTTTCTGGACATTACAAGACCGAAAAGACGAAGAAAATTCATTCCAAACTTAGCACCAATGTAAGTGTGACTCAAGCTCGACAAACATTTTTTGACTCTTCTATGATGGATCAAGTTTGTGCAATAGCGGGGAACGTGACGGAATCAGGTCAGGCAGAGGAAAACTTGTCATGAATATTCAATTTCGTATCTTTGACCCTGATCTCGCTCGGTTATGTGTACCTTGGTGGATTTGACTCAAGTACCCCTTGAAATTCCTCCATTTTTTGTAAAAGTAAAAATGACAATGACACAGACAATTTCAGTGGAAAGGGTAGCCAGAAATTACAGTTTAAATTCGTACCGAAAATAATGTTTCTTTTAATTTGGAAAACAATCACCTAATTTTAAATAGCACAAAGTAGGCATATGCGTCATTGTTTTTCCACGCTAGCGCTCCTTTATGGAATGCAAAGAGTGCCTACAGTATACAAATGACTAAATGGAGTAACCTTTGGCATAAGATGTAATCTTCCAAAGTTGTTTTCATTTTACAAAGTGCATCAAATACTAGCATTGCATTTCAATCAGTTTCTGATACGGATGGGTGACACCGGCATTTTTGACATCGACACCGAAACCGACACCGGCCAAATTGTCAAAGTTGACACTGACACCGAAACTGGGTGTAAAAGTGTTTATGTTGTAAATTTTTCGTCTTTTTAAAAAAATCCTGCATACTTGTAGGTGTCGACACAAAAGGCCGAAAGTTAGAAAAGCGTGTGTCGGTGTCGACACCTCAACACCGACACCGGTTTCTCGCCCACCCCTAGTTTCTGAATCAGAGTGAGCTTTACAAGATTCATTTCATGGCAAGCACGTAACAAAATTCGAATAGCCACACTGAAAAATTGACCACAAATGAAGGTGGCGCCATCTTAGAAAGGAAGTAGAAAACTTGCACACGACTATGATTTTTTCCTCGTCAAAAATGAGAATTCTAATTTCAAAAAACGGAAAGAGCAACAAAAATCAAGTAAGATAGACATGTCTATTATGCTCTCGGAATCTCTTATATTTTTGATGAAGTGGATGACTTCAATTTACAATTTGACTTTGATCTCTCAAGCTCTACGAATGGATGGTATTTTAAGTGCTTTCAGGTACTGTATTTAAATAAACTCCATCCCCAGTTTCTTGAATTACCTTTTCCATTTTTTATGCAAGTTTTCTCAATTCCGTCCGGAAAAAAACCTAGATTTCATTCTAACACTCTTGAAAATTTAATCTACCGAGTGTGAAGCTCGTGAAACTAGGTAACCAACCCGATCTCACGCCCAAAGAAAGAAATGAAGCGACGGGAGGTTTGCCTTGAATGGCTCACGCTGACTTGGAAAGATCATTCTAGTTCCATTGAAGATTCTTCAAAACCTTAGTTCCCGCAGGGCGTCCTTGCATTGATGTTCCAGCCTAATGATCGTGATTCAATTTACTTTTACAGTCCCTCCTTAGTCCACCTGCAACCAACATCCAACCTCTCCCTGAATACAAGACTGCTGTGGCCAAGAAACCCCGTTGGGTCCTTTCTCATTACGGGATGGTCAAGACCTGTTGGGACATTCTCGTGCTCATGGCCACCATTTATGTGGCCATCGTGGTGCCCTACAATGCCGCCTTCCACGATCCCGTCATTTGTCATTCAGAAGTGCTGACTAATGTCCACGTGGTGGGCGGAGGGGTGGTTTCAACGGACGGGGGGAGTGCCAACCGAACCAAGAGACAGGAAGTGATTGTTAAGGTGGAGGAAGAGAAGAAGGCCTCAATTGTACTGGACGTTATCGTGGAGGCGATTTTCATTATAGGTAAGCTTGAAAGGAAGAAGAACAAACACATGGCCTTTAATCCCAAGAGAGTTCAAACCAGGGTCTAAATCTTAAGTCTCTCCTTCTATCCTTGACTTGACGTTTCCAGGCCCACAACAAAGTTCATGAATATTTGAAAAGCCTTACTTGGGTCGAACCAACCGAAGTTACTAGCTGCTCTTCGTAGTTTCCTCAATTATGCTGACAAGCAAATGTTTTCAACATCTCCATGTTCTACAGGGGACTATTCAATGATGACCTCATTTCCTGATACTGACTAAACCGCATTAACAAGTGTTTCCTCCCTCATTCACGGCTGAAATCTAGGTTAGACTAGAGCCACTAAAGTAAAAGAGTGGGTTCAGGGTACTTTTTGGTCTCAGTGGTCCCATTCTCCCACTTAATGTAGATTAAGACGGAAAATGCCAGACTTGCAAAAGTAGTGATGTTGCTAAAAATGCGTTTTTGGTGCCCATTCCTGGGCCTTCTCTTATTGTGCGTAAGCACTTGGCTAGTCACTTTCTGCGCATTCTTCTAATTGTAATGGCTCTAGGTTAGACCAAAGAGGGGACAGAAATGAAAGGAGGGTGAAGTCAGTTTTTTTGGAAACCTGACAATCCTTGAGAAAGTTGCCCTCGCATCACATTTGTTAAGTTCTGAAGAATGTGCTTGAAGGGCATCATAAATAGATGTTACTTGAACAACTTGTGGTGTAATCGAAAGTCTTTGCTTTTCAAAGGCTCTTTTTCCTTCGTCCACAAAGGGACAATTTATTCACACACAAAATAGAAGCCATTAAGGCTTTCACAAAAGAGGAATGAACCTGAAAAGAAGATCGCAAGTTTTGCCCAAAACCTAATCTAAAACCTTTTGTACCTATTGGTAGACTAAAATAATTATGTTATCCAACTCGTACCTGTATGTTCGATGCTCGTCGAAAACTAAACATGGAATTTATGTGGGTTGGCTAATGAAAAGGAGCCAAAGTGAATATTTATGACCTAAAATATACGTTTAGTAAATAATTGTTAGGCTTAGATGTTGCTTTTTAAGAAGTATTGATTCATAGGACTAATCAAAGAAAATGCCTTGTCATCAAATTAAGATTTGAACCATTTTTCGATCCATTTACCATTTAAAGGAAGAACGTGGCAATTTTGTTGCGAGCTTTTGAAAGGCTTCAACAAAAAAGCAATCCTTTCCGGGAGAGACTTTTGATCTCCCTTGTGTGCATGGTTGTCAAGGTTACATTTTCAAATATGTAACTTGAATCGTAGAATTCATTGAGTTGTCAGGAAAAAATCTCGACATTTCAAGAACCATTGTTGGTGAATGTAATGGTGGTTACAAGAAGTAGTAATTTTCTTGTATTGCCAACCAATGCTCGAACTTGAACGACTCTTTTAAGTGCTTCAAGAAATGCAATCCTCCACTTCATTGAATTATTGTAAATGAAAGATTAACATCTTTACTGTTTATTTCTTCTTGGCAGATTCATTCTTAGTTGACATTCCACTAGATAAAAGACCTTTTTGGTTAGCAGGAAACTCTGGAAACCGTCAAGTAATTGGTGGAGACCTTTCTTTTTGCATGATAGGAGTCATTTACGGATAAGATTCTTGCTGATAAGGGTCAGGGTAAAGAAACAAGAAAATTAACTCTCTTGACTTTTAACATTTCGTGGACCTTATTTTCATCGAGAGGCCAATAATGTGCTTGTCCGTATTTCAGACATTTTGCTCAATTTTCGCACTACGTTTGTCAACAAGAAAGGCGAGGTGGTGACAACTTCGAAGTCCATCGCCTTTCACTACATGAAAGGCTGGTTCATCCTTGACCTTATCGCAGCCTTACCTTTTGACGTACTTTACGCTAGCGAACTCTCAGAGATGGTAAGTGGTCCTCAAGAGATTCAAAACCATTGATTGACCAATACTCTTGCAAAAGCAATTCACTAAAGAGCTTACGAGTTGGGGTGCAAATATTAGGTGAAATGAGGCTTTAATGCCCAAAAATGGCACATAAAAATTACTTACATTGTAATGTAAATGCAACGAAGCTCAGACATTGTTTCGTTGTTTTTTTGGAAAGAAGGTCAACTTTTTTGTCCCTTCTTCAGATTTTTTTTGTTCTTCAGTCGCGTTCTTTTGGATTACAAAATTTCAATCTTACTCTTTCAAGGGAAAGTATGACAGAATGAAAAATTGGCATGGTAAAGGCTAAACCAAAGCAAAAAAAAATCTTATTGGGGGTTGGTAAATTCATTTGCCAGAAATATGTACCTCTAGTTATGACGAAGCCAAAATTACAATTGATTAAATGATCAGATAAGTCTTTGCCAGAAAAAGGTCATTCAATCGCGACGTTTACTAGGAATTGTAATTGAGACGTTAATACTCTCGATGTTTCCTGCGAAATGAATCTCAAGGTACAACAGTCCGACTGTGGCAAATTTCCCGATAACTTTGGAACCTTCGGTCGTCTGGTTGCGGCGGCTTCCATCTTAAGGCCATTCTTTAAACCACAAATTACCTTCGGTTAGATATGAAGGTCAATTATCGATTCCAGTGGGATGTGTATTTGTGTACTATGGTGCAGTACAATCGACTTATGTACGTCGTTGTCCGACACAAACTACTCAAGAATGGCTCATGAAGAGAATAGAACCTCAAGCCTGGCACTTACTTTGCAGTAATGGGCACTAAATGGTTCTCAAGAGCCCTTCAACGTTCATCAAGTGGTATTAGAGCACATTTTGGAAGCGAAATTGTGATGGAACATGTGCCAATTTGGGGATGCCAATAAAACGATCTGACAGGGGCACTACTTTCTTTCCCTATTTTCAGGATTCTGAATCTTTCACGTCGATTCATTTGCTGAAACTAACCCGACTGCTTCGACTGGCACGCTTGCTTCAAAAAATGGATCGGTAAGGGCTTCTTATCTAATTGCCAAAATTTGCAGCAATTTATACACAAGTCCCAACTCCTTTTCGGTCCCATCATTGAGCTGGCATCAAATTAAATTCTTTCTTCTTTCTCAACATTGGCTCATCTCAATCAATCCCTTTTCACCCCTTTGGGTTTGATTGTGTCTCTTTCCAGCTACTCCCAATACAGCATTGTCATTCTGACTTTGTTGATGATGACTTTTGCCCTGTTGGCCCATTGGATGGCTTGTATCTGGTACGTGATTGGCACCTACGAACAACCCAATTTCGACACTGAGGCCGATCTTCTTTTTCCTGGTGAGTGCACACATTGAGGAACCAGATTAGATATCCCGGTCAGGATATATTTTCCTCCAACTTCCAATAACCTTTTCAAACAACACATTTTCTCGGTTGACCTTTTTTCAAGGTTTATACAGCAACACTGTTGAGCAGAGATAAATGAGTCGCCAAAACATGTGAAGGGTGTTGAACTTTGTTATATATGAAAGTAAAGAAAGGAGTTGTCTGTAGCTTACTGCATTTTCTAAGTTTTCACAGAAGAGGAAACAAATGTCTTAGTCTCTTCACTAATACTGGCAAACGCTCACAAGTAATTGGAAGTTGTTTTAAGGGCTGTGGATCGCAATTCATCGTGGCCTATGTGTATGTGACCTGAATTTAAGCCTTTTCCAAGGCCTTCGGAAGTTCTTTGTGGACCGTATGGTCTTAAAACAAACAACTGAATAGGCACTTCTAGGGTCTGAGCTGAAGAAAGGGGATATTATGAGATTTATGACATGTGTTTTTTTCTCTCTTCCCCTCCGCGAAAATAAGCATGATACATGCGGCTCTTAAGCTCTCAAATCGTACCACATTTGTCTTCAGTTTAATTGTAAGGCTTGTTTCTTGGCCTCAATTGGGATGCATTTCTTGCCTTGTTATCCCTTTAGTTTCCAAATATTGGAATATTTGAACTGAACTTCCTCTACCTTCATGCACACAAGTGCCATGTTTGCCGTATTGGTTTTCAGGATCCTCTGTGACACATGAATTATGAACACAATAATGTCAAGCAAGTTTGTTCTGGCTGAACGTTACTTAATTGCCTTTTTTCCATGGCCTTGTAGGCTGGCTAAACCTTCTGGGACAACGAATGGGGCTTCCCAATGGAGGATGTATCCCTCATGTTGACGCTTACGTGACAGCCTTGTACTACACATGTACATCGCTTACTACCGTGGGGTTTGGCAACGTGGCTGCCAACACCAAGTTGGAGAAGATATTTTCCGTGGTGATCATGTTAATTGGAGGTAGGTACTTGAGTCCTCATTAAAGTTCTCTAATTGCCATCAGGTATTGGCCGAGATTAAAGCCAGTCTTTTCGGGAAATGCCCAAAAGGCATGTCTCTATTAGTGGCTGGAGGCCAAGAAGATCCAAAACAGACGCCTGGGGAAAAGAAATGAAACGCTGTGATTAAACTGTTCCAGCTTTGATGCACGCCACGATTTTCGGGAACGTCACTGCTTTAGTTCAAAGGATGTATGGAGCCAGGAAATCTGTGTACCAGACCAAATGGCGAGATCTGAAGGATTTCTCCATTTTACACTCTGTACCTAAGCACCTCAAACAAAGAATGCAGGATTACTTCCAAACGATGTGGTCCCTCAACCATGGAATTGACCCAGTAGAGGTAAGAGACGATTTTCCTGGTATGGTAGCTTCACGTGGGAATTCTTTTCAGTAAGTGCCTTGAGTTCCCACATCTATCTCAATTATTGCTCTGACTATGTAAACTTGAGTTCAAAGTGTACCTTGGATAGTGCTAAAAATTAATTAGGGTCCCTTTTATCCGTTGGAAAGGCATCAAAAACGCCCAAGGGTTTGTTATGCTTAGAGAGATGGGTTAGTGAGCTGAGTAATCGTTTTTGGAAAGTGCACACTGATCCATTAAGCCACACAAGAAGTTTGGCGCTGCCAGAGAATGGTTCAAAACTGGCGAGTTCCGATTGTTTACTTTCTTGCAACGTGACTAGAAGTTTCGCCACTAGATAATTTGGGCTATGCCAGAAGTATGGATTCCTATGCATATTGCTCTCATGCACTCATGCTATGAGTATATATTCACGCATGATTTTACCTCGCCTTCAAAAATTGCCGCTTTTCTTAGAAATTGAAAAATACCAGACCAGACTTGCTATCGGATATTTATTCTCCTCGAAAAAAATCCTCTGATTCAGTCTTAACACAATCAAGCACCTGCATATGCTAAAGTTGGAGATGAGCGCAGTCTGTGTTTCACCACTGGTATTGCTTTTTTCTTTGTTTTAATGAAGATCAGTGGATTTGTCGTCATGGCTGGACCAGATCTCACAAGGATCCACGACTTTGTAGGAAAATCTTTTGAGCAAGCTTTCAATGATGATGGCCCCAAGAGAGAAAAAGTCAAAGTCACAGAAGCACTGAGGACACCAATTCCACTGAGGGGGGTCCACGATATCATACATGAGTGTATCCAATATCCAGATTATTCTCAATGGAGATCTAATGAACTTAATAACGTAAATCGGCAGCTGTTCCAGAATAGTTGTTAGTTTCATAGAAAGAGCCAACAAGATACTTTTTTGGCTTCAGAAAGATACTCATTTGTACGAAACACTACAAACCGGTTCAAACTTAAGGTAGAGTTCAATAACTGTGCAGCCATCGTACGTCGTGAGAAAAAGTTGGCCGGGAAAGCTTCTGTTCACAATCAAAAGAGCCTAGCTTGCCACGAGTCCCTTTCCAAAACTTTGGTAGATCCTGCTTTCCCTTTCAGTAGAAGCTCATGTTTTGTATAATTCTGTATTACCACTCTCATATCAACAAACAACAATGTTGGTTAGGAATGAGGATCTGTTGTTCTTTCTTTTTTGCCATCCTGACTTGAATTGGGATCAAGGAGCAAAATTTGGTCTGGGCAACTTCCATGAATGTTGTTTCACATCGTGGAGTAAAATCTGTAATATTTCATCTTCGTGAGCCAGCTTTTGCGATCTGCAACTGTCTTGGGAAAATGGGTCAATGGAATGTGGGTTAAATCCGTTCCCCTCCAAGTCATTGGTGGTTCTGCCTGGATGGAATCGAATGGTTTTCAGGGTTGCTAGATTTTGAGAACATTCCCAATCAAAGTTGGGAACTCTTCCACATTGTAAAAATTATGGGTTTGAGCAATTATTTTCATTGTGTATTGTTTTCTTTGTATTTGGAAATGTAGGGAATGCTTTAAGGCTGTTATGAGATTTTTTATCGATATCATTTAGCAACACTGATACTTACCGACTGACTCTCTAGCTTGATCAATAGAAAAGAAACTTGGCTTTCGTTTTTGAGGAAAGGCGACAGAATTCCAGAGGAAAACACGATCATTAGGATCTGTATTTCAAAGTTAACGATGAAATCTTGCACATTTTGTAGCAGATCCTGGCCATGCAAATATCAATTTATTCATTTTGTTAGAGTTACGACCTCTTGGGCTGAGATCCGAGTTTTAAGTGATGGATTTAGGCCTCTAGAAAAACAAGTACGATTCTCAACAACTCTATTGATAAGTGTGTTCCTATGGCCAGCCAACCTATCGTGTTCGCTATGAATGATGATGGATTTGGATTACATTTATGGAATCGTTGGTCCATGAGTGGCAATGAACCAAATATTGAGGTTATGGCCGCCTCCCAAGAGCCTTGTCGAATCTCAACCACCAACAACTTCATTTTTCTTCAACGAAACCACTACAAGGCCGAGTTCACCTCTTGGAGAAAGTCCTAATTGTTCCAAGAGAAAGTGGACAAGTGGGAGAGTCATTTTTCAAAACTTGTCAGTCGTTAACTTTGTTCTATTCTTGAGTTGAGGCCACCACTTAACCTTCTCCTCCTCGTGTTCCTTATTTCCTCTCAGATGGCGTTCCAAGCAGCTGCACTTTGTTCATTGCATCCACTTTGATCCCTCCCATAAATGCATCATTGGTGGCAACTACATACTAGGTACTGTACATAGAGAGCCCAAGCAAGTGGGCTCTAATGGCACCCCAATTGTAGAACTTGAGCGCGCATTTTCATTGGTATTGTACACTTCTATACATGAAGGTAGCTTCACTCTTATCGCAACATCAAGGTAAACTTTTGGGATCGAATTTCGAAGGTGCAAGCAATCTCGCGGCCTTGCATCGGTGAAGCCATGAGATGTCAAATACGAAGATCAAGCGCTCATTTTCACTCCAATTCATCATGGGGTTCTGAGCAATGCATTCACATTGGCTCAATGATCAAACCACTCCGATTCAGGCCCAGAATCCTGATTTGATTATGACTTAATAGAGAGCAATCACCTCGGTCTTTCAATCGATGACCTACTTTGAGGATGCCTTTCGTTTTCGAGCCTGGTCCTAAACTAGACTCGGATAACCATTCAGTCAGAGTACTGGATTGCACTCCTTTGGTTTCTTTCTCTGTCAGTTGAGTTTGGCCTTAATGAATATCGGATCGGCTGGCGCCATGATCTCCATATTTCTCGTGTATCTCGATCGAGGCAACGCTCTCACAACTCGCATTCCTCCAGTGTTGGTATTTGTATTACAGTGGTGCAATGAGTCTTTGGCATCCTATACGATGCGTCATATGACCCTTTTTGGCTTCCACAATGGTACCTTGAACCTCGGAAAAAGGAAGGATATTCATTTGTGTAATGAAAATAAAGTTGCAATCTAATCCAGAGTTGGGATTAGGTGTAAATCGTCTCGGTATAAGATAAGATTCTAATCAAAAAGTAATCAGGCCTCTATGAGGGTGAGATGGAAATCTTATAAGTACAACAAACTTTCTCAGCTTCCTTAAGCCAAGGAAATCGTAAAAGGTTGAGCAAGGAAATCCAAAATGCAAATACGAGGTTTGTCCGTTCTAATCCGGCAAAGTAATCCACTTTCAGGGAGAAAATATTTTTCCACCGACCTTCATCATTTAGTGTCCATTCAGACTGACTGTTCCTATCCAAAGCACTTTGGCATTCGGGAATGGCACAATGAACTGAAAACAAGTACTCTCAAAATGATTGGCTTGCCAATGTTTTGATCAGGGTCAATTTAGTCTTATGAGTACGGAGAGCGGATCCCTTTTTCCATTTCGTTGGGCTTTAGTTGAAAGCAAAATTGGAAAAACTTTCAAAAAGCAGAGACAAGCGTGCAATGTTAACGGAAATAAAACACGATCAACTCATTTTAACGATCCTTGAGAACTGTCGAACCAAATGAGCTCTGTCAGGCTATTTTAGATTCACAAGGTTATTGGTCTCTCTTTGCTTGAATGTACAAAAAAGCAAACCCTTCGACACATTTGAGTCATACACATTATCGTCTTGAGTAGAAATCAGGGCCAGAAAACGATGCTCAAAACAAGAATCTGACATTTCTATGACATAGGGCCAATCTGGTCCTTCCCAGGGTTCAGCACAACATGTTGTTGTTGTTGTTGTTGACTTGGCCGTCAATGATTGGACGTTGCTCGTCTCATTTCTAGATCTTAGCGGATTATCCCGAGGAACTTCGAGGCGACGTGTCCATGCATCTGCACAAAGAGATCCTGAGTCTTCCTATTTTCGAAACAGCTTCGGAAGGCTGCCGAAAGCTTCTGTCACTGACCATTAAGACCAACTTCTGCGCTCCGGACGAGTATTTGATCCATAAAGGTGATGCATTGCCAAACATTTACTACCTCTACAATGGTTCCATGGAAGTTCTTCAAGAGGGCATGGTGGTGGCGATTCTCGGTAAGTCAACACTCTTATAGGTACTCATGGGAAGTAAATTAAAATCAATGTGAATAGAGTACTAGAATCTAATCAGATTTACGGCCTTTGAGAATACTTTTGTTGACGAGTTCCTGTCTGAAAACCTGGGAGTATGCTTAAGGATGATAAATTTGATTCGATTCCATGCTGAAAAACATACTATTTGCATATTTTTTTTGCAACTGTAGCGTATGGCTTGATTGAACTCATGAGAATTAAGAAGGGTATTTTTTTGTATTTTTTTGTATCGACCAATATCAAAATTTAGTCAGCTTTTTTAATTTGACGCAATATGTACGTAGCGTTCTTTTTCTACGTAATTATATTTTTATCGATACATCTATTCAAACGATTGAACACATTTTGAGTCCACGTTGCCTTGATAATCAGTTGCAGAACCACTTATTTGTCAGATTCGTGAGAAACTTGTAACGTACTTCATTTATTCATATACGTACATTTGCGGTATTTATGCCTGACACGAACCCAATCTCTTAGGAGAATCAATCAAAATCCCCAGACACGAAATTGAGTCTTGGTGTATTCTATAAAACCAATATTACCATGAGAAATGTATATGAAGCGGTTAAGTGCAAGCCAAATGACAGCTATTGATATGTGGATCAGACCGCAAATTGGTAATTCCTAAAGTCATACCTAGTAAAATTATTCATTTGATATTATTAATACATAGAGGTGGTTAGAGGGGGGAATATTAGAGCGTACTGGTGAGAAGCATTTGCTTATTCCAGCAACTTCTGGCTGGTTTCAAAAGCAAACAAGGTAAGCTAAGCGAAATGAATGGCCACTTTATCTTCCTCTAAGCAATTATACAGGTATATGTTTGCGTGTTTCATTTGCTTTTTGGGTATCTACAAAAGTTATTACTGTATATGGAAGTTTGAGACAGGATTCGTGTTTTCCATCAACTTTTTTTGTGGATACATTCCAATGCAAGCGTATCATTTAGATTCACCAAGGTTTTTTTTCCAATTACACCATGCCTTTATTCTTCTTACGTCAGATAAGCTGTTGAATGGTCGGTATAAAAAAAGTTCAAAACCATAATTTATAGGAAAACGTTTAGTTTTTGAAACTTTTGGATTGAATATGATTGGCAAAATAAAATAAGATTCGTCGGGAAACAATTTTCGATTTTTTTTGTACACTATAATATGGAAGTTTAGAGCCAATTCCTATTTTCCCTTCTTCGTTCTGGGTTTGAAAAAAGTCTGGAGTGTAAAAACAAAAGTGATTAAATCTTATGTCCAACTTCTAAGGTATCTCTTTTGAACAAGCCAAAGAAAAAAAGATTAATGATAAGATGTAATGATGTAAGGAATTAAGAATTGTAGTTGTTCCATGGGGTCAGAACTTTCTTTCCAAACTGTACATGGACCACAAAAACTCCTCTCGGATAAAAGTAATTTTCCTTTTACACTGTATATTTGATGGGAAAGATGAAACGAATGATTGACATAATGCAAATTTGGTCCAATTTTCCACTCTCATCCACTCATCTCTTTGAGCTATGATACAATTTTAAGGCATCATTTGAGATTGCAAAATCGACAAATTTCAAAAGATGGAGATCCAAACAAAATTGAGTGCGTGCATTCGAATTCTCGAATTCTGCTCAAAGATTGCCCTTTCCTTAGTTTCCATTCCATAGTTTATTTTTCGTCAGATTCTGAATCAACCGTTGAGTGTCAATATCAAGATGATCTTTCTGTCATACTCAAACCTTCATCTGTCATGGATGTTTTGGTAGCTGGGGATTTGGATTGGACATAATAATCTCTTTCTTGGTCTCTGATCCTTGATCCTGGGTCACTCTTGTACACGTTTTTCCACGGCAACTTGATTATTTGTTTTTGTATTTTCGGTCTCGATCTTCTAAACAATAATGTTTGAACGATTGGAAGTATGATACTCCGAGACCATAGGACCTCATAAGCGGCAAACGCTTGTTTTCATTTTTAATTAACATCATCGTGGCCCACGAAACATGTACAAAACAAAAACACTGTGTGCCCGAGACATCAATATTAATTTTGCCCTTGGAACGCCTCGTTCTGACAGACATCGACAAAAACCTATTTGAAATATAGAGGTTGTTTTCAACGACAAATCTAAGAGGAGGTTCCATTTTCTAATGGCACATTTTCGTTACTTTGACGTAAGGGCCCTAGGATGGTCGAAGGGTAGATGATACCCATGGAACTGGATAGGGAAGGGAATCTTCCGATCGATCCCAAAGGCTTTTTGTTGGTTCCACGGCCATTTATCTTTGGTCTTGACATTTGACTCTGGCTCGAACTTTTAAGGTCTTTGGGGATCGAAAGGTCTCAATGAAGTTTGTTAAGGTTTAAAAGGGTTGATTTCCTTCTTATCGAGCTTGGAAAGGAGCACAAAAACTGCTCATGAATCACATTCACTTGCAAGACGGTCCCCCAAAGCTCTTGGGCCAAGGCCAAAACCACTTTTTATCAGAAGGTTCTCTAAGACTGGGAAGATGAATCCCTCCCATTAAAGGTCGATTATCATGATGTGATTACAAATTGTCCTTGAGCATCGACCGTTACTGAGAGCTGGTGGAGAAAGAGGTCCAACAAAGAGCTCGCTTGAATGATGGGGTCATTACTTTCAGACAAAACCCTCGTGGAACACAAGACTTGAAATCAATTTCAAATTTTCACCTCCTCAATCTAACGTTCTTCTAATCATAAAAGATTGTCTCTTTTCCAGGCAAGGGAGATCTGGTTGGATGCGACATTGCCAAACACTTGGGTGCAGCCAAAGCTCAACATGTGATATCCAGTTCCACTGGTCTGCCCGAAGTGATTGTCAAGTCGAGCTGTGATGTGCGAGCCTTAACCTACTGTGATTTGAAATGCATGAATATCCCTGGCCTTGTAGAGGTGCTTCGACTCTACCCTGAGTTCCAAGATCAATTTGCCGAGGATATCATGCATGACCTCACTTTCAATCTCAGAGAGGGATGGGAGGCTGACGTAAGTACAAATACCAAAGTGTTCCATTTTGTCATGTTCCCTTGCCAAATTTGGAGCACAGTTACAACAGGAGGTCATACTTAAACCTGCCTTTGAACCGGCATAAATGGGTTCACATGTATTATAAGTTATTTAACGCTTTTTAACTTGAATCCCTTATAAGTAAGGTGCACGTTTATTGTAAAAAATGAAATTACTTGAGTTTACCAAAATCAAAAACATACGAGGGATATCCGAACTAGAGGTAGACTCGTTTGAATGCACGATTTCTGGATTTTTGGATTGAAAAAAATCGAATTGAAGATTCATCTCCTGTGAGTAGATGTCATTTTACAAATTTTGTTGTCAGACAAACTTGTTCCAAGCAATAATTTCAATTAGTTAAGGTATGTTGTTTGACCCCTATATACATAGAAAATAAGCGTCAAGGGCGAGCAACATGGTAAAAATGATGTATCTTTTAAAGCCAAGATGTCTCATATCAAAATTTATCATTTTTTCTTCACAAATGTTCATCTTTCATAAAGATACGAGTATCAGAGTATCAGCAACATCTTTACTTTACAAAATATTGGATTTTGACGAGTTTCTCGCTCTTGACGTCAATTTTTGGAAACGTGCAGGGGTTGCTCAACATACAGTACCTTGTATAATTAAATCATATAGTTTCGTACAAGTTTAGTCTAACAACAAAATTTGCAACATTTCATCTGCTCACAAGAAATATATCTTTATTTCGATTTTTGGCATAAATCTGAAAATCGTGCAATTTGACAAATTACAGGGCCAGTCTACCTCTAGTCTAGACACCCCACGTATATACTCGAGCTATTTCAATTTTCTAAGACCCAATGTATTTCTCTCATTGAGTAATCCTTGAAATTAGTGCAGTTAATATGGAACCTAATGTTACATGGAAGAGAGATCATGGGACTAATAGAGCAGCGCCCTCTCCTTTATTTCTTTCAGTATAATTTAAGTGAGGACGGGATAACCCCAATCAAGGTAGCTGTTGTTCTTGCATACCTTTCACGTACTATCACTACTTCTCTATTTCTATCTTGATGACCTCGAGTTTGGTGGTTGATTTGATTTTTTGGTCCCTTCCTAAAACTAACGAATACACTTTTAGAAATCTTTTAGTGCAAATCATAACGAATGTGTTTGAAAGCATGTTAGTACAAACCAAGCATGTGATGGACCGAAATTTTAGGTAGAATTTTTCGTGCGGTGAAGTCTATGAAAATCTCAAGCAAGCATGCACAAACAAGAATGGGCTGAGAGGTTAATTGGAGTTCAAGCTAAAATTTGTGATGATGATTTTTGGTCAACCGCTTTTGTCCTTGGTTGTCCTTCTTCTGGTTTTTAAGCGTTATTTCGGTCTATCACTAGTTCAAACTTGATTACACGAGAAACTTTTAGTCTTAAAAAATCTATTCCGGGAGAAATTGTTTAAAGGCTTTTTTTCCTTATATTTTTAAATTCGTTTTTTGGTATTTGAAGTGGGGATAGGCAAGGGTTTACTTTACATTCAAAAAGAAATTTTTGTTCTTTGGGTCATGTAGACAGCTCTCTGCTTGTCTTAGAATTAAACTTTAAGTTCTTTTAGCTCGGTATGACCGATTGTTTGCCAAAGGTCAGCGTAGAAAATAAACTTGTTGTCGTTGGTTCTCTTTTCACTATTTAAGGTTGCTTGTTTTGTTAGTTCACAAGAAAAGATCCGGTGTCGCGTATCATGGGCATGATTAGTTCGCACCGAAAACTGAAATTTGATGCATGAGAGGACCGAAAATAGTTGTTGAAAGAAAAACCACTTGAACAATATGTCATTTAAGTAGGTGGATCTTATGAGTTGAATATGTCAAAATGAAGTATCCTTTTAGGTCGAATTCGTTTTAAACATTCAGAAGTTTACTGCGTTTGGCTACAAAAAAAATGCTAAGAAAAAACACTCCAATTGAAAGCAGCCCAACGAACAATATAAATTCGGCAAAGCATTTCTCAAAACCTTCCCATAAGTAATTAATGATAAACTCATAAAACAATTAGGGCTTAGAAAAAATTGTAAAATGCAACTTGCCCCTTGAAAAAAACTTTTGGATTTTTCAGCAACAAGTTGCTAGTTTTGGCGTTGTTTCAGCCGTCAAAAGTGTGCTGACTAGGTTTTCTAAATTTAGCTTATTTAATAAGTTTTTAGGTATATAACGTTTGATCTAGACCTGACTTTGCAAAACGCTGTAAATCAAAGTTGTTTTGCTGGATTCCTTGGTCTGAAACGTATCTGATAGTCTTGGGGAATTTCCATAAAAACTTGACATGATTTTTTCAGTACCGTGTAAATAATTATTTTCAAAAAACATCAAGTGTAGTTCCTGAAGAACGATTTAGTTACACTTCAGCCCAAAATAGAAAAAGACACATGAAATTGTTCAATTTTTTGCAAAACAAAAAAGCAAATCAAGAACTTAACTGAAAATTTGAACATTCGACATATGTATTTATATGACCTGGCTTGGTGCAGACTCTTGTTAATTTGACACAGTGCATCAGTTTCCTCTTTTTCCAGAACATGTTAATCGATTTTAGTAAGTCGTTCCAATAAAAGTCGAAACCACTGGACGCTCATGGGAGTTTTCATACTAACACTTTCAAGCACTTACCTGAAACCGGGCCTACCTTCTTACTTCTCCACCAACTATCACTCTATCTCTCCATTCATTCATCTGACCCTCAAAGCACTTTCTTTCTTTAAAGACACATTTGGTTGCGGTTCCGTTGCAGGATGGGGATGGCTGTGGAATTGCATCGCCCACGAATAGTGGAAGCATGGAAGCCGAGGACAGCGATTCGGCCTCCACCGTACCACAACAAGGGATCGTGGCCTCGACAGAGGCAACAGCGACAACAAATGCTCAAGTTCCTTCCACCATCTGCCAAGAACAGTTGGACAACCTGACATTGGATGTAAGTAGGTCAAAAGTAGTGATGGACCGAAAAAAAACTGTCAAAACTTCCGAATAGTTTTCTTTTGGATAAGCGAAACATAAAGGCATTTATTGAATGGCTATGGGAAATATCGTTTACTTTGGTCAATATACTAATGATCTGGTAGATAACTAAATAGATTGAAGCCATTTTGTATATAGTAATATTTGTTCAATTGTGCTAAAAGACTTGCGGTTTCGGTTAGCGACAGATGTGATTTATCACCTATCAAAATAAGTCAATATACGTCCTTTCAAGAAAGAAGGCCATGGAGGGTGTTTAGTGTCTCTGGCATGGGTTTTCTATGGTCTTTTGGCATGATGTATTAAACGCGAACTTACGGCAGATAAATCTTGGCCTAAAAAGTTGTTGTCCAAACTTTTTCCGTACATTCTGGATGACCTCGACAAATTTTCGTTTAGGATAGCCTGAAAATTGAATAACGAGCAAATGGCCAAAACGTGCATCCAAGTTTCAAGGTTGCTACAAACTGTGGTAAGATCCGAGTTTCCTCTAAAAATGTCAACCAACGATGATGAGCTAACACCACACAAAAAATCGCTCATTGCAAAGAAAATTTCACTTAAAGGCTTCCAACAAGGGATGATCCACTTCAAAAGGCTTCAAATTGAACAAAGCCGATCGAGATTTGCCACTAACGAAGTCAATTTGGCCTCGTCAATATCTCGTTTACACTCTTCTATCCTGGAACAAATTATCAATTCCTGACATTATCTCTATTAAAGAAATTGAAGAAGACCTCTCGGTGTTGGATTTCAGGTCAAGCGAGCCCTAGCTCAACTCCAACGAATCTCAACCAGTGGCACTGTGGACCTTCTACCCATTTCCAGTGAAGATAAGCAAGTTCAGACCGAGTTTCCCGCGGCAATGTTGGAAGATTATGTCGTGAAAAACCGGAAGAGGATCCTCAAACTCTTGGGTCTCGCCCAAACCGGATGTTCTGCAGGAGGTATGTATGCAGCAAATTTTAGTTAGCCTAAGCTCCAACGTAGTTTTGACGCGAGCGTGATTTTCAAACCAATTTTCCTTCCGCATGGCTTTTCAACATGAAGGACCATTTCTCTTTTGATTGGCTATTTTTGCCAAAGAGTACCATTGAGCTTGATGTGAATGGCTTTTTGAACCCGCAAGCGTTCGTTGATTTTCTGACAAGTTCTTAATTTTCAATAGATTCTCCCAAACGAAATGAAAGGGTAGGGATGAATGTAACCCACGATGTCGTAGCACTAATTGTAGGTATTGTCGATCACACAAGGCCTCGCAGGCCCAAGTCATTAATTACCCGGTCTGTACGACTCCCGAAGAGCACCACGGACGCATTGGTTTCTCGCATGTCTCGAACCAATGACTCCGTTCATTATCGTTGTTGTTGTTGTTCTCTTGCATGATGATCCTGATCCAGATTTTGTCTCAGACCAACTCCTCCGAACCGTCAGCGTTCCTAGATCCAAGAAAAAAGAACCCAGTGTTGCCAGATCCTTGTCCTCGAGGGTTTCACCTGCTGGTATTTCTTGATCCCACTACCATATATAAATGTCCCAGCGTACGATTTGATACATTTGTGTGTTTCAGGTTTCGGGATTTTCTTTAATAAGGTGTCCTTTTATTACGATTTGGTTTTGGGTGTTTGCGCGTTGCTGGGCAATATCTATCTCGGTCTTGTTCGTGAACAAAGGTTGTTGCGTTAGAGAGACAGCCCTAATTAAGTTATTTTGAAAAAAAACTACGATAGATATTTTCTCTTGGGCGACAAAGTGTGGTTAATTGATGAATAGTTGATCACGTCAAGTTTGGACATTTTGTATCCAGTTTTGAGAGAAAGTTAAAAGCTAAATAACTACTGAGAATATCATTCAGTCAATTATCAGATTATTAAGTATTCAAACATTGCTATTTTTATTGCTAAGAAAAGCCAAACCCCTATACTTTCTAACGATGATAAAAGAAATAATTAGAACAAAGTATCTTAGTAATCTTAGTAAGTAAGTAGTACCTTTCAAAAACACGACCGATCTCCAAGATTTGACCCTTATTATCTGTTTCTACTTTCGAACTGTTTGTGGTTACAACACCGTCTATTTCGATGTGTGTACTTGTCCTTGCCGTTACCATTTCATTCTCAAAAAGAATACTGGCCATTTTCCTCAGCCTTAGTCTAATCCCACGAATTTCCACTCACCATTTGCAGAAATCACCACCAAGAGGCTTCATTCGTCCTGGAACCCTTTGCCTCTGCAAAGTCCAAACTCCCAAGGAAACCCCTCTCCTCCCCCTTCCGCCACCACCCCTTCAATTCACGCCCACTCAAACACCAGTGGCCTCAAAAACAGCTTCATCAAGCCCTTCAAGAAGCCCAATGCCTTGCCCCTTAATGGCGCTCACTCATCCAGCCTCAAATTCACCAACGAGAAGCGAGCATCAAGTAACACCACTTCTGCCCAATCAGCCGTCTCACGCCCTGCCCAATTAAACTCCATTGAGTCAGCTAGCGACTCTCCAAGGAAGTCAGAGCGTTCTGCGTTTGTTCCACGGGCTGCCCGTGCCTGGAGTAAGACGCCCGTGATTTCCATCGATATGTGTAGCGACGAGGATTTGCCGAAGAAGACCGTGTTTCTTCACACAGATACTGAGGACGGTGAGCCGCAATTGGTGGAACAAATACCCTGTGGAAAACGACATAGTACAGGGGATGCCTCTGAAGCCGTTGGGTTTAGTTCAGCCCAATTGTTGCAACAGAGTTATGGTGGCAATGGAAAACCTCGCCAATCTACCGTGTCTTTATATAATCCTGGTTCCAACAAATCCGCTAGTCGAACCACAATTACTGATTTTTAAGTCAAAATGTTTCTTGCCATAAATGCAATGAGCAACTACAAGTATGTATTTTTCAAAGATATTTTCAATTTCTTGTGTCTTTTACCTTGATCATTCCATCACCCATTCGTACATTCAGGTTCTTTTTACATCTATTTATTGTGAGTAAATAAACTGCCTATTTCATTAAGGATTGGCTTTGTAAATCTCTTGAGAGCAATTCGAAACAAGGACAACTGATTTCATCTAATCAAGAACTCCAGACTAAAGCTTGAGATTTAAAGGATGAAAGTGAACTACCGACAATGTTTACACCGACTAACCTTTAAAGAAGATCACGCAAACTTCTCATAGATCGTGTTCTTCTTTGAAAAACAATTAACGCTAACATTGTACTTTGTCATCTTAGCATCGACTCCAACTATAACGTGATGCGAATGCCGTCTCGAATATTTTTGTGCGCATATCTCCACAAAGGCCTTCCCACGGAACGAATTTCCCCTTCAATGGATTTGACCACCCGCCTCATTTCTTCCGGGCTTTTTTCATCCAGACTTTCTTGCGGGTAACTTCCACCCGCAAATGGCAGTTTTACATTCACATCAAACCAATCTTGGGCAGCGGCACTAAATCCTTCCACGGGAAGTATAAAGTCCGTCAGTTCGGGGAAACGAACCAAAATACGGGCAATGGACACGAGAGCATTTTCGGAGATGTTATGCCCGGCAAAACTGACAAATTTGAGGGAACGCAAGTGGAAATCGTGGAGGAAAGTCACTATCTTGTTCATTAAGGAGTCCGTGATGCAGTGATCATCGACATAACGCTCATAGCCATCCATACACAGATCCAACGATTCAATCTGAAATTGATCAAGTCAAGAACCATTGAATTTCTTTGGACGACGAGGCTAACGATAAGAATATTGATTTTTGGTAACAACAAATCAATTGCGTTCTTGTACAAATAGTCTTTGCTTATGTTAATGGACTAAGTATTTCAATTTTCAACTCAATCGAACCCCGGAGTTAAGGGTAATACTCTCTCAAAGTTTACTACTCAATCCTAAACCAAATGAATGAGTTGGGCTTCTCCCCATAAATTATGTAACATAAGGTGGAGTTCATTCTTTTTATGCTATCTTCAGTACTTTGCTTTGACGAGGCATAACATTTCGCTTCGGCATCGACTGCTCTGGAAAACGAAATACTTAGTTTGTCCAACAAAACGAAGGTATCGTGTGCAGAATTAGGTAATCGATTAGCTTCTACTGGAAATAAATTCGAAAAATTATGTGTTTCCTCATCAAGTGAACAGATATTAGTGGACCAGATGGCTTCAATTGTCTTACCTTGTCTAGACTTTTCAGGACCAACATGATGCTATCAAACTTTATACCCAGATCAAAGTCTCCGAGAGAGATGTCAGTGATGGTTTGAGCGTGTTTAGAATTGGCTAGGAACTCGTAATCTTTGGCAGCCAATCGTGATCCCTCCACATTTAAAGAGGTCAAACTGAATGGGACATCCCCAAGTAATTCTTCCAAGCAATTGGTCACGCAATTGCCCCCCAAATACAGAGATTTCAGTCTTGGCAAGTGCTTGAGCACCTCCTTCCAACTATGTATTGCACATGGACTTGGTTCTCGGATCTCTCGGGAAATGTGGTCGAAGCGGTACCCATTGCGCTCATTTTCGGGGACTTTGGTGGAATACCATAGTGATAGTGTTTGGAGATTTTGGCATTGCTGGATGGTTCGAAGCCAAGGGTGGTGATAATGCTCGGGTCCATAGAGTTGTGAAATGAAGGTTCTCACTCCATCACGATGCGTTCGATTTGTATTGGCTTCATGGTTGAAAAGCCTTTCGTTTTGAATATCCAATGATTTCAGCGTAGACTGAAACATGAAGTTGATTTTAAACATCAAGGTTAATGACTTCATTATTAAACCGGTTTTCTTTGAACATTTTTCATGATTTTGGAGACGAGTTTTACTCTTGATTTGAAAATCAATAGCGTATTTATTTTTCAATTCTCTTTGTTAGTTCACGGCCAAAAAGTTGCAATGCCACTTAATACATATATTTCAACATACTTAGTAGATACTTTCACGGAACTTTTCGTCTCCATGTAGCAAAACTAGTCCCTGAAGAAAGCTGGTCAAAAAAAACACTTGAAAATTGATCCACGAAAAAAGATTTCACATAAATTTTAGAACAAACACCGACCTTTGTTTTTCTAAAAATGAAATAGTTTTTGTTTTTAATGTTTTATAAAGACGTTTCAAGGACGTGATTTAACTTCAAAACTGGCCTCAAAAAAAATTAATGGGGTGACGTTACCATTGGAATCAGATTGAGAGCTCGCATGATATCTGCGCGATCCGATGTCATGAATGGAGATTTGACCGTGAGCCCAACTACCCGCAAAAATCTGGGCACCTTGGCCAAGAAATCGAACCAAAACGATCGGTCACTTCCCGAGGTTAAATCGCCAATAACCTCGATACCATCTAAAAATTGAACAATTAGAAAAACCTACTCATCTGAAATCAATTCTTCGATTCCAACTCACAATCTGGGTCCACTTTCTCAAGATCTCGTAAAAGACCCTTGTGTCTTCGCAGGCATTTTCTCAAGAATGAGTAATACGTATCACATTCGGGTGTGGCATGAAGCTTGAGCCGTTTTAGGTTCTTGTTCTGACCTTGACTAAGACTGTGAATGAACAAGTCCACAACTGTCATGATGCGTTTGGAGAACCGATATTCATCGTCCTCATTCGGACCGCCCATTTCGAAATTCAAGGCGTTATCCTCATGATTATACAACTCATTATCCGCCGAACCAATGCCCAAAGTCATAAATGGCCAATGTCGAAGAATCTTTTGGATGAGATAAGGTCGGAATCGTTTCAGGGTCATGGCCACACTGAACATTTGTCGGAAGAGCGTGTGAGGTACGGAGCTCGCCAATTCGTGCTCAAATGCTCGGAAGTCTTTGGTAGATTTCAGCCAGGTGCCAATACTCAATTCTACTAGAGATCGAAGACGATCAGATCCTCCTTGGAGCTTTTTGCCCTTGGGTGTGAGTGAGAAGTGATGCTGATTCTGATTCGGATTGTCGGGGTTAAAAAAGTATTGGAAGGGATCATCATCTTGTGAATCGTCATTAAGCTCTTCTTCATCGTCTTCGTCGGTGTTCACGTGATCAAAGGGCCCTTCGTTTTCGTTCTCACTCACTTCAGAATCCACATCATTGGGATCAGGAGCGGGTGGATGAGGTAGAGGATGATGCTCTTCCGGATTATCCAAGTTCACGCCCTCTCCAGGATTCGCCATGATCACGAAACACTATCTTTCTCACTCTTGAACCTCTGAAAAAAACGAGAAGGATTGATGTTGTAGGATATGTATAAACCCAAAAGGATGCAGATAAAAACATGCAAATAAGTGGGTTGGCTTGAGTAACAAAAAAAAATAAGTTAGCGTAGTGTTTATTTCTTTTCAAAACGACTTATTAAAAAATAATCTTATTTTATGAACAAACGAGATTGTGTTCAATTTGAGCTTAAGTATGAGCCACTCTGAGGTTTGAACCGAGTTTGTTTTATTAGCATTTAGGTTGTCATTAGTACAGATGATTAATCTTTAAAACACCTTAAACTACCATTCAAACAAAAATATGAAGCGTTTCTTTGGCCTTTCGCATGAAAAATGGAAATAATATCGATTTTACTTTCATTTTAAAACATGCCCTGGAGAAAATATAAACGCATAAGTGCATTCCATCAAACATTTTTAAGAATTTCCTTATTGGCCTTCTTTCAAACCCATTTCCATGCATATAACATGTTGCTGCATTTGTGTTTCCATACAATTTAAATGGGCGGTTGTACTATCAGAGGAATTGCCAAAAATAACAGCCATACTTACAAATCGTTACAACCTAACAACGTTCTGATATTGGCCAAAGAAACAAGGAAAATAAATGCGTCAAGTCAACAGCTGATATGCATTAACTGAGCAAAAGATATCTGTGTACACAAGGTCACTCTGACAAAATGGCTTGACAAACCTCTGGTTTGGAAGAAAATTGAGCCAATGGGACAAAAATTCTGGAACCAATTGGTTTCTTAAAACCGGAAGGACGTTGTAGTCACCGCCAGCTTGAGGTCTGGAAGTAGGAATTTCACAACGTTTCAAGTCTATCAAGGCAACATTGCTCAATGCAGTGGCCATCAGGTAACAACATGATTGGCTCTGCTTCTCGAGTTTGCTCTTGGAAAACACAGTGACCAGCAGTAGTATGAAATAAATAACCAAAAGTCAAAGAAGTTACACCAATAACATGTTTTTCATAATATTGAGAAAGGGATTTTTACCAGCGTGTTGGGAACAAAAAGTGACCTTGAAACAATAAAACACTTGGTATTTGCCTCTGTGCTATTTTTAGTAAAAGTGCGTGCATTTAGAATCCAATTTTAAGTCCATTTTTGTAACTCATTTGTAGGGCCCTTAAATATTTTTTAATATAAAGTATTTTAGAATTATTTCTCCGTTTTTGCTCGATTTTTTAAATATTTTGGCTGTTTCACCGAAAAAATAAAGTTCTCGAATATTTGAGTTAGAAAAAAATATTTCAGGCAAAATTGAGGAAAATAAATGAATGACCAATCCTCAAGAGGGCTTGCCCAAAATAAACCCTAAATACAAAAATCTATGAAATTCCATTTGTTTTGGGATTCGACATGCACAACCAAAACTACTACCAAACACGAAAAAACTGCGCCATCCCCTGAGGCAAATTAAAAATTGTAGTTAGATCACTTACATGTCAAATGTATGCCTCCCAACACGGTCAAATGCATTAAAGTCACTTTTCCGGGCCCTACTCATTTGGTATTTCCAGCCACCTTGGAATCTACAACGAATTTCAGATTAACATAACAAAATGTTGTTAATATCTATCAATTATGTAGTTTTATTAACGCAACCCATGTCGATTATGGAGAGATTACTAATGGTGCAATCTTAAAGATCTAGAATGATATTTATTTTATCGTAAAGATAGAGCGATTGACATGGATTTGTTTATCTCTTCCTACGGACTGCAGGTTTGTTCTTCGATGCTTTCTTGATATCTTTTGTGAACACAAATTGTGCACCATCTCGTAAGGCTTTGGTTTTCACCTCAACGGCCCATGGTTTCATTCGGACTTGAGAGGCTATCTTAAGCTCTTTGAATTCAGGCCCATACTCGGATATTTCCAATGGTGGTAGACAAGAAACGTCCGCCATTTTAGCGAAAAAATACTGTTTCAGTGAATCCGGATTCAGACCATCTACGGGCAACGTCACACTTTGAAGGGTTGGGATGGGAAACAGATACTTAATGTACTTGAGCAAAGTCTCCTTGCTCCAAATATGACCGCCAAGGTTGATTTGCTTCAAGGACTTATTCTGGACCTGGCATAAAGCACTAAGAAGATCCAAGGCTTGATATTCATTTATGCAGATATTGTCGGCATATCGCTCATATCCTTCCAGACACAATCCCAATGATTCAAGCTGAAATTCAACCAAAAAATATCTTGAATATCCGCAATTTTCAGTCACCCTGATCGGACCAACTTACGCGGGGAATAACTTTAACCAGTCCAAGAATATGACCAAACCGGTCATCGCCCAAATCCAAATCACCAAGGTTGATTTCAGTTAATGTTCGGTGATGTGGACTAATGGCTAGAAATTGCAAATCCTTGGAGGAAAGACAGCATTCTTCCACATTTAAGGATTGGAGTGAAAAGGGCACATTTCGCAGGAGATGTTCCAAAGTATGGCGTAAGTAGTTGCCTCGAAGTGAAAGTTTCTTGAGACTTCGGAGATGGGGCAACACTGAAGACCAGGCCTTAATGGCCGTAGGGCTGATGCGTCGAAGTTCTCGCTCTTGGATCTTGATTTGACCTGATTTTGGGTATTTTGTATCAGATTTGAGAGATAAATTTATTATTAATTAGACTGTCAGTACCTGAGAATTCACAAGCAGGAGTTTTGGAAGGTAAACAAAGAGAGAGGGAGGTAATGTGTTCGAAGGCTTTCAGTTTGGTTTGCCAAGGAGCAATCTCATGGCGATACATTCCGAACATGATCTCTTTGAGATGGTCAACTTCAGTCTCATAGGATCCTCCTCGATTGAAGAGCCTTTCACCGAATAGGTGGAATTCATTCACCTCAGACTAAAATAGAAGTGGAAAGAAGAGATAGTGAAACCACGGCCAAGGGTTTTGAGTTCCGACTTGCGAAAGTACCGTGTCTAGGATCTTCATTAAAAGTTTCATGGCGTTTGGAGATCCACTAGCCAATGGACTATCCGCTGACACGCCCACAATCTCCACAAAACTTCCGCAATGGGTTAAAAACTTGGTCCAAAAAGCAGTCTCCTCGTTCCCATGCATATTCACATAAACTTTGAGATGAGCTGAAACATGAAATATTTTCCAAATAATGCTTGCATGCTGTTTATAATGAACTCAAGCCTTATTTTGAATACTTACCAGCTTTATTCTGCATGACCCAATCGCAAATGAGGTCGTAATACGTGTTCAGTAAATGCCTCAATTTTAATTGGAATTCCTTTCGTTTGGAAACGAATTGAAAGTCAAAGCATTTGAGGGTGGATTTTGATACGTAACCAAGACTATGGAAATACGTCTCAAGCAATCCAATTCCAATTGAAGACATCCGCTCTGGTTCTTTTAAATATACTTCGGAGAATCGAGGACATTTTGAGGCCAAATATTCCAAACTGATCCCCGCTTTGGGCCAATGTTTCAAGAGAATTCTTGTAAACAACGGACGAGGTTTGTAATGGATCAAGGTTGATGCCAAGAGCTTGGCATACAAATGCCTTGGACATCCCTTGACTAGCACGTGTTCCAATTGAGATCCTGTTGTTCGACTCTGGAGATATCTTAAACTCAAACTGAGTAAACTTGGAACTTCAATGGGTACAAATGGTTCCTCTTCCTCTTGATCGTCCTCGGCCTCTTCTTCAGAAAGTTGGTCGAAGATGGAACCAGTCTCAAAATCAAACTCGTCCTCAAAGAAGTCTTCATCTTGAACATCGACACTATTGATATTCACCACCATGATTGAACTCGATGAAGTGAGAAGACCTCTGCCTCAGTCTTAAATCCTTTTTCAAGGTCAAGTTGGAACCAATGAAAGCAAAGGCATGTGTTTTCCCCCTCAAAAGATCACAAGAGAATGGTTTCTCCGTCAGAGGGAGCAAACACTCAGTGGTTCATGGGAAGCTTTCTCAATTGTTAATGTTGTCCCCTCAGCGGTAATTGAAGTTCAACAGGATAAGAAATATAAATATAGTATGTGCTCCCTACAAATTTGTGGTACTCTTTTACTTTATCAAATGATAAAAGAGTCATGACTGAGATGAAAGACAGTTCTGGTCATATTTGATCATTTCAAGCAAATAAATGATCAGAAAAGGGTTGAGGTTGAAGTGAATTATGAGGTCATGGTTCCGTTCTAGTTTTGAAACATTTTCTTTATATTTCTTATTTTGGAGTATTTGGATCATGGTAAAATAAATGTGCACATTGTAATAGATATATGAGAAGTATCAAAATGTAGGAGCAACAGTACAAGTCTCAAATTGTATGATTTGATAAGCATTGAGAATCTTAACTATCTGGCATCAACACATTTCCTCCACTAGTAAAGACGTAAAATTTATCATTGAGCATTGAAAAATTCCATGCCATTGCGAAAGGATATCTGAAAACGATTGCAACCAACAATTTCTCACAAGAGAGCCTGAATATTTGAAAGCCGACATACTAGACATATGTCCTCTGTATCATAATGGAAGAAGAATACGGTCCAACTTTTGTTGACTGGTTGTTGAGGGAGAGTAAAGTATGCTCAAAAAAAGTCTCAAATCCGTCAGCTTTGGGGCTCAATTTTGAATATACATGTTTTTCGCTTGTCATGCTGCATTAGGAGACATACGACTACATTCTAGGTCCACACAGTAAGCCAACACGAGCAAGAATTGGAACATCATCATCATCATCATCATGGTTGGGAGAGCCTTGATGGCACGGTATTCTTCTCATGTGTAACAGAATGTGAGAGAACCTCCTGGCCTGGAAATGGAGGTAAACTAAAAAGGATGCTTTGAAAGCACAGAATTCGATTGGTTTCGCATCCTGAATACGGTCAAATTCATCTCATTAGAGGCTTAGAAAGACAATAGATGATAGCCATTGTGCGGACATGGCTGAAGAATCAGAAGGCTTTACAATTGAATGGGAGCCGAAAGCGCCTGAAACCACCAAAAGAAAGGCTTTTAATTACGGTTGAAGAATTTTCAAAGTTGTCCAAAAAGATGTTGACGAGTGAAAAAAACACGTGGAGGATGGATGTGCATTGAACCGTAAAGAGATGCGAATTTTCGAGGGAAGCGACAAAAAAAGACTGAGAAAGAAAGGATGTGAAGGGCATTGAAAGGGAAAAGTAAGGAGAAAGAAGAACACCGTCAAAATAGTAAAAATAAAAGGGGGAGGGGGGCACTCTTAGGGCTTGAGAAAAGCTTTTTTTTGAGGGGGGAGGGGAAGGACAATATCTCTTCCAACATCGGTGGATTTGAGTTTGATGGCTTCGACAGCACAAATTGAACCATTATATACGTTCGCCCAGTTAGAAGAACCAGGTTGCCCATTCGTCTCCTTTTTTCTGGCCTCCATTTTGGTGGGTTTCCTTGTTGTGGTGGTGGTTGGATGGTTCGATCAAGGGACCTGATCTTCGTATTGAGACCAATAAAAACAGTTAAGGAATTGGACCTGAGAAACAGGAAGAGCTTTAGGAGGAAGGCAATGTGAGTGAGGAAGACGAAATGCGAAGGAAATCATCGTCAAAGATTGGAGAATCTGGGGGAAAGAAGTTGCTCGTTGGCCATTGAACTAACTCAGTTTTCTCGTTCTGCGTGAGCGGCTTTTTGACGCCGATAATCAGGCTTGATGAGGGCTGTCAGACCAGTTCCAACTAGGAGAACTCCCGCCAGGAGACCATTGGCTATCCGGTCTTCTTTGCCGGTGATTTCCAGGAACCTCTCGGCCAACAGGGTGCAAATGATGCCGAACACCTGCAGAGCAACAAGGATCATCATCAGCACATCATCATTAGTTGCTTTCATCTCGCTCATCAAAGCCGCAATAAAAAATGAGATAGGATGATTCTCAGATTGTCCTTGATTTATTATACATCCTGAAGTTGCTTTGAAAGGAGTTTTAAAGAAAAATACGAGATTTAGCTTTGCGGCATTTTGCTGAGCCTTTTCGTTGTTTGTCCCAATTTCTCTCTGTATTTTATATCAACTTATCAAATCCTATTCATCCCCTTAAAGTCTCGAAACTTTCATAATTTGCTTGAATTGTAAAATAAGGAGCCAAATCGGGATCGAACAATATTGTCGTTCAGCAACACATTATTCTTATTTCAAAAATTATTTTTATCTCTTAAGACGTTTTGTAACGTAAACATGTTTCTCTTCTATCAAGAGATATTCTTATTTCGAGGAGTCTAATATGCAGTTTTGACAATATTTTTCACTTTAGAACACATTATTTAGGCAGAAACAAAAAAAGCATTGTTCATTTTCTTTCTTTTTTATTCCTGGCGACAGGATTATTAAGTCCACTTAACATGGTTATTTGCCTTCTCAGTTAATGTTTTTGCAAAACCTCCAGCATTCACATGAGTTCATCATTTCCAACCAAGTAATGTCTACATGACATTCTGGCAACAAGCATGTTTTCTTTCCATCGAACTCATTAAAATAGTGGATGGGAAAGGGCGCATTGGCTGATCTAATATTCCATATGTCCCGATTGAGAGAAGGAAGAGACCCTGAGAGACGTAACGATATCTACTATCGGATAACTTACTTGAGCCGAAGCGTTGAGGAGACCTGAAGAGGTTCCTTCAGATTCGGGGAAGGTAATCTCGGCGGCAAATTCGAATCCCAATGGAAGGTAACCAGTCATGAAGAATCTGAAAAGGCCAGCAGGAATATAAATGTGTGTGTTCCACTCTCTTCTGTACTCTATCCTCGCCCTTGAGGATTCTGGGCCAATGGGGAGAGAATTCTAGCTCGAAATGGAGGATTTGCTATATAATAAAAATCCTCTCGCTTTAGCTGGATTGAGGTGGGGTCCAAGTTGATTCCACGGGGACTAATATTGACCTTGCAGCCTCCGCAGGGACATAGTAGTCAGCTAAAATAGCCAAACGAGAACGAACTTCGCCTTCAAACGAAGAGAATTCAAAGGCAAAGAAATCCAAAGGCTTTCAATACGAGCTTTCAAAGACAGAAAACGCCCAAAGAGAACCAATATGCTACTCGATTCGCGGGAGGGAAAGTTCTCTCTCATTTTCACGTTCTGTTGCTTCCAGTTGAAAGCTCCCGAAACTTCTAGTGACACCATATGGAAAACCGATTATTTTCCACTTTGCGAGCCATCGGTTCCAAAGTCAGAGACCAACAGGGTCACCAGACGGGGTTTCGAAATGTTCCAACTCATGGCAAGAGAATCAGTGAGCAGAGGCTGTTTTCCTTTTCAGAGCTCGAAATTTAATCAAGCTCATTTCAAAATGATGGTGGAACTTGGTGCATTATAGATGTAGGAACGTTATGTGATGCTACCCTGAGGGATTTCAAATTAGTTAATATCAACTGAATTTCAATGAGAGTGGGTTTTTTTCGAGACCTTTTTCCGTACTCGACAGCTGAGGGAGTTTAGTGAATTAATGATATTTCCAGATAGATTCATAAATTGCCACCATTGTTTTGATATTGCCTGTCGTTCCGATGCCAAAGAGAAGATTGTTCCAAAATTTCCAACATGTTATATCCAAGAAAGGCTCGCCAAGTCGAAAAGCCATCTTTGGGCAAACTCTTTTGATTGCTTTTTCGGCCCTTCACCTTATCCCGTGAGCTCAAGAGGGCTTTGAAACACTTTTGAGTCTTACTTTGTTGTCCATTCAATGTTCAATGTTTCAAGCCTCTTAGGAGAGCGACACTCCTCGGTCATTCCATGGAACACCTAGCTGCTTCTGTTCCATTTACTGGTAGTCTATATCTATACTAGCTTTTCAAAGGCCCACCTGTCAAGTCAGAATCGAGTGTGGAAGTAAACATGATCCCGTTTTTCAACCCTAGTGCAAACATCACATGACCTCATTCTGAATCTCCAAGTTTTTAGCCAAAATATGGACGACCAAGATCTGGAGGCGGTTGCCAGCCCCAATGGACCACTACAGTGGAACAGGCAGTACTATGCAGTAGGTTTGTAAAGAATCAAAGATGAAAGCCGCTCTCTTTGATCAAAAAGTTTGGCTGACCCAAAGTTGCCAAAAACCCTCTATAACTCTTCCCCGCTCTGCTTTTGTGCCATCATGGGTAGAAAGTTGGAACTACTGCGGGCGAAAGGCCGCTTCAACCAACCCCGAGATCCATCCTCAAGCTTTATCCATGCAACAGTCCGCTTTTCTAAACTCCTCCCGATTTATCAGGGATTCGAATGAACTTGAAAAAAAGAAAGAACCAACTCAAGCAAAACAGGATGCAGTTCTGATAAAAGTGTGGAATTGGAACTTGCCAAATCAATCTTCAACATTTTCAACCTTACTAAAAGCTTTGCCGCACATGTGTTTTTCAACATCTGACCTTTCTCTTTCGTGCGACTTACTTCCTGTTGGATTCAAGATCATGAGAGCTTCTTGTTTTTCTGAACCTTGTTTTGATTCTAATTTTGGTAATTTCAGCTGAATACATTAAGTTGGAGGCATGTGGAACCTCTTTATTCGATTGAAGATATTTTTGTCTCCCCCTTGTTTGTTCACCTGTATCTTAATGTTTCAAGGTTTTTGAGAGAGATGACAAATAAATTTCAAAACATAAAATTTGATTCTGATGCGATATCAAGCGGAACAAAGAAAATTTAAATAGACAACTAGACATTTCTTTTGATTATGATGCCGTGAACTTTCTTCGTACAGTTTGTGTAGTAAAAACTACGTTTGAATATCTAATAATACCCAAGTTGGTTATCAAACATGATGTACGTACTAGCATCAATAGGAATAATATATGTTCTAAACCGATTAAAGATTAAACTGATTCAAGGCACCGCTTAGCACCCCAGTAATGCTTAGTTGAATAATTTAAAAGATCTATGACACTTACCCTAATAAGGAAGCAGTGACATAAACCACTTCGATGTGGCCAAACCGAAAGGTGAAAGTGTAGGCAACCATACCTAAGCACGAGAATAGGTACACCAAGAGAGTGGTCGTTCTATGGAATAAATAACATTTGCCATCATTTCCCAATAAAACATTTTGATAAGCGTGGATCAAGCGTTAGACACTTACTTATATGCATGCGTCTTGTCCAGAATGATGCCACAAACCATGGAACCCATCATCCCAAAAATGACGATGACCAATCCAATCTTTCCAGCATCTTCTTCAGCTCCCTGGAAATACGAGGATTGCTTCGTTGAACTACAATATACGTTCGCAAACACACTGATTTTGATTCTTAGTTCTGGTTGGTTTGAAATGGTCGGTTGACATTAAACCCGTAATAACGACTGGGTGGGATTTACCGGCGAATTATATAGTCTTGACTTTGAGATGACTTCAGAAAAAGTGAAGATCCGCTTTTAAGTCAAGATTTTTAGTGTTGTGTAGTAGACTCAGGCAGACTCATAAACCGGTGAGGATTGGATGCGTCCCAGACGGAGAATGTGGGTCGCATATCAACGCATTTAAGTATTTTTTAGAGTGTACCAAAACCAAGTCATATTAGCGATCCTGAAATATACTCACAAGTCATCAGTTTTGTTCGAAACACAACAGTTGTAGCAAGTGTATACTCGAGGACCATTAATCTGACTTGATTTTGGAAAACTGTCAAAAAACTTTCTTTTATGCGTTAACATATAACCTGTTTAAGTCAAAATTTGGCAAAATTGTAATATCAGACAGCGAGAGAAAAGAAGCCAGTCCACAAGGACTCTTAATAAGAGGCTAATTTTATTTTCTTATAAAATGTCCAGGAAGACAGTTTGACGACATTGGAAGACTAGCCTAGGTGCAAGGGCCCAAAAAACTCCGCAAGAAAGTAGGAGACAGGACTACGATTTGTACAAGAATTTCAAAATTGATCGATTGAAAGCTAGAAAGCTAGAGGGTTCTTTCTAGTAGGCTGAGTGGGACCCTCAAAAGGTTGAAACTCAACCCACCCACCCACCAAAGTTGATTGTTTTGTAGTCTTTTCTTTCAAAAAAGTCACTGAGCTCCATTTGTAACCAAAAATGTTAATGTGTATATCCAGGATCATCGAGAGAATAAAAGTTATGGCCACAATTCAGACGAGATGGCAACCAAGGGAAATTTCCAACGATGAACTGAAAGCAAAATTTTAGCGGAAAAAAAACCGGAGTCATTGATTTCGTTGTGGCTGAAAGTTTCGTTAACAAATCGAATCACAGTAAATTCACACTGAACTTTTTAGGCTATTACGGATTTTTTTTCGTGGACCTTTGTCGTTGTATGCTTCAATTCTTAATGAAAAACTATCCGAGGCAAGGCATTTTAACAGTGTTGTTAGTAATCATGTGCATGAAGGAATGTACGCAAAGAGCAAATTGGGTTCTTATGACTCCCCGTAAGATTAGGGAAAACAGTTCTGACCATTAGTATAATTCTGAATGTCTAGTACATTCAAAGATTGAGCAATATCTTTGTTTCTATGTTTGGTGTACTTTGTTTCACACATAGTACGTGCACAAGAAATGTTAAGTGAGTCTGCCACAATACCATGTATTGATGGCCAATAGAGCCTGGCTCTCCTTATCAGTGAAAGACATGTGAGTGAGGTCTTCAGTTGAACATTCGAGAGTGCAGCCACCATATATTTAGACCTCACCACATCTACCAACGACCAGTATTTCCAACTAACCACCACTGCTACTACCACGACAGTCAGGGATGGCAAATTTTGAGAAAAGGAGTGTTGGACAAATCTTGATGTCCAAATGAAGGTGTCCAGAGGATAAGAGGAATAAAGTAAATTCCTACGAGATGAGTTGCTATGGGAAGTATTGCAGCAATTACTAGTGACGTCATCATTTTTGGCAGGAAAAAAAGTTCGGAAGACCTGTGTTTCTAATGAGCGTGTGAGGTAACTAAAACGAAGGTTTAAGCCTGTTAATTGCAACAGTACCTTACTTATCTGCACAACTTGAAGTTGAAATAGCAATTCTTGACATTGCTTTTGCAAAAAAGCTAATCTAAAATTTTCCTACCTAAGTTGAGAGGGTTCTTCTGAACTTTAAAATTAGGAATGCCCTTACTTTGAATAACAAGATGGCCAGAGGAGATTGGTTCCTGGGGCAACTAAACAAAAACGAATAATTTGTTTAATTGAAGGCTTCCAATTTCTCCATTTGTTTTCAAATTACTTTGCAATACTTCTTAACATACATTAACCATGCCATTGCCCATAAATGCAACATTTTTCGAAAATCTGACCCTTGAAAACTGAGATTTTTTTTTTGGCAAGCCTACACTGCTAATGGCAGCAGGTCCGTAGAACAGATTGGTGGAGTTGGGTACTTGAAGGATGTCCGGTAAAAAAAAGAAATTTGAGGGCTTAAAACTAAAATTATGGGTTGAAAGACACCTTTAATTGAATCCATGAAACCAGGAATGGCTAATTTTGGTTGTCTGTAATAGAAAAATGTGCTATTCCATTCCTCTTATAATCAATAGTGGAAACACAATAACTGAATATTTAATTTTAAGTTCATAACTATTGCACCAAATTTGAGTCATCATAGACACTTCTTTTAGGGCCTAATGATTACCTACCATATCCAAGAACACTTGAATGATAGTGGACAAAATTGTTCCAAAAAAGAATGCCCACCCTGATTGCCGTACATGTTCTTGCAATCCTGCGTGAGTCAAATGGAACGAACAATTTCGAGGAGGCAGGAAAAAAGCTAAAACCAATTAACGTTATCGGTAGAAAGAAAGAGAGACACCAAGCAAGACTCCCAACTTGGTCTACGAGCAACAGCCAATACCACCATCGAATATGGCACACAGTATCATCATCTTCATCATCATCTTCAGGATCTTAGTTGAACAGACTTTCTCTCTCGCTCTCTCTTTCCCTGACTTATCTACTTTCTCAAATGTATACTTCACATTACTCACACAGAGTCTTGGTATTGGGGTTAAAGTTCCGACTTCTGCCATATCAAGAGCATGGAACCTTCTCATCAGTGGTCCAGGTCTCATTCTCATCAATGTGTGCCTCGTTCCATTTTCAACGAAGAGCCTTTGAAGGCGTGAAGAGGGGAAAAGGATCCAATGGACACATTGGCTCTCCTATATCAACATCTAGCTCAAGGCACAGAGATAGAAAACCCACCACGCTACTTTGGAACGTCTCCCAAAATCTTTGATTACTGGAGATAAAACGAAAGCGAGGAAGATCCCACGATGGAGGTCAAATTTTAAAACCTGTGTCCAAAGATGACATTCCCATCCCCCCAAAAAGGAAGTCATGAATACCATTTACTGTTCCTTTCCCAATCAAATCCACTTTTAAAGAACGAGGATGTTGTGTTTCAAGAGACCTCTTTTTCCCCTCGAAAGCTCCTCTATTCATCCGTCAATTATCTTTGGAACACAGAAGTTCGCCTGGATTGGACCGATCTTGTTCCCCTCCACTTGAGACAACAAGCCCTGGCCTCTATCTATGTCGGCCAAATATCACTTACAGAGGATGAAAGGTTATCCCGAATCATCATCATTGTCCTGGTTTTACATTGGAGGATTGTGTATCCAATACCTGGTGAATGGTATTTCCAATGGTCTATTACAGCTTTACCATAACAACACAGTTGTCCACAGTGTTTTTTCCTCGTTGCCACAGAAGTGTAGAAAAGTAAACATGGACGAGAGACCTCGATACGCTGTTCCAGGGAACATGGGGAAAAATGATTGTGATTGAAACAGAATACTTTTGTCAATATTGGTGTAGTAACAAACACCACTTCAGACTGCATTACCTGGAGAAAACAAACATGGAGAGAGGAAATTCCTATGCAACCAACAACCGAATGTGAAATCATGCTTGGTTTAGAACTGCATCTACAAATAATGGTTGTGAGGCGACAATGGAACCACTACTGGAATATCTTCCATTGTCATGGCAACCGTAGGAATGGTTGGTAGAAATGGACCCATTTTTGATCTCCCGAGGTACGAGAGCAACTTGGAAGTGTGTATCAATATTTCAACCTTCCAAATGTTCCAAACTTCCAATCAACCAAAGTAGGCAACTTTCGGAAAACTTTTCAGTTGATAACTTTTCCAACCAGAGCGTTTCAGCATTGTGGTAAATGGTAAATATTCGGGAACTCACCTTGAAATGAATCAATATCACGCTGTTCAAGAGAGTTGATATGGCATAGAACACGCCCACATTCAATCCATACGTAATAAGTAGAAGCACATAGTTTCCATTGGTCATGAGTCGTTTGATGGAGCCTTTATAATCATCTTGTTCTACTTGAAGACACACCCCATCTGTCACTCCCTCTCTTTGATGCCAAAGGATCTCTTGGGCCCGACTTGGTGGAGTGGGTGGGGCATCTTTAAAAACTGGAAAGAAATCGAAAGATAAACAAGTATCCTCTCAAATCCAGAGTCCAAAGTCGCCTCTCAATATGTGTCAAGAAGAACTAGTAAGCAACTCTCGAGTCCATTAAGCCATGTCTAGCTTAAGGATTTGCACAAGGCTCTTTTTCCCCTCAACATCTTCGATGAAGGTCCAATCCGTAGGGAGTGGGAAAAAGGCGGGAAAATCTGTCAACAACAGACACAACGAGAAAACCTGATGGTTCATCGTGGAGGCAACAGCGTATATACAAACACTTCAGAGTGAGAACCAAGGGAACCACGAGGATGGTTGTGTATTGAATGTACGAGTACGTTTAGGGTGTGCCACATAAAACCGGACTAAGAAAATTGCAAATTCAACAAAACAACCCAATTTAATCTAACCGTTATTAAACAAATCGTATACCTTATCAACGATGTTCATTTTTTTAAATTATTATTATACTATTTTCATCGATGTTTATCATTAATTGAATTAGATTAGTAGATTATTCCGTTTAGTATCTCTGTTTGTTAATGATTTGAGATGTTTCACAATTAATGAGCGGAAAATTTGCCGCCTTAATCCTGAGGAATTCTGTCTCATGTAATCTGAATGATTGCTCCTATGGAGGCCAAAGAAATTTTTATTTTTACCTCCCATCTTCCTCATCAGAATTTATTTCATTAAAAAATCGTAGGATTGAGCCCAAGCATGGATCGTGTATAAGGTGCAGTATGGTTTCAAAAGACACAGGGTTGGCCCCACTGGAATGGAGAACCTCGCAAATGAAGTTATTAGGCAAAAGTATTGTACATATCATTTGTCAAAAATTCTTCAGAAACCAATGATTTTTCCTGGTCCAATTTTGATTGGCGCACCCTGTAGTAGAAGTAGTAGTACTAATAGTAGTTGGATATGGGTGACAGCTCCATAACCTCTCTTTTCCAAAGTAAGGAACGGAGAAAGTCTGGTGGTAAAGCAACTCAAAGACACACTTGTGAGACCCAATACGGAGAGCGAAAAGCCGACAAGGACTACCATGTTGACACTTAAAACACATACAAGTGGAAAAACAACTCAAATCCCTCAATTTTCGGATTGGACTCCATGTTCGAAAACACTCCTCAAACGAACTTGGGCTCGTTTGGTGGAGTGAAAAAATTGCATACATACTTTGGTTTTGAGCGTGAAAAGTTTCGTAATGATTTGTGAAAGTGGTAAAATGCCAACTCGTGATGCAATCTATTCCAACTCTCAGATTTGAGAGATTTTCCGTTTTGCAACCTTTTATGAAGAATGTAATTAGCTTGCTTCCCCCTTTTATCCCATGAGATATTTGTCAAAAGTGAAAAGGAAGATAAAAATGTGAAGTATTGATAAAGGAGCTTTCAGGAACATGCGCTAAATTGACGAGGTGGAATCTTATTGAGTCACATTGACTGCGTGCAAATGTGTCACATGAAAAAATACCTTTTATCCGATCTCCAAAACATTGTTTAAAAAGATTGCATGGTGTTCGATGCTTTTATGAAGTCAATATCTAGCCAGCTTAATAGTATTTTGTGTTTTATGTAGGTACTTCTAAACGGTATTTTTCAGATCTTGCAATGTATAATGAGATATCAAACAACTAATTTACTGAGTTGACGCGATTTGGACTTTATAAGAGGTTAAAAGCCATTATAATTCAGAAATCATGCAATGCAAATTTCCTGAACACGTTTGTGAGATAAGGAACAAATCTGAATGAGGCGAGCATCCAATATGAGTGGCCTCTCAGTTTTATTGTGGCACTAATGTTAATTAACAATACACCATCTGTGGCACCATCTTCGAGATTGTGATAATAAGCATAGTAGTCTAAAAAGTTTTCTCACCAGGCAATAATTAACAATCAACACAATTTGATCCAGACTTTTACCATTGTCCATCCTTTCCAATTTCTTATTTATATGGTTTTGAAAATATGAGATATCGTTGGTTACTGCTGTCAAAGTAGCAATGCCATCACTTGAGGCTTAATGTAATTTATAAAACTTCCTTTGTTACCCCTAAATTGGCTAATCTGATTGGAACCTGTCAGCTCTCAAGATGTCAGATCCAATCGAAAGGTAAGCTTACGTAGTATGGCTAGCATCAGTAACTCAGCAGCACAGAAATAAGATCTCTCATGTCTTCTTCCCTTCGTTTGGCAGTTTGGTTGTTGGTTGTTGGTCACTCTCTCTCTTTCTCTCGCTTCTGGTTCTCTGTCACAAAATGGGAGCAAATCCTGTCCTTGAGCGAGATTGGAAAACGGGAAAGCGAACCTTTCGAGGTGTACCTAACTTGGGGTATAATAGACTACCCGAGTTCTCTATACGCCATATCTCAATAATGGGAAAGAAATGCCAAGAATTTTTATTACAAAATGTCAAAAACAACAGGCTCACGCCTCCTCTTTTTTCTCGATCCTCGTTGATGTTCCCTCTGAAAAGAGGGGGAACAGGAACAAGCAACAGAATGTAGGACCTCTCTTTCCATGGATCTGATACATGGTTATTATTCTAAAATAATATACCGTTAGCCCATTTACCTTCCCTAAGACACAATTAAAATGCGCTTTTTTAAGATCTTCAAAGCCTTCAGACATGGAACTGTCCAAAAGGAAAGAGGTCCCTTTGGAGGTCAGAAGAAAATAGACTGATACAATTTGAGAATGACGAGCACGAGCAGGGCATCGAGTTTCATAGTGATCTCGTCCTTTGTGACTTCTTACTCCACTTAATACCGATGAGACGAAAAAAACTCAAGAAGAGACTTGTCCAAGAGGAAGCAAGTTCCGAGACCAAATTTGATATTGTACCCGTTGACGAGGGATAACTAAAGCTAGAGCAAACTTGAGCGACAAGACACCGAATTCTTTGTGAACAATTGGTTTTCTCTAAAATGTCTTGTAACTCGCTTGTGTCCACATTCTCAAAGCACAGTGACAAATTGGAGAGGCGTCCTTGGATTTGGATCACGTTCCAACTCGAAATCCGAAGAGATGGAGAATTGGACACACACATATACTCGCACACATCTATCTTTGAATATGCATGTAAATGATGAAATGTGCCTTGATTCAATCACCCGCCCACAGTTCTGGGAACTTGTCAATAACAGGTTCATTTGAGTCGAACATAATTTGAATTCCCCTGGCAAATTTCTTCCTTCTCGAGTGTTCCACTTTATGTGAACGCCTCAAAGAAAAGAGGCTTTCTTTTTTACCCAAAGGCTTGTCTCTTTGTCGAATCTGTCGGAACAAAATTCGATTGAGTTTCCGCCAGCCAAATTTGACTGCTTAGACATCAATGACAGCCCAGGAAAAAAGTTTTAACAAGGAGTTTGAAACTATTCCCCTTCGTTTCTTTCTACTAGCGGCTTTCAAACCGTCACAATTCTCATAAAAAAGTATATCCTGCCTGTGAATTATGATGGGAAATAATTTCCCCTCAAAGAAAAGGGATTAGTCACCAACTTACACACGAGGATAGCCACCAATAACACCGACGTTACCACCGCCACACCCAAGAACATACGGAAGAGATCATCTCCAATCAGAATCACCTCCTCCTCCAAGGCTCTGTTCTTGACCAAGAGCACGGGCAACACGAATCCCAAAGCCACGCCCAACTGAAAATAAGAACCCGATACTGAGATTTGTTCCATGGTTCCAAGGAGTCAAGATCAAGTCTACCTGGTTCCCAAAGACTCCGATGGCACACGCTGAAGAGACCTGATTGGACGGAAACCATGTGGCGGCCAGTTGAGCCGGAATGCCGAGGATGAAGATCTGAGAAATTGCCACGATTGAGTGGCCCGTGAAGAGGATGACGAATTGGTCCCTTCCTGTGGCAAACACTTTGATCCAGCTCCCCAGACAAGTTCCAAGCGATCCCAATATGACGGACCATCGCAGTCCCTGAAAGAAGAATCTTGTGATCAATTATCCTTGAGAGCCAGCACAATCTGCCATCTAAGGGGTTACAGGGGTAAGGGTGCCTTAGCATCCAAACCCAATGGCTTTTTCGTCTGTGTCTTTTAGCGAAGTTGCGAGTTCCGGTAGGTTGGGGACAAAACCCTTATAAAAGATCGATCATTCACTTGGCCAAGAAAGAAGAAGAAAAAAGTGGACGCATACTTTCGCTAATCTGTGGGCTGTATTGCGCACATGGGCAAGTTCTAGTATTATCATTCAATTATCAACCTGAGTGATATATCTCGTGAGCGCGGCCGTGGCTTGATCTCCATGTCTTCATCCTTGGCTTATCCATCTTCATTCATTAGCTCTATGAAATCTATCCCTCGGATGGTTGCGTATAAGAAAAGCAAACGAAACTAGACCCCGAGTATTATCTTGTATGAGCTGTATTAAAACAGAGTATGCGGGGTTTTTTTCATGTGCCTTTCTCTCTCGCACAAAGAAAGTCACATTTCCTTGAACTCCCAAAGGGATACGAGTTTCTCCGGTGAACCCCGGTTCAAGTCTGTTGAACACTATTGGGGTAATGGAAAAACTTTTCATGAATTTTGACGGACGGCTTTTCAGTTCAGGATGAAGTCTTTATAACCGGCGCCAAATCTTCTCCTGGATATCCCAGTAGAAAGATGAAAAAAAACATTTCGAGATCAAACACGAGAAAGCCAAGTTATTGCAGCATGGACAACCTAATTCCTTTCTCCAAGAAGAGACGCAATCGTTCGTTTTCTGTTTCGTCTTGGGTATCAAAAGAGTTACTCAACCTTCATTAAAACGCTGTTCACTTGAGCAAATCTCTTCATCTTAATCCTCGATCATGAGAACGTATCATATTTTCATTTTGAGGGAAAATCTTGGATTTTCTGCTAGGATGCCTCTAATCCTAATGAAGAACCTCCATCTCTTTGATTAGGGACGCAAGATCAGAGTATGGAGTAGGGATCAGTCGAAATTGCGATTGCGACCCATGCAAAAAGGTTTCAATTTTCCATCAAGTGTTTTTTGAACGCTCTGTTGAAAATAAAAATCACAAAATATCCGTCTTAATTGGTGCTTAGATTGTTCTGTTTTTATACTTGAAGACATTTTTTGGGAACAAGAAACGACGTTCATGTTCATTTTGAATTTAAATCTGATCGTTTGTCGACTATTTGCATATCCTGAGGTCATATGATATCTTTCAAAACAACTCTCATCGTTTCCCCCGATTCGCAATTTCCATTTTGCACGAATCTCATTAATTTCCGAGAGGAAGACAAACTCCAAATTCGTCTCTTGCAAGTCGGAATGTGAATCTCCGAGGAAAAGCAATCTTATTGATTGTGGGACAGCCTTCTTCCACATACTCTCTTCCTCTCTGGACACATTCACCAGCTCTCAAACAAAAAAAGTGGTTGGTTGCCCCGGAAAAATGGTGGTTTAGCTTTATCCAAGTTTGGAATCCATTGCTTCTGGCAAGGACATTGAGTTGCTGCTCTCCAGTCTCCATAACACATTCAGGGTGACGATGACAGTCGTTTTAGGAACAATTAAACTCCGGCTTGGTTCTATGTGGAAAGTGGGAAACTTTGAAAAATGGGGACATGAAGAGAGTTGAGCAGAACAAAAAGCCCGGGTTTGTCGTCGACGAGGAATGGCAAGTACGTAGAACGAGCATACATAGGGGAGGACCAACAGTGCTCCAACGTGGAGAAGAACCGGCAACTAGAAGATGGAAGAACTAGTCGCATCAGACCCACAAGAGACACCTCGAAATCCCTGGCGAGATACCGTCTCAGTGCCTTTGTGAGTGAATAGGGTGTGCTTGAGAAAGAGAACCAGTGAAAGGAAGGCAATGTACACAAGGATTCACCTTTGGGGAGGATGGAGGATGGCAAATGGAGGAGGCTGGAACACTGAAGGTCTGGTTAGTTCATTTTTTTCGTAGTTTACTTGAGTAATCTGGCGCGATGCCGCGACCAATATTTTGGGATTTCAATTTAATCTTGATGGAGAACTGGCATTCGTTGCTATGGTTTTCCTGCTCTTGTGTTCTGCCACGAGTTTGAACCAATGGTAGAGCTAGAGAGTAAGTACTTGTTCTTGTGTTCTCTCGAAATCCCACGACTACCTTTGTGTTCCTCACCCGAGCCAACAAAGAGAGTTTTCTATGATAAAAGGAGAATGGAAGTTGCTTTGAAGTTTGATGGCCATCACGCCTTTCTTTCTTTCTTTCGTTCGTTCGTTCTTTCTTCTTTCCATCCTGGTTGGGCAGGAATTCAAAGAAAATTAAATTGCCTGAATGGCTCTCTTTGTGAATTGCGTATGTGCTGGACCCCTTTCAAGCTAACCCTTCCTACCCGCTTTTTTCCCAGATCCCAGAGCTTGTCTAATGTTTCAGAAGAACTCATTTCTCTGATGCCTCAACAAGTCAATTCAAGACAAACCAATCTTCATTCATACTACTACAATCCTAAGATGAAATACCTTCTTCTGTAGGAACCACGAGGCCGGGAAAATCAGGGGAATGTAGGTGACCATGTAAATTATCGAGGTCCAAGACACGGCCAAAGTGCTGACTTGGTAGTATTTCTCCAGGATGTTGGTGATGATGACTAATTGGGTCCATTGGAAGGCATTGGAAGTGGAATACATCACGAACATGGCCAAAATGACCCATCTCAAGGGGTACACGAGAAGCCTGGGCAAAATGGGCTTGGTTTCCACGGAAGGCATAATAGACTCCTTGTTTTCGAGGCCCTTCTGGGCTCCGTTTCGCTCATTTTCAGCCTCGAGATCCTCATAATGAGTTAAAGACGAGGTCATGATTGAATTAGAGAGGAAAAGTTTTCGGAGGGGTTCCAAGTGCAAAAGAAGGGAAGCGCCAGAGAAGGAGGCAAAATCTAGTTACAATTTGTTGTTAGCAAGCAAAGTTTCCCAAGGTAAATAGAGCTCTGGAGGGCGAAGATTGGAATTTTGAGTCTATAAAATGGATGTGGTTGTTTTTGTTACGGCTTGAAAGCAGTTTGGATTTGAAAGCAAGGTCGTTGAAAGCCGTTGAGAAGATCTGTTTCTCGTTTCACGTCACTGGTATTTTTGTCATTTTCTTCGTGGAAGGTCTATCAAGATTGACCTTTGAAAGCGAATGATTCCGTGGAAGAATAGGTTTGGAGGGGAAAGAGCACTTAGTTGAAGGATCTGTGGCCAAATACCTGAAAGAAAGAACATGTATTTGGCTTTTTCAGCATTTAGGGTGACTTGCTTTTCCATAACTTAATCAAATTCATTTCCTTGTGCGTTCCATCCAAATATGTACGTGGAATAGTCTATGTCAATTCTCTCTACTTTAAGAAAATGGAAAGATTGTCCGCTGGAAAATCATCAGAAACCTATCCAGGTGTTTTATCTTTTTAAGCTAGAAAGGCTTGGATCACATTCCAATAAGTAAGGAAAAGAACCCTTAGTAGACATAAAACGATCTTCAAAAACCCTCATAAGAGTTTGATTCGAAACGCTGAGGTGATCCCTTCGTTTTAGAAGAGATCTGGTTAGTTTGATCATCCTTGATGACATGATTGATCCTAAGCTGCACTCAAGCAGGATCCTTCAATCAAGAGAGCTTTGGAACATTTCCCCCGTTGAGACTGAACAATCCATTCTCATCAGAAATTCAACGCAGACAACTTTGAATACTACAAAATATGGCAATTTGTTTTGTCCATTTCAGTGACTCAATGTACTCTACGAAAATACAAGGCTAATCGCATTTTCCCTCCCATTTATTCACGCAATTTGGTTCATACCCTTAAGCGTAAGAATAATTTGACAATACCTACTCAAGTTTAACGTTAAATTGAATTCCCCTTTTTATCTTGAGCTTCGTTACCGCAGAATGAAATTGGGCGCTCAGACTAAAATCTAGACCAGCTTTCACCTTCCATCTCATTATTTATGAATCACCACTTAGTTGAGCTTGATGGCAAGATTTGGCTCCGATAGCCCATTTGACTGCCTCGAAATTTGAACCACATTGTTGGATCTAGATTTTAACCGTTGCACTTATCAATGGAACGGAAAAACTAAATGTCAATCAATTGTTTCATTCACTCTAAATTTCACCCCTATCGTACGACTCCATTAGGTAGTAAAAAATACAGCTGACTTCATTCGCTAATTCCAAACCATCAAGAGCAAAAGACGCTTTGTTTCGTCATCTAACAATCACATCTTCCTAATAAAATCGTATTCTTCTTTCTTGCAAAGAATCTTTACCATCAAATGAACAGTGTTGCCAGATTTTGGGAATTTTTGCAATTTGTGGGATTTTCAAGGTTGAACTTCGTCGGGAATATGTAGGAGCTGATCCTCTAACAGCATTTAAGGCAGGATTGGACAAATTCTTAAATACTATTCCTGACCAACCCACTATACAAGGGTTGTATAGATCTGCCAACAGTAACTCATTGGTAGATCAAATTTCATATAAACATTAATTATTGAAACTATAATACTGATTAACTCTCTT
>CM021322.1:9141863-9159431 GCA_010645155.1 Tigriopus japonicus
GTTGTTTCACAATTGCTCGGAAATGTTGATAATGGCGCCAAAAAGTATATCAGCCAATCACATGTTGTAAATTGTATGACGTCATTGATGCCGGTCTCAACCCTGCCTGTGTCTGTAGGAATTTCGGTCTTGCCGAAATTCTTAGACTTGAATTGAAAACTTAGTTTTCACCATACCAACCAATATTTTTCTTGTAATGAAGCTTACGAAATAAGTTTCGATTTTTAGTCATAAACAGCTTTTGAGAATAGTTTTGGTCTATTTTGGGTAATTTTCATCAAGATTACCTAGCAACACTGCAAATAAAGTGATCACATCCCAACGTGACTTTTGAGTCGAGTCACAGATTCCAGATGAAAAAGGTAATTTTGCCTGAAGATCCACTCAAACGTGGTAGAAATCGTGAGTACCCCCATCACCTCTAACCATGATCGCCCAACCTCCTACCTACCTCAAACACTTTCCACCTCCCACTTTTCCCTTCACCAAGAATCCTTACTAAGGCTTCTTCCTCCATCCAGTACCTCGGTAAGTCTCGATCTCCTGAATGAAAGCGTTGCTGTGGAGATGTGTGTCCCTGGTGATTTGGAACATGGAACGAACTGAGGGCCGAGCCTGTCGTTACTAACTGTTATTACTTGCAGATACGAGAACAGCTCGACAGTAGGGAATTCCATTATCACAAGCGCCTTACTTTTTGCCATTTGAGCAAAAACCTGGTTGGGTATGCTAGTGTTGGAGGGAGCCAACCAAACTCAAGGCTCAAGAGGTCACAATGGTTGCCAGGGTGCAAAATTAAGTAATGAAATTGCCAAACCGAAAGCTCCATTCTTGGGGAACTGTTCGGCAGGAAGCTCGAAAATGGGATCCTGGTCCCAGTAGGCCAACTAATCTGACAATAGGCCCCTTTGAGCTGGTTTTAAACTATCAAGAGGCAACGAGATGCCTCTGACAACGTTAGCAAGCTGCCGGACGTAATCAGTGATGCTAGAATGAAGCGAATCCTGGCTCTTACCTGAATATCATTTTGGCGAAAGTGTTTAGTCAGGCCTCTGGAAACCTATGCAAATGATCAAAGTCACTGAAATGTCCATGTGCTTTGCAGATTCATATTTGGTTTCTCAAATGTTTTTTTTTTCAAAAACAAGCTTTCTTTTAGGCCCAGACCGTCTGCCCAGTTTGAGTGAGCAATGTGCCTGTTCCATGCAAACACATCTTTCCCTGTACTTTCCAACTTCTCATAGAGAAGTGGGGAGAAAATCAGCTGTTGCTCTTTGAATTCGGTGTACTGGGTCCATAAAGAAGATGCGGTAAGTTCGAATCTAGTGCAAGTAAAGGATACTTTAAAGAGTCTAAGGAAAGCGCATCTGAGCTAACATTTCATTACTGGTTATTGATGTTCGGGTCGGGATTATTCATGGTCCTTAAGCATCTTTTCACATGAAGGCTTGTTGTTTTTGCTTTGAGGGCTCAGGAGCACTCTAGTGTATGCAGACCTTCGATTGCCAAATGGATGAGTGATCTTGCTAAAAGCTCAACGTCTCTGGATCAAAACGAGCCAAAAACAAGGAATGAGGACGTGGAACCATCTTGGATTCCCTCTCATAACAATTCTCATGGCTAACTTTGGACCAAAAGTGGCACGAAATTGCGCTTGCTATTAGCGTGAATCGACTAATGATTGATTGTTTATCAACCATTAGTGGCTTTTTCCTAACGCATTTCTATACAATTGCTTAAAATTTTAACAAGAGTTTTTGGACTTAAGCCATAATTACATGCGTTCACTGATACTACAGGCGATTTTAGATTCACAGAATGCAAAAATATGCTTTTTTCAAATTCTATAGGGTGTCAAACAAAACGGAAACCTTCATTCACCTACAATAATCTTCTAGTACTTACTTACTTTCCGAATATTGCGCAAGATATTTGAAACATGACAATTTGTTACGTCACAAGGGTAACAATTAACAACATTAATGTCATAGCTACTGCAAGATAAAGCTCATCGAAATTGAAAACCACAGGTGGTTTATCTAAAGTGGCACGAAATCAGCACAATTCTGTTCTCATTAAAGTATCCGACATTCCTTAGATAACACCTTTCCACCAATTGATATATTACTTACCTGTGTCCTTTGACGATAATAAACCAAAGTTTTTAGACACTACGTTTTTGAGACCTTGTTTCCAAACACTGACAACATTTCCATTAGTTTGCCTTCCAATTGAACACTTGTCAGCAAACATCTGGCTCATATGATTATTAGAATAACAATTGCATTGAAAAATCATTGATTTCAAAAATATAATTGTCAAATTGAAAAAGAAAAAACACAAAGAGTAATGTTTTGTCGAAGATCTCAATCTTTATCAGAAAGGCATCTTTGACAAATCAACACATTTGATTCTGAAAACAGACCTGATTCACGTGGAACAACGACCCTTTTGAAACGGATCCAAGTTTTTGAGTTACCTTTGGCAACAATGTCGACTAGAGAGGATGTATAAATTCCAATTTTCACCATTTCTTCTCAACTGTCACTCTAAATAACACCATGTCCATGTCCAACAAGGCCGCTTCACACACGAACACATCTCATCACATGCACTCGATCGCATCACTCCTCCCCATTTGAAATCGCAGAGCTGCCATAATGTGTGGCAAACTCAGCAGTTAAAATGCTTCTCATGCTTCTGCATTGAACTCGAAATTGAGATCTGGGTTCACTTACGTACGTACGTAATGTGCTGTGAGCTTGGGGTTCTCACACGACAGTAGTGGAACTATTAGGGTTTCTAAATCGAATGTTTTTGGTATTTGGCATGAAACGCCATGTACAGCTTATTCTTTTAATTTATGAAAAATACAATTAACTCTGTATTAAGTGTGTATTCCATCAAGAGAACATCTCGATTCAATGAACAAAGTTGCTGTTATGTATTTCTTTGTCTCTCTATTTAGTGAAACAAATTGTGGTCTCTTTATAAATAGTTGTCATAATTGATACAACTGATAGTGAGTGCATATCTTGATGTGCCTTTGAAGGTGCTAATTTTTTTCACCAAGGAGAGACTTATGCAAACCTTTGAAGGTCACAAGCAAAGGGTTGAGAAAACACGATGTGTTCAAAAACACAAAAAAATCCTTCTTAATCCATTGGAAAATGCTTATAAAAGGTTGCAAACATATTTGCAAGATCCAATTTCCCTTGAAACCCTAAGCCCCAAAGTCAATTTCAATATCATCCATGGCTCAATTGCATTTCCATTGAAAAGAAAAACACCTTGAAATAGATACGGATTGTTTGCTCTTCATTTGATACCCATAACAATCTTCGCACAAAGAGATCGAAAACAATGAGTTTGGCTGGAATCAATTGAAAAAAATGAGGCACAATCTGAAACCGCACATGTAAACGGAAATCATGCATCACCATTTTGATGAGGACCGATTACGATGCTGCCCAGTAAAGAACACGCAATTCTAGGGTACAATTTGCTCAATGTACGCCTCCAAAATGTACTGAATGCAGTACTTAAGAGCATTTCCTCTAGTCGGAATCACAGAAAAATGCTTCAGGGGACACCCAAGTGGCCATAAATCCACTTCGAGGAACGCTTAGCGAAATGTCCAAACCAACCCATTCCTGGTTTTGGTAAATGAACACCCCATTATGTTCTTGATCAGTCATGGTGCCACCGATTAAAAGCACTTCATGCGAATCACGTTGAAGAGAGACACCATAAGCTAATGGAGTAGGGAGAGTTGGTCCAGGTTTCCATTGGTTAAGTTCTTCCACGTAAATCTCGGTGGAATTCAAAAGTTCCCAACCTGTTCCATAACCTCCGGCTACGAAGAGTCGAGGTTGGCCATTTTCATCGGGAATTTGCCCACAAAAATGGCCGTTACGGCCTTTGTTGAGCGGGGCGGGTTCGAGCCACTCTGATTGGGAAGTTGGTCTTGTGAAGAATTTGTTTGAAAATGAATCTGAGACGGATTTCCCTCCAATTAGATGGAGGATAGATGACGACAAAGATGATGAAACGAAGAGACAGTGATCATTGAGCGGAAGAGGCAGATTAAAGGCTCCAGAGGTGAATGTGTCGTGCTATGAATTAAGAAAGAGAAGGCATTAATTCACTTTTCGTTCGCTAATTGGGTGCACTACAAAAGCTTTAAGGCTCGCCATTGACGTCCACCAAAGGTCAGTTGTAATTTGTGAAAACATTGTGGGTACTTAGGTTCACAGTACTTTTGGGTGTTCGTCGTAAGCTTAAGATGGTCACACGAGAAGGCGTTATTGTGATCTTCTTGTAAAGGAGCTAAACCTTAATCTTAGAGATAAGCTATCATATTTTTAAGAAAGAGCTGATGCTTTGATTCTAAGTTGTTATGGTCACTTTTTGTTGGCTTTCATAAGATCGACCTTTCCACTGAAGGATGCTCAAAAATCAAGCTAACTTAAAGCGAGCTGAACACAATCTTCTGCATATTGACTGCTTACGTTTTATCAAGCTTAATGTCAACCAGTTTGTTTGTCAGTAAGCATCCTGATTTTGTCAAAGACGACTCCGAAGCATTGTATTCTATGAACAATTCAATAGAGAAGTTGAATGTTCCCTACAAATGCTCTTTGTTTCTAGTATCTCCATTTTTCATCCTTTTGACCATTTCTATTTTTTTATAGAGAAGTATCTATATTTTGCATTTTCGTATGCCAATTTCTTGAACATAGTTTTCAAATTGACGAATAAGCGCAGGAAGGAGAAGTCAGCAAGGACAAATATTTTCGGCTCCTGATCAGAACTTAATTTTGAAAAATAGTTTTGCCGCGATTATGGCAATCACGATTACAAAGGTCAATCAATATCCGTACTTGTACTTTTGAAATCACTGAGTTGGAAAAGTTCGAAATTCCAAATTTATCGCTTGTCAGGTTCCTGGCGAAACTTTACCGAAACTTTACCGAAAATATATTCGGTCCTTCACTAATAATTACATACCTGCCACATCTCGGAATCAGATCTGAGCCCATCATGACTGGCACCCCCAGTAATCACCCAAGAGTCTGCATCCGTTTGGACCCCAAATGGGAACACTCTCTGAGAAGCCATCGATTGGGATGAAACCCAACCCTCTTGAGGTGACCTCATTTTGAAACATAACCCCGACGGATCTTCCGGTCCTTTTTGACCACCACAAGAGATGACTTCCTGTTTCACTCTGGCAGCCACGCCTCCTTCTACTGACATTGGATATGGATCCAGAGTACAAACTGATTGAGATTGAAAATCCAAAAGTTCCACATGATCAATAATTGAACCGTTGGAGAAGCCAGCAATAATCAACACATTGTCCTTTGAACTGGAGGTTAAAGCTGCTAAAAGCAGAGTATAAATAACCCCGACAAGACTTTCAAACAATGTCATGATGTTCAGGATGAGTTTATGAACTCGACAATCGGAAGATTGTGACAGAAAGTGAGAAGAAGGATTTAGTATACACTAAGACACATTCAAGACGAGATTGAACACAGGGGAGGTTCGATAAAGAAGTTGATGATGATTAGTTGTCAGGGTTTCTCACAATTTATCAATTCAGCAACAAGTTTCTGATCAATGATTAGACAAGGACAAAGCATTTTGTGAAAGCAAGTAGTAACTTCAAGATCAGTTTTAAAAGGTCGATTAAAAACTCTTGACCGATAAGGTTAAGAATACTTAGTTGAAAGAAACTGCACTCTTGTCTTTTTCAACATTAAAAAGGCCTTTTTTGAAGAACTTGAGTAGTTTCATCGCAAATGTGCACAAATCATATTTGAAGTTGACCTAAAGCAGATGGGCACCTTAAAACTTTTTTCTTGTACCTTTTTGCGATTTTCGATTATTCTCACAAACACGTCAACTATGCCCTAAACCCTCTTATTGGAAAGGATTGCTACATTTTACAAACATTGATCTACAACATTAAATGAAAGCCATGAGAATGATCACCAAGGTTGTTAATACTTGTTCAAATGGAGCTGAAAGTTCATTTCCTTAGCGTGTGGTATTTTCATTTTCTATAAGGAATAACAACATCCATTTGTGGAAAATTCACTGAAGCAGTTTTATTGAAAAGCATAGATTTCTTGACAGCCTTTGAAAGTTCACCAAGAGTACACCGAAACGAGTTAAGGAGGTGATAATAAAGATAATAAATAAGAGAATAAAGTGAATCATTCAAAACAAGATTCCACAACAGAAGGGCAAGAACGAGTTGAAAAGAAACTCGTCTGGACAACCAAGCTCAAGAAGATGCATTGTCATTGCCAATCTTTTCAAAATATCCTTTGGGACGAAAACAAGGCCAAAATATAATTCTCTAAAGCGTTTGTTTGTATCCTTGGCAGGTTTTGTTCTGCATTTCCAAGGTAAAGTTTTCTTTCGTTCCATGTTGCATGTCCTCTTTAAAACTTATTACAAAGCCTGATCTCCATTTATTTCTCTTGAACTGATCATGGTCAAATGACCTCAGTGACCCTCAAATTTTGTAGTCAGTCAAGTTTTATCCAAGTAGAACCAGTTCTCCCTTGGGTTGTTTCTATCCAGAGATCGGAAGACATCGAGCAGATAGTACTCCAACATTTGATCTGCATTCGGTAAGATGTATTGACATAAAGAAAGGCATATCCTTATTGTGTCACGTCAGAAAGAGAGAAAGAAAGAAAGAAAAGGTGTCACTGAGGACTATCACATCTTGTCAAGCCTCCTGCACTCGTTGAGAAGCAAGACAAATCGTGTTGGAGGCGTTTTCTTCGTCTTTCCGAGACGAAATCTGCCTATTATTCATCCGTTCTCTCTGATTATTTGTTCGCAGACTTGTTGCCCTCCATTGTGCTTCCAAAGAAGAAAAGGAACGCGAGACTTCCTTCCCCTTCCAAACCTTCCTTGAGGTTGTTGAGCTTCTGAGTGGGGTTTAACAAGCCTTTCTTCTGCTTCCTCATCCTTTGCTTTGGCCTTCTTTTCATGGATTAATTTTCCCCGGCAAGACGAGAAAGAAAGAAGACGAAAAAGGAACTGAACAGAAGAATGACATCAAAGCAAGGGGCGAAATTTCAATTGTGGGCTCAAGGAGCAGGAGACCGAGATGAAATCCCTCAATTTGGAGAGCAAATGAAGGATGAATTCAGTTTGGCTTTTCACGAGATTGTGTTTTGCAATCAGGGATCCTATGGCGTGTGCCCCAAAAGGGTCGTTCAATACAAGTAAGTGTAAAAATAGCTTAGATTCTTGAAACAGGTTTGAGGGATGGAGCAAAGACAAGTCTGACAGGTTGGAACATTGGTTACTAGATAGTACTACAAGCGTACTATTATGGCACTACCCACCTATTTGGCAGCAGTGAGTCTCTCGCTTTCCCGGTAAAGTTACTTATGTTCCAGTATACGATACCCTAGAGAGCTGTCTAAAGATCCTCGCCACTGTGGAACGAGTTTCAAAGTTTTGGCCGTATCCTGAAACTGTGCCAACAAACTTAAGCAAGCAAGTAGGCAATGATGATCCACTAGGTTCCAACTTTCATCTTTGGACTTCCGTCGCCTCTATTATTATTACTCCTCCTCGTACAATGTAACTACCTTCACACTGCCACTACTTGATCTTGTTGTTTTAAAAAGGAAGTAGCGAGCTCTATCAGCAACAGCTTTTCCATTGTTCCATGGAACACTTGGTAAATGAGAAGCCAAAGCCAGCAAATTAGGGGCTCTGACAAAATAACAAAATTTGCTCCCGTTATTTTGTCTCACAAAGAGGGGGTTAAATTTCAGACTTGTTTTGGTAATGATCTATTTTATCCAGGATTTTCGCCCAAATCCGACCACATTGATAAGATTGAGAGTTAGACTTTTGAGTTCAATTAGAGCCTGTTTCTCGAGGAACAAGTTTTGGAACCAAGATGTGTTCTTGGCCTTGGAGAAACCAGCTTTTACGAGAAAGAAAGACTTGAAAGAAGACGAAAGCGAGAAAGATCTCCCAACCAACACCACACCTGCGGCTGTCTTTGTATGTGCAAAGAAATATTTGCAAAGAAATGTGTTTTTTTGGAATTTGGTCCTCCAGTTTCCCTGGTTGGAAATGCAATAGAAGCCAACCATGCCGGATCTTTTTGCATTATACCCACATGCTTGAGGCACTTTTGCCTGCCATGAGAAGATCCTTTCCAGGTCTTTCTTTCTCTATGTCGCCCTTTTGTAAGGATGTGAGAGTATGAGGACTTTTGAGCTTCCAGGCTCGGTATTATTAATCAAATCATGTTCTCAGATATCTCAGACAAGCCTCAAGAATCAGACTAATGGTATGTGGTGGTCGCACTCTCAAGCTGCGATCTAGTCAACACTTGTTATGTATTCCAGACACGACCTGGTTGACGAAATGGAGGCATCTCCTGACTATTGGTTTCGAAAGGTTTTCTCGGCCAAGAGTGATGAAGCTCGGAGGCAATTGGCCAACTTCCTTGGGGCTGACCCTGACCACATTGTGTTTGTTCCCAATGCCACCACGGGTGTGAATACGGTCCTCAAGAGTCTCCAACTTCAACCTGAGGAAGAGATCCTCCACAACAATCACACATATTTGGCCGTCAAGAACACGGTGGATGCCACGGTGACCAAATATGATGCCGACATTCTATCCCTGGACCTCACTTTCCCCATCGAAAGTGAGGAGGAAATTGTGGATCTCTATGCTCAGGTGAGTGGATCATCTTCTCATTAGAAAGCGAGCCTCGCCTGTATTTCCCACTTTGATCTTGATGGCCACACTTGTTTTTAATGGGAGAATGATGTTTTCTACTGATTAGGTTTGTCAAAGGAACCGTTCTATTCGTTTGGCAGTAGTGGACCACATCAGCAGTCCTTCAGGGATCCAATTTCCCATCAAGAGGATCGCAGAAGAGCTCCATAAGTATGGAGTGCTCGTCATGGTGGATGGAGCTCATGCTCCTGGTCAAATCCCGTTGAACATGAATGAATTGGCCGAGGCAGGGATTGATTTCTACACGGGAAATCTCCACAAATGGCTATTCACCCCTCGAGGATGCGGGTTCCTTTGGGTTCATCCTCGACATCACCCCGTGATCAGACCTTTGGTCACCAGTAACATCTACAAAAAGTCGTTTGTCGAGGACTTTAAACTGGCGGTAAGTTTTGGATTTTTGGCATGAGTTCGTGTTTGTTCCACTTTGACTAGCTTCATGTCAGCAGCAGCTCTTTCCACATGATACATTGGACAGGAGCGAACACATTATCCAATATTGAACTTCATTAAGACGGTCCTCTCCCGTTTTCACTAAAGCCGTCTTCTGACACTTCAAATCTGGGGATTGAGCTAGTTATTGCAGGTTCTCTTGAATTATGAACAACATTTTGAACTTGATCCTTCTGGTAGTAGAATAATAACATTATTTTAACTGTTTTAGTTGAGGGGGTTAGAGTCAATTGATAGATAGCTGGCACACCGGTTGAATATTTGAACTGGGTTTATTTCCTCTTTGTTGGAGATTGCTTGGAAGAAAGCCCTCTGGAAAAAAGCCTTGCCAACAAAACGGTCTCTGGGAACAGGATTTGGCATTTTAATACTCTTCTGGAGATTTTGGAAAATGGTCCTTTGATGTCACGTTATTCAATTGAACAACGGGAAAATGGAATTTGTAAATATACACACACATAAGATACTTGTTTGGCGTGTTCATTGAATACTTATAAAGACTTCATTGTTTGCTTTGAAAACCACTTTGGATGATATGAACAATCTTGGTGACACGTTGATGACGAAAGAGCAATCACAAGACTTTGAAGAATGGTTGATGGATCTACTCTATTTCATTCAACTTAGTTGATGTGATAGAACAAAGCTCTACGTAGTTTATAAAAGCTTTCCATTCTACTTCTCCCTGAGGGCATTTCAGGTTTATTTCAAGGTATAACTAGCTTTTAACATACAAATTGGAGAAGGTATTTGAACATTTAGGCGGAAAAGTGCAGTACATTCCAAGCAAAAATGATGAGATCCACTGACTGAAGAAGATTGAATCGTGATGTGCTCCAAAGGAGGCAATCCCAAGACTGCAAATGCACATTATTTTGTGCCAAAACAATGTATGAGCAAAGGATTAGTTCCATGTTTCATTTTTTTACTTTCTCAAGATCCGGGAAAGCAACTTTTGAAACCATTCTTAGTTACAGAGGTACGAAACCGATTCAGGACTTCAAGAAACATGCTCTGGTACCTTTTAAATGTAAGGAAATAAGTATCGGCACGAAATAACCATTTTATGACTACACTGGATCAGAAAGAGACAAGGAGACATAAATCATTATCCTATTTTTCTAATACCATGGCACTTTAAGTATAAGTATTAAAATGGCAAAATGTTTAAAGTAAGTAATAAACCAAAATTAGAATTGTTATGTACATCTTCTTTTTGCACGATTATCGCTCCATGTGAAGAACAGCCCCGGTCAACAAATAATTTTACTGTTCTTTAGAGGCCATATTTGACATTTAATCCAAACCATTTTATCTTGAAGCTGTATTTTTTATCTTAATATCAAAAAAAAAACCAAGGCAAACTGAAAATCTGGTTCATTTTCCTTGATCGGTGACATTTCATCAAAAAGTAGCTTTCAATGAATATCGATTTCAGCCCTTGAACCTTAACAAGTGGAATATTTCTCTGGAAACTAGCTCTTTGACAACCATTTGGAAACGCACATAAATAAATACCTTGACCATTGATTAACATAGAAAAACCTTCGTAAACCCCAAGAGTATTCTTTTTGTTGTCCAAAAGAGACAGAAATTCCTCAAGCGAAAATGCACTCGGTGTCGTTCTCTGTCCTGAAGGCATTGGTAACTCTCCCAAGTACACAACGACTCTTTGGAATGTTTTCGAAATGTCAAGTGGGATAAATTAAATTCCAACATCTATTCACAGCCACGATTGTGTGACACATTTCTGCCTCGAAGATTCGACTTGATGTCGCGTGTCCGTGTGAGCAGTATACGAAATGTATGTATGTGTGTGAGTGTGCCATCTTGAGTGTGTTGAATTGTTCCATTTAGGGGACAGAATGGAATTTCCCATTCAAGAGTCAACTCGGTGGTCCAGTTGTTGCTGTTGTAGTTTAAGTAGTATTTAGGGACCATGGTTACTCTTGATATGCTTCATTAGCACCAGTGGGTAATGGCAAAAACAGATACTTATGTAAGGCACTTAAATGTCGGTTAAAGCTAGCTGTTATGGTTGGAACCGTGTTATTTGGTGTTTTCTGCGTCAAGATAGGATCATGTAAAATGCATACTTCCCTCAAGCCAAGAAGGTCTGGGGAGAGACTTGACTAACTCGACGAGCTCATAACATTGAAGAGTACTGCCAAAGGCTACAGGGTGATCCGAAATTATCACACTAGTTCGTCGTTTAATCAGCTCTCGCAAGGGAAAACGGAAATGTTGTATCTCCGCGTTTTCTAATTTCTTTGATTTTTTATTTTGTCTTTCTTTGGATCTTGAGGTTGCATTTTTGGAGGCGAGATTGATTTTCCAACATACAGTATAGTTTATTTGTTGCTTTGTTGAAAACCTATGTATTGTAAGCCCTATATAGATTCTTTTTTGGGTTTGTGGTGAAGCTTGATTCGTCGTTATTGTCGGAAGCATAAAATGTTGTTGGTTTCACCCGCTTCTGAAAAGTTACATGCTGAAGATTATGAATGTTTGACAATAAGGTAATGAAGTTTTAGAAAGAAACTGGCCCATTGTCAAAAATGAAATTTATTATCTGATCTTAAGGGGTATAAACTTATGACGGATGAATGTTTATGTCAAAATGGAAATTTTTATTGGCATTTGCTAATTGAATCTATTCATATGTAAACAATTAACTTTTTGCTACTTTTGATAACAAGGACTGACAAAACCTTGTTTTTTGATCAAAATAAAATAAGATGAAAAACCAATAAATCAAGAAAAATAAGTTTCGACCCGACAACGCCTCAAGTATGGGTTTATTTTCTATTTGAGTTTTATAAGCCACTAGATGGCTACTATTTGTCATTTTTAGTAGTTTTTTGAAGACTCAGTTTTTTAACCAGAAATCTGTACCTTTAATAATGTTGTTTTGCACTTAAAATCAAACAAATCCAAAGAAAAATTGTGGCTGCAAATCACAAACTTATTCTAAAATAATTCTTATTTTTTTTAGTAAAAAGATTATAGGGTCACCATGTACTGGAATTATTATTTTGTACTACTCTCCCTCGAGTTCATGTTTGGAAGTGACATCCTACACAAACCCTTGACATGACAACTATATTATGGAGAGCGTGCCCTAAAATGAGCACTCTCACTAAAAGCGACTTGTTTTATGCTGCAGACCTGAGACATGTTTTAACACTCGGTTGACAGTTCGAACAATTCCCTAGATTTTGAACTACGTACATCAGGCATTTTTCTCAATTTGCTTCCATTTCTGACAGAGAAACCCTGGATTAGGACTGATCAAGAAGGACTTCCAGCTTAAGTGCAAATAGATCCCTTCCCAATATTAAAAAGAATCATCATCATCATTAATCATCAAAAGATCGATTGCAAATGGTTTTGAAAAATAGTGAGTTAGTACCGAGTTGAATACTCCATATCGCATTGAACTTCACTTCCAAGGAGAGATTAAAGCCTTAATATAAGCATCTTTAGGTCTAATCAGAGATAGAACATTCTGGAAGCTCCAAAACTACGTTTTATTCTAAATCGAATTGAAAGATAAGTCTTCTATTTGATGATTGGCATTCGTGGAGAGAGTCATAACATGACCCCCAGATTCTCGAGTATTTTGGTGTCTTGTAACCTTTTTTAACATGATAATTTTTTTCGTCATGAGAGCCTTTTTCAATGTAAACATATATCTTTGGGAGAAAAGAGATCTAGTCAAGTATGTTTTCGTGAAAATCCCGAAGCCTCCCCTTGGTCTTTTACCAGGTAAGAAAGGATCAGCTCGAATTGTGATTGGTGACACAAACAAGGACTTGTTATTCTAGATTTCTTGTCAAGTGGGCCAGTGTAGAATCTTTGGAATGTGAGTAATGTCACGAACAAGGGACGAAAGGGGCCACTTCAGCCATTGTCGATGGATACTATCAAGTTTCTCACCAGATGATATATCGCCGGAAACAACCGCTAACATCCCTAGAGATTGCAAAGGCCGCCATCACTCACGAATGCTATCCTTGGACACATCCCAATCTGAGAGCATCGTTCTTTCATCTAACTACCATCATCAGTAGCATCTTCTTGGCCTTCGTCTTGGTCGATCGATGATGTGTCTGTGTTCACGCCACAATGACCGTGTCAGAAAGCGATGTAATTAGAAACTGGTTCCTGTATGTGTACATTGTACACTACCTAAAAGGCAATAAGCAAGGCTCTAAAAGGGCCTTGAGAGAGCATTGAAGGACCACTCGCGTCAGCTCAGCCGTGCTTTCAATACTGGGGGCCACGTGGATTCCCAATGGAGATCCATCTGGAGCTTCAGGTCCACTCTGCACTCACTTTCCTGGGTTGCCTTGAAGCCTCTTTCTCGTTGGTTGTCCATTTCGGATCCCCCATTCTCCAATGTTCCCTTGAACGAAGAACGAGGAAGAGGGACAGAGGCCGTTCGAGAGCTTCGAAATCCTGCCTGACCACTCAACAAATCTCGTGGGAATATTGGCCTTCCCAAATGTATAGAATGGACTTGGAGGAGGGGAGATCGGGTATACATACTACGTACTACATATGTGTGAGGGTGTGTGCGGCTCTTCAGGCCTGAAATAAGTCAAATTGGCCATGAATTAGCTGTTGATTGATGTGAAGGAAACTCGAGTTGGAGAGGCAAATTTGGAGTCTGCTGAGATTCCCATCTGAATGGGGAACAAATATCCGATACAAAGCCTTCACTAAAGTAGCAGCAACCCCCACCTTTGATCGCCGTTGTGGATAATTAACATGGGCAGTAAATTGGACTGACAGGTTGCCTCCTTGCCAATTAGCTTGTCATACGCTAATTGGAGAGAATAGGTGGGGGGAGGGCTAAAGGAGGCCTTTAGTGATCAAAGCCAAGTTGTATTAAGTTATCGTTTAGGTTTGTTAGGCAATTTCGAGCATTGGTGACTGTGATCGCACGCTGAAAGTCCAATTATTTCCCTAACAATACCGGATATCCATAATCCCATATTAGTCATAACTTGAGTAAGAAGTCGGAGCTCATGATGGTTCAGTGGCATTGCTCACTAAACGTAAATGTACTACTACTATTTATTCCCTCTTCATCCTCTGGAACAACAACATCCATGAATGTGCATCTAAGAAGTAGTAGATGTAGTGGTTGGAATGAAAGTATAAAAGTACTGAAGCGGCTATGGTGGAAACGTACAGTTTCTAGTACGTTCATACAGTCATATTGCATTATAACAGAGAAGTAATGTGGATAGTCAGCAGGGTATTAGCACTCCCAAAGCCGATCTACAGAAGAAATAGAACAAAAGAGAACGAGCAACTTAGCGATCCCCACTCTAGAAGATGGAAACAGGGGGAGAGACAGGATGAGGATAACGCCTGATTAAGAGGCTGCCTCGAATCGACATTGAACATGAGGTTAATAACATTGCTTTTCTTGAGAATGTGTATATCTCTCTCTCAAAAGATCTTGTGTTTTTTTGTCCCTCTAGGGTACCGATGACTACAGCAACTATTTGGCCTCCGAGGCTGCCCTCGCATTCTTTAATGCATTGGGAGGTTTCGAGCGCATTCACAGTTATGTTGTGCCATTATTGGAATGGGCCCGAGACATGATTGGAGAAGCCCTTGGGACGATGAAGCTGCCAATTCCAGCCTCCATGGAGTCACCTTATCTCAAAGTCGTTGGTACGACCATGACCAATTATTTGACAGTTCCTGTAAATCAATTTGTATTTCTTATGAAAAGGTCTCCCCAATCTTCCTGATGGACGTGAAAATTGCTTTGATACCGCCGAGCAACTCATTAAAGAAATCATGGTGGAACACAACGTGGTGATCCAAGTGGCTTGCTTCCAAGGGCAACTTTGGACTCGCATCTCGGGCAGTATATACAGTACCAAGGAAGATTTCTTCAAACTTCGGGATGCTCTCAAGAGCAAGTTTAATGTGAAATAATCCTGATCAATCACAAAATTTTAGGCCTGGCTTTGAATTGATGATAATATTAAAGCTTGTTCCATATCTCTTATGCCGTTGTGGACTATCAGAGGCTCTGAGTAAGTTTTCCTCCCCAGGGATCCCAAGATGATGAGCCTTCTCTAAATAGTAATATCCTCTCTGTCTACGTAGTCCTCTCTCATTTGCTCTCCAGCTCTCTCAGGATGAATCCCTCTAGGGTAATATCTTTTTGTTCAATCAGTGCTATTCAAACAGACGAGGGCACAATTCTCTGAATTTTTTCCTTCTTCTCCTCCTCCTCTTCTTCTTTAGTAGCTTTCCATTTACTATATATATAGGAAATGCCTCCTTGACTCAGAGAGGCAATCAAGCAGCAAAGTTGAAGATATATATCAAGCCCTTCTGAAAGAGAGGAAGTCGAACAAACATGGATCTAGTCTCTTCGAGGTCAACCCAAGATTCAACCTGACCGAAAGAAAATTTTCAAAATTCAACACAGTTCCTGCTTTCGAGCAAAATTAATGTGACTCAGGAACGCTTCTCGAGATCTTCCATAGTCTTGGTCGAGATGCGAAGCTGAACTTGAGTGCTGATATTAGATGGAGACAAATGGAGGAGGAAATGGGGCAAAGACAGCTTTGATGTCAGTTTGAAGAGGATGGCGCTTTTTTATTTGAAACTTGGAGCTTCACCTCTGGAAGCAAAACTTTTCCCTCATCCTCACAATGATCAATATGATTGGTATTATTCTACATCGTTGGTCTTGTATGACCTTGGCCGTTTCTCCCTTTGGAAATTTGGACATCTATGAGGATTGAGAACGATCAATCGCCAGTTCGTGGAAGGTCTCTTTCCTTAGAGTTACGTACTCACTCTCCATAAAGTGCTGGGAACACGTGGAAATCGAGTGGTTTTTGTCTGCCATAAAATGTCGGGTTAATGTCCATCCAATTTGTCAAGTTGAATAGAACTCAATCGCCACAAGGGGGAAGGAAATGCTGGTTCAATGACAACATAAAATCTCAGGACCCAGTTTCATTCCTTAGCAGAGGTCAGTTTTTTAAGCATACTACCTCGGTGGTTGTAACTTAGCCCCCAATTATGAGGATTGGGGTTTGCAGTGCTGCCTTTCTTGACTTAGAGTTTACGTCTTTTGCCTTTCAAAAAATCTGGTTGTGGCACAGATATTGATAGATACGGCACGCTGGACCAGCCTCCCTATCGTTTTGTAGGCCACTTTAGAAGTTGACCTGAACTGCTCTGTCGCAATATGCTCTACCAAGCAAGGTCGTTTTTCTTAGTACAACCTTGACTATGTCCACATTGATGAGTTGAAGCACATGACAATAAGAATAACTTGAATAACTGCATATCAAGTTCAATATCTTAGCAAATTACTTTATATTTCAGTCTGAAATGTTGTTGCCTCTCTAAAGTTGGTCATTTTTGCGAATCATGAACAAGTTATCGGAGAAATTAAGACTTAAGTGTCATTCCACGTTATTCCTGTACTGCATTTTGGACATCCTCAGGGGGAACTTCTAGTATTCTGGCAACCTTTGTTCAGCTTTCTGTGATAATTGTCCTCCAAAATAGGCAAGTATCTCGCATCTGGAGGTATCTGTGGGCTGTGGTAAGCTTTCTAACCCAAAAATTAACCAAGGGCCAATATTGCAGTACTTACGCAAAAGTTGAACTTGAAACACATCAAAAGTAAGTATGGTGTTCAGTAACTTTTTGGAATAGTTGAGTTGTTTGATTCAATATACCTTGTTCATTGATAACTTACTTGTCACTCTGCAAACTGTAAAAGCTACTCCATAAGTATCTTTCAACGCAAATGACTTGCATGAGAAGAAACGTTTTGTTAAAAGCAAGCTAACTCATAAGCCAAGCTTGTTTGTAAGTGTAGCATTTAGAGAAAATAAAAAAAATAATTAAAAAATGGAGTCAAAAAATGGCAGGACTGTCAACTTGAAACCTTGCAGGAGGAGAAGCCATTGTCGTCATTTTGTATGCCTTATTTGCAGCTGATACTGGCCAAAGTTGCCCATAAGTTGCGCATAAAAACAAATATAAGCGAAGACTATCATAACAACTTTCTCATGCAAGTGGAAGATCATAGTACAAACATCAGTGCATTGGACTTATTTGGGCAAGTTTTAACTAGCCGCTGACCCTGTTTTTTTGACCCTTTACCCTTTCTGACCACAATGAAATTCCACGACCAGCCTGCTCCAGTATCTCCACTCTATAGAACTCTATGCTCAAAACACCTAACTTCAGACCCCTTTCCATCCTAAAAAGAAGGAAACTCGCCTTTGGTCATTTGAACAGCAACAACATCTTTCA
>CM021322.1:9193598-9244318 GCA_010645155.1 Tigriopus japonicus
CCATGAGGTCAATGAACAATCACGAGTCCAAAAGAAACTCAATTCATGATCTCTTCATTTTTAATCTAGGATCCATGAATTCTCTAGACGTTTGCTTTTGTTATTCCTTGAATTGGGAAACACAAATCTATCACTAATAGTATTTAGAAATCACTCCGAGTGACGCAGGTTTCCAATGAACAAAATCGTCATACAAAACAAGCTCATCTGTGTTCCATTGTGACTCATTCGTCGGCTTATTGCTCGAAATGGAACTTGAGTCACGAGTAAGGTCGAAAATCCCATTAGCTACTCAGACCATTCATTCATGATGGTTCCCAAATCTGACGAAGACCTTCACGGGGGCGCTTCAACGTGACCTACTCCAAGTTTCTCCTTGGTTTGGGGGATTTGTGCCCTGCAGTGGCTCAGTGTAGGGAGAACTGGCGACGTCCTTCTCTGGCCTTCTCCAGCCTTCGTTGGCCTTCAAACGTTTTAGAGCGTGGAACTCAGCTGACTCTCTCTTCAAGGCTTTCTTATTGGAACATTTTCCAAGGTCTCTCTTTCATATCTTGCCCCACATAGTAACAATGTCTTTGAACCTTAGGTAACCACTTAACCGAGAAAGCAGAATATTATTGTGAGGTTTCATGTAGGCCCCCAAATGAATGAAGGCCTCGTCTTTGTTTGAAGTAGAAGTTTTTTCAATCAAACTAAGCCATATGTTTGAGGGTTGTAACGAGACTTTGCCCTGTTTCATTTACAAAATCTGGTTTTACAAGACAAAAATGACGGACAGATTTTTAGCTCCAAGATGAAACATGTGGGGTCTAAACTTTCTCCTTGGTGTTTTTTATCCAAGTAAACAACAATATTTGTTTTATCTCTCAACTAAATCGGTCACTGGGTTGACCTCAAAAGCTACTTTCTCCCACAACATGAGTTATTCTTAGCTTGTTGACGAAAAACTACATATGAATGATCCTCAGTTCTGTCTCTCTGTTGTTTGAGTGATTGATTGTAGTTACAGAGGGAGTCTAAAATTTGGGGTTCTTATTCTTCTTCTGCCCAATTTAAGGCCTGAGGGACGTCAAGTTGCTAAGCGGCAAATTGCATACAGTCACGTGTTGAGGCGAAACTGTTAGGATACCCCTTTGCCGGAATCAAATTCAATGTGCAATCCATGCACATGTTTTGTCAATTGTGCTCCTAGAAACAGCTCCATCCAAATATTGACCCACATGTAAGCATAAACTGATAAGAATTTGAGCAGAAATTTTGCTCAACAATGTTTTCACAACTCGTTGTTTTCATGATGCAACGATCCTTAGAAATGACTTTTATGAAGGCATTTTGAAATGATGCAACTCTAACCCTGATGTTTTTGTAGCTTTCAAACTGAAACCCCAAAGAAACACCTTGTACAATGAAGCTTTTTAGATGATGCAATCCCATGCTACATATTTTCAAAAAAAATACTTATCAATAACTAAAATTTCGAAAAAAATCAAAGACTAAAGCACAGGTCAGATCACTTACTTTGTCGACGAGTGAGGAAGGATTTCTTTTTGGCTTCATGGTCTTTACTGCCACCAGATCCTGAACGATGGCGTTTCTTGGTCTTCAAAGGCCAGGCAAAACTCTTCAAGCTGACGCTTCCTGAAGTCATGTTGTGTGTGTGATTTGTTGAGAATTCGAACTAATAAGTCAAGACTTTTCAGTCTTGAAGGTAGTCCTTGATTGTCAGATGAGCCCAGTAAAAGCTCAGCTGATTTCTAGAAGAGGTTGGAACAACCAACAACAGAGATTACAAGGGGGCCTTGATATAGGGTTGGGGATCTCACGGTGAAGAAAGTGAAAAAATATCACAAAGAGAGAATCGAGAGTTCTCTATTGTTCTGTGGTAGGTTGGATGTACACTGAGACTAATCATTCCAACCACGGAATGAGGGCCCTTAAATATGACTGACAGAACTGATGGAGTGGGTTCAAAGGTGTTCCTCCTTCCCTCACGTTCCATCTAGTTTTAAACCCAACCTCGACGGACGCCAGGGTTCAGGGGCATTTTTCCACACTTGGCTCTCTCAACAGCGCCTCACGCGTCGCCAACTTTATCCACAAAGCACCTCCTAACTGTCCTTTGCCCGCTCTTCATGCACACCAAATTTTGCTCGCTCGACGCTCTCGCTCCTCCTCCTGCTCCTCTTTCTTATGTATGTACTTCTTTGTACTCGGTGCCTTTGTAGTATGAGAGAAATGCTCTCTTTGTGGATTTGCTCGCGAGTTCGGGTAACTCTGATCTGTAGACCTCTAAGTTGTCGGAATCAGGCCTCGAAGAGACACGGGAAGGTACATCAAAGAGCGCTGGATAGATTATTCAGGCCTTGGTTTCCAATGCTCTCTTTCTTCTGTGTTTTGCTCTTGAAGAACTGTCAGAGGCTACCTAGATAGAAGCATGGGGTGATCCATAACAACGCGTTTCGTAACATACATTGCACTTACGTACCTGGGGTGATGAGCGGGCATTGGTCAAATTCGGACCGTTGGAACCAGTCTCACTTTTCCACAATGACCCATTTTGAAGGGAGATCAAAACCAACGAAACATTTCGGGGTATCTTAAGCCAGGTCCGGTAAATTTAAACATTGACCTCAGAGATTGAACAGGAAAATGCTTTCTATACTTCCGAAGTCGTTGAGGCCTGAGAATACATTCGCAGTCACCTTATCTGTACGAATAAAAAGGAATTCCCCCCACTCAGTCTGCCTCGTTTCTAAGAAAAGTGGAACAGAGCAATGTTCAGGTTGAATCTGGACAGGCAGCCATGCATGTACGAAGAAAAGAGGTTGTTTCAGGTCCTTCAACCTGTAATTACCCATAGTACAGTGCCAAAGTTCAAAATAGTACAAGACGTCGATTATGAGTCGGTGGTGCAAATCATTTTGCCCTGAGGGCTTGGTAATAGCGCTTGGATTTGAAACGAAAAAAAAATGGATAATGCCATCTTTTTAGTTCCGGCTCTGACGTGTTTCATTCAAGGTTTTGTTTGACCTCAAGCCTTTCCTCTCATTGGAAATTGGTCAAGCTGATCAAAGAAGCCAAAGAAAGCATTTGGTTCTATTGTTTCGGCAGATAACCATCTGTCAAAAACATGTGTTCACGTCATTCGAAGCCACTCAATACTTTATCCTTGAGTGATGAGGAAAACCACCGAAAACTAAAGCAGGCTCTTAAGTACTCATGCATATTTCATGACTCCAATCATCAAATTTCGATCAGTAATCCACATGAAAGGCTGAAAAATCTGCTTTATGCCGTCTTAAAAACACGCTTCAAAATGAGTTACGAGACATCTTCAAAGCTTGTCAGTCCAAACATGATGCCTTCCATCATCACCTTCGACATCACATTCTGCCAAGTACATGCCAATTCCCCAACAGTACGAATGATCTAATGTACTTTAGGCGAATATTAAGTACGTAGTGCCGAGGGCTTGTAGCCTGTCCCAACTTCCAACCTTTCTATTTCATTTACCGCTTTGTCTGACAATTTTGGCTTGACGTCCGTAAAAAAGACCTAGAGGGGTCGACGACGATTGTTGAAGTTTTAGTGAATACACCCATCCGTGAAGGGGATTGTTGCTTTGAGCTAAATCAGGTCGAGGCTGTAGTGGGGTTTTGTTGGGACGTTCCACCTGAACCAGAAATTTCCAAATATTCTAGTCATGAGGGAATTACTCGTTCGGTGTTGTAAACGGTACCATATTTCTAAAGAGCTCCTCTATCGATTAGATTTATGACAGTACATAGAGTATGGAACAATGTTTATCCGGATTAAACAAGATTAACAGCATCTGAAACGACAGCCAAGTCCCTTGGGAGTCGGGCACTTGTGCGTGTGCTTGATGCGGAATACTTTTGCTGAGAATAGCATGAAAACAGTCTCAATGGCGGAGAGAAAGCCTAAAACATACAAATTTGCCAATTCCTTTGGACCCTAGGGATATTTTTCCAGACATTTCGGCATTCGATGTCGTCATGAGAGGAGATTCGTTTGAAGGAAGTACTCGGATGAACTACGTCGAGGATCTTGTTTTTGAATCTAGGGTTTCAGTCTTTGGACCTTGGACAATTTAATCGATTTTTTTTCTTCGTATCTGGATTGTTGGCCTTCTAGCCTTTGAGAGATTGTCTCCCACCTGCCATGCTTAAGATATACAGATTACTGTACAGTTCCACCTTATCCCTGGATTTCCCCATTTCCCTTTTACATTTTGATAAAGTTACAGCAACTTGGGAAATGCAATTGAATTCCAAGTAAAAGCAGGACCGACGAGAGACCCTTCTTAGGAATCGATGCGATTAAGTTAAATGAACACGAAATTACGGTGGATTCAATTTATAGCTAACAGAGCGGTCGAAAAGAAAATAAGAAAAAACGTAGTTTAAGATTTGGATTGCTATATTCACATCATACCAAAATGACTTTCAAATATCTAAATCATGATGAATATCTAAAAAAGTGTTTATCTTATTTTGCGACCAAAGGGCAGGAATTAATGTGAAAACATAAAATTTTATTTTCAAGTAAAAGGGTATATTCGGGAGAAAAAAAACATTTGATCATTTTGGATTAAAAACCACATATTTCGGCGTTATTGGAGTTATTTCCGCAAATATTTGTTAATTTGATGAGTAATTATCAGTTTTGTTTGGACAAAAAGTTGGTGTTTTATACCATAATTGAGTGCAGAATAATTATTTTTTCGAGTCTTTTTAGAGTCAAGGCGTAGGCAGAATTTGGGGAAGTGGCCTCTTTTCATAAAATCTGTCACTTAATTCTAAAGGGTAGTGCTTTTAGTATATTTTGGTTCACAATAGCTTGTATGCTTTGAAGGCAAAGCTTGATAGTTGACTTGCTAGTTTACTTCAGAGTGTGCTTGCCTGGTTTTCTCCATCCATTTGGCTTTTGTCAAATGTGACAGTCCGTTTCGATCTTGAAATTCCCAAACATCTATGATCATTCGCTCGCCCGCTTTCAAAGACATCACCTCCTTATTTCAGCTACCCCATATTTCTCCTTTTTTCCCTTCCTCATACCCTTTTCAACCCCGCACTCAACCACAGGTCAGGGGGCGTGCAATTTTGACAGCGAATTTGAAGAAACACTGAATCGAAGTTGGCTTGAAGTTTGTTTGATTGGCGTTGAAGTGTTGGAATGGGAATGCTTCAACGACGCCGGAGAACTTCCCTCTTCGCATGCTTCTCATAGATCAAACCTCATGTTAAGGTCAAATAGTGAGAGGGTTTACTTGAAGTTGACTTGAAGTCAATGCTACTAGCACACCTTGGCGCACGCTTAACATATCAGCTAAAATGAAATAAAAAACATGGACTGATCTGGCTTTCTCGTCAGCAGGTTGAGGAACTGATACTTGTTTTAACTTCAAAAAGTCATTTAACAAAATCTAACTTTTTCGCACAAATGATGAGTTCTACTAGCATTTATTGAATTAGCTTATTCAACGTAACAGTTATGAAAATGCAATTATCAAAAGATTTCAAAATTTACAGTTGTTTAAAAATGATATCAGCTCTTACGTTATTGATTTTTTTGTGATAAATCATTTCGGCTAGATCGTGTTTCTGAGCAAATAAAGAGTTATGATTAGGGACGGGCAAATAGTGTAAAAAGATTTTTGGTAACATAAACCCTTTTTTCTGCACTTTTGCACTTTTCGTCTTTATTTGCACTTTTTATTTACGTTTTTGGCCAAAATTGAATTGTTAAGAAAATGTAATGGCTTTTGAAAGAATTTTTAGTTTCAAGGTCAAATTTTGAACTAGTCGAAAAAGCTTGCATTTGCAATCAACCATTCTTAGCACCTTGAAGAAATATGTGCATTTCAGACGCAAACCTCACATTTTATTCACCATCTTGGCTTTAACTATAACATCCTGTTTACTAAACTAAAGATTAGACAAAAGAATCTCATTGTATGCAAGCAACAAATAGCAAACCTAAAGAAACTCATGTTATGGTAATGGAAGGATCTACAAACAATATACATTGCAGAATTAGGTTTGCTGCCTACAAAGATCGCTATTTCTAAAAAGGCCGTTATAAACTTAAAATCATCAAGCTAAGGATACATCAATGTAGCAGTACACATTGTTTAATTGACTTGGAAATATTTCTTTTAAGTTCCAAAAGTATTTGAGAACAGTTTTGATGTGATGAGACAATAAATGCCATATTTGAAATTGAGTTCTGGTAATTAGGCCATGTGCCAAATATTGCAGTAATGTCACAAAAAAATGCTTAAAACACATTTAAGACTATTTTCTTTGATGCAATTGTTAGGCACACGTGGGTATTTTTCTGTTCAATTTTCAATGTCTATTTTTGAACAACTTGAAGGACGAAAACGGAATGATGTAAAGCCATATAAAACAATTGCTAAATATATTTCGACAATATTTTAAGTACATGCATCCACGAGACCACTTTAGGAATGAAAAATTCAGAAGATTGTTGACTAGAGTATTTTTCATGACTTTACATCCTTTTTGCTAATGACCTAATTAGTAGAACTCTTTTACTTGTGCGGCATTGCCTCTTCACCTCAAAACTAGTCTCAAATGTCTTTAGAACTTGTAAATGACTTCTCCTGCTCAATTAGGAGCCGTGGGTATTCCATGAATGACGTTTTAAGTCCAAATGCAAGTTTTTTTTGTTTAAACTCGAAAGTTATTTGCTCCTTTTTGACATTTATTTGCTTTTTTTGACATTTATTTGTTCTTTCTTGACACCTATTTGCTCTTTTTGACATGTTATTTGCTTTTTTCGACACTTTTTTGCTCTTTTTTTGACATTTATTTGCTCTTTTTTGACATTTATTTGCACTTTCAACATTTTTCTGCACTTTGTTTTGCACTTTTGGGTACATTTTTTTGCAACTTTTGGTAACTAAAAGGGTAATATTATTTGCACTTTCTGCCCGTCCCTAGTTATGAAAGTAAAGCCTATAGGTGTAGAATAAAATGTAGCATTAAGCTTTTTATCAATTACATATTTCCCTCTCTTTATATCATTGAACGCCATTTTTACCACATAAAAAGTACGAGAAAAAAGGCAATATATTTATATATCCGGCTTATTTTTCAAATGTTTTTGGATTTTTAAGTATTTTGTCCCCTTTTAAGCAAACAATTTTCCGGGCCCTAGTTGTGACTTTGATGATAAACTGCGCAAGATGACTACGTATGGAGCTGTTTACTGGGTAAGTAAGACCCCTAAGGCTAAAGAATCACCAGGGCCTGTTTTTTTTTGTTAATGTTGAGGAGAAATTCTAGCCGTTTAAAAGCTTAGAGTCGGCCAACCATACCCCTTGAACCGTCTAGAACAGGGGTCGGCAACAGGTGGGCCGCGGGCCAAATGTGGGACTAAGGGTAGTCGTTGGTGGGCTATGGAGAAAGCCCAAAATATAGCCCCGAGAGCCATTCACAGTACTATACTCATGGGCCTAAAGCTCTTCGACCGCAAATTTGTGGGCCCCCGAGCCTACCAAAGCCTGTTTGGTGGGCCCCTGACAACACGAATCAAATTTCGTGGGCCTTGGCCCACAAGTGGTTGCCGGCCCCTGGTCTAGAATTTCTGCTCCGCATCAAAAAAAAAATATTTTCCAGGCAATATTTTGAGGCTGATTCTTCATTAGAAAGGAAAAAGTGACCTGCGACCTCATTGAAAAGTTTGCCACCTTCTGATGAAGAAATCTTTTGATTTGATTTGTTGGCAATTTTAAAAGTTCCACAAAATTACAGTTTTTTCAATCAATAACATTGTAAGCAATGCCGCTTCCGTCAGCTAACTCGTATCTCCCGAGGTCCACCGTGAAAAATCTTGGAATAGCTACATATTTTTCTTTGAAACAGGTATTTTCCTTCGAAATGTTAAAATATTTAAATGCTTTGATGTTGATGGCTCTAGCTGTCATGCAAGAGTTCTTGAAAAACACTCATTAAACATGAGAACTATTTCGTTACAATCAATTGAACAATAATTATGTGCAATTATCACCCTACGAATTTGCGAAATGTCACATACAGGGAAAAATCGACATTCATGCCAATTGCATGGCCATAACTGATGTACATTTGTAGATCTTTTCTTTCATCTTTATCGATTTGAATTTCTGAGTCTTCACCGATCCCAAAAACTCAAATTTGGAACAATAACTGTTCAGTTCATCAAAGAAACAAGTTTCGTTCCTTTCTTTTGTCTTTCCAACTTTTTCCAGATTCTGACCACTTAAGTCTAGAAAATCAAAACAGACGATCCATAAAGTTTCTTGGGAAATGAACATTGACGGATGGTTACGTGAACAATCTCTAAACCTCACGATCAGTTTCTTGAACACAAAATAATCTACGATGCAAGAATGAGACAACAAAATTGAGTGCACATTGAACCCTTGCCTTGAGTCTGGACTGAGATCTTTTCAAGGGGAAACACCATCATATTTGTCGATGAAACATTTTGAATAGGCAATATATCTCCTCCACTACAACATAGTTCAATCAGAATAAGAGAGGAAACCCACGCCAAGGATGCTATTGTTATCGTTGTAAATTATTGGAGACATGTTACCATACGAAATTGAGATTTTTCTTCCTTGGCATTGATAAAATTAGCTCGTTTAAAAATTATTATTCAAGATATTGGACTTAAAGCCATGTAAAATTAAATCACGATTGAAACTCTAAAGAGCAAAGATAAAAAATGAAACGAAACTCAATGGTTCCCCATGGCATAGACCTCGCTATTGCTGGACCGAGATGGTAGATTCAAAATTTATCATCTTTGCTCCTATTCAAGGGAATATCTCATATTTTACAGGAGCTGTAGTTTATGTAACAAAGAAATCTACATCAATTTTCAGCTCAATCGAAGGACGGAGTCAAAAGTTATGCTTCTTCAAAGTTCAGACAAGCGTAGGCGGAAAATGAGCTCGTCCTACCTCTTGTTGCAAGATCTTGCAACAAGAGGTAGAAAAAGGTCATTTCCGCCTTTGCTTGCTTGAATTTAAAAGGCGTATAACTTTTGACTCCGTTGTTTGATTGAGCTGAAAATTGGTGTAGAAACTCTTTGCTATATATACCACAGCTCCTGTAAAATATAAGATATTCCCTTGAATGGGAGCAAAGATGATAAGTTTTGAAGCTACCATCTCAGCCTGGGACATACCGAACAGTGGTCAATGCCCATGGTGTCTAACACAAATTCGAAAATGAAATCCCAACCACGGACTGCAGTTTGCCCAATTCAAAAATCAATAAGGAGCAAATTTAGTTCTCTTGTGGCAAGCAAGAGTACCCTCTAATGAAAAGTTTTGTGCCAAAACAATGTACAGTTATTCATCATAATGAGTTATAAAAAATACTGATCGTTTTGTCATTTTTCAAAAATTTCTTGACTTATTTATTGTATCAAAGAGTTATTTTTGCCATTCTTAGCACCTTCTCATTTTAGCCATTTTGCCCATTAGTCTTCGTTAGGAAAATGTAGGAGCTGATCCTCTAACAGCTTTTAAAGCAGGGTTAGATAGAGTTTTAAATACTAATCCTGATCAAGGGTTGTATAGATCTGCCAACAGTAACTCATTGGTAAACCAAATATCATCAGTTAAATGTTAATTGTATGCAATAACGTTAATGACGTTTAACGGTAATGGCGTTAATTAACTTTCTGTACAGGAAACTCCATTCCTGGTAGCGGTGATAAAGAAAATCCGCAACCCAACCCAACAAAAACAGCTATCTATCAATGCAAAGATTATGGGCGAATCTTTATTTCACCAAATGTGCTAAATTCCAACTGATTGGACGCGCAAAATTTTGGAATCGACCTATGTTTTATATCGACAACACGCAAAAGTATTGTACTAACAGAAAGAGTGAAATGGTCCCTATATTTCANNNTTTTCGAATTACTATTTTTGGACACTTTTGGACACTCTCATTTTTGGACAGCCTTATTTTTGGACACTTTTGGACACCTTTTGGACAGGGGTGGACAAAATGTCCAAAAATCAAATGCCCACCCTGTGTCTAACACAAATTCGAAAATGAAATCCCAACCGCGGACTGCAGTTTGCCCAATTCAAAAATCAATAAGGAGCAAATTTAGTTCTCTTGTGCCAAGCAAGAGTACCCTCTAATGAAAAGTTATGTGCCAAAACAATGTACAGTTATTCATCATAATGAGTTATAAAAAATACTGATCGTTTTGTCATTTTTTCAAAAATTTCTTGACTTATTTATTGTATCAAAGAGTTATTTTTGCCATTCTTAGCACCTTCTCATTTTAGCCATTTTGCCCATTAGTCTTCGTTAGGAAAATGTAGGAGCTGATCCTCTAACAGCTTTTAAAGCAGGGTTAGATAGAGTTTTAAATACTAATCCTGATCAAGGGTTGTATAGATCTGCCAACAGTAACTCATTGGTAAACCAAATATCATCAGTTACATGTTAATTGTATGCAATAACGTTAATGACGTTTAACGGTAATGGCGTTAATTAACTTTCTTTGCAGGAAACTCCATTCCTTGTAGCGATGATAAAGAAAATCCGCAAACCAACCCAACAAAAACAGATATCTGTCAATGCAAAGATTATGGGCGAATCTTTATTTCACCAAATTTGCTAAATTCCAACTGATTGGACGCGCAAAATTTTGGAATCGACCTATATTTTATATCGACAACACGCACAAGTATTGTACTAACAGAAAGAGTGAAATGGTCCCTATATTTCAAAAATATCGCCATCGATATGAAACTTAGATTTTTTTTCAAAGTTTTTTTGCGCTATTTTTATTTCTCTTAAAGAGTTTCACTTCTAAAGAGATACTAGGTGGGGTGAAAAGTAGCCCCTTTGACCGACAAGATGCAATGCTACTGCAAAATATGCCTATAGTGCCTTGTAGCTCATTCATAGTTAGGCATAGGTTTCAAATTTCAATGGATTATTGCCCTTCATTTTGTTTTGACAGATGATTGATGTCGACGTATTTGGCATCATGTTGAAAATGAATCTGATGATTTTACGGATGAAAACGTCAAAAAAGTTCATGAAATGGTGCTGGCTGACCGGAAAGTGAGGGTGCGTGAGTTGCTAGCTAACATTAAGGCTTTACTGAACTTTTTGTCATTTTCATCAGCAAGTGTTTCGGAGGGCCTTCGACAACGTCTTTGATCCGTAGTGAAGTTTCGGAGACCACAAAAGTGGCAAAACTTATTTTTAAAGGTATGATCTGACGGAGCATTTATCTCAGTACAATTATTAAACTTTTCTTTTGCTTCCTTCGTCATTTTGCTTAGTGAAAAATAACGTTTTAAGACAACGAAAATCGTGTTGATTCATTTTCGACATGATGCCAAACACGTCAACATCAATAAGTTGTCAAAACAAAATGAAGGGCAACAATCCATTGAAATTTGAAACCTATGCCTAAATATGAACGGATTACAAGGCACTATAAGCGTTTTTTGCAATAACATTGCATCTTGGCGGCCAAGGAGGTTACTTTTCACTCCACCTAGTATATTAGTCCATTAATGAACAAGATGGAACCTACAGGGTTGGGCACATCTATTGTCAAAATTTTCAACAGCAGTTTTGAGAGTCAAAACGAGGTTGTACAATATTTTAAAGCATTTTACGTGAAAATTCAGACAATTTTACATAGGGATTTTCAATTGAAGCACCATTGGCGGCAACAACACGTTCAATACGACCATGGAAAGATTGGCATGCCCTGGCAACCTCCGCGGGATCCAGGTCGGTAATGGCCTTGAAAATGGAGCATATTAGGTATTAGGGACTTTAGGCTGTTTTGGTGGATCTTGCAAGCCATGGCCTCTATTCTTCCCTTCAGGTAGAAGTCTCATGGGTTCAAGTCAGGAGAGTTTGGGGGCTTGTGTTGGGTTCCCAGAAGTGGTGGAGATTCTCAGTCATCCAGGCAATGGTCTTCTTGGCCTTATGGGCAATCCTCGTGCTTGCTGGAAGGTATAAGGCTTTCCACCAGTGCTGGGCACCATCCACGGCACCACAACATCTTCAAGAACCTCGTGGTGGACCTCCTGGCCCACTTTCAGGCCGACTCTGAAGAATTGGGGACCATTGTCTGGATGACTGAGAATCTCTGCCACTTCTGAGATCCCAACACATGGCCTCCAAGCTCCACCGACTTCAACCCATGTGACTTGTACTTATAGGAAAGGATGGAGACCATGGCTTGCAAGATCCACCACAAAAGCCTGAAGTCCCCAAAGCGCTCCATCATCAAGGCCACTGTCAAACTGGATCCCGCGGAATTTGCCAGGGCATGCCAATCTTTCCGTGGTTGTGTTGAACGTGTTGTTGTTGCAAATGGCGTTTCAATTGTATTTTCCTACGTAAATTTGTCTAAATTTTCACGTGAAATGCCTTAAAATACTGTGCAACCACCTCGTTTTCACTCTCTAAACTGCCGTTGAAAATTTTGACAATAGATGTGCCCAACCCTGTATATTTCCTATATGCCATTGGCCCTGAGGCAATGTGTAAATGAAGTAACTCAAACATCCAGACGCGAAAAAAACTTTGTGCATCATCCACAATCTTGATTCTTTGCCACGGATCTTCACAACTTTATTGAAGTGATTTCTGGATATTTTTTTTTTTTTGGTTGGGTTGCAGATTTTTTTTCAAATATTCCCTGTAAAGAAAGCTAATCAGTGATCATTAATATTTCTGTAAAAATTAATGTTTATTTGATATTTGGTCTACCAACGAGTTAGTGTTGGCAGATCTACACAAACCTTGATTAGTAGGTTGATCAGGATTAGTATTTGAAAATTTGTCTAATCCTGCCTTAAACGTTGTTAAGGCTGGCTCAGACAAATATTTTAAATGCCATGTTGTTGTTGTATCGCAATATATTTGTATGCAAATGAGACATGTATTCAGCTGTACGGCTGGTCTAATATACATGTTTGCACAAATGATAGATAATAGAATATAGGAAAGGTCAATAGAAATAGAAATGCTGGCAATATTGTCACGTCGTTTTGAGTTAAAAATGGGTTTATGAAATTATAAAGAAAAATTAAATGGGTTATCTTATCAGATTAATACTAATAAAAAGGGCAGTGGGGGACGTTCAATGCGTGAACCCCAAACACGCAATCCAAATACTGGCATCAACTTCATTGCCTTGACCGGGGCTTGAACCGACCACCTCATCACAACTCAGTCAGGGCCCTAACCAACTGAGCTACAAAAGCTTCTGTCAAATGGGGACGAGGCAGCCTAAAGTAAACGGCATGCGCGTGGGTTTGTGCTTGAAGTTAAAGAGGAGCACTCCTTGCAAGAGCATTTGCAGCAGTCTTTGCAGCCCCGATGGTCTTTGCCTTCCGCAAAGCATCTGAAGCATTCCACACCCTGTAAATGTTGAATGCTAAGCAGTCTCCTGCAATGGGCAGAGGAGAACGAATGATTCCATTTTTTCGGGCTCTGCTTTCTCTGTCGTGATTATTGGACCCCCAACCACTGCCATCGGTGCCAAAAACAAATCCACCAAGGGGATTCCGGGTGCCATTTGGACCATCACAGCTCATCCACGCCTTCCAGGCTTCCAAGGCAACTGCTCTGACAGCCATGTGGTTGTATGAGGGTATTGATGCAGCAGAGAGGAGTTCTTCAACATGAATGCGATCAGACCTGCTTTTCCCCGAGAGAGTCCTAGCCACGTCATTAATGGCTACCTGAATGCACTGCACCTTTGATTTTACCACATCTGTCTCCTTCAGTCGGATTGGAGCTACTGCAGCTACTGCATAACTTATCTTTCCATAGAAGAGGCCCATGGAAAGTTGCTTAAGGTAATTGCCTCTTGGCAGATGGTTTGCCAGGCGCCTCACTAATGCTGCTCGCCCCTTAGCATCTGATGCAACCTGATCAACATGGCAGGACACGCTTAACTTAGAATCAATATTGACCCCTAGAATATTGATGCTATCACTCAGAGGCACCACATCCGACCCCACTGTCACTTCAAAATGCTTCCTGATTTCTTGTCCAAGCTTCCCAGCCACCAGCATTTGTGTTTTGGCGCTATTTAGAACAAGAGCGTTCTTGGCAGCATATGCAGAAAAGAGTTTGGCCTTTTCATTGAGCTCTTCCTGGACGTCTTCCGGATGGCCAGTGGCCCATATCGTTACGTCATCTGCATAACTCACAATATTATCATTCACAATATTCAGGTGTTGCGGTAAGTCGTGCATCAGGACCAAGAATAGCAAAGGCCCTAAGATAGACCCTTGTCGGACTCCATGCTTGACTGCTACAGAAGGGGATGCTATCCCATTCCAAACAACAGATTGCTGTCCACCCGTCACGTAGGAGTGAAACCACAATGCTCCGTGCCCCCGAACGCCCAGTTTACGGAGTTTTTCTAGCAATCGGTTAGTATCTATTGTGTCAAAGGCACTGCTTAGGTCAAAAGCCAGTGCTCCCACGGTCCCGCCCTCTTGAAGGGCTCTCATCCACGATGCATGAGTACTGGCAATTGCGGCCGTGGTGGACCTTTTCTCCCTAAAGCCGAACTGGCTGTTAGGATGCCCATTCACTATTTGTAAATGAATTTCTAGGTCTTCTTTGACTATTTGCTCTAGTACTTTAGACAGAGCAGGCAAAATGCTCACTGGGCGGTAGCTTGAGGGGTCAGAGCGGCTACCCCCCTTGCCCTTGTAGATAGGGGTAATCTTGCCGATTTTGAAACCCCGTGGAACCCTGGCCTGAGCCAGAGATCTGTTAACCAGATGGGACACCGGTCCTGCCAAGATGTCAACACCTTTCTTCAAGATCGAAGCAGGAATACCATCAACTCCTCTGGCTGGCGTATTATTCAGTCCCTTGATGACCTTGGCTACCCGTGACGCATTTGCAAAGGAGAAGTTGAAGAAGGTTGTTTGCGTTGTTGTGATTGGTTGTGGACTCATGGGGGTTACTTGCAGAGTTTCAATGTTGCCCCGAAGTGCGTCAACTTTTTCAATGAAGTAGTTATTTATAGCAGCAGCTGCCTCGGAATCGGTGGAAGTCAGAGAGCCATCAATGCAAAGTCCAGGGGGAAGAGTTGGGGCAGGCTTTCCGAGTGCTTCATTTGCCAGATTCCAGAGCACCCTGGGGCAGCCTCTGGCTTTTTCTAACTTGGACAGGTTAGACTGCAGTTTGTCTCGTCGGACAAATTTGCTAACCTTATTCCTCAATTGCTTATAGGTAGTAGCATTACGAGCAGAATCCCGCTCCTTCATGAGTTTTAGAGTCTCATTGGAGAGATATGAATTAGCTCCCCTTCTCACTTTACAAGCTTTCATGGGGGCCACCAGATCCATGGCTTGGGTAATGCCGTTGATCAAGAAAGTGTGTACTTCTTCAACATCCTCCATGGCATATATATTCTCCCACTTCCATTGTTCTAGTGCCTCCCCAAGGGCACTCACAGAGATTGAATTGAAGTTTCTACTTTGAAGAGTAACAAGCGGATCAGAGGCCTTCCACAATGGCACTCTAGTCACTAGAGGCCGGTGGTCTGTAGAAGAATCGGGAAGTACTTCCACTGTAGCAGAGACGCCCCACGTATAGGTGTGATCAAGGGTGGAGGTGCGGTGGGTGCCTTGGAAGGTACCATGAGACACCCAGGTAGACCCTGTAGGATTGTACACAAGACCAGCATTTGAAAGTCCTGTGCTCCAGGCACGAAGGAGGGAATGTCTATGATATTCTTCATCATCAGCTCTGCACATATCTAGGTTGAAGTCTCCAGTGAGCACAACTATACCAGCATTGGCCGTAGCATTGATTGATTGATCAATGTATGCCCTTGCTGGGAAGCAAAAACAAAATGGAGCATTTTTGAGCACTGCAATTGGTTTGTATCAAAATAAAAAAGCTTATTCAGAAACTTAGACACAAAAAAGATTAAATATTAGTACATTGTATGACATGGTCCTAATACCCACGGACTTGCAGGTAGTAACGCTTATACTTCAGTTTTGGACAAAATTAAGCTCCTAAAATGTTGATGGAGGGAATAAAATCAGGGGGCCTATTTTAAAGGATATTTTGTGAAGGTGTATTTTGTGATTTTTTTGAAATGCAATCTTTTCCCACAGAGAATTTTACTTAAAAAAATAGACAAAAGCAAAAATTCAACTGCGAATTGGGGGAAGCTCTAAGGAAAAGAAGTAAAGTTAAGAAGTAAGAAGAAAAGGTCTCTAAGACAAAGAATTTAAAGGGTTTTACCTTAAATCCATGAAAAAATTGAAACAGTTGAAAAAGTTAGAAAAGAGCAAAATATTCACAAAATAAATGTAGATTTCCAGAAAAATATCCAAAATAGTTGGAAAATTCGCTCAAGATCACAAAATTGTTAAAAATGCACAAAAGTGGGTAATAGTTCAGGATTTAAACTTTTAGTCAAAATTCATTTTTCCGCTCCCTCCCTAATCATGGGTACCTCATCTTAAATAATACTTAAATAATCCCTTGAAAAAATTGTTACCAAATCTTTTTGAAGTCCCCGAATTGATTTGTGATAAAAATGAAACTTGCCAGTCTGACGCTAGTCAATTTTTTAAGAAAAATGTTTGAGAAAACCCTACTCACTTATCCTCCGCTGTCTTGAATGCTTTTCTCTTCGACAATTTTCGACCTTTTGACAAGAGTTTTAGCTTGACCCTAGTCAATTTACGGCCTTTGATGGCCACTTTTTTCAATTCTGTAGCTTTAACTGAACGAATTATTATCTTTGAGTCGGCATCGAAAAAGAAAAGAATCGTGAAAATGTATGTTGCACGAACCCACGAATATTAGTTTATATAATCAGCTACTAACAATTTAAAGCTTAGAGCCCCAAATGCAAATATGACTGATTCAGATGGCTCTATTCTCTATCTATTCTAGATTTTTTCCAATGACTCCTAGTCCTTATTTAGATTTCCATCAAGTTGTTTTCCGAGGTTAACATATTTCATCCTGAGTAAGACCCGAGTTCAAGCTTGCAATACGAATTCCTTTGAAAAACGTGTCTTAAATGTTTTTAACAGAACACACATGGTTAAGCTTGTTTGCCGAGACCAAAATGATGCACAATGTGAACATTAGACACTATAGACACTATAGTATAAATATATTAATTGTCAATATTGCTTGAAAGCCAGTCTTAAAAGGACTTGTCAATATTACGCAGTCTCTCTTATCAAACCATCCCCAAGAAAACGAGTACAAAAAAATGCATTTTAGTTTTGAAGCATCCTCAAAGGTCCTTTTCTTGCATTTTCCCTCCATTAACAACATTAACATCAACAAGACTCTGTCCATGAATTAAGCAATAATAGGTTAAACCGCGCAAGAAGAGCTTGCTCAATTGAGATGTAGGATGGACGATCTTGACGCTTATCAAACACGGACGGAGGACGCTCGTACGTGGTTCGCACGTAATCGAAGCTTGCTCGGTGCTCAAACTAAAACCGGCATTTGCTCTTCAAACTTTGGCAACTAACGAAGAATCATCATCAGTGAATTTCGAAAGGAGCATTTTAGTGTTTGTGAGAGTGAGTGTTTTTCCCCCTGATTCTCGGACTTGAACTAAATACGTAAGTGTCAAAAATATTGCTAGACATGCTAGGTTATATTTCATATTCATTCATTTGTGAATCACTTCTTGTAGTGAATTATTTTTGTGAAAGCTTGGAATGGTATTTTTTTATAGCAATTTATTTTGAGTGAAGCTGTTTGAAGCCTGCCTCAATCGAATTTAAAGACATAAATTCTAGAGATTTTTGCTGAAAGACTCACACTAGAGGACAACAGTAAGTAGGGTTCAACTATTTTTCTTAACCAAAAAAAAAGACTGAACAAAACATTTTTGACCAACCAGGTCGAATTTGAGAAAAACAAAAAGATTTGTAGTTCATTCTGTTCATGGTCTATTAGATCCGTTTAAATTGGTTCAATCTTTCTAGAGAAGATAATGACCGACACAAGTAATTCACTGAAGAAAAAAAACTATAGCGGTTCTCCATCATCCAACATGACTTGAACCATTGTTCACCAGTTATCCATTATCACTTCAAAATATAAGGATGAATTGGTTCAAATGTCGATTCACCTTAACTTTTGAAAATGTGAGAGTTGAAAAGTGATCATGTCAAATATTAATTACCCCGGAAAATGACAACACTTCAATTCTTGACTTGTTTCCGTGTTAAAATGAAAAAGTTATACTATCGAGGACCAACTTCAAAATACAGTATCCTGCCTATTAATACTTGGTCATTCAATCGTCATCGTCTTTTAAGATAGCCTGAGACACATCACACCACCTTCGTTGGTTACGTAACTGAATGGCATAGTATGTAGAATGCACAGAAAACCCGAAGTTGATTGGTCGAGTTTAGTAGGGCGAGGATAAATCTTTTGGTACATAGAGCCGACATAAAAAGTAACGGTATTTGGAAGATGAAATGAAAAAGGGTTTCCGTGGGAACAACTTTCCCAAGACGACTTCATTTTGATTGTTGGAAGTTTCTCAAGTTTTCATCTTCCTATTGGATTGGCGAGCAAAGATGAAAGTGTTCGTCCATACAAAGACGATCTTTGTTTTGGCGACAAATTGGCAAATCGATTTTCAAGCGCTAACAGCCGACGTTCAATCGTAACTTTCTCGTTCTTTTGTGATTTACGATGGGCTTTATTATCTGTTTCAGAGTACTCTCGCAAATAGAGTCAAGATGGCTCAAAATCGGAGGATTTTCGACGAAAATCGTGCCATATTCTCGTCACCAGAAGATCAATTTACCAACACGTATTCAGATATCATCACCAGTCCCTCATCCTCTGGAGACCTTTTGTCATTTGGAGATGTATCCGATGATTACATCGATTACTATAACGCCGATTCGCTCCCCGAACCCATCACATCACCAACACCCACCCATAAACGTCTTCTGGACGATGTGGATGTGTCGAATTTTACCAATATCACAAAAATTGTCCTCGAACCCCAAGAATGGGACTCTCGGGACTTCTTTATCGAGACCGTGGGTGGAAAGGTGTGGCTTGTCCCTTTGGCTATCGCAGCTGGAGTCATTGTGGGCGTGTTGTGTTGGCTCGTGTGGGTCAGCATACTCAAATTATCCGTGGAAAGTCGACGAAAGGCCAAGCGATTGATCCGATCTCACAGTCGTGGCGCCATCTTTAGTCCGCAAGCCGTACGAAATCGCACTCAACCGGGGGATATCCCCGTGACTTTGCTCAATCATTCGTCAGTGTTGGAAGGATCAACGTCGAGTCGATCTGGACCCACGAATCAGGAGATCACTTTGGCCATCGATCACATGGAGATGGCCATGGATAACATGGTTCGAGAGATCCGGAATCGACAAGAGGATCCGTCGAGAAGTCGAAGTTCGACGCCTGAAACGGGCAAAAGCTCCTCGCCAATGTTGTTACCCGCTTCTCAAAGTGATAATTCGAGTTCGAGTTCATCATCTGTGATATCTGTTCAGTCTGTGGTTCATCGTGAGGATACGGATGAACCCATTGATACTACTAGTAGTAATAATGTGACCAAGTTCTAGAAAATGTTGTTTGTTCTCCTTTACTTTGCCTCGTATATCAAAGTAATACCAGGAATTAAATAAATGTAACTTGATGTGCTCGAACTCCTCAGTCAATTAATTGCTTTAATCAAGGTTGGAACGACAAATTGGCAACCAGAGCCTCTTGTAAAGAGTAAGATTACGGAAATTTTCCAGTCTTTGTGTGGGAGAAAGGCAAATTGTAGCAAAAGGCAAAAGATAGTACCTTGTTTTTTTTTTTTTTTGAAATATTAGGTCCAATTCTGGCTTGAACGTGAAGAAATTGTTAATTCTTTCCTCGATATTAAGGTAATCCGAGTTAAGTGTTCTTTTGACATTAACAAGGATTTGATGGCCAAGAACTCCAAACAAAACAAAACTAAATTCAATTCCCCATGTTTCAACTTAATCAAACATTGAAGTTAAAAACACTACGCTCGTTTGTTAAGGCCACAGTTTTGGTTATTCTTTAATCTGATCCATAGAAACCGTTAGTGTACCACAAATGTAAAAGTAGAGCATTATAACACCGATTTTACAATTATCGAGCCAAGCGGCCAAGTACATTTTATTTCGGCTTATAAATTAGATTCTTCGACAAGAAATAATCATAACATCGTCTTGTCTTGTTGACATCGATCTTGAATACTGGTCGAGCCCCGGCCAAGGTGAGTCCATTATTCTTCTCACATTCTTCAATCATGAGTTCCCGCATTTCCAGAAAGTTTTCCGGCGTCACCCGTGCATCCGAGCACAAATAGCGTTCTTCGTCGGTGAGCTTGTCATAACCCGGCATGTCCACGATATCCAATTTCATGGCAATCCTCCGACTCTGCACTGCAGGCAGGATTTTGCCCGTAGAGCGATCTCTGGCCGATCCGTAGATCCAATCCGTGACTCGATCTTGCGGCACTTCTCGCTTCATTTTGCGTCGTTGGGCCTTTAATTTGGTAAACACGGCCGTGCTTAAGAACTTCTTGAGCCCGTTTCGACGATAGTCTTGCATATGCAGGATATGTTGGCGTAAAGTAAGCTCATGTTGAAGCCCCTCCAGGACAAAATCAAAGTCGTACGCACACATGAGACGACCGAATTTGAAGAGATGCTCATAATGAGATCCAGCTGCACTTACGGCGTGATAAGTCGTTGGGAGCGATGTGATACGAGCCTTATTGAGTAAGCCATGCTCCTTGACAATCCGTTTCTTCCTCTGACGGGCTTTGAGCTTATTGTTGTATACCTGAGCTGCCGAAAGCTGCAAATGCGATATCAATTGTTCATCCATCTCGTCGGAGTCTGTCACGACATCTAAAGCGTTCAACGAGTTCTGCTCATCGGTCAAGAACGTGACTGCGTCTTTCATAGTATCATAATCCAATGCCCGCAAATCTCGTTCTGCCCCATTTTCAATTTCAAACTCGAAATCGCCACGAGCCGCATTGTAACCGGCTAGATCTTTGTAAACGGCCGAGCCATGAACGGGTCTTAATGGGATATCGGAGGAGATCTTGAACACTACGGGTTGATCTCGACGAGCTGGCTCTTTTCGTTTCTCCCACACATCCAATAGATTTTTCGAGTGGTTCTCGATGTAATACTTCTGGAAGTGATGTTGACATTGCTCGGGGGTTTTCTTGACTAGAACCTTTGCGATATCGTCCCAATTGCCTAGACCCCTATTAATCACGGCCGAGATGAGCTCTTTTTCTTCATGAGCTGACCATTCGGGCTCTAGAACGTAGAAATCGTTCTTTACCACAGAATATTCGTGATCACTTCGATGCTTTTGGAACTCGCGTCCTTTGGCGAAACAACTCGTACAAATCAAGGTGTTTTTGGGACACTCTTGGCATTGAATATAAGGGTCTCGAAGGACCAGATAGCAACTGGAACAACACTCGGATGAATCCATAGTGGATAGTGTCTGTTTAACTTTCGTTGGAGGTGGCTTTTGGCTGCTTCCTTCCGATATTGATTTGAGGAAATCCGGATTTGTTTGGAGGCGGATTTAGTCTTGAGCTGAGGTAGATCAATGGCTCATAGAGCGAGTCTCGATTCAATGAGCTCACTTCAAAGAGCTTTATCTTTTCTCGCGACGCCCAGTTTAGAGCTTGCGTGGCGTCAACTTGGCGTCGATTGGAAAGATCAAGCTTATTGGCGATGGCCACAATGACCACGTCTTTCTTTTCACGGTTCTTTTCAATGTCTTTTCGAATCACCTCTGCTAACTGAAAGGAATGCTCATCGTCAATGGCGAACACTAATACAAAGGCATCGGCAATGGCGTGCCAATGACGGGGAACTTCTTTCACTGTGCTATCATCGACACCTTGAGTGTCGATAAATCGGATTTTTTCTCGTGTGCCTCGATCTGTATCGACGTTGGCCACGTATATATCTTCTAGAGTGGATGGAAACGGCTAAAAGAGAGAAATATATATTTTAAATGAAGGTGTTTGATGGAAGAGCCATTATGTTGGGAACCTACTCCAACTTGTCCGTAGATGGCTTGTTCCAAAATGGTGGTTTTCCCGCACTTTTTAGCTCCACATACGATTACTTTGGAAGTCTTGCCCATGACTCTAAAACGGGCTGGATGGCATAGCCTGCAAAAAAGATAGGTAATTGTGAAGCGTCTGATATCATACGTCGAATAGCAAAATACTGATTGTATGTCGAATTTGGACAAGGCTTTTGAATGTAATATTCAATGGTATAATAATATTTAGGAATATTTGTGTTTCTTTTCTACACAATGGTGAGATCATAATTGAGAGATTTCATTTCTCGAGATAGTTTTTCAATCTCGGTAGACTGCACGTTCCAACGGGACAATCCCATCACTTTTAATTTAGGTAGTTGATAGATCACAGATCGTGCGGTTTCCAGATCCAATTGTTCAGTTTGACTCACAGAGATGACCAATTTCCACATCTGGGGCAAGTTATTCTTGGATAGAATATCCATGAGAAAAGCCTTATTGAAGAAACTGGCCACGGCACTCAGGGTCAGTTCCTCCAAATTATGGGTAAAGTGAAGGAAGAATTGAATCAAAGCCGGAGTGACCGTGTCCTCGTCATCTTCGTCCTCTTCCTCGAGTAAGTCGTCTTGTTTCACCATCCTCAAATCGAGGACACGAAGCTGTTGAAAATATGACCTTTTGGGCTCCAAAACCTCACTTCTTTCCACTTGGAAACCAATCAATTTCAGCACCGTCAATTGGGAACACGTGTCCGCGATTAGCAACATATGATCCACATTCATCTGTCGAAAGGTCAACTCCAAAGTGGAAAGTTGAGGATACTGCGAAATGAGGGCGGAAAAGCCATTCTGAAGATTCTCCGTTTCAATTTGAAGATGTTTGAGATTGGGAATCGCCGTTAAATGATAACAACCCGCATCCGAGACGTAGAATTTCAAGGCCTCCAAATGCGGACAAGCTCTCAGAATTATGGGAATCGTGTCGGGGCGGTTTTCAAAGTCAAAGAAGGTGGAAAACTGATCCACATGCGTGATGGCCAAACATTTGCGGCCATTAATATAATCCAAATCCACCTTGGCCAACAACTCTACCGCATTAGCCATCTTGTCATACACCAAAGAGGTCAATTTGTTCAAATATCGCAGAGCTCCAGCCACACCCATCGTCGTAACCCGATCGCAATTCAAAATACCCAATTTACGCAAATGTCGACAACCGGACAACCCTTGATCCCGTCCATTTTCATCCAAAGATTCACCGCACAAAGCCATTAAACCTCGATCCGTGATATCGGACACGGGCACATTCAACTCCAAAAGATTCGGGCAATGTTGGGCAATCTCTCTCAACATTTCATCCGTACATTTGCCCACCAAATTCAAGTGGGTCAAGTGGGGCAAATTCTGAAATGCTTGGGTCAAAAGCAATTTGCATTGAGTATTGACGGGTCCGAATAATCGGACATCGGCAAACAAGGCTCCGATATCCAATTTGCGGAGGCCCGGTTGAGGCAGGCATTCGATGGCCTTGAGAAGGCCTCGATGGGCTCGACGTCTCCGTAAGGCCATGGCCATAGCCCTTAGCACCATGGGAATGATTCGTTCGAGCAAGGTTGTGGGCAGCGAGTTGATCGAGACCGAGAATTGTCGACTGAGTTCGGGCACTTCGGGGAGAGCTTCATCCTGCCACGCCTCTAAACGGGTGCAGGTGGTGGAACACACTTGGGCGAATTGGAGTAGACAGGAGTGTTCGAGCTTGGGCACGCCCTTGAAGGGGGGCATGGTCAGTTGGGAGTAAGAGGGTGAATTCGTTAGTTCATGGTCTGAAGTGTGGAGTTGTTGAGTACGAATGTAGGTAGAGAACGGAATCAGCGGTTTGTTTACAATTTCACTTTAGGGAAAACAGGGTGACGTTAGTTAGATAAAACGGACGAACTCAGCTGGGGATTTGGGGGCCAAATTGGCTAGGGATGGGTCAGAACTAGGCTCGGGTACAGTTCTATATAGATAAAAATGTCACTCCAATTGGGTCAGTGGAGATTTGTTTTGAGCTTATTTCAGCAGCCCGGCACCAAGGGTGCCAGGTGACTTGATTCTATAGGCATTGGTCTTGTTCGAGCATAGCAATTGAGAGAGCAATTCCGCCACTGACTCCCTGAAATCGCAAATTCCAGTTTTGAATCACGTAACTAGTTGTGCTCAATGTCCAATCCCATTGCACACAGTGCAAGCTTGTTGAATTTCGATTGGGAGTGACATTTCTGTTTATAGAAGTGTAGGCTCGGGTATTTCATAGTTTGAGGTTGCTACCGTAAGTGACCCGAGGTGGTTTTCATTCCGCTTTTAACTGGAAACACAGATGAGACTTTATTGACTAACTTGGAACAACGTTAATCAATAAGGCTCCTGACAACTTTGAGAACATAGCTTAAGAATGACAACTTTAATATTTTGCTCGTATATATGGGTCTACGTCTTTAAGACAAAATTAACTGAAATATCAGTTAATTTACTGATATTCTGATTATTACACTAATAACTGGTTTTCTTGAAATACCACTTAATTTACAAGGCTTAGTTCAGACTAAGCAGAAGTAATGTGATGTGATAGTTAGGCCTGGCATTTAATGCAAATAATGCATACCTTAAATACCTTATAATCTCATACCAAAATGCAATAAAATGGCTCAGAATGCAAACAAAAATGCAAATAACATCTAGTTTCAAAGAACATTTCATGTTTTGTTTGGTTTTTAGGGGCTACTTTCATTCAAGACTTTTATGGGCTTCAAATTGTCCCATTTACGTATCTATTTCATTTATGAAACTTCTCCCGAAATTAATCTATTGAACTAAATTCTACTTGTTGTTTGAATATGTCAAACAGTTTTTCCGACACACGATTTGCCATATTTATTGTGTTAAGATACAAATATTTATCTCTCATACAAACTTTTATATCCATACAGAGGTTTTCCTCGGTCAAAATTGTCAATTTTAGCTGTTTTTAGTAAAGTAAGGTAATTAGATATAAAAATGTGGTGGTAAACAGAATTAGAAGGAAGAAAAAACCTTGAACGGTTTGCTCTAATCTCACCCAGCTGGCAAAGTTTGACAATAGTGCATTCTTGTATAAAAGCAACACCAAAGTCGAAACCATGAAAAACACGTATTGTTCATTTTGACCTCATGTAAAACTAAGCTTTAAAACAGAACTATCATTGTCTCTTGAGTGTGATAACGCTGGTAATTAAATTGCAAAGTTCTGTCTTTTTATATTTCCTTAAGACACTCTCTTTGTCATTCTAGTCCGCTGTCCACAGAATGAGTCAGACATGTCAAAGAGAAATCAAATGATTTTTTAATTCTGTCTCACGGCTTCTGGTATCAAGGCACATCACATAATAATGTGTTATTCTAAACCAAAGTTAATTCTTACATTTCTCAACAACCGTTATCAACAAACATTTTGTCTGTGGCAACTCAACATTATTTTCTGAACGTAATATTGCATGAAACTGAACACACATAAAAACATCGCCACCCAAATCTTTGATTTTGAAATGAGACCGAGGTTGAGCAATGCGCCACTTTTTACCACAAATCCCGATAAGGTGAAGGCGAGGCCGGTTTTCGACCTCGATAGGGTTCTACATCATATTTCGACGATTCACGTCGACCACCGTGTAGACTTGATCTGGATGAAGACCTCTCGGAGTGACGTTCCCAATACTCAAACTCGCGTTCAGGAGGAATGTCGTCGACATATCGTCGTTTCACAGGCGGAGGTGAAAGGTTTCGGTAAGATACTCGCGGACTCGGATCCGGTCGATAATCATCCCGACCATATCTTCGATCCTCTGAGCGATGAGATCGTCGTCTTTCATAGATGGGAGGTTCATCTAGACGTCTGGAGCAAGTCGAAGATGGTATGGGACTAGCGGGTTTGCGCTCTCTTTGGTTACTGACTTGATCTGGACCGTGTTCACGGAAATCTCTCGATCGATGAGATCCTCGATCTCGATGAGAAGGTGGACGAGCCTGATATCGTTCCTCCATCCGTTTCACGGCTTCAAACGCGCTAATCGTATCTGAAATCTGGGGTGAATCCCGAGAACCTGAAGGATATCTCGGCCTTGTTGGCCTACTCGAGGACGAATAACCTCGATGAATCGGACCTCCTCCTCGTCTAGGAGGTCCATGTTTTGATCGACCGGCGGGAGGTCTCTCCTAAAATCACATAAATCTTAGTGTCTCTAAACAACAATGATTGAAAATGTAAGTAAATAACCTCAATGGGAGCATTTTTCAATCCATGAGTGGCCCTGAGTCCATCTTTGTCTTGTTCAAACTCGACGAACGCGAATCCATTGCCTTCTTTGGCTAAGGCCAGATCCTTGACGGGTCCAAAGTCGCTGAAGAGCTCCTTGAGTTCGTCCTCATTGGCGTTGGTACCCAAGTTGCCGATGAACACTTTGGGCTTGAGGATCCAAAGTTCACTGAAGGTGGCGGCCATAGTGGTGGGTCCCCGTGGGAGCCATACGCATGGTTTTTCTCACCCGAATCTAGAGGTTCCTCAGGAAATTGAGAGTTCGATCTGTTTTGACAGCTAGAATTAACGGTACAGGGTGACCGGATAACTTTGAAAACACGTGTACAGAAAACAACTGGGTTCAAGATGGCTTGAAATGAAGGCAAAATTGAGGTTATTGTTTTCAACTTGTAGACCTATGCCAATTACTTTCGAAATGAAATTGATTGCATTAGTCTCAGAACCAATAAAATTCGATTCCAATTTTAAAAAGTAATTGAATTATATTTAATGGACTTTTTCAAGAAACCAATTTAGAAATAAAATTTTACTAGAGCTCTCAAATATAGAATGAAATCATGCGATGTGCCCTCTTGCGGGCCCAGGCGTTCTGACCCAAGCAGCAAAATTTCATTACGGTTCCGTTTGATTATAGCCATTTTTCGACCATTACGAGTCGTCCAGTCAAGCCGACGACTTTTTTTTAAATGACCACCATGGTAATATTTAACAGTTTGTGATGTGTATTTAACCAATCTCAATCTTATACAATTTAGGAAATTTGTGTTCAATGTGTCCATGTTGGCCATTCTTAAATACTCTTTGATGTGTCAGTGCTTAGCTTTGCTCTATGAAAGTGTTTCAATATCATTTTTCAATATCAGTGTCATAATTAAGAAAGTTTGTGAAAGTTCAAATTTTAGAATGGCTCAAATAAGTGTGTTAGGGAGTGTAACCGGATTGCGGGGGATCAATCAAGATGTGGCAAACTGTGGCTTTATAATCTACTTCAAGCCGTTTCTGCGTCTACTTCATCTCAGAGTTGAGATCTGCCATTTCATAATACTTCTCGTCTAATGATTCGAGTTTGGACTTGACGTCTTCACAACCTTCAAAAAACTAATGGCCTTTTTAAGGTCGAATTCAAATTCTACAAAAGATTTTTTGCGCCTGAACAACGTGAATTTCAGTTTTTCTCCTTAAAATTTTATCAAAATGTGAAAATAGGTTCAAAAACTGTAACAAAAACCCCAAAAAGTGTTTTTGGGCCAAAACAATCAAAAAAGTTTTAAGTAAAAACTCGCTCTTTTGATCCTTGCAACACTGATGTATGACCGTTGGTATTTGTAAATTCATGGGTATTGTGGAAAGTGCAAGCTGTTGCCACCTAAAAAGCACTAGACGGCACACTATCGCTCATATGTTTTATCTCCACCAAGGTACACTACAAGCATGCTTCCATTATCAACTTCATGCGTATTTTAAGCTTGTTAGGGCAATATTCATTTATTTTTACTTTCGCATCTCTTACGGGGAAGCTAAGATTCATTAGGTGTCATTTTAGGTGCCTCAGAACGTTTAAAAGATCAAATAGTCAATTGATGAAGTATACTTGAAGCATGCATCCCCCAGCACACAACATCTGACCCTTGATAAATGCTCTCTTTTTTATTGGTTCTAAAGAAACCAGTCTCAAGAACCACCCTGTTATGTATTTTGGTAAATACAGGAAGTCCGAACGCACGCATTTACGACATTCCATTTCATCAGAACAAAAACTACAATGACACTAAGTAAAGCTTCTTTAACACTAAGTAGGATACTTCCCGTGTAATTATCCTCGTAGTCTTGCCATCAATGAGAGAAAGCAATTAACATAGAATGTACCTAGAGAAAGTTCATGGAACGGCATTTGTTTAACTTCGTTGATTGATGTATTCAATTCGAATTTTTTGATGCAAATGGCCTTTTAAATTGAGTTGAAGTTGTACATCAGTTACTAGACTCTTGTTCTTAAAATAAAGCTGTGAATTGAGAAAAGGTGCAACTTTTTTCCCAAAGTCATTGGGCAAATGAACAAATGCAAGTTTGACATAATCAAACAACATCTATGTAAAATGTGAAGAAAATTCTAACAAAATTGACAAAAACTACTTTTCAAGAAATGAGCCTTTTCATTGGTAAATCCCATCATCGCGGTAATAAAACCTTAAATTCAAAGTCGGTGACAATAACACAAACACAAAAATATTAAATTTTTTGAAAGGCTTGGCTACTAAATTGTTTCGTGTGTGTGTGTGCAATTCAAAAAGGAGCGAAGAAATTTGCAATTTCTGAAAGCTCTTTTATCGAACAAAATCGGTCATGATCGGATCAGATCATTTCTGAAGTAGGCTCGTCGTGAGTCGGATCCAAAACCCCAGGAACCGATCTTTGACGAATCGACTCCTTAGTTTTGTTAAGTGTTGCCGTAAAAATCAAGTTAATCGTTTTTACACTATTTTTGTGCTTTCTCCCAATAGATACTCTGAAAGAAAGAAATCATTTCATTTTAAAATTGTTATTGATCTTGAAACCCATGAAACAAGCGCAACGATATTTCATTTCATAAACAGAAAGTCTGGTTATAAAATCCTACATTAGCCGGATCCGATCCGATTCGTATCAGGATTGTAGGTAAAAAGGCCACAGCTAAAACAGTCGGAGTAAAATCGTCACACGGTAAAAAGGTCACAATAAAAAGGTCATACGGCAAACAGGTCACAATAAAATTAATATTTCTTTTACGGATTGTGTTCCACTCAAATTATCTTCAAAACCCATGGTTGCATCTTGAAGGTAAGGGGCAATTTGGACTGAAGAGAGGTAGGGAACACCCTCCTCTTTGGACCATTGATTAAAATAATAATAACGTGTCTGGATTGGGTTCCTCAAGACAGTGTTAACTTTCTCTTGGCATGATTATGTTTAACTCGGATTCTTTTCTGTTTCCGTGAGACAATCTTTAACATTGGAACAGATTAGGGTTCCTGGGGTAACTCCCTAGGCTCCCTTGGAGCTGTACCGGTCTTTTTCACCTTATAACCTTTCAATGTGACCTTTTTATCGTGATCTTTTTCCTTGTGACCATTTTACTGTGACCTATTTACCGGTGACCGGTTTGCTTGTGACCTATTTACCGTGCCAGGATCAGAGCCGGGTTCAAAATTTGATTTGGTTCAGAACCGATCCGATAAGTCATTAGACCAAGACCAAGTGGGAACTGAAAAATTTTGGCCTGACTCATCCATTCAATGTGACATAGGGCAGGGATAACCTATATAATAGTATTAATACTGGATGCGAACTCGCGGAATTTCTCTGGCACGCAACCTCCGGTATGAGGCCGAGATTCGTAAACAAGAAGTACAAACGGCCATGTTGGGAGCGGAAAATCAAACGGAAATCGACCAAAATTCCAAAAGATAGTGGGCCAATCGGTGTTCCCTGTGATTCAAGCGAGTCCAGCCCAGTCCTAGCCTTGGTAAAGGTCAATCCCACGTCCCAAAATCAGTCCGATGTTGGTGTTTTGAAGACAACAAGTTCAGCCATGAACGAGTGCATGAAAGAGTGAATAAATGATCACATCATGGAGGGCGGGCATATTTAATTGGTCACAAGTGCGAATGAACCCGCAAGGTGTCTTTTCTTCAAGATGACGATCGAGTGATCAAATGAAATTTGATGACCAGGTTACCTGCTCCAATCTTTAGAAGTGATAGCCTTATCTATAGCAAATAGAATGAATATGGACCTGAATTCGAGCGCAAATTCCTCGTGTAAAAGGATAAAGAACCAACTTTCGCCCGTACCAAAACGGAGAGTTTCTTTACGCACATCCAATACACAACTTGAACAACAAAGAATATCTTATGATTCCTTGAATTATCAACAACAAAATAACGGTTTTTCCGAGCTCATCTATTATCCGACTTGAACGTCTTATTAGTATCTTTGAACTTTCAATTGAACCCATCCATCAATATTTAAGGTATTATCTTGAACTTGATTTACACATGCCAAACTTTGTATGAAATCAAGGTTGTTATAGGTTGTGTCACCTTGGCATAACCCAATGTTCTATAAATGATGGTCCATGATCGGATTTCTTTTATTGTATGGTTGTGTCTTTTAGTTCAGGATGGTAAGGACAGGTAAGATATTCTTAAGTTGTTCAAGTTGTGTGATGAATGAGTGCGATAAAACTCCCCGCTTTGATCCGGGTGAGAGTATGTGGGGGAAAGTTGGTTCTTAGTCCCTTTTCAAGAGGAATTTGCGTTTGGATTAAGGTGCATATAGAACAAAGAAAGAAGAAGTCCTTAGTGTCAAGAATTCGATCAAATGAAGAACAAATTAAGATGACTTTGAAACCTATCAAGTGGACCTACTAGCAATGGATGGGCTAAATATTTTGATCTGCCTTTCGAGTCAGTCAGCCCAAATTGGTGATCTGACAGTCTAACCCGGATTACATGGACCCTCTCAAAGTCTTCAGAATGAAATGATCCCATCAATATTGAATTGTGTGGATTTTTTCAATCAATCTGATTGTTAATTCCTGGACAAGGGGATCTAAGAAGATCAATCAAACTTTATCAAGCCTGTAGAGCCTATCCCTGAAATCATAAGACATGATCCTCTGGTCGTCAAGGACCCTTAGCCCCAGTCTTGCGTGGTCCTGACCTTCTTGATCCCCAAGACATGAAAAATTTTCAATCAAATCAATAATCAAGGATTTTATCCTCATGTTTTTCACTCATTTTGTCTCAAGGACGCTGTGATTGCCTTTGTTCCTATTCCAATCCGGATCAGATGGCTGATTTGATCCAGAACCGTCAAAAGTGCCCTTCAATAGTTATAGCCAACAACATCTCCGACTTGGACTCCATCTTCCTTCAAAATGAGATCATTTTTGTTCTTTCATTTTCCTATGGAAATGGTTCCTGCGTTGTGGAGGTGTTGAAGAGCATGGGAGAGGAGTAACACTCCAGATACCACCACGGATACTTCTGTTTAGCATTGTTTCACTGAAGTCGGACTAATGGGTGAAGCAAGATTCCATCTACGTATTTTCCTCATTGTTAAGAGGACTAAAATCCTTTGGAGAGTTGAATGTCAAAAGTTCATGAGACGAGTAAAAAGAGTGCTGGGACTTCTAAAATCAAGGTGAAGAACATCCAGTCCACAAATATTAACAAAAAAGTTTGACTGAATTCTTTCAAGACGCAGGTTCAACAGTTTTAGCCGTTAATAAGGAATAAATGACGTTGTGTCAAAATATAGCCTCGGCCTCATACCATTTTTTCAAAAATCGGAGTTCGTGTCCACTCCTTTCAGGGGTTCCTGCATAGGGGTGGGTCCTGGTCGGCCATGAGCCGGCTCAGTATCGGATTGAATTGGTTCTGAGGTTGCAGAATCATTGTGCAAGTTGGATCCAAAAACCTAGGAATCGATCTGGAGGCGGAACCTCCGGGGAGTTGATTCATAAAATTTGGATAAATGTTAGAGCTCAGTTATTTTATCTTTTTACATTTTTTAGTTTTTCTTCAAAAGTATCTGGAAAAGATATTTTTCCCTTTATAAAATGGTTCTGACTTTGAAAACAGTGAAACAAAAGGGTAATGATTTTAGTTTTTTTGTGCAACCCTATGTGAGCTAGATCCAATCCGGATTTGGACCAATACGGATCTAATCCGAATCCAAAATTTTTGATTTTGGTTCTGAACCGATCCAATCCGAAAAGTCGCCAAACCAACCTTGACCCTGAAGCAAAAAATCTTGGTCTGATCCATCCCTAGTGTGACACCTACGACTTAACGGGTTCCAAAATTTGCTAAATTGCACTTTTTCCCGTTTCCCATTCGAAAAGATCTTATTTTCCTTGCATCAGGCCAAGTAAAAACACCTAAGTAATTTGATTTCTCAAACTGCTATCTGCGAATTCGAAAAATGAAGAGAAATTAGTTTTACGATCTAAGCTCCAATTTTGGCAGCGAGATTAAGTTTAAGATGGTTCTAAAATAGTGAAAAAAAAAAAAAAATCTTTAATAGCAGATTTTAATTTAATAATTGACTTTAATATAATAAAATCTAATGGCGAATTTTCAAGCTTCGGTTAAACTTCTAAATAATCACGGTAAAGAGGTCATAGAAAAGGTCACCAGGTGAAAAAAACCTACACAACTCCAATGGAAGCTTAGGTGACCAGGAACCCTAATTTGTTCCATTGGTAAAGATTGGCTTATTGGAGCAAGTCTGTCGAGAAAGTCTGGATGGGGTGAAACACAATCCTTGCCAAGACAAAGGTAGCAAAGTCACCAGGAATCCATTCCAGACACACTATTTATTTTTAAACAATAGTCCCAACCGGCCCCAAATCTGCCGGCGAGCGGGAAAAAGATCACCCCGTAAAAAGGTCACAGACCCGCACAGCTCTGGAGGTAGCCAAGGGGGTGATCCCGGGGACCCTTAGATCTTTCCTGGTTGAAGATTGTCCCATGGGACCCCAAAATTAACCGGGGGAGCACAATCATGCTAAGGCAAAGGTCTCATAAGCAACGTCAACAGGAAGTCATTCCCAACATTTTTTAGGTCCATGGTCACAACTCGCCCCGGATCCGGGGCAAATGAACTTTGAAGGAGGGTGTTCCCTCACCCCTATGTATTCAAGAGTACACCCTTCTTTTGAGATCTGTCCATGGGCTTTAGAGATATTGCAGATGAAACACATTTATGTCCATGAAAGTAATTTTTTATTGTGACCTATTAACGTGTGACCTTTTTACCCTGTGACCTTTTTAATGTGACCTTTTAAATGTGATCTTTTTACCCTGTGACCTTTTACATGTGACCTTTTTACTGTGACCTATTTACCTGTGACTCTTTTGCTTGTGACCTTTTTACCTAGAATCAATCTGCCAGACCCAAAAGGAGGGTGATCCCCTACCTCTCTTCAGTCCAACTTGCCCCCTACCTTCAACATGCAACCATGGGCTTCAAAGATGATTTGTGGTGTGGAACAAAATCTGTTCACGAAAAAATATCAATTTTTACTCTGACCGTTTTACCTTGTGACCTTATTTCCTCTTTTTTTCCTCGTGGCCTTTTTATTGTGACCGTTTTGATTGTGACCTTTTTACCCACAATCAAATGGTGAAAGGAATCTTTGAAGGCCATAGCATTTTTACCTTGTTTTCAATTACTCAAGAGTCCTTTGAAGGGTATCAGAGTTTGCCATTGCTTTCGTCACAAAGAAGTTCCTCATAATTTTGATTGCTTTCGTCAAAATGTAAATCAATGTAGAACACTATATTATAGTGTTCTAGATCATTATCCATTTCTCAGTATGTCAGTGTGCAGTTAAAATGTCTCCGAATTATTGTCTTAAATAAAACGAGTCCATCGCCTAGCCATGATCGACTAACTACATTTTAGATGTATATTAGAGAAAAAAATGACGGATATTAACTTTATCTCTTTTCACAATACAAAAAATTTGATTGTTCGTACTCAAATATTCCCCTTGCACTATTTCAAGTGTCATAAGTGGATATTTCAATGGACATTATTGCATTGCCCGAAATGCCGAATATGTGCAATTTATGAGCTTGCAGTAATAATCTAGATGTGACTGAATATTTTTTGTGGAATTGCAGGCTGAATTTTTGACTGAAAAATATCCCAAAGATTTCATATAGTGTTTCAATGTCGAGAAACAAAATGATTTTTTTGAGTTCTAAGGGTTATGTCGAATTGATAAAAAAATATCGACTAAAAAGCTTTTACTTAAAATACATTTTTCAGTAAAAAGTATTTTGCAATGTCAAAGACACTCAAAGTTGAGTAATACTTAGAGATTTTTATAAAAATTGGTTGATGTTTCAAGTTTCGATTTTAGTCCATTTTGAACATGGTCCTTCAAGAAATCGTAAATTTTACGATGGATCTGTTAGACATATTTCTTTGTAATTTTTGTTGAACGTACAACAAACTGCAGTCTAAATAATTGTTAAATATGCTTTCCAAAAGTTTTAAAGTTCATTTTAAGCGATTATATAAAGTATTTTGAGGCAATTTGAGAGTGTCGAATTGAATTCGAGTCAAAACTCGAAATTTTCATTTTCTTTCGCGACATTGAAAAGCTAAATGAAATTTGTGGGAATTAGCTTTTTGATATAACTGACGTTTTTTGGCTTACATGGTCAAAAAAGACACCATTCACACCACTCAAACAACTCAGCTGCTGGGGTAAGTAACTGAATGTTCTCTACATGAATGGATTAAATCGCTAATCAAAAAATGGTATTATTAATAGATTTATAGGTATGTAACTATTGACATCGACCTAAATGTATAAAATACAATAAAAATAAAGTTGTTCCCCATTGAATGTTGGGTCCAAATAATGGCAAGATGTCTTTTGGAATTTCGATCCAAACCTAAAAAGCCATTTAAAAGACCGTGTGGTAGTTCAACATCTTTATAACCGGCTAGAGAGACCATCCAAGAACTGGGCCAACAATAATAGAAATTACTGATGTCACGTAGTGCGAGAAAAAAAAGTTTTTTTTGGAGTCGAGCAGAGTTTCCAGACGTTTCAGAGGGTAGGGTCAGCTGTTGTCGACGCGTGCAAAGAGAGAGAACAAGCTGTTTCCAGCCCTCTAGATTTTCTGCTCAACGGCAAATCAACATTTTTCTTTCAGCTCTACCTGAGTGATGTGTTTCGAGTTGGATTTCTGGCAGAGTTTTGCCATTTTGGTCTTTTATGGTCAAAAATCTGACCACAAATAAACTTTTCAACAGGCAATAGACCGTATCAACCATAAAATATGGTAGCACTGCCAACTCGAAATCCATTTTTATACCTATCGATGGAACTCGAAATCGAACTAGTTCGTGTGTTGCCAAATTGGTCCCTGTTTAGGTTTTTTCAAAAAGTTCTACACAACCTGCCCTTTTTAACAACGATATACTTCCGAGTAAAAATGGCATCACTCCTGGTTCGAAACACATCACTAATAGAAATGGCATTGATTGCTTGGGGTAGACTTACGGTGACTCAGGCCACAAAATATGGCTTCAGTTGTTCACGAGACAAATTTGAGTGCCACAAAGTTCAAATACCCAAAGCTTTGGAGATTTGTTTTGATGGTTCAAAATTGTGAAATAGCACCAAAATGAATAACATAACAACATAACTGCGTTCTACTTTATAGAAATCCTAGCCTATTTGGTTATCACTGGAGATGATATTGGTAGATATGGACCGCCCATGAATTAGTGGCTATTCTGGAATAGTGTGAAAAAATGTATATCTTTGCTTTGAATGTTACTGCTTGCAACTGAAGTTGTTGTTCACATTCTCAATCTCATTAAGTGAAGCCTAGTTTGTCAATTTTCTCATTTCTACCTTCACAAAGCCTGATTGGCGGGTTTTGTTGTACCCGCTGACAGAAGCCGCTGGCTAAATGAATATGAGGTGTCTTTTCATTTGGTGCCACACACGCAGCCGTCGCAGTGATGAGAGTTGGCCCTCCACATTTCCTAATGGCATTGTGAAAAATTCCTTGAAAGACGATCTGGCCAAAAAAGAACAACGCTCACACAATGCTCCTTCATCTTGAACTGTTCTCAATGTCTGTTTATTTTTTCAAGGAGGCGCAAATTGCTTTTCATGTTGTACCCTCACCGAAGAACGAGTCCGAGAGAGAGAGCATCCTTTATTCGGGGCTCATCCGTTGCTGCCTAACTTTCTGAATTGTCAAAGACAACCCCCTCTTGGGCAAGATCTTGCTGGCGGGTGGCCCACATCAATGGGACTAGGCCGGATTACCTTAACAGTGAGGATCATACCACTAAAGAGGTTTAATGCTTTGATTAATGATTCAGGGTAAACGAAGTTTGTATTGAAACTTGAAATGGGTGGCTTTGTTTCACATCTCAGTGCAGTGGTTGCCTAACATGATTGCAATCTGTATTAACCTCTTTTTGGCCAGTTCCTCTTGGAATGCAAGGGTGAATAATGTCCCTCAGTTTCAACACTGGCCACTCAACTCAAAGATGAACTCGTTGAGGGGAAGACGCTGCTTTGGAACGAATAATTGAACAGATCATCATAAAGCACCATATGCGAGAAAGAAAAAAAAGAGCTGAAACATCATGTGTCGGAGTGAGCAAGGGAAACTGGCTTGAAATGCTTTAAAAGGATAAAAGCATTTACTTATCAGTGAAAAATTCAAGCATGTAAAACCCCAGCAAAGAGAGAAGGAAGGTTCAAATGGAATGGTGCTATAATTCAACCTTGTGACACAAGATCTACAACTTCAAGACATGAGATGGCTAACAAGTACTTGATTTTGATATGTGGTTCCCACGCATCGAGGCAAAAATAATGGAATCATTGAAATCCAACTGATTTGAACTTGGGATTCGCAACGTGATCTTTGGTTTTTTCTTTGTTAACAAGTAGGTCATGTTTTAAACTAATACTTTACGTGGAGGCTCATAAAATTTCTACGACGTGGACGCTGACGAGCCTGGTCGATACCGGGGTCGTCGCTTGATCTTGGGCCTTCTTCGCGCATAAACCACATCTGGAGGTTGAGGAGACTCTGAATTTGGTTGCGAGAATTTCACACCGTGTTTCTGGAGAATTTCCTTTTCCAAGAGCCGTCCCTCATCAGGATTGTTGTCACCCGGACTGGCGGAAAATGTGCGAATTTTGGGGGATGTTGTGCCCGGGTGCACGGGGTCCCGCCTGATCAACGTCTCCGATGGCTCGTTTTCGAAAAGTTGTTCAATTAATTCTGATTTTTCAACACTTTCCCTGCGGTCCGATGCGGGACCCTGTCCCTCAAAATCGCCTGAAGATTCACGTTTTAATTTGTGGGGAAAGAAGCCGGAGGGTGATAGGTGAGATACTGTATTAAGAAGGGACGGCGCTCCATATCCGTGGGTTGGAGGTGGGGGTGGAGGATGATATGGCTCTGGCTCATGGTAGGTGTAATGCGGCTTAGGTTGAGTCACAACAGATCCGGGACGACCTGGTTCTCCTTGAGGACCTGGGAGGCCTCTAGATCCTGGAGCTCCTGTGAGTCCTTGGAGCCCTGGTTGCCCAGGTGGACCCATGTGTCCATCAGCGCCAGGTTTGCCATTCAGACCAGGAGGGCCTCGAGGTCCAGCGGGTCCTGGCTCTCCAGGCGGTCCAAGTGGTCCTGGTTCACCAATTTTGCCCTCGGGGCCTGGCCCTCCTTTCTCTCCATGTCTTCCACGAGGTCCTGGTGCTCCAGGTGGTCCTTGAGGACCAGGAATGCCTTGAATACCTTTTTCACCCTTGACACCAGGTTGACCAATTTCACCTGGGGGACCTTGAGGGCCAGTGCGACCTAAATTTTAAAAAAACGAATTTTTGGGAGAACCCTCGTCTTGTTTTTTCGTTTATTTTGTACCTGGAATTCCATCTTTGCCTGGCTGGCCTGGTAGCCCTTGGGGCCCTTGTTGGCCTGGATATCCTGGAGGACCTGGAGGACCTTCGGGTCCTGAAATGAAAGAAACAATGGTTATGTCACGACATGAAAATCACTTTACAAGATGTAGTTTGTCAAACCTGGACATTCATAAGATTGGCAAAACCTTGTTTCGGCATAGTCCCCTTTACATTCTTTGCCATAATTTGCCGGGGGAACTTCAACTATTCTTTGCCTCGATTGGGTACAAATTCCGCCCGAAACATGATGATGTTGAGGTTCATGTGGATGTGGGTGAGGATGACCAAGAAGAGGAGCACCGTATCCATGATCTGCTTTCGAATCAGGGTCAGGTGTTGGTTCCGACTTTGCATCCGGATCGGCCGTTGCATCTCGTCGTTTTCGTTTTCCAGTCTTCGAGCATGCCGACCAATGGGACCAGGAACCCCAATGACAGTCGATGGGACATGGCTTCTCGTTGCAAGGATGCACCTGAAGGCTTGCCCCGTAACATCCGTAACCATTTGGATTGGGCAAAAGTAATTTGAATCCGTCGCCACAACTTCTCGTGCAAGGTGTCTCAATAAAGCATTCAGCAGGGGGAGTAGCTGAATGAGTTGGAGGAGATGGAGGATGGTGTGCATGATGGGGAGCTAAGAAACACAAAAATAACCCATTAACCAAGCTTTTTTCTCAAATCTACCACTCAAAGTTTCTTACAATCTCGAGGCTCTCGAATGGAATCTTCATAGCTTTTATCTTGAGCCGCTAGATCATCGTCATTGCCCTCCGGGTAGTAGTCAATTTGGGAAATATCGTCCAGTTTTCTTGACACTGCCTGAGAATTTGGCCCAATATACGTGATCCTTTGTGTCTCGGCTTCGGAAAGCTTGATGGGGCCAAAAGACTTGGCTTTAGGCTTTGAGATATCATCTTTCGCTTTTGGATCAACTTGATCAGCCTTCAAAGCCAAGGCCTCCTCAAATGATTTCTCTTTGCCCACTGGACTCCACGCACCAAATTCATAATTATTTTCTTCCAGACTTCCCACTTCGCCACGACCAAGTTTTTCTTGATCAAAGGTTCGTCCAGCCTGAAATTGGGGTTACTTGATGTAAAAATGAAGAAGGCTTCCTTGACATAAGCTTGTGTTCGGCCTTCAATATTAATTCACTTCAAGAGTTGCATTAATGGCGAAACTTTTTTTGGTCTCACCGGGGAGCTTTGATTTTATAAACAGAGCTCAGTTAGGGGTCTTCGCTGCTTCTTCAAGTCTTTCTCAATTTTTTGCGTAATGTGCATTGGAAGAGTTTGCACTGCATTTACAATGAGTCAGCTATACTTTCATTTTCCTTTGTCAATACCGTTTTTACCATGGTGTAGCTCAAGTAATTATCAAGCCAAGCTTCTTATATCATAAACCTAACTCAAACATAGTTTTAGTCACTCGAATCAAAGGCAAAAAGCGTTTGAAGAAGCAAGAGAACTTCATTTCTGGATAAGGTACTTTTCGACTTGTGGATGAGAAGAAATTGTTTATATCTCACCTGAACACAGTTAGGAAGTTGTATCAGAGTCACATAAACACACCCAATCACTAGAAGTGGCCTGGAGAGCCGCCTGTAACTGTTCTGGCTCATTTTGATTCCACTCCAGATGCCAAGTTGAACTGAATGGGATGCCGGCTAACCGATATGTTAAAATGAAACGAACTAGTTGGTCCAGAAGAGCTCGAAGGAATGTTTTCGATGTGTCAAATCACTTCATCACAAACCGTTGGGTCATTGTCCACTAATCACGTGTGTTGGAAGTCATCATGTTCCAGCAGCAATTATCCCAGTCGATTTCTTTCATCAACTGGTCAATTTCTAATGGTTCGCGAAACATATAAGAAGCTCCGTTGGGGGCCCTTTGGCCTGACAATGACGCTTATTTTGCGTCCGGCAGACAGCGTCAGTTCCATTTCGGTAACTCAGGCAGATTTTCATTACATACGTGCGGTTGAGGATCTTGGCATACTGTCCAACTTTGAAAACCTTTCGAGCACTCGGCATTGGTTTATGAATAAATTTTACTCCAGACCAGCCAGCGCATCTTCAATGCTAAGAGGACACATATTCTTTGTAGCTTGGTGTGGAAATGAATGGTAAATTTTGGGATTTAAGTGTGTGCGTCTTTGAAAACACCTTGACCTAATGTCTTCAATGTGTAACATATGATGAAGACAGGATGGCAATGGCCCATTTAAACGTACGAGGTTTCAAACAAGTTTGATTACTTAGTTATAAGTCTTAACATAATGCTAATCGATCAATTCGAAAAAATGGTTTGGATTTCAGGAAGAGGGGGAAAATTGCCACCAACTGTCTGATCAAATAAAATTGATTCCTTCATTATTACCAGTTTCACTCTCACGAGTATCAATGCAAATCTTCCCTGATTCTTCCTTCGGCCTTGAGAAAAATGCGATCAGCAAGCCATTAGTTAACCAACGATGCTAAATTTCAATGCCAAATAAGCGACAAACATTTCATATCTCGCGATTCGCTTCATTTCAGTGCACCCTCGGTACGCGATAGCCAAGCAGCAACAAATATGTTTTATGGTCATTTGATCGGAATGTGTACCTTCAATTCAAATTTTCTCGTTTTAGACTGGCATAATCTAAGCAAAACGCCTCTTTTACCACCACCATATCAACTTGTGCGATATGATTCATAGTGAACCCAACTGAACTATGACATACGTTAGTTAGGGATGGAAATTCATGCATGTCGGCTTTTGTTCACGGTTTATTTAGAATCCAATCTGGAGTGACCTTAAAAAGATCGGCTGGTTTACGAATTGTCCGTGAAGTAATTATTTGGACACTCAACCATGTCACAAAGCGAGGATGTAATGTGACAATCACATAGGAAGTTTTACGGAAAATTAATGATGAGCCTAATCACTTCCGTCCTAATCTGATCGATCAGAAAGAAACTTTTTTAACTCTCTCTCTCATTCTCTTGTTTGTGAAGCATGAAGCAAGTTAAATGCTTCCCCCTATCAAGCTTATAGTGTCAGATACTTGCACATTTTTGTCAAAAGATCAGTGAAGTTGATTGAACTGACTTTACAGGCGACAAGCCAAGCACCCTTTTATCGAACAGCTTGTGGGAATTTTGTAATCTTGGCCCGAAAAATTTCGGTCCAATTTGCTGTTGTACTTGAGAGCATTTGCATGACTTCACCAATCGCGGTTTCTTGAATGGTTTTGGACAACCTGTGTGTGTTAGATGAATTTATATTTACTAATACATGTAATTACGAGACATTTGAATTTATTTCAATACCATTTTGAACAAGAGGGGATATCCTTTTTTCAAGCTTAGACTTATTCAAAGGGACCTTTTTGATTGAGGTGTCGTCCAGGGATTCAATTGTCTTGGATGGATTGCACTTTAAGCTAACTTTCTTACCTCATGCTGTGAGTTTACTAAGTCAAAGGAAATTTGTTCATCAAAACCACGGATTTGATTTTTCTTTTGGCCGATTAAAAGGCCGATGAAATGCAAATCATTAACACATCTTCATGCGTACGTACCAAAGAAGATCGCTGAAAATCATGATTATTTCCAAATATTGGACAAAGAAGTCATCTCAGTGTTCCTTTTGACAAAAAGCTTTTTGAAGTTGAGAATGAAAACTCACAAGATATTTTTGTAGATGGGAAGAAATCTGTACAATATGAAGCAATTAGGTTAGTATGCTTTCATCATTTGCAAAATAATGCATTTTGCGTACGATTAAGCCAACACCTGTGAAAGGCTGTCGTTTTCATAGAAGCCACAAATAAATACAAGGAAGATGGATCATAAATTCACAAAAAGACAACTCTTGATTTAAGAGTAACCCTTGATTTTAGAATAACGTAGGTACTGATGGACAGTATCTTTACCTCCAATTTCGAATGTACTGCATTACCGATAGAAATCCTCTCATATCTACAGGGTGTACCACTTAAACTGAGACTCGGGTTTTGTATTATTACTCACTTAATATCCATTCAATCAAAAACACACATATCCAATCCCAGATACCTTACGTTGACCAACAAATGTTCAATTTTCAAAATGGCCACCTTTGGTCTTCACTACGGCCTTCAATCTACTAACTGCAGCATCAGCACAGGCACGCACCACAATCTGTTTGACTCAAAGCCTCCTCAGAAATGACCAAATGGAAATTTCCATCCCATTGAGGTCTGGAGATGAACGAGAACATTCATCCTTGCCTCGGAATTGAGAAAAGACAGATTCACAATAACTTTGACCAACCAGTGTGGTATGTCAAGGAGCCGCATCTTGTTGGAGGAGCACTAAGTTCAGAGGCCGTTTTCGCACATCTAAAATTGTCGTTCAAAATTTGTTGAAAACAAGATATCGTGCCAAAAGAATGCACAAAACATTTTGTTTAAACAAAAAGTGCGAAACTAAAAATAAGCCAGCGCACTAAAGGCAGGAAACTTTCGGTCTTAATTTATAAGGGACACCCTGTACCTCTAGTAATTAGGCAAGGGTTCTGGACAAGACTATTGACCAACACCTTGACCAAACATTTTACTCTGCCTCGTTGACACGGTGTATAGGCATTGTTAGATACAACAATGTTGCTTGGCAATTAAAATCTCACTAATTACTTCACTTCACGAGTTACGAATCAATTGGGAATTTACACTCAATGGGAAAAGGCTATCCATTTCAGTCCACAAACTATTCATTCAATTATCAAGGCAGTCGGAAGAGGCGGAAGGACAAAGCCACCTTCTTTGTTAAAGGAAATGCTTTTCCCAATGGCTTCCGTTGAAGTCTCAAATTAACTTGATATGAAATTTGTCGACCATGATGAGACGGCCATTAACTCTCATTTCATTTGAATGTACTTGTTGAAAATAGAAACAAGTTCATACCTTCGCCTCTCGAAAGTCATTTATAGTTCCCTTGACCAACTAAGATCTTGGAGTTAAGCGATGGTGGTCACCGAGATAACATCTTCCAGAGAGCTCAATGACCAGAACCAAAGTGGGAAATGAAACGCCTTCACATTGACCAACAACGCGTACTTCAAATCTGCTATGCAATGCATACCTTGAAAGAACACGCCAAGGCTCGACAAAGCAAAAAAAGAGCCTAACCCTAGCCACAAATGACTTCTGTATGCATGCTTGAATCGGATAACCTCGACATTCACGGAAGCTGAGTTTGATGGACTTGAATTTGTCCACCGATCTTCACTCTCAATATGGAAGAATGTCCTTATTTTGATCTTGTCATCCTCGAAAGAGCGAGGCCTAAATTGTTTGTTTAATAACGGTTTGTCACAGTCACAGAAAAAGTGACGATTTGCCAGGTGTCTTACAGCCATGGGAGCCAAAATTAATGATCATGTGCTTCACAAGGTCGAAACTTTTGTGTTATTGAGGGAAAAATCCCACCAGGGGTGTCATTGCCAATTCTTCTCCCTCACTTTCATACTCATAGATTTTCATTTCAAGTTCAGATTTGTTGAAGAAACGTGGCTTGTAGTACAACGCAGAACAACTCGACATTAATATTTCAACGTGAAGTTGCTGAAGATTCGGCAATTTCTCATTTTTGATATCAATCGAGACGTCAGACGATGAATTTGTTTTCCAAACAGCACATCGAGTGAAAACATCACATGCTCCTTTCGATTATTACATGATCGAAATTTATCCCCGAGGCTTTGAATTTTCATTCAGAAACAAGTTTCTGGCTCTCACTCTGCCAGAAAAACACACACGAAACAATTGCTTTAGAGAAGACGGAAAGAAACATATTGTACTTGGGTCTGGCCAAAGTGGTTTTCTCATGATGAGTCATGTGAGACTTGAAGAATTTGACCAGTACGAACAACTCCTCTCGTCGTTCCAGATGAGACAATGAACTTGTCAAACCGCGAATAGTGCCAGATCTTCGTTTTCTGGTAGAGTGACCGACCCATTAGTGGGTTCCCACGACAACCCTAGAAACAATATCCCAAGAGAACAAAGACAGTTTTGAGCCTCAAAAGGAGTGTTTTGTTGATGGAGTTCTCACTTCGATTTGTTTAGATCAGTTGTTTTTTTGTCTTGTTCCACGGCATTGGCCTCGGGATATCCTTTGATTTTCCCATTTGGCACCCAACTACAGTAAATTTTCTAATGTTACGCATAAGAAGCGAGACTAACCACAACATTTTTCAAACATACAAGAAGCCAAACCGGCTTAACTCATTCTATAATAATAATAATAATAATTACCTGAATTCTATTTGGAACTGCAATTCCATCAACCTTTCGTGGATATTGGTAATCAAATCCTAATTTTTAGAGAACGTTGACCAATTGCAAGAACACACTTGTTTTGAAAGCAACAGTTCCCAATGTGCAATGACTTTATGTGGATGCTCAAAGGAGAATCGCTTGAATGACGATATCACGATATCATTATGTAGTGAGACCTCTGAGTTCATCCGAAAAGCGACAGTTTGTCACCATGTTAATTGTTCCTTGTTGTCTCGCATCTCTGTTCTTTCCCGGTGAGGATGTCGCCAAAAGCAGAACATGCTGAAATCTTGGTCAAATGTTCGGCGATAAATTTGATGATCAATCAGCCGTACCCTCTTTGAATCAATGTTAAATAACATTGAATTTGAAGTAAAGATCAATACGTTCCAGGAGAAAATTCATTCCAAATAGTCGTTCTCACCTTGAACTGGGATTTGAGACATGATGTTCTGATGTTATAATTTGAGCACATGCTCTTTTTCCACTTGAGAGAGAAGGTATTCATCATCCATCAATAGGGGGACGAATGAGTACTGAAGATTCAAGGTGTCCAAGTTGAAGACAGAGATCATTTTACGGACGTTTAAGTTCAGACAAGGCGACCTCCCACACCTCCAAACTTTGGAACCGTTTACCGGGTTAAACAAATGACTCTTTCCTATTGCTGAAATAGATTTTAATGTCTCAAAAACACACATTTCTAATGAGTTTAGGTACTACAATCTTTGTTTGGAAGTGAACAATCGACTTCATTGAACTTCGTACTGAATATACTAACCTGGACACTTGGGTTGTCTCGTGAGTGTAAATCTAATGAGGTGTCTCGAGAACGTTATTGACAAACAAGCCTTGGCCACACATGCCACATCACTTGAGTGCTGTACTACATACGACTGTAATAGTAGCTTCACGTACGTGTGCATTAGTGAAAGAGGTTAAGACAGCTCCCAGATGAAGAGCTTGGCCCAATTCCTGCTAAGAAAACTTGACGACATTTTCTTTTGATGGATTTGCGCCTTCATCCTCTCCTCTAGGCTCGACTTCTCCAATGATGAGTGCGTTGTTTTTCCACGTAAAGTTCCAAGTTTGAACAGGGATTCTTTGTGGCGTCCATTCAGCTCGGATTTCTGGCCTGAGCATGATGTTGAGCATGGACATGAAACTGCAAATGATGAGGAACAGGGTCCGTTCGTCGCCAGAAAATGAGAATCTTCAGGCCAAGAGAAGTGACAAGTCCAGACAACGCCGAGAGGGGTTCTGGCACCAAAATCAATGGATTCTTGTCTGAGGGTTTTGGATTTCCATCCATGTACCTGATCTCTTGATCGTCGGAAATGGAGAAGGAGTCGTTTCATTCACAGTATTACGTCAAGGGTCATTTGAAGAGATTGACCCATGGATTTGAGCACGAATGCTAATCGTTGGGACATTTTCAAATGGACTATCAAACGCTCTGATGAATGAATTACTGGTGAATCCATCACTCTGTGTGTTCTTTTTGGCACCCTATCAAATGATCTGGAACTCCCACCAGGAGACCTGTCAACTGTGCTTGGGTTCCAGCTGCAGTTCCACCCCAAAGATTGCCGCCAAAACTTGATTCTTCACCACATGAACAACTGAAGTTTTGTTTTTCTAGATCCTTGAATGGAGGGGTAGGGATTTCCTGGTTCAAGATGTCAAAAAGGGAAACTTGATCGTGAAAGCAACTACAAGATTGCCTCTAATGCAATCAATCGTTTCTTCAGACCCCCGATTTTAGGAACGATTGTGTTCCACGTGTGCTGTAAATTCAAGACAGGTCGATTACGATTAAATTCCATAACCGTTAAGCCACATCTGGCCGTTTTGCAACTTTCATGCTCCAGATTCATAAGAGATCACACGAACTGGCTTGTCAGGGATTTCATATGGATTTCTCGTGTTGATTGATGAATGAATGAATTTTCTCTCCAATGGAACTGAATCTGCTACTGATTCCCAGATTCTTATGTGGAAGACAAATTATCATTTTCATGTCTCGTCCGATGACACACACTTCCCATTGCTCATCTGAGTATCTGTTCTCACTTCCAACCTTGCCCGCTGCTGTCTTGAACCCAACACATGGTGTTCGCTAGGGCGGTTCCAACTGTGACGAGCTCTCTTAACTCCTCCCCCAATTGCTTAGAGAGTATTGCTGTGATTGGTCCAAACGCCTCAAATGAAGATGTTCAAGTCTCTTGGGTCATGACGACTGCTTGTATGTAATGTAGCGGATGGATCGGGTGGCGGCCACCGTCGCTTGTTTTGTAATTTGGCCCATCTGGGCGCTTATTCTTTCTTTCGTTCGTTCATTGAACGGCCCACGAGTACAAATGAGTGAGTTGCGATGGATCTGTGACGACTTCTTAGGCGTTAAAATGGAAACAGGTCTGGATGAAGACGTGGAAGAGTGGTGAAGATCTCATCCAGGATCTCTGAGCAAGCCCTAAAATCTGAATGAGAGAGGCTGATGATGGGGACTAAGATTGTGTTGCAGTCCCCCGGGAGCTCAATCCTCGAGTCTAGAACGAGTGAAGGAAGCTTCGATGGCAAGCGGCCTGTACCCAGTTCCCAAAGACGAGTTTCGTTCGAGGATTTGTTTGTTAAACATCTCGCTCGGCTCTCTGCCTTGTTCTGTTGACGCTAACTCGCCAGATTATTAAGATTATTATACAAATATTTAATCGGATTCACACAAATATTTGATTGTGCTGGGCTGACGTCGAGATTGCATGGGTTGTTCGTTCGTCCGAGTGGGAAACACAGGCGTCTTGAGCCCATCTTGTCCTGAAAGAAGAATAAACTAAAGATCCTGCTTGAGCTAAGACCTGATTGCCTTGTGTATACAAAGAAATATGTGCACGACATCCACATCGACTTTGGTCTCGGCCTCAGTCTCAAGTAGTCATCCACATCATGACGCTCCACACCTGGGGGTGGGTCACTCGGGGAACAGTGAGAGCTCGTCCCCCATGGGCCACGCCTTGGACCAACATCTGATGATGGCTCCATCTCACCCGACTGCGCTTCAACATCCTCACCATCAACAACAGCAACATCACCATCTCCATCACCAACAACAGGCACCGCCTCCTCCAAGTAACAGGTCAGAACAAAGTTCCATCCCAGGAGGAGGCGGAGATCCTCTTGCCGATCATCTGGGACCAGGACCAAACCACCATGACGTGGACCCTCTCATGGTCTCCTCAGTGAATGGGATTCAATTGCCTCAAACACCTGAAGATCCTTCAATCTTGCAGTCACATCTAGTGGGAACACAAAGTTCCAATAATCTTCACTCAGAAGATCCTTTGTCTCAAGAGGAATTGGATTCAGTTAGTGAGGAGATTCAACGACAGGAACCCACTTCAACAGATTCTGAAGTTGATGGGAAAAATGGAAAGCGAAATCATGGTAGGCAAACATTTTCAATCAATTTACATTGGTGTTCTTCATAACCTCAAAAAATGTTACCTAGATGTGCTTAATTGTCAACATCTTATCCGAGAATTTGTTGTTGAGCAACTTTTATCTCTCCCTCCAATTACCTACGTGCGACTCTCAATAGGATCTCAAACAAGGAAATTACAACCTTAGTAACCAACTTTGCACAATCAAGCAAAAACTGGCAAGCCCTTTCCAAACCCACTAAGCTGCTTCATCTTGTTCATGGTTTCAACTGATATTTATTAGAACTACTCGTACATACAGATCTCTCAAGTTCTGTAGAGTCAATCACACCTTTAGAAACTCAATCAGCAAGTCGAAGTCAAGATGGTTTCACATTTCTGGACCTTTTCCGGCGAGCACGTGTTCACAGCTACTGCTCTGCAGACTTCACGGCAAATTGGACGACACACAACTGGTACGTCTTTGCACACATTTTCAAAATGGCATTGATTCACGGGAACAGAAATGCATCGCTCTTTTGGTACGTCCCAGCAACCGTCATCACGTCCCAGAAACACATTTTTAAGGCTCTTCAAGAGTTCCTCTTTGAGAATGGTCTGGACCGAGGTCGATGGATCACGAGATTCCACTGGATCTTGAATGATCTTGGGACACTCACGACCAACGACGGTTGTGCATCGTTCCACATTTTGGATCGCACAATGTCGTTTTTGGGTGCACTTGGGTCGAGTGGAACCCGGCACACAATTAGGCTCAGGTCTGCAGTTGGTTTTGCACTTGGGAACCACTTTGTTTTGGCAAACAGTCTCTTGAACTGGATAACATTTGTATTCTTTTTTGGGCGCACACGGGTTTTCTTCGGGGCTTTCGCAATTCAAGGTGGAACAAGATTTAGCGGCCGTGTTGTGTACCATGAGAAACGCCACAAATAAAAGGAACATTTGTGTAGAATTCGTCATGATGAAAACAAAAGTCACAGTTTCGAATCAAAAGATTGAGCTTTCTGTTGGTAAGCTGAATTTGACAAACTAGGCTTGTATTTGGTTGAGGGAATGGCAATCAACTCTTTTTGGAGGATGGACACTCGCGATGAGTTCTCAAAAGAAAACGAAATGTCGAGCGTTCCGAAAGTATTGGAGGTTGAGTGAGTTCGAGAGCTCTTTGTCGAAATTGTTCTTCAAAATCCAAAAGTATTTCTTTAAATTTAAGTAGATTCGCCTCAGGAAGGCCACAACTCAATGGTATTTCAATTGACTAAAACGTTGACTTCTTTTTTTCTACACAAGTGTTAAAGCAAAAACTTATCGAAGTCGAGCTCAATCAAGTACAAACTGACGGCACTTTGTTGCAAGTTCGGAGTGTTGATGACAAGGTTTTTAGCTTTGAATAAGTGTTCAAGTGTTCATTTTTAGGTGCGAGACGACAAGAAAAACCACCGTTCAGTTATATTGCCATGATCGTGATGGCCATCCAATCTGTCCCCGTCAAGCGAATGACCCTTAGTGAGATCTATCACTATCTCCAAAAGAGATTTTCCTTTTTCAGGGGACCTTACCAGGTAATACCAGCCATCATCTGATCACCCATCCAGCTTTTCAACTAAAATTTCTCTTCTTATGCTCCATTCTAGGGTTGGAAGAATTCGGTTCGTCACAATCTCAGCCTCAACGAGTGTTTCGTCAAATTGCCCAAGGCCTTGGGACGTCCAGGTAAAGGCCATTACTGGACCATCGACCCCGATCAAGAGTTCATGTTCGAGGAGGCCTCTTGTCGGAGGAGACCACGTGGTTTCCGTAAGAAAAATCTGCGCCCGCGCTACCACAGTTACTCGATGCCAAATGGCGGTCCCATGACGCCCAATGCAATGAACTCCCCATCTCAAGTTAACCCTCTGATATCGGATTCAGCCGGGGCAAATGCAGCCGCAGCAGCCACTTTGGGGCTAATGACACCAGTCTCGTCCGCCTCTTTCCAAAGGCATTATGATGCCATGGGTGGGCTTTCGTCGCCAGATTTTGGCACAGTGGCATCGGCTCTCACGTCCTCGGCGGGGAATAACGGCTTGCTACCCCCTTCATCTAGTCAAACCAATGGCAATCCTGCCTATTTCTCGTACGCAACCGGGACAGCGAGCAATGGCACCAACGCCAATAACAATAACATTCTGGGCACCGCTTACAATGGTCATATGGGGCCTTATACCCATGCCTACCCCACCTGTCCTCTCACACCACCAAATCCCAGTATTGACTATCTTTATGCCACCAATGAGCGAGATACGGCCTATCAAATAGGCAACCCGAACTCGTTACGCTCGGTTTCTTCTGAGACGGTGTATTTGGCATCTTCACCTTCTGCGGCATCCTACTCGATGGGCTCACCTCCAAGAGGCGGAGATGGGGGTCAGACTCATTTGGACCAGTTCTCTTGGATCTCGGGTGGGTACCATCCTTCCAATATGGGAACCTCTTCGCCGTCGTCCATGAACACTCCGCACATGACGGACGCCCAATATGTAACTGCATTTGCCACTATTAGTGATCCAGACTTTCAAATTCCAGCCAGTGAGTATTTCAGTTTTTTTAAATAAGGGATGATGGGGAGAGTCAAATTGTTCAGAGTTAGACTTAAATGGCTTAAACCGTTGCTTCAAAAAGGCTGCGATCCCAGTTTCACAACTTTTCCTAAATTAGAAATCGATCGTCTCAAATTGCTTTTGAAAGCAAGGGTTTCGGAAAAGGGCCTTTCCAGCCTAAATTTGTTGCTCATTTTGTCCCAAGGAGGGCGAAGAACATCTAACACAGTTGCATTTCCATATAAATTTGGATTAGTTGAGCAACAAGATGCATAATTGCTAAAAAATGCTTGCTCAAGGTGCAATTACACGACACAATTTATAGCGCAGTTTGAGACGAACTGCGACATCACAGATGTACAATCTTGCAAACTCTTGCAGAGACCTTACGATGTTTCGAATAGCTTTTTTAGGTTTGG
>CM021322.1:9255740-9284746 GCA_010645155.1 Tigriopus japonicus
GGTGGGCCACGGCCCAAATGTGGGCCCGAGGGTGGTCGTTGGTGGGCCCAGGAGCTATGGAGGAAATCCAAAAAGTGGACCTGAGAGCCATCCATAGTACAGTTCTATATACACAGAAATGTCACTCACAAATTGTTCGTGATTCAACAAGCTTGCACTGTGTGTACAATGGGATTTGATATTGAGCAAAGATAGTTACGTGATTCAAAACTGGACTTTACGATTTCAGGGAGTCAGTGGCGGAATTACTCTCTCAACTGCTATGCTCAAACCAGAGCAATGTAAAAATAATCAAGTCACGTGGCACCCTTGCTGCTGGACTGCTGAAATGAGTTCAAAATAAATCTCCACTGACCTAACTGGAGTGACCTTTCTGTCTATATAGAACTGTAATCCATAGTACTGTACTCGTGGGCTCAAAGCTCTTTGATCACTAATTTGTGGGCCCCTGAATCTACCAATGCCTGGTTGGTGGGCCCCTGACAACACGAATCAAATTTTGTGGGCCTTGACCCAAAAGTGGTTTTCGACCCCTGGTCTAGATCATCCTAGAGCAGGGGTCAGCAACCGGTGGGCTGCAGCCCAAATGTGGGCCCAAGAGTGGTCGTTGGTGGGCCCAGGAGCGATGGAGAAAGTCCAAAATAGTGGGCCCAAGAGCCATCCACACTACTGTACTTGTGGGCCCAAAGCTCTTTGATCGCTAATTTGTGGGCCCCTGAACCTATCAATGCCTATTTGGTGGCCCCTGACAACACAACTCAAATTTCGTTGGCCTTGATCCAAAAGTGGTTGCCGACCCCTGATCTAGAGTCTAAATCAGGGGTCGGCAACTGGTGGGCCGCGGCCCACATGTGGGCCCAAGGCTGGTCTTTGGTGGGCCCAGGCTCAGGGGGGAAGGTCCAAAATAGTGGGCCCGCGAGCCATACACAGTACTGATCTCGTGGGGCCAAAGGTCTTTGATCGTTAATTTGTGGGCCTTCAACATACCAACGTTTATTTAGTGGGCCCTTGACAACACGCACTCAATTTGATGGGGCCTTGAACTAAAAATGGTTGCCCACCCCTGGTCTAGATTATCCTGGAGAATCTAGAGTCTAGATCAGGGGTCGGCGACCACTTTTTTTCACACACAATTAAGCTTTTGCATTACATAGGGTTCATCCAATACATATATAAACAAAAACTGACTTGTGACTTTAAGAATGAGTATAGAAAAGTTGGTATTGATTCACTCACCAACTGTCCTCTCAACAGTTGTGAGGGCGACAGTTTCCTTGCAAATTGAAGGCATTCTGCCCCCTTTGCCAACTCAGCCTGACTAAAGCTTGCACGCTATCTAGAGATTAATAATCAATCTATGAACTAGAGGGATTGAAGTATTGGAAAACGGGGTTCCTTTTGAAATGACTTGTTTTTGCTTTTTGGCTCGGATTTCAGGTGTGAATTAATGTGGAATGCACACGAAGTTAAGTAGTTGTGAAGGGTGAAGCCCCCAAGATCATTTCTTTTTTCCTGTTGGCTAGCATGAATAACACAACAATTTATATGATTTTGAATAGATTGCATATAGTTGTGAACGCACTCCAATTGCAGGTGGAGTGCGATGTATCAAGGTGGCTCCTTCTGAGAAGGACATTTTGCTCTCTCTAGACCAGGGGTCGGCAACCGTTTTTGTGTCAAGGCCCACCAAATTTGGTTTGGTGAAGTCGGGGCCCACGATATAGATGGTGGCTGGTTCATAGGCCACAAGTTAACGATTAAAGACCTCTGGGCCCACAAGTATAGTACTATGGATGTCTCTTTTTGTGTCACTGATTATTTCGGACTGTCGTCATTGCTCGTGGGCCCACTAACGATCACCCTTGGGCCCACATGTGGGCCGCGGCCCACCGGTTGCCGACCCCTGCTCTAGACTGAAGTGAACACCTCCACCTATGATCACCACAGAACCTTAAACTATTTTAAAGAGGTTGAAGTATTGCTAGAATGCGATGACAGCTTCAAATTTTATCATCTTTGCTCCAGTTCACGATAAGGCGTTTTATCTCAGAGGAGTTATCATTTATATCACAAGGAATGTGTCCATCAATTTTCAGCTCCATCAAACGACCAAGTCAAAAGTTATGCGTCTCTGAAATTCAAGCAAGCGTAGGCGGAAAATTAACTCGCTCTACAAGAGGTCTTTTCAATTTTTTTGACGAAATGAGGGTATGAAATATTTAAGGCAGTCTTCTTCGCGTAAGATATTTTCAAGACCACCTGACAATTTAGACATTTTCTTCAGGGTTCTGGGACACTCTCTCAGCCTTCGCTATCTGACTTTCGAATTCTATTCACTCCTTCAATCGCAAAAGCATCTCAAGAAATGATGAAAGTGTGTCAAGGAAAATATATTCAAACTCCTGATCCACTGACTTTCTTTGCGATAAAGATTATCCATTTTTTGGTGAATGTGTCATGTTTTTTATCATTGGCGTTGTTCAAAGGCAGTCTTTCCTTCAAAGAATGGTTTTTTTTGCAAAGAAGACATTTTCTTCTTTATTTATTTTTTCAACACTTTACAGTCTTCTTTTGTCGTAAAGGTCAAAGACCAAGACCATTTAGGTATTCAAAACAGAAACAGAGAAGAAAATTTATATCATTCTACAAAGTGAAGAATGCCCTTGAACAATCCCAATGGTAAACCATGTTGGGCTCAGAAAAAGAAAAAAATCATTATCGCAAATCAAGGAGGACGGTCTTGCATGGAGTGGGATCAAGCGAGGGCCCGTGGAGGGTCCGTTCCTACGCCTGTGTTAATTTTCCTGCGTGATGGCCTGGAGTTAATGAAGAAATGCATTATTATTTTTATTATCATTAAAACTATGATCTTCCACTTGCATGAGCAAGTTTTTATGATATTCTTCAGAAATATCTGCTTTTTCATGCAACTTAGGGGCAACATTGGCAGTATCAGCTGCAAACACAACACCATAGGAGGAGACGTGGTGTCGTGGTTAGCGCAGTTTCCTGTAGTGAGGGAGGTCCCAGATTCGATTTTCCTCCCTGACCTCTCTCCGGGAAACTTTTACACGCTATTCCACACCCACAGAAAGAGAACCAATCTGATGCCGGACAAGAGATTAGTCGATTCCACCTTTGATTCATCAATTTTATAGTTGTCATTTGCCTGGTCACTCTTTTCAAATGTTCCCGCACTTTTGTCCGTTTAACAGTTGGCAACCGGAGACACATTTTTAGGCTTACACTTCGACTAGTAATAATATAAGTCAATGTGTAAACCTGACATTCTTGCCAGGGTTAAGTGTTGAAAAATGTTGGAAAAAGCAGGGTTGAAAAAAATGTTAAGAATTGTTATTCCAACTTTAAGTTGTGCAGATGGGAAAGGAATTGTTGCAACTACCATTTGTTTGTTTGTTTGTTAAGGAGTCAGTACATCACTTACAAAGGGTGTTCCATAAAGGAATATTCCCGCTCCTTGCCACTTTTTGGCTGCTAAAGTAACACCTAATTTCCCGGATCTCTCCGCGAAACTTTTAGACGCTATTCCACACCCACGGATGGAGAACCAATCTGATACCGGACAAGAGATTGCCTATCGGAAAAACTGGATGATGTAATGGCTGGCTTCGCTGGCTGGGCAAGGATCAAACCTCCGACCCTAGCACCCACAATCCCCCCCACAAAAAATGGTATATTAGTATTTGTTTGCATTGAAAGACTGTTCAACGCTTGGTTATGCCTGTTGAAAGTGTTGAGTTTAGAGGGCGGCAGTCGGCCAGGATCGAATCCCAGCCATCCACTTGACAAACCGACGCAGTACACACTACGCTGCGCCTCACCCACTAGGTTAGGTTTTGCAACTACCATGTTTTAATCTTGTTTTATGCAACATTCACGCTCATCAGAAATATATGTCGAAGGAACTTTCTTCACGCCAAAATAAGGGTCACAAAATCTGACAAAAACCTAAAAAAGAAAAAAAAACAAATAGTAAAAAAGCCCTAAAATACGTACTTAATCATGTGTGTTTAAGTGAAGAATATACCGTTGCATAATGTGTGTTTGTGTAGGACGTTAAACACTTAAATGTAAAGTAATGCAATGATAAAAATAACACTTTCTAAAATCTTTGGGCTTGGCCCAAAACTATAGTTCTTGTCATTTCGACTTTTCAAACTACAGGGTCCGCCAAAACCTTGGTACTTCACAAAAGCAACTCTAACTAAAAAACTACTGGGCCAATTCCCATGCTCTTTTCCAATTTAGAAACTAAAATCTAAGTCAAACAACTTATATTTCTATCATTTTTTACGTTTTTTGTCATAATTTTCAACCAACTTTGGTTGAACTACACGAAGTGGAGGCCCTCTCCTACGAGAACTTTCTTCAAATGGACATGGATGGCCTCGCACACTCTCTTCACTCTCTTCACCTTCTGGGGCACCAGAACCTCGTCCCAGGCCTTCTTGATTGCCCTCTCCAAGGCCTTGACGTTGGGCTGGCGTTTCCTGCAGGCCACGGCCTCCACAGCCGTGGCACGGCAAGCGAGCTTCTTGTTGCTCCAGAGGACGGCCCGGGGGTGTGGTCATTCTGGTTGGGCTCAAACCACTCTTGCAGCCTCTTGGCCCTCTCCATCCTCTTGACCACAACCTAGTGGCTCAGGAGCGGCCTCTCTAGGGTCGCCAGGGACTTCAGGCCGGCTTCCTTCACCTGGCACCAGGCCGTCGTCGCAGACACATTGCAGGCCTCCTGAATGTTCTTCACGTGCCTCACCGGGTTCCTCCTGGCCATCTCCTTCACCATGCGCACGTTGGCGGCCGTCATCTTGGTATTGGGCCTCCCGCCCTTGAAGTTGTACTTCGTGACGCCGTTCCTCTCCCTGATGGACTTCAGGATCTTGTACAGAGCCGGGACAGTGTATTCAACAGTCAGGGCGATCTCCTTTGCTGTCTTCCCGGCCTCGGAGAGGCACTGTACGGGCGCCCTGGCCTCGTTCAGTGTTCTTCTTGACGATGGAGGCCCTAGACAGAAATCAGTGACTTTTGGAAAAATGGACATAACTTTTTTGTTTCTCGTCCGATTTTCAAAAACTTGGGCCCTTTGGAAAGGTATTTAAATGCTCTATCACGAGAAAAACTTACGGGGACTTTGGCATTTTTGCTCGGGCTGTAGGACTCAGTCGCAAATGGACTTTAGTGCACTTTTTGCACAGACCCCTGGGCCTCGGTCTGACACTGGATCTCTTTTGTTTGTTATTGTTCTTAACCAGTTTAGACCCCCTACTAGACGCACAAAACGTTTCATGCCGATCAGCTGCTTCGTTACGTAGATATCTGCATTTATATCAAGTGTCAAGGTTTTGGCGAACCCTGTATGCTTTTTTTATTTTTCGATATTATTTTGTGGTTTTAGTTTTAAGATATTTTATATAGTTATTTGAGTTGATACAAAATGCACACATTAAAAAATATCTTCATTATGATACTCCGGCATTGAAAAATGACATCGAAATTTGTTAAACATTTCATTGAGCAAAGCTAAGCACTACAACATCAAAGAATATTCAGGAATTGACAAAATGGAATCATTAAACGCCATTTTTTTCAATCAAATAGACGCAAATATGAGGAGAGTTCAGTTCTAACATCTATAGTAGGGCCCAAATCATGGTGTGTGGTAAATGGGTCACAACGTGAATAGGTCACGGTAAATAGGTCACAATAGAAAGGTCATCATACAACGGTCACGGTAAAAAGGTCACAATAAAAAGGAAGTCATTCCCAACTTTTTTTAGGACAATGGTACCAACCTGCCCCAAATCTGGCGGACTATGGAGGAGGGGTTCCCTTACCTCTCTGGAGTCAAAACTACACACTCCTTTTAGGATCTGCCCATGGGCTTCTGAGAAATTCTAGTTGGAAAATACGATATTACATCCATAGAAAAGTGACCTTTTTACCGCGACCGTTTTACCGTGTGACCTTTTTAACACGTCCGTTTTATCGTGTGACCTCTTCACCGTGACCGTTTTACCGTATGACCTTTTGCCCCAAGCAAAGCTCTCAAAATTTAAAACCATAAATATGGCACAAAGAGCAAAAACGCCATTTCCAATGGCGCCAAACATTGCATACAGTTCGGATAGACTAAGTAATATTTTTTTTTGTTCTTCTTCATTATCTATCTGTCTATATATTTTTAACCAATACTCTGTCATACGCTGTGTTTTGAGTGGTGACCAATAATAAAACAATATTTGCCAAATGTCTAAAAAAGGGATAAAGAAGTCACATTAGCTGAGTTTATATACCCTGTGACAACTTGAGTTGTTACAGAAATTTTACGTTACCACACGCCGTTGGTTTCATTTGCAAACACGAAAGTCCGTAAGTTGCCACAAGAAATCGTTCAAAGAAAGCTAAGCTTGTAAACCCCGTCGCAAAACTCTTTCATAACTTTTGCCACAGGATTTCTTGTCCTAACTTATGTACTTTCGACTTTGCAATCGAAGTCAATGGCGTGTGGTAGCGAAAAATTTCTGTCACAACTCAAGTTGTCACAGGGTATATAAACTCAGCTATTGATGCATGATTTTCGCAATCCTTTGTCATACTCATGAATATGCATCTCATGTGGGGAGCACAAAATGCGTGATTATAAAAGATCCCATTTCCCAAGGAGTTGTTGCATATCAGAAGGTAAACACCAGGGGAAGAAATCCCGAGGCTAATTTTTTAGACGCAAAGATCGATCTCAAGATCGGACTTATAGTACTGAAGTACGATCTTGAGATCGATCTTTTGCGCCTAAAAAAACTAGCCTCTGATTTTAGCTTTGACCTCAAGACTCGCGTCATAAAGCTCCACCATGATGGTCTCAGCCTTTGCCAGATTGGGAAACGACTGGTCGTCCCCAGGCGAGTAAAAAATATATGCAAAAGATAGTCAAAAATTTGGACTTGAATAACAAACAATAAAAACTTTCAGCATTTAAACCCGGGACCACCATTTTCGGCCTAAAACCTGAAAAAAACGAGAATAAAAAAGGAACTCAAAGTTTGGACCTAAAACCTCAAAAACGGGAACAAATTTTTTCGACCTACAGCCAAAAAAAAGGACAGATGAAAGGGGCAGAATATGGCGGTATTTCAAATGGCTATTAGTAGTGTCAGCTTGAACCACGCTTGAACATGGTAATGCTGAGAAGTGGTTACACTTAAATTCACTAAAATATGCGTCGCAAACAAACTTCGTTCCAAAAAAATTAATATTACAAGTTTTGCAAGCCGTGCCTCTAATTCTTGCGCTTTTTGTGCAAATCTTGTGCTTTTTGGGGGTCTGTTTTGCACACTTTTTTGGCCTCATGGTCCATGCTTTTTGGGGCGGGATGAAAACGTCGCAAAGTGAAATGTTTGTATTCAAAAGTCCTTAAGGTGAAAAAGACCCGCGCAGCGCCGGAGGTACCCAAGGGGTACACCTTAGGAACCTGACTTCCCCAATAGTTGAAGATTATCCCATTAGATTCCACGATTGTCCGTGGAACAAAATCATATGGAAGCCGTTACAGACACTTTTTGCTTGGACTTGGGAGTCTTGCAACTTTTTTTGCGCTTTCTAACGTGCCATTAAAAATCTGGCGCTTTTTCTTGCACTTTCGGCGAATTTTGTTGTGCTTTTTGCTTCTTGACAAAAGGAGGTATTGTGTGCAAGTAATATCTCTCGCGGTGTGTATTTGAGCTCAAGAAGTCATTTTTAAATTCCAGAAACTTTTGAGACCACTTTTGAGGTGTTATGCAATACTGCATATGAATTTGAATTCTGTTAATTAAGTCACGGGCAGAGATAAGTTATAAGGTCACTTAAAACATACTTTGAGATAAGTGTTTGAGCATTTTCTTCAATCCAATCCTCAAGTAGTCTTATGGGTATGTCTATCTAAAAAAATGTCGAAATCTACTTAGCCGCTTGTTTAAATTAATGTAATGACTCTCTTGTTTGGCCCTTCGAGAATGCTGATCATAAAGGCCGTTGAAAATAGATATGCGAAATAGATTTCCAAAGTATTTGAGAACAACACTGCTCTTAGTACATCTAAGACTTTAGTTGGAAGTAATTTTTCAATTATTTATTTTTAAGTGCGTTTTAAGTAACACAATAGTGATTTTGCCCGTGACCTATTTAACCGAATTCAAATAAATGTTCTGCATTGCATTCACATCTCAAAAGTGGTCTTAAAAGTGGTCTCAAAAGTTTTTGGAATTTAAAAATGACTTCTTTAGCTCAAAAACACACCGTGCTCTCTTATCAAAATTTCACCAATGTTAGATTTTAACGCACTTTTGCCCAGGGAAACCTAATGACTGGTTAAAGGTGTCTTTGTTTTGCCCTACACATTGTAATCTTGGTCAAAATTAGATTTGGACCATTTGGCCATTTTTTCATTTAATGACCGCCTTCCGTCAGTTTGTGCGAAATGACATTACATTTGTGTTTTTTGGAAGTTTGTACCTTGAAAAGTTTTAATCTACTCGCATTTTAACTTTCACAAATGAAACTACCACATGTGCCGACTTTTTTCTCAAGACGTGTCACGAAAATGAAAATAGGCGGTAGTTTTAACAAGCTTGGGCGAAACCTCTTTTACATTGCGATAAACCTTGCAAAGTGTTGCCATGAAGAGCAAAAAGATGTTTCTTTGTCTAGGTATTTTAAAAGCTTCTTGAGATTGATTTTAAACGCATTTAACTTGGTTATTGATTATTGATTACAAATCAATCATTTGGATTCCGTATATTTTTGTGTTATTTTTTTCTATTACATATTTAAGTGTTCGAGTATAGCTGTTATTTATGCTTTTAGCATTAAAGTTTTTTCCTAGTTGTTACAAAAAAATTTACTTGCATAAACATCCATAATATTTTCAACTTTTGTTCAAAGTCTATAATTGGAATGCAGCTAACCCATTCGATACTTTTGATCATTGTGTTACTTGAAAGGAAGCTGTCCTTCGTCCTACTAAGACTTTCACATACAAAGTTCTTGAAACCTCTATTTGCTGTTAACTAAAACCTTCCCAAATATTTCAATTTAGCATCTGTTGGTAAACAGAGGCCTATTCTGCAGATCAGTGTACCAAACAACAAAATTAAAAGTAGGATAGCATTCAAAGTTCGTTAGTACTCGCTTGGTTAAAACTCCAAAGTAAAGTATCGTCTCAGATTTACATGACTTTTCTAGGACAAAATAGCTAAAATTCATTCGAAATCATAATCAGTAAAATATATTTGATTAGCTAAATGTCCCTTTAGAGATCGCCCAATACTCCAACTAGTGTATTTTTAGGACGACCAGTGTCGGCTCTCTTAATTTTTTGGGGAGGTGAATTGATAAAAAGTCTCATTGATTTCAAGCAATCAAAATGTGTTCTAATCAGTAAGATGTGTCTACTAGAGACGTCTTTAGTGTCTACTATCAATTTATCAAAAGAAACACTTTTACCTTGGCTTCAGCTCGGTTGCTTTCAAATGAATGAAACTTTACAACGACTGAAATATTGAGCAATATTAAAAATCCTTTTCATCTCATCCTCGAAAGAACGGTTTGAACAATCACGTTTCAGTTCTCAATTCCGATATCTAACCAACACTCTCGTCATCAGTGATCAGACCAGGGGCTAATGTCATAAAAATTAAGCTATTGTTTTTGCTTCCAAAACTTGGCGCCAAAATAGCTGATTACGTCACATCCTTCTCTATTTCTGGCCTCGTTGCCTTCAAGCATGCAGTGCGGTCTCTTTCGCGCGTTTTTCTTGTCAAGTGGATCTCGTGGGCTTTTGAAGCTACGATTTCCAAGCATTTCCGTTCTCGTTCCTATGATAGTACACAACTGGCCGCAACAGCGCCAGGCAGTATTATCAAACAAAAAAGCACATGGCGCTTCATTAGAAGAGCCTGTTCAACCTCATAGCAAAGCCAACCCAGCAATGCGGAATGGAGGGCGAGACCTAGTTCGTCAATCTGTTCGTTGAGCGCGTCAAGTCTTGCAACCACTCCAAAACCTGGCGAAGGGCTCTCCTCCCTCTCTCCCTCCCTGTCGCCATCAATGGATAGAATCGAGCTTGTTTTTGACCCAAGTGCCTTGTGGTTTGAGTCCGGTTTTCCTGATGATGTAGCCGTTTTTCTTACCTGTTATCTGTTTGCCTTGCCAAGAAGCTAGCTTTTCTAGAGGCTCGTAGTGGGCTATCTAAAAACATGTGGCTTTCCGCCAAGCTCTGAAACCTTCAGTTGATTACTCCGCCAAAATCAAGCGCCGTAAAAGGCATGAGTTCAACAAGTTGTGTACGGATTCTCAGAATCAAGACAGATGTAATTACGTGAAGCTCTTCAATTTGCCAGCTGAGAATTGGGCTACGTTTTTTACACATTTCCTCTTCCTAAATGACAAAGGGGACTAAATGACAATTGTTACAAGTGTTAGTGATGATTCCATTGTTCCATCACGTTTTTTTTCGCTTAACGCAACCCGAAGTAACGACGGATTTGCGAGGGGAAGGTAATGGAACTTGATTTCAACACCAGCCTTGCACTGATTTGGACTTAGGATCGCTTCTTGGGGTAATTTATAAAGGTGAGCAGTTGTTTCTGCTCTTCGTTTCAGCTCTATAACATTCTTGGACAAAATAATCTTATGCGAACGAGAAGACCTGGATCCCCCGTCACAGGGCGAACACAAAATTGTCGTTCATGCCTGAACATACAAGTGAACTGCCTCGTCGTTGACATCCTCCTCCTCGTTGTCGGGTCTGTTGGTCTATCCCTTCATGCCCTTGCCTCCCCAAAGAAGCAGAGATGTCGTCAAAGTCGTCGGAGGGCGAGATGCTTTGGAGTCGCGGCACCAACCTCGTGGAAGCTCTACAGATCTAACTCATGGACAGGCAGAGATGGTCGAGGTGGATGATGAGGGAACGGATGGATAGCAGAGTATCTCGAGCTCATGAACATGTTTCTCGACTCCAAACCCAAGCCGATCATCGGCAGCCAAATACTGGCTTCAAGGCTTCGAGCTCAGAGCATCGGCCTACATCACACAATGAAGCCAGGCAAATATGACTAGAAGTAGGGTGAGTTGTAAGTGTTTGCATGCGTACTCTTCGTTTCTAGTGGGGGAGAAGAATTCTGAACCTTAGAGGGAGAGATTTCTGCCGAACTCGAACCGTTGAATTGAACGAAGCTTTTTTTGGCATCTTGTTTTTTTGTTTCTTTGCTAGTAGCTTGCCCTTGCAGAGTGCTACGTCAGAGTTCATCAATGCAATGCACACTCGCGGATTTCAAACCAGTTTGAACAAATTTGCACACACTCAACATGTACTGAAACGAGAATAACAATGTGTTCAGGTACAAGCCAAAAAGCGGGAACTTGTTTGGAAGTCAAAAGAGGATCCAGATGTACACATTGAACAACAAAGATTGTTGTGGGGTTCTCGTTTGCAAGTTTGAACATAGTAGAATATCAGTTTTCTTGTGGAGCAATTAAGTTGTGGCACTCGATGAGGATAAACTTGGCGAGGCAAGCGTCAGTTTTTGTTGATGCATAATCATCGGGTAATCTTGACAAAGTCAGAGCAACATATGCTAAAACAATTGAACATATCCGTGAGTTGCTTGTAACATTCACTACAGTCCATGTCAAGCTTGATCTTTCCTAGAGATAAAATAGCTGGATATCTTCTCAAAGCGACGCAACAAACGGCAAATTTCAAGCATTCAGAAATTTTGGGAGGCTTTCAGTACTCTGTCCCAGCACGACTTTTATGACCTCATTCTTCGTTTACGTTTTGGCAAGGGGGACTCCGAAGTGCTCCGAAGTCGTAAAGACTGGAGTACATGCATACAGTCATGGCCGTATTCCTCGTGGTCGAAATAGTCGTCCCACTAAATGTGAGAGAAAGAGGAGATGGTGGTGATGGGGCCGGAGGCCGAGGGCGAGGCGGGATACACTTTTCCCTTGAATCCCACTTCTACTATTCTTACTACAACAATACAATGGGGGGAGGGGAGAGTAAAAGGAGGAGGACGCAAAACTTGGGTCATCAAAATTAAGCACGGAGGATGGAGAGAGAGGGAGGGGGAGGCCACGAAAAAATAGCAAAAAGGGCAGTATCCTTTAGCCCGCCATAACTGGATTGATCTAATACAAAGGATTGTTGCGGTTTTTTTTGCACAGCAAGGCACAGCAGAATTGTGTATGAAAGCAAGGAGCTAAGAGAGACACAAAGATTGTTAATCCCGCTTAAATTGATCTTGTGTCTACGCTGCCTATAAGTTGAGCGTATTAGAGTGCAAACGTGGTCGGAGAAATAAGTTTTTACTTGCACTGCTGGACTGGAGAGTAAAAATATGGACAGTTTTGCAAGCAACTCTCGTCGTTCACTTATTCTCTTGCTCGCTCTCTTTCCGACGTCAACCTAGTTTCGAGAACCTTCACTAACTTCAGAGTGGCCAAAATGCTTGCCGTAAAATTTGCCCTAAATTCTGGCCCTTTTCTCCCTCCCCCTTCATTAATCGGCGATGGCCTTGAGCATTGCATTCTTGCGCACCAATTCAGTTTCTGCCTAGGAATTCTATTCGCCTACTTGACCACGTCTCTGCCCTTAATATTGATGGATGTCGTCGAATGCAAAGTTATTGTTTGGTAAAGGGAACAAAACATCCGTTAAAATGTAAACCCTGGTACTAGAAAATTACCTTTTCCGTTGGTTCAAACATCTCAGGCTAATTTCATTAGTTGATCAGACAGAAGGTCGGCTCACTCCTCAATGAAAAAAGTACGAAAACAACAGGGTACTATTTCTGAATGGCCACCCTGAAGGTACGCACACAATCAAGCAAGTCAGTCCTCCGTTGAAAAATGCTCAGAGGTGGCGTTCATGTGCTCGCAAGAAATCCGGAGCAGGTCTACATATATTTCGCTGGATCATCTCAATCTCATGTACTTCCCTGATCTCAGCAAAAGAACACCCCATGCGCGGTGCTTGGCTTGGATTCTTCTTTTCTCCGTCTCTGTGCCAGTGCAAAAGTGGCTTCTATCAGAGTATTCGTAGCTGGCAAACAAACCCACGGCTGGAACATTCCCTCCTTTGGTAGTGCAAGTGCGGTTGTAAGGCAAGCGTTCAAGTGAGAGTGCGCTCCTCGCCCCATGACCGCAATGGCCCGCAAGGAGCTCTCAAGTTCGGAACAGCCAGGATCGCGAGGACTTGAAGGCAGGGTTGGTAATGAAAAAACAGCCTTTTGAAGACGCGACTTCTTTTTCTTTTGTAGTGGAATGGTAAAGGGCGGGCAATTGCTTATATTTACTGAAAAATGTAAGCTGTATGTTGGCAAAGATAAGCAGAGTTTGTATAATTTTACAATAATAGCCGCTCTTTTGGTTCATTTAATTATTTTAACAGTACCAAAAAACAAGATAAGTGCACTCTCAATTTTTGTGTTATCATTTGATCTTCTTGATAATGATAAACTTGGCTTGATAGGTCAAAGTTATTTCCTAATCTTATCAACTTTGAGCGAAATCAAATGTAAACGAGGAGAGCAAAAAACCTCAATTCTCTTCCAGAATTGAGGTTCCATCCAAGAAGGAACTTGCCAACCCTACCTTAAGTTAGTACGCCGTCGTTGGACCTGGAGCCGAGGCTGTACTTGTAGAAGTGAGAGTTTGCATTTGCTGCGCCAGTTGAGATTTGTGGCTGGACTACTTTGGACGCGAGGAGGGTGTGCTCTGGAAGATATTTTGGGACTTGGAGGGAAAAACCATTTTTCAGACCCCAGTGTTGTTTGGCGTCATGGCATCCCTCAAGTCTGAGATTCAAAATGCTTTCAAGTTGCACGGTTTCCAACTTCGTCTCGATGCCAGTCGTCTCCTGGAGCAACTTTTGACCCCTCTAGAAGCTGAAGAGGCCTCTGTGTGGGTGGACAAGGTCTTGGATGCTTTGGGCAAAAAGAATCTCGACTCAGTGGTGGTGGGAAAAGATTTGATCGCAGCCGTAGTTCAGGTGAGTTGGTTTAACATTTTTCCGAATGGATGGGAAGGTATCAACGTTTTTTGCGTTACATGGCAAGCAACTTTTTTACGACCACATTGATCATTGGCCACGTGGTCGAGCGAATCCCTTGTTAAGTTTGAGAGGGAATTTATGATGGCGGACGCACGACCCTCTTTGCCCGCCTTACGCCCCATGAATTTCGTTCGTCCGCGTTTGTCCCTCTTTCGACCCTTAGAAAGCCCGCGCTCTTGAACCTACAGATCGAACCTGGCACGCCTCGGTTAACCCCGCGTGTGAGCGCACTCTCCTGACCTGCGTGCCCTGGGATAGTGGGTCGCTTTCGCCGGACCCTCGGCCCTACAGCAGCTATGTAGCCGCTTATCCCTGCCTTCTTAAAGCCGAATGAGCGCATCATGGCTTGGATTTTGTTCCCTCACTTGGTCGAGAATGGAACCTGATTGGCGCTCAACTTCGCGTCCAACTACGAATGCGTATACGTGGCCAAACCTGATTACTTTACACTCCTCTACTACTTTTACTACGAGAGTGCTCTTAGAGTCTTGGGCTGCAAGGTAGAGATGACTTGTTGGCCTGGCTTGCAAGCCATGTTCCTCCTTGGCTTGGCACACTTTCCAAGCATGACAGGATAGAGAAATACGCAGCTGTCTCTGCCTTTTCCTCTATTCTTTCATGCTGTTGGCTTGGCCATGTGCTGGCCTGTTGGCCCTGAGTTGGTCTCGGCCTTTAGTACCCATCCATAGTTTGCCACGAGGGGCTCCTGAGCAACGTAGAGCTGCTGAAAATAAGGGAGCGTCGTTGTATTCCTTCCAAGGTAGTTGGTGGCCAAAGAACCAAATGATACCTTGATCGAGAAGTTATGACGCAAAAAGCTTGCAGTAAATTCTGTCTCTTTGTTTGTGAAGAGGAGAGAATTTGGTTGAGAATTTGATTTGGTGGCACGGTGAAAATGAGCTTAAATTGCAGGAATGCTCCAACAGAGAAGCTGGATTGACAGACGAAAAGCTTCTCCACATCATTGGGGCCTACGATGTACCTCGGTTCTCCTACTCTGTGGAACGGAAGAAATACTTGCCTGATGATGCACTTGGGCATCGAGAACCTAAGCTCTATGCGGGTAAGAATATAACCGTATTTATGTTTTCCACAGAATTGCCGCGAAGTCGACCATAATGAAGTCTTCACTAAAACGACCAATGTCCGGGTCTGCTGTGTTGTCAAATTGTTTGCTTTCATTTCAATCTGACAATCAACAGACTTGTTGCTTTGGTTCTTGCCTCATCGCTCATCTAGTGTTTGGAACATATTTATTATAAAGATTTTATTCGATACTGCAATTGTCTTCTTGGATTACTACAAGAGAACTGAATTCGGATTTCAGATGCGGAAAGCAAATCTGAAATGTTCAGAGCTAGGTATCAAATGCTGCATCAAAGAATTGCCCGTCATGGGCTCTTTGCTCCCACGGGAAACGCAGGAACCATGGAACCTTCCAAGAAAACATTCCGTCTCAAGACGATCGAATTTTTGATGGGAACAACGGCCAAGCTCACTGACGTGATCATCTTGGGAATGGTGACTCAGATCAAACATGGGAATTACTCATTGGAAGATCCAACTGGCGTGATCACCTTGGACCTAAGCGAGACCAAGTTTCACACGGGACTCTACACGGAGAACTGCTTTGTATTGCTGGAAGGATGGTAATTTTGCTTCTATGATTCATCGGACTTTTCAGTGGGGGCAACTAATGAATCATGCAGTTCTCTCTGCGGGAGTCAAAGGTTAAAAATCTGAGAATTAGACTTCAGAGGTGTCGGGTATTAAATTGTCTTTACTAGTCCTAACTTAGTTTTCACCTAACTGAACCCTGTCCGAGAGTAGCTTAACCCGATTGAAGGTACCAAAAGACATTTTCTTAGCTTTAGCTCTTAGAAGACTTTCTCAGTTTGAGAAGTACATGGGTAATGTATGTAGCATGGATTGAAACATGTGAAGGAACATGAATCCACCAAACGCAGGTAAGAGACGTTACTCGAACACTAAATGAACACGAAACTGAAGGAATCTACTCGTTACCCACCTGGTTTTACATCCGATACACGGACGTATTCAGATGTTTTCCCGTTTAACTTGGAATAAGCAATTCACGGCGACACAGGGTGAATCCAATCGAAAGATTTTTCCACAGCCAGTGGCAAAACTTCCGATCCTCTACGTAGAAATTCCGTTCGCCTTTACGCGCAAGATTCGACGAACGAGATTTCTAAAAGAATCTTCCTTAGGTAATACTGACTCCAGATGGAATAAATATTTAAATACATGAAATCAAATTGCACAACAAAGGGCTTTTTTCGTTTTTAATCGATTCATTAAATCGTCTGTTAATGGTAGGCTCAACGAGGCCATTAGGCTTTCTTAATTTCACATTCGGTTTGTCCCTCACGGACTTTCTCGCTATATTTGTAAGAAAGCTTTTAAGGCTTAAGCCTCGTTCTTTGCTCTGCAAGAAATGGAAATAAAATAAAGACAAGTTGTTTGTGCCATTGAATTACTACATTTCAATATAAATACTTGAAACTAATACAAATTAGGCAAGCTTTCAATTTAACAACTTCATCTTTGTTGAAAATATTGTATAAGGGCAATTGATGGACACAGACTTTCCATCGGGTTACAGTTATGCAAAAAAGAAATGTGAACCATTAAGCAAACGCTAAAGTTGTTTCTGTGTCCTCCATTCTTGGAAAAATCATACCTTTGTTGCTCAATCCTGGTTTCCGGTGGAGATTTGTTAAATTGTTGTGGGGACAGCTTATTAGTCGTAACGCGAAAAACTTCGCATCAACATAAAAAAAATGCGCGCAAGGTATAATCTTCAATATCAATTGAATTTTGTTAGCAATATAAATGATCAACTATTTGAATTACTCTTTTTATTATTGGGAGCAATTTTGGGTTTACTACGCTGCTCCTGACTTAACAAGGAGCGACGATATCGTTCGCAGAACATAGGATATGTTGCCATTAATTTATATGGATTTGAAATTTTGTGAATTCCAACATCAAGCTAAAATTCACCTTTATCACGCGGCTAGCAAAGCTATGAACGATTTGGCGTAATGAAGGGTTTCTTTTGAAATGGAGGTTTTCATCGAGCACTATCGACCTCGTCTAATAAAGCAAAAAAACGGAACTACGCGAAAAAAGCTGAAGAGGATTTTTTTCCGGCAGATTTGTTAACATTCCCTTAGCCTTCAGGAGTCTATCTTATCGAGCGTGCTTTTAAGAATCACAAATATGCAAGCTGATTTTAATGGTAATTTTAATCTTCTTGACCCACCAATCCAATCAATTATAGGTTGCATAGCTTACAATTCTTCGTAGATTGGACCATAGCCCATAATGAGTAAGGCACACCTTGTTAGTCATAATTACACCAGGAATTGATAAATCAATCTTGAACCAACATCATGCATGGTTGAATTCTAGAAAATGGTTCTAACTATTAGACTTACAAGTACTGTTCAACTTAATCGAACTGGCATATATACAGTAGATACAGTAAGAGAGAACCAGAAGCAGGCAAAGCAGGGGTCGGCTATCAATGTCAGTCGATTACCACCAATTAAAGGTATTAACCTCAAGAGCAGGAGCAACCGAATAAGAAAGAAAATATCAACTATCTAGGGGAAAGCAACAGTCATGTCTTGAGCAAGACTACCGATAAATCTCTGTGGCATTTAAAACATGGAGAATGATAACGCGACTTAACTTTTAGGTATGACGATGAAGTATTCCATGGAACGGCCATGGGATTTCCGCCTGCCGAAACTTCGGAAACATCCCGTACTTACTTTGGCAGCTTGAACTTTTTTGGCGGTCCCTCGGAAAGTTGCGCCAAAAAGAACGAGAAACTCCTTCAGATCGAAAAACGCAACACAGATGCCATGTTTGTGTTTCTATCTGATGTTTGGTTGGACAAGCCCGATGTCATTGAAAAACTAGGCAAACTATTTGCCGGTTACAGCGCCCTACCCCCCACGGCCTTCGTTTTGATGGGCAATTTTCTGTCCTCGCCGTATGGAAGTGACCAGGCCAAGGTTCTTAAGGAGCATTTCAAGGCATTAGGCGAAATGATTGAAGAATTTCCGGAGTTGGTCGAACACTCAAAATTCATTTTTGTTCCTGGACCGTCAGATCCTGGTTTCACCAATATCTTTCCTAGACCCGCTATTCCAAAGTTCATTTCCGAGGATCTGATCAAAAAGGTGCCTTCTTCTGAATTTGTCACAAATCCTTGTCGGATCCAGTATTGTACCCGTGAGATCGTCATCTTTAGAGAGGATATCGTCACAAAAATGTGTCGGAATTGCATTTATTTCCCTGAGAGTGGGGATATTCCGTCTCACTTTGGCAAAACTCTCGTGTCTCAAGGGCATTTGACACCGTTACCAAATCACATTTGTCCGATTTATTGGGACTATGATCGATCCATGTTTCTCTATCCATTGCCGGATTTGGTGGTTGTGGGCGACAAATTTGATCCATTTGCCACGGAGCAACTCGGATGTCAGATTGTGAACCCGGGTTCATTTGCCAAAAACGAGTTCTCATTCAAGACTTACCTGCCTCATTCTGGAGTCATTGAGGATAGCCAAATTCCTAGTGAATAATGGCGATCACCGTACAAAAGAACAAACAATATGCTTAAAGTTGTATGGAACCTGACTTGATTAATTGATCAAAATTGTTGTGCATTATAATTTTTGTGAGTAATTTTTTTGGTACAAAATGTCATAGTTTTGTTGTCCTAGAGCGAATCCCCGCCAAAATTCCGTGTGGTCATTGTCCTCAATCCGATAATATCGAACTGCCTCATCCTCAAACATCTTGCTCATCCACGATTGCTGCAAAATTGCACAATAAACACTTGATTCTAATAAATACACTACTTAAACTCACCAGAGTTGGATCATTCAAATCAATCTTAGATAGTTGAGCGAAAGCGTTAAAACGTTCAAACCACGGCCAAATAGAGTAGTCGACCATTCCCGGCATTGAACCGCCAAAAAAATCTGTTCCTCGGGATCTTAATTCGTCCCCCAAAATTTGAATTCCTCCCTGAACTTGACCTTTCACTTTTTCTAAATCTTCCTGTGTTTTCACCTTCATCAAACCATGCAATGGACCGTAGAACTGGAATGGTTTTTGAACAAGTAGAGAAAGTGAAGTTATTGAATTCCTTATATATCCTCACGAATTTTGAACGCTCAACGAGCAATTTATCCATAGCCCTCTCTAAGGGCGTGTCGCGCAATAATCTTTTGGTCTCAGGGTGCTCCTCCTCCAGGAAATCGTCACAGATCAAACTTTCGTAAATGACAGCTGATCCTCGCACCAAAGTTGGGACTTTGCCCAAGGGATTAATGGCCAAGAACCAACCTGGTTTGTTCTTCAAATCTATATTGACATTTTCAAAACTAAAAGGAAAATAAAAATAGTAAAATTCACGACCAAACTTTGGGCTTTGACTAGTTGCTCTAATTTTGACTGAAATCTATCTAGTAAAACATACAAGCAAAACATTTGGCTATCACAAACTCATATGTTAGCTACATTAGTAAGCGTTCTCTTAGAATACTTCCATCTAGTTCACTATAGGCATGGGTACTTTGTAGACAGGTAAATTGTTGAGGTCGTCAATTTGTAATTTCACAAACATTTCTGTGTCAGCTTTGAAGATACTGAGTAATTAGCATGGAATTCAAGCATAAAAGCTTGTATACTTTTCGACGCAAGTGGAAGTTAACATCACTTTAGAATCCTGAGAGGGTTAAAAAGACCAAGAAAAGAGTGCAAGTCACATGATGAAGTATGCTCAAAGACAAACCATCTTTGAGATTTTCGGAGCACAACACTTGTTGAGAGCCTCTCTTGGTTGCCTCAGTAAAAAGGTGCTCATTAATTTTCTCAATAATTGCCCAAAAATTTATAGCTGTTGCTTTGAGAATTGTTTTTGAGGAGTTACTAAAAAAGTGCTGTCACTAATGTTAAAAAATCGATCTATCACCCACAAAAATTTGGCAAAACTTACGGAATTTCTTTGGCCAGTAGAAAAAGGATAGTTCGTTGTGCGTACGGACAGAATCTCATGTTAAAGACCGTGTAAACGTCCGGGTTGATGGGGGGCATGGGGTCGTTGGCCCCTAAATGGCGGCTATTCATGTTATTCAACAAGGACGGAGACCACGAAGACATTTTGAGACGCAGGGAACCACTAAGGGTATTTTGTGCTCTAAGGAACAGGCCTAATCTCGTTGATAAAGCCATGATTTGACTCTTACTTAAGTGAACTTTGATTCGATATCTCAAGTTTGTTATGAAAAAGGTTAGAGAGTCGGGGGAAAATGTTGCGCCAAGGTCATTGGGAGTTGCATGTTTCCTTTACACGGTGGTTAGCTGTGCACTATGAAGTGTTTGCTCAAATGCCAAGACTTCTAATGACACTTTTCCCTGTAAGAGTGTTACAATAATGATATCTTGTGAATATGAACATCTTAGAAGTAGCTAGAATAACTATATTATTTCACTTAAAACTATTAAAACAAACATATTTCTCAAACCATATTAATAGATACTGAGAGGGTCCTTTGTTATAATTTGGAGCACAATTTGATCAACATCTATTAAGCAGATAATTGGCTTTCATCACCTTATAATGCAACAAATTATGTCATGAAATGCTCCGGTTATATGTTGGAGTGGTTGCAAAAATTATGAAAGACATTTTCAATGGTTTGTCCTAAAAAGAATAAAAGAACGAATATTATGAATAACCCACAGGGTTTTTAAACTTATTTCGGATAATATTTTTTCTGTATGCACAGAGCAGAGAGTGTTCTGGACTTAGTTTTTTCCAATGACCTTGATCTGATCCAATATGTCCACGTTGCCCCATGTAGTCTTTCAGATCATAACACTATCTTGAGATAGGGTCGACCATTACTCAAAAGCCTGCGAGCTCTAGAGTTAAACGTGCTCAAAAGGTGGGCGTGGCCAGGTTTAAGTTCAAAGATGAACACTGGCCCCTTATTGTTGAAAGATTAGGCGAGTTGGACTTGATTTCCATTCTAAAGCAGGAACCATCAATAGATAAAGCTATCAATAAGCTAATTTCACTTTTTGACGAGGTTTGTTTGTCCATTGGTATTCCAGAAATAGTGGCAAAAGGTAGGCCATTGTCTAGAATTCCAAAGGTAAGAAAGAAGTTGTTCAAACGGAGTTGTCAGCTTTCGAATAGGCTTCGACGTACTTCAAATCCATTTGTTGTAGCCAGCCTCCAAAGCAAATTGGATGTGGTCCAATCAAAAATTAGGGCCTCCATTGATTCCGATCAGATAGAGAAGGAAAGTAGAGTGATCCAGGAGGTTAAGACTAATCCAAAGGCGTTCTTTCTCGTTTGCGAATACAAATAGAAAAATGAAGCATCCTGTAGGACCTTTTGAGGTCGACGGTAAAACCGTCAATGATAGTGAGGTTATGGCCAGTATGCTTGGAGATCAGTTCTCAAGTGTATTTTCAATTCCAAAATGGGTATTCAGAGTAGGCCATGATTGTAGTAATGTTGTTGATGAGACTGGCATTGATAGTCAGGATAATCGATTGGAGGATCTGGTAGTCACAGATCAAGATGCTTTTGAGGCCATCAAGAGCTTAAAGCTCTCGAGTTCTCCTGGACCTGATGGTGTGACGTCTCAGTTTCTGATGAAATGTTCACAGATTCTTGCCCCAGTTTTCTCCTACTTGATGCGTTGCATCTTAGATCAGGGCAAGTTTCCCTCCTCTCTAAAAGTAGCTCATGTCGTTCCAATTTTTAAGGGCGGAGATAAGTCACTCCCTAGTAATTATAGGCCCATTTCTCTGACATGGGGCTAAGCACGTAAAACTAATGGGACACTGTAATCGCATGCGTTTTCTTTTCTTACCGCTGGAGCCACCACCCCAACTTCAATCCGCCTGTCTTAGCCTGGAAAAAGCGAGAGTGCTTCAGTTAAAACGTGATAAATCCCTCCTGTGAAAGGCCTTTTGCCAAAATGAGAACAGAATTGAATAGGGTAGAGACATATCTAAGTCATCAAACAATCACTCTCAATATTGGTTGAAAAAATGCCGAGCATTTTGCGATCAAAATGATAGTGATGATTTCACTTTTCCTCACACTCCAGCCTCAGCTGCCGCGTCTCGTCTGCCTTCGAGAAGAGAGCGAGCAATTTTGAAATTTCCCGATAAGGTAACGGAGCGCAGACTGGCAGATGGGCAAAGTAGGGCTGGACTGTGAAGAAGCGTAATATCATTGCTATCATTTTGATCGTAAAATCCTCAGCATTTTGTCAACCAATGTTGAGAGTGATTGTTTGATGACTTAGATATGTCCCTACTCCAGTCAATTATGTTCTCATTTTGGCAAAAGGCCTTTCACAGGAGTGATTTATCACCTTTTAACTGAAGCACTCACGCTTTTTCCAAGCTAGGATAGGCGGATTGAAGTTGGGGTGGTGGCTCCAGCGGTAAGAAAAGAAAACGCATGTGATTACAGTGTCCCATTCTCAAAGGGACTTAAAACCACTTTTCTTAGACAGTTGCGTTCTCCCGCCACAATCTGTTTCTTCCCTACTGATGTAAGTTAATCTGATGATTGGCGGCGGCAGCGCAGTCTAGGAATTCAGTGGTCTATGTGTAAATACAAAACAAATTCCCATCACCAACAAACAGATTAGGGTTGAGGTCCCCTTGAAATGGTCCTTTCATCGTAGCTCTTCATTTCTTGTCTACAACTATCGTTTTTGTTGCTTCTGATAGTAAACAATGACCCAAAACTTGGAAGGAAAAGCAAAACTAAGTGCGTATTCCAGTCTTTTCAACTTTCCTAGAATTGAACTACAACTTGAACTCATAACTAAATAGATCTGCAGATACACACACCACAGTTCGGAGTTGCCAAATTTATGATACCGCAAAAACAAGAACTCGTCTTTATTACGGGATTGATTGAATGCCTATGTATCATCTTCCAAGTACATCCTTTTCTCTCGTCTCAACTTTGTTGTATCCATTTGAAGCATAGCATCTCGTGATCATTTGACTTCCATTGTTTCAATCTTGTTTGAGATGCTTGTTGAGTAGTTGACATATGTTTCGAGGAAATGACCGAGAAGTTCATCAGATAGCAGAACCGTTGATGATGATTTTGCTTTAAATCGAGGAAAGTTCCGTCCAGAGTTATCCTGATCTTTGTGAAACATCTTAGGAGTTCAAGGTGAAACAATATGTTGACCAAGTTGTTGCTAATGAGCAACGATCAGGTTGCTCAAAATTGGAAATAACGTTGTGAACTATGGCTTTATTAAGAAGCAAGCCGAATTAATATTGTTGTGAGATGCATCAAAAAGACGGGTCTTTTCTAATCAGATGCCAACCACACTTTTAAAGAAACATTTAATAAAAACTTTAATTTCATAGCCTTAAACCTAAGAAAAAGCAGAGCAAAGAAACCAACGCTCCCTTTGCATTTTCATGGTGAACAACTTGCTATTTTTTCTTTGAGCAAGTATTCTGTAAAAACTGAGTACCAAAAACATGCATGAAGGAGAAAGTGTTGTCTTTTGAACTTGAAACTAAATTATTGTGATTCAGATGTTTAAGGCCACATCTTTAATCTCACTTATGTAAAAAAAGTAATTTGTACTTTGTAATGCCATTCCTTTTTTCTAAAAGGAATTCAAGAGTAACACGTTCCTCATGTTGTAGGAAGGAACGGGAACTGTTATCTGTTCCTTTTATTGAGGAACGGCTCTTGAATTATCTCGTGGATCTTTTTTGGCGATTCAAACCTACCTATGAGGGGACAATGAATTTCGGTGAGCTCGTCTTGATTTGTATGCCAGGTTTTTTTGTTTGCTCTACATTTTGTGTTGGTACCTATTCTAAGTTTTGTGTAGCTTCCTGGTTTTGTTGTGCTGTTTTAATTTTCACTCCTAAAACCCTTAGTTTTGTCACAAAAAACTGTTGACTTGTCTTAGATAATGTATAATGATTGAATTTGATTGGGCATTGGTAGTTGAATGCTCATCATTACATCCTCCTCCGTATTGAAACCATGGTTGAAACCATGAACAACACGGTATAAAGGCAATAGAAAACATTGAGTCTCACTTGGATTGGAGATGCTCAAACCCCGGATTATAAATGTCAATTCCCGGTCAGTTTCATTCCTTTGACGGAAGCATTGTCAAAGCGCAAGGAACATCTTTGCGCATATTCAACAGGACAACTACTGAATGTGAAGTAGCCCTATTCTTCCAGAAGCATGTATGCAGACGATATCGCGGAAAGGAATCTCGGAGGGGACCTTACTGTAGACTACAAGTCAACTCATCGTTGGAAGGAATTTCATATAAATAGAACTGAATGCAAGGACTCTTCATCTCAGTGTCTTCCACGTCATCGGATAATTAGGATCACATCTCTCGTCATGGCTTTTAAGGTGCACATACTTTAGAGAAAATCCATATCCTCAACTTCCAACCTCATATTTCTACTTTTAGTTGGTTTTGTTGGCCGCCTGTTTGGCTTTGACCTCTGCTCGGCCTCAAGTTGACCTCACCGGAAACAATGGAGCTCAAGGACCCATGTTTGACGTATAACAATGGAACTCGTCCCATTTACATGACTTATAATTGGTTGTATATTCTATCTTCATTTCCAGCCTAATCCGGTGTATACCTTCAATTATCAAGTGGCGGATGACGAGACTCAAAATTACATGACCCATGAGGAGAGTCGTGATGGTGACATTGTCACGGGGAAGTACAGCTACGTGGATCCCAATGGTGCCTTGGTCACGGTCACCTATCAAGCTGGAGTCATGGGTTACACTGAGGAGAGAACTCTACAAGAGAATTTCGTGACCATCCGTAATTCACCTCAAACAACACGGGTCACCTCCACTTCAACAAACTCCGAGTCCGGGTCTGGATCCGTTACCAATGTTGGATCTGGATCCTTTTCCAGTACTGGATCGGGGTCTTCGTCTACTACCCGTGGATCCGGATCTTTAACCAGCAGAGTCACCAATTCTGGGTTTTCGTCCACCACCCGTGGATCTGGAACCAGCAGTGTCACCAGTTCTGGATCTTCGTCCACCACCCGTGGATCTGGAACTAGCAGTGTCACCAATTCTGGTTCTGGTTCACTTTCCAGCAATGTGTTAAATTCTGGCTCCGGATCCGTTTCCGGCAGTGTCTCCAACTCCCGGCGGACCAGTTCACAATCATCCAATTCTGGAGCAGGATCTTCTCGCTTTGGGTCAGTGAATTCCAGTTCTGGCTCCTCTCGTTTTGGCGCCAACCGGGACTCGACTTTGACCACCACAACCACAACCAGCACCGAGAATGGCAACAGCAATGAAGAAGTTGTTTCGCAAGTGGTCACAGCAGTGGAACCCGCGGTTCAACAAGTTGTGTCTACCCAATCCACGTCAACTTCCACTTCAAAAGGAGATAGCGATCTGGTGGCCAGGATCATTGCTCAATTGACTCCATTCATCCAGCAAACCGTCTCAAACTCGTTGGAGACACCTAGTTCCAATAACCAGCAGCAGGTCACAACTACCACTACTCGACGTGTTCAGAGCACACCCCTAGTGATCACCCGCCCCATTGCTTCGTCCGAATCCTCTCGATCTATTTTGAACTCGGGCTCCTTCACCAATTCACCCTTTGAGTCTAGTGCAAGCTCCACAAATCCGCAAACAGTGGCCACTTCTGCCACAGGAACTGAGGGAATCTTTGGCACAGCTGGGAAAAGCAACGTCAAGTTTTCCGCCCCTGAGTATACTTACGAATTTTGATTGTTGAGTGTTTTCTTTCCTTAATGTATACTTAAATTATGGAACACAAGAGCAATGAATTCGTATCTTGAAATTTCGGATCCTAAAGAACTATGAGTGAAAACCAGCAAAAGCTCACAAGTTATTTTGTTTGATTTTGATCACATGAATTATATATGGTTATGGTTACATGAGCTTCTTTAGTTGTAGTGTACAGATGTGAGACCAGCGGTTATTAACTAGGGGCAAGGGCCCCCACAAGGGGCCCTGGAATCCACCAAGGGGGCCTGAAAAGTTTTTTTAAAATGCCTAAAATGGTGAAGTTGTGAATGATTCAGAATATAGGTGCCAATCAATGGAAGTGATTACCGTATCTTTTTACGAACCTGCTGCCGTTAGCAGTGTAGGCTTGCCAAAAAAAAAATCTCAGTTTTCATGGTTCAAATTTTCGAAAAATGTTGCATTTATGGGCAATGGCATGGTTAATTTGTGCAGTTAGTGAAGAAAGTTGTGCAGATAAGAAAGGCATTGTCGCAATTACCAGGCCGAAACCTTCGTTTTAGTTACCTCGCATGCTCATCAGAAACACAGGTCTTCTAAACTTTTTTTTCCCGCCAAAAATGATGACGTCACTAGTAATTGCTGCAATGCTCCAAAACTATTTAATTGTTTTTAAATCAAGATGTCAATACCCTAGAGGAAATCTTTGACGCATTGGGAACGCCGATTTCTTCCTCATAGTAAGATTTTGAGTCTTTGGTAGTGTAGACAAAGAAAATGACGAATTTCATAAAATTGCACACGTATGAGCAATAAATTTTCATTTTGAATATGGTCTGATATTATTATCAATTTGAAGGTGAATCAATACATTTTAAAAATAATCCCCATGACAGCGAAATAACCAAGTTTCAAACAAACATGGGAGCAAGATTGTCTTCCACTTGAGTCATGAGGGATTCCACGAAGGTGTCTCCATTGATCAAGGCCGTTGTGGCCACGAGAAATTCCGTGTTCGATTCCTCACGCTGTGACAGGAATCTCAGGGCTGAAATCTCGGCAAATGTACATCCTCCCACGAATAAGACCAAAGTGGTAGCAGGATGATTCTCATCCTTGACCTTCTTCAGATTAGCTGGAACATTTTGGGTTTCGGCCACAGTTGGTCCGGGAAGCAATTCGAGCACATCTTTAATGGACTGCCAACCCGGATGGGCAAAATTCTGAACGAGTCTGACTGACAAAGGGGCGTACACACTATGTACGTACGCGATATCACTTGGATCTTGTTCATCCGTATCGTCCATGGTCAGATTGAGACGTTTTCGTAAAACTGGGTAATTTCGAGATACTTGAGATTGCAAATTGAGCAATCCTAGTCGTTCGAGACTCTGCAAGGTTAGTAAATGCTTATAACCGTATGTTTGGAGGATTAGTCTTCGATAGTGTTCCAAAATCTTGGGTTTAACCCCGGAGTTGACCACATTTTGAAGACAAATCAATCTGAGGACCTTAACAATCTCCTCCTCGTGACAACAAGCGTCTTCTAGATAATCCAGAGGTCGATCGGCGTTCTGAAAGTTCACCAATTCTTGCTCCACTTGGAGATTTTCCAGAAATCGCCGGTCGTCCGTGGCCTTCTTCACCAATTCGGCTATTGTCGTATGAATCGATAAAGATTGCTTCAAGATCTGAGACGAATATAAACATCTATTTTTATAGACCCTGATACGTGTATTGTTGATGAAATATCTACCTTCATTTGTGGGAGTTTGTCCACGAAAGACTTCAGTTCTTGAACGGTTTTGGCCTCGTGCCTCTCTTCAAATTGTGAAGAGACATATTTCGCTTTTTTGCTCAATGTGGGACCCACAGCGTTGAAGTTCTTATCCCGCAATTCGCAAAACATCTCCTCACCAGAATGTAAGGGAATGGTCTTCATCTCAAATGGATCGGGTTCGTCAAAATCATCGTTGGGTGAATCTGGGGCCTTGAATTTGTGAGCGGGTAAACGCACCGAATTGAACTTGATGCCAAACGTCTCGTCAATAAGTCCTTCATATGTTAATTGGGTCATAAATGGCGAGATCAAATCAATCTGAGGAGTATGAATTGAAGATTTAATTAGTATCAAACCAAGTGGGTGTCGATGAAGAGAAGACAGTACTTGTCGGTCAATGATGATGAGACTGTCGATTTTTCCGATAACCGGATTCTCATGGGCGATGGATTCTTTTCGCATTTGGACCATGAATTCGTAGACTTGACGAGCGGCTTTGCCTTTACCGTAAACTTTGGGAATCACTCCGAAAACGGACTGAAGAGCCATGATTCCTTTGGCCACTCGATTCAGACACGTGGGATCATCGTTCAGATGGTAATCACGGAACACGGACCTGCAACATTGATTTACAATGAGGTTTCAGAGACATAAGATTATATTCATTGTTGAAGACCGCCAGATCTCACCTGTTTTCCATAGAGATGACATCCATATCCAAAGGAAACCAGAATAAAGAGAGCTCGTCCAAAAAGGTGAAAGATCCAAACACTTCTTTCTCCTTGAGGCGCATCTCACACAATAGAGAACGCTGGGGAACGAACATGATGTGGAATTCCGCCCGTGTTCCATGGGCATTCTCCTCCCTTAAAAAAACCTCTTTATTAGATATGACTCTTCCTCTGTTATCTTAAGCCTTGATTGTGTTATCCATGAGTTTCGAATCATCAACAAGAAGAATTATCAATACATGAAACTCAAGAATCTTACAGGCCTGTCTTTCAACCAACACTTCCAAATTAAGATTAACGGATCTGATGGGTCCTGATAGTTGAAAACTTAAAAAAATATATATATGAATCAACAAATAAAATATTATTTGAAGCACGGAGGAATCATCATTGGCCATGTACACATAAAACACAATTGAAATCGTTTTACGGTCGTTCGTACTATTTTTTGCTACTTTACTATTGACCTGTATGTAGTTTGGTTGTTTAGATAGCCTTCGTATAAGTTAAGGTACATCTGTTACTTATTATTTTTTTTAATAGTAAA